>OZ017802.1:12650504-13396956 GCA_963969395.1 Pseudoscleropodium purum
CAAGGCCACCAAGCTTGAACACCCACTCAAATATAGAATGGTCAAGGAAGACAAGTTCCCCACTTCATTTGGCAAGGCCACCAAGCTTGAACACCCTTCCAAATCTAGAGTGGTCAAGGAAGACAAGTTCCCCACTTCATTTGGCAAGGCCACCAAGCTTGAATACCCACTCAAATATAGAGTGGTCAAGGAAGACAAGTTCGCCACTTCATTTGGCAAGGCCACCAAGCTTGAACACCCACTCAAATCTAGATCAGTCAAGGAAGACAAGTTCCCCACTTCATTTGGCAAGGCCACCAAGCTTGAACACCCACTCAAATCTAGATCAGTCAAGGAAGACAAGTTCCCCACTTCATTTGGCAAGGCCACCAAACTTGAACAGTCTCTCAAATCTAGATCAGTCAAGGAAGACAAGTTCCCCACTTCATTTGGCAAGGCCACCAAGCTTGAACACCGTCTCAAATCTAGAGTGCTCAAGGAAGACAAGTTCCCCACTTCATTTGGCAAGGCCACCAAGCTTGAACACCAACTCAAAGATAGAGTGGTCAAGGAAGACAAGTTCTCCACTTCATTTGGCAAGGCCACCAAGCTTGAACACCCACTCAAATATAGAATGGTCAAGGAAGACAAGTTCCCCACTTCATTTGGCAAGGCCACCAAGCTTGAACACCCACTCAAATATAGAGTGGTCAAGGAAGACAAGTTCGCCACTTCATTTGGCAAGGCCACCAAGCTTGAACATCCACTCAAATCTAGATCAGTCAAGGAAGACAAGTTCCCCACTTCATTTGGCAAGGCCACCAAGCTTGAACACCCTTCTAAATTTAGAGTAGTCAAGTGAGACAAGTTCCCCACTTCATTTGGCAAGGCCACCAAACTTGAACACCCACTCAAATCTAGAGTGGTCAAGGAAGACAAGTTCCCCACTTCATTTGGCAAGGCCACCAAGCTTGAACACCGTCTCAAATCTAGAGTGGTCAAGGAAGACAAGTTCCCCACTTCATTTGGCAAGGCCACCAAGCTTGAACACCGTCTCAAATCTAGAGTGGTCAAGGAAGACAAGTTCCCCACTTCATTTGGCAAGGCCACCAAGCTTGAACAACCAATCAAAGATAGAGTCGTCAAAGAAGACCAGTTCCCCACTTCAATTGGCAGGGCTACCAAGTTTTTACAAAAACTGAGATTTAGTCTCAATAAGGAATGACTTGATGCAAAGTTGTTGGGTAATTGTTCAAGGAATTCAAGTCCTATTAGATCGAGAACTTTCAATGATGCATGAGTGCCACAGAGGTCTAATATTCTCTTCTGCAAGTTATTTGTAATATGTCTTGGAAGAGTTTGTGGCCATTCAATCGATTGCCCATTGGTTCCTATTATAAATGCTTCCAACCGAGAACATTGTTTAGATAGTTCAAGTAATAAACCCAAGTTGTCAAGATGTGCTTCAAAAACACCCAAGTCGGTCACCAAAATCAAGACACGAAGTTTTTGAAAATAAAAGCTTTTGACTTGTTTGACTACACTTCCTTGTCCACAAATGCCTTCAAGACCTTCAAAGTCTTGTTGAACCATAGTCCCTTGCAATGAAATACCTTCCAAAACCTCAACATCCTGCATTCAAAAAAACTTTGGTTAAGATGTATTACATCGTTCTCTAGAGGCTTAAAATGAAAATTGATTTTGTTCGCATACTTCCAAACTCATGATTCTTGAAAGAATTTGGATTGGAATGTTTACAAATTCAATTCAAAAGTATACTAATGAGCACATATATCATGCCCACATGGACTATTAAGAGATTACCTTGCTTGTAAATCCACTTTTTAGAATCATGGATGCCTTCCAAACTCTTGAACCTTCAGCAATCCTTCGTCCCATGTCGCGGAGTTGGTCATGCATTTCAAGAATGTTACCATCTTCGTTGACCTTCAACAATGACATGTCGATCAATCTATCCAATTCATCCATTGGAAGGATGCCATTCTTGGACCACATGCATAAAATAGTCTCTTTTGACATGCCAAATGGATATGCATCTCTACAAAAGAAACAAGCCACGTCCAAGAACATATTCTTCTCCACACCATCGTTCAATCCATCATAGCTTATTTTCAAGGTGTTCCAAATTTCTTCATCACCATCCAAATTCCTCCCTCTTGCCATCCTTTGCAATGCACGTTCCCAACTTCGCAACTTCTCTTTATTGCGGAGAAATGAACCCATGACTTTCAAACTCAAAGGCAAGCCGTTGCAAGCTCTTACAACATGCTTGCGATAGGACTCAAAGTCTGGTGATAAAGGACCTACACCCCAAGAAAGGTGAGTGGTAAAAAGCTTTGTTGCTGCCTTTTCATCCAACAACTCCACTTCCAACCTCCCTTCAATGCCTACAAATGATTTTATTGTGCTCCATTTGCGTGTTGTGAGAATGATTGTGGTACCCTTGCTAGCTTGTACAATACTGATAGGCACAATATCATGCACCAAGGCTTCTTCCTTGACATCATCCAATATTAAGAGAACATTCTTTGCAACCAAGATTTCATTCATCATCCCTTGTGCATCTACCAAATTCTTGGGTTTCCGATCATTTCCGAGTTTGGATAAAATCTCACACAACATGTTGTATGAACTTTGAGCTTGACTTTCAGAGATTGCGGATTGTGAAACAAAGCATGAAACATCGTATAAGGATTTCACTTTGGTATCACCAAGTATTGCTTTTGCTAATGTGGTCTTGCCAATTCCACCCATGCCGACGATCCCAATATAATTTAGTTGCAGAAGCGCTTTGGCTTTAGACAATTGATGTTCCAAATCAACAAGATCTTCTTTTGGAAATGGAATTCGCTCTTTCACCTATACAAATACAAAAGTCATATTTACTAAATTAGTCTCAAAAAAATCAAACATTACTTTGAAAACCACAATGTCAAGTATCAAAGGAAAGTACAAAAAGCACACATTACTATATGAGTTTTGTACTTAAGTAATCTCATACCTTTGGGACATGGTCTACAATGGGCTCGGAATCTCTTAAGGAACAAGGTGGACCAAATTGTGGGACCATCTCACATGAAAATGTTCCCTTCCAAAAAGACTTCTTTAATTGGATGAGCCTTTCACAAATGTTGGAAAATGTTGGTCGTTGAAGAGGTTCTTGAGACCAACATTCTTGGATTAAGTTCGTGAGTTCTTTGCAATTGTTGGGTAGCTCTGGTCGCAAGCTTTCACTACTAGTACTGCCATGTGAAGGTGCATTTTGAGCACGAAAATCTTTTGGTTCCAAACCATAATATGGAATTTTTCCGGATAGAATCTCAGAACATATCATGGCAAATGACCATGCATCAGCTCGAAATGGATGCAATGGAGTTTTGCTTCCCTTGATTATTTCAGGAGACATATACCTTGGTGTTCCAACTGTATATTTTGATGGTTTTGGATTCTTTGCATTGCTACACACTTCCAATTGAGAAGTTCCGTAATCCATGACCTTAAATATGAGATGAGAATCCAAACCCTCCATCACTATTGAACTTGACAACACATTATCAGGTTTCAAATCAAGATGAGCAACTTGCATGTCGTGAAGATAATACACACCCTTTGCAATTTGGAGCATGATGTCAATTGCAAGACCATAAGGAATAGGTCTTTTTGCTCTCTTCAATATGGTAGACAAGTTTGAATCCATCAACTCCATCACCAAATGCATCTCACCAATTTCATCACTTGTTTGGGTAATCCCAAAACCAAAATATTGAACAAGCTTTTTCAACATTTGAAACACGCTTGATTTCTTCAATTGCATCACCAAATGTATTGCGCCAATTCCATCTTCCTTCATATTCTCATCAATTCCTTCGCTAATCCCACAACCAAAAAATTGGACAAGATTTGGGTGGCTCAAGCCTGCCAAAATGCCAGCTTCTTTTCGACAATTCAAGAGATATTCAAGGTCGCCTTTTATTACTTTCATAGCACATGGGAGGCCAAACCAATTTGATTTATACACACCTCCATCACTTCCGGCACCAATTTTTTGGATTAATTTTGGTGGTTTGAAGTCATTAGGAACTTCCAAAGCATCCAAGTCTCCACCATCAACCCGATCCAAATTTCTCAATCTCAACAACAAATATTGCACCAATTCATAGTCCTTAGAGACTCCGCCTTGAAGTGCAAGTTCAAGCTTTTTCTTTAGTTCTTCTCCATCTTGAAGGACTTGCTCATAGGTACATGCATCAAATTGAATAGGAAGAATATCATTTGATGGATTCAAATGGTGGAATAAGTATATATCCTTCGCCGTATCATAACAACACTTCATTTCTAAAAGCAACTCACGAAAAGTCTCTTTGTTTTGAAGTTGAAATATAGCCGAATGACACCATTGCCCTTGCTCAATGCAACTTCTTCCCACAACCTCCACTTTCTTTTGGAGAAAACACAATTCATCAAAAACACATTGGAACTTGAGATCCCCAGTAGCACTTGACAGCATTTTGTTGATCCCCTTCATAGCTGATATGAATTTGCCAAAAAGATGAATGCATTGATTTTTATTCAAGACTTTTGTCTTTGGAGATGCTTCCATATCCTTCAAGAATTTTTCAAGACTTGGTATAACATTGCAAAGTCTCTTACAATGCTCACTTTGAACTTGTAAGAAATCCTTGTCTTTTCTGCAAAGTGCTTAAAACCTTTTGTCAACAAGATATCTTAATAGGATACAAAGTCATAGCAATTCCCTATAATATAGATATAAATAACCAAACATGACCTTCAAACATTGTTTACTAAGAGAGTGATCTACCTAATGCATCTTAAATATATATTTTTGTGTTTGGTCATTAACATAAATGCTTAAAACTCAATATAAATCAAATAGAAAACTATACAAAAGAGTTTGTGATTTGAACACTTTTGTATTCTAAAATGCACTTTTCAATCACCAACACTTGCAAGAGAACATTTATGCTCACCTGGTAGACCATGCAAAACCCATGTATTTCCAAAAGCTTGCCATCGTGAAGAAGCTTGCCATCCACATCAAGAAGCGAGCCATTTCTTACCACAAATGGAATAAACTACCAATATTCTACACTAGCTTCAAAAACAATCCAAAAAAAGTAATTAGAACACAACATCCAAATATGTTAATATAACAAGGTCCTAAAAAGATTTCAATTAGCTCATACATTAAAAACTATCTCATATAAAGAATAGTATCAAATCCATTATGTGTTTCTGATGCAAATCTAATATTACACAATAAAATTAAACTAAAAGATATTATTTTTTCATTGAATATTTGTCAATATTGCAAGAGCAATATGGTAATGAACATTATCCTTTGAAAGAAATTTAGAGAGCCATGTCTAGGACATTGTATTTGTCTCATAGAATTCAAATTATTATCTACTAAATTAAAAGAAGACATACACTAATGGATGGGAATTCAACAATGATCATCTATTTTGAAATGTCATTTCAACATGTAAATGTTATGATGCTCAAATACACCACCATAAACAACAACCAAGTGCTAATTTTGTAACTTTTTAGACATGTTGGAGGTACAAAATTAAATCAAATTGGGAGTTTCAAGAATCATTGGACCAATATAAGTATAAAGATAAAATTTTGTCACTTATTTATTTGATTCATTTAACTTCTATGTCAAATAAACAAAAAAATCACAACTTTATGAATGTAATCACAAGATTGGCTTTCAAAAACTCCACTAGAAGATGATTTAAATTTAGAAATATACATCAAAAGATGATAGAAATTAGATTACAAACTAGGACAAAAAAAGAAGTCATCATCGTAGCATTAGTTATGTTTGATGTCCTTGATCTAGAATCATACAACTTTTCAAATCTTGAATACCATATTGGTTTTCACCCATCCAAAAAAAATCCTTATCCAATTGGGTCAAACTACACTCAAAGGTACCAATACCATTACTTTTCCATGACTAGAACAACAATCCTTCTTTTAACTTTTAAAGCTCTAATTTACTTTCATGTTGTCATTTTTCAATACATTTAAGGATGAATACTATTGCAATACTCCCCATTAATAAGTAGGAGAAAAAATTTCATAGGTAAAATCCTCAAAAGGACGTAAATCATTAGCTACAAGGCTAAATTTAGTGTTATATTACAATATAATACTTCAAAAAGATATTTTAATCCAAATTTTTTGTACTTTTGAAGTATACAACTATTCAAAAATATTTTTAGTAATTAGTCTTAGACACAAAATAGTGTAATTTTTTAATTAATTGATTGATTATGGACAAATTACTAATTTATTCTTAAAAGAATTTAAACATTCAATTCCCAAAATAGCTTATATAGGGACCTTGAGGTGAATAATATATACATTTTTTGTTCTAACACAATCAACATTTAGACTAGTGTGCCCTATACCGTTGCCACAATCAAAACAAAAGTACAAAGCAAATTTTCTGATTTTTTTAATTTAAATGAACTTCAAAATTCTATAACTTTCACATTATTGGTCGGAATGCCACAAAACAAAGTTGTGCACCCCTCACCAAGAGCTTTCTAAAAATGCTAGGAATTCAACCAAGGAACTCACATTTTAAGAGATCTCAATGTAATAAACAAACAAGAAAAAACTATCATTATTTGGATATTATTTTTTAGACTTCAAAAGGATGTTCATATGTTTGTACTTCTAAATATTATAGAAAATGAAAAAGTATTCAAATTATAACAAAAGAGTCTTTTTCTACTCTATCATACGATTATATATACATGAGAATTTGGGGATTCAATTACATTATTATTCATAAGAAATTAGACCCCTTTTCTACTGTTAAAAAACCTAACATGTTGACATGTGAAGTTTAATTGGAACTTTAGTGAAGAATTTATTATTTTTGATGAACAAAAAAATATTAGGACTTAAAAAGGACTAAACTACTTAGAATTAAAAGATTATTTTCTTAAAACAATAGCTTGAAAGAAGTTACATTGTAGATTTGATTGGGTTTAACTCCATATTTAGTACTTACATTTGAAGGTGATTTGACCCAATTCCAATATAACAAGATAATTTGCAACTCCAATCCATTAAAATTAATATTTCCCCATTACCTTACACAGGTTTATACTAAATCAACATTGTCCCACTAGCATATATATTCTCCAAAGGCCATCCTACTTTCAAATTCCATGTTTCAAAAATTGAAACATAAATCGACATATTCATTGTCTAGTTTATACAACTCATATTAACGGCAATATCATATGATAAAAGTTGACTCAAATTTCTTCAAAAACTAAATTATCAATATTTCAAACCAATTCTTAAACTTATGGGAAGGTGTGGGATTAAATTATTATCAAATTAGAAAGGCAACAAAACTTTCATCAAACAAGTTGTATTGATTTTTTCAAACTAATCAAATGTCAATGACTTTCTATCACAAAATCACAAATGCCTCATAACATGTATTTGAGGATGAAATTTCCTACAACACATGAAGGCTAAAGAAGTTTAGTATTTGCTTAAAGATAATGTCTTCCCTTTGGAAGGGCAAACCTATTACATTTCCTAATCAAAGGAGAAAAATGATTCTAAAATAAAGGTATACATTGGACTATTCAATGAACCAACAAACATTACAAGATAGGGATGCTTTTGAAACTTATCAATCCAACTTCAAAAATTCATAACTATTTTGGAGAGATCAAAAAACATAAGTAAAAGTGGGGTAGATATAACTTTTGTTTATATTCCAATATTCTACTAGCACAATGAATGTACCTTAAGTTATAAACACATGCTCAAATTCAAACCCTAGATACAAACAAAATCATTTAAAAACAAAAAAATTTGGCTAGAACAAAATTGGGTTAAAACAAGTACCATTTGCTATACAAAAGGACCTACAACTTCATTTCATACATTGTGTTGATTGATAATTAACCTTGCAAGGACATTGCAACCAAATAATGGCCAATAGATAACTTCTCAAATCACTAAAAATGAAGGATGCACCTATTGCTCCAAAAATCAAATACCTTAGTGATAAGTTTCATCCTTCTAGGACTAAACATGAACATGAAATTTCACTCATAGATACTAGTCCTAATTAAAATATTAGATTATTATTTAATTCCCCTTGTAATAATTTGCAATACATATTCATTTAAAAAAAAAATTCAAATCTATTGAAGACAATGGACCTAATTTTAAGGCAATTGAAGCATGGATATCCTAAGAAAAATTCAAGTCAATTCCTTGACCTAAATTTATATACTAATCAATATTCACTTACAAAGCCATGACCACCATCATACCTCTACTATTGCCTTTTTTCATTAGAATATGTGCACCAACATGTGACACTCCAAAGATTTATTATACATATAATGATGTGACTTCTTAAATACTTCAAATCAAAGTATAAAATGATGCCCTTAGGAGCCAATATTTCAAAAGAATGCAATAGGATTTAAACTTTATTGGTAGTTGACACCAATTAATGCAAAACCAATCAAATAAGATTTTCAAGTGGAGCATTTAAATACATGTTGCAATTGATTGTATCTATGCTATCCACCATGTACAATAGTGACTATCCCTAGTCTCACGATTTTGCAACAAATGAATTTGTACATTACAATTTCAAATGCATTGCCATTTTTGAGAAGATAACAAGTGCAATGCTTGATATAGAGTGTTTTTGGATCTTATCTTACCTCGTAAATTATAAGACTTTCAATCTCAAGCTCTGTCAAAGATCACTTGACATCATAAGAGACCCAAGATAAATGAAATATGAAGTCTAGCTTTCTCCACCACTCTTTGCAAATATGTCCAAAGCTCGTCAATATTCACACTCTTGCCCTACTATTCTAGTAGCAAGTTTGATCATCCCTGTAACATTGCAACCATCCATTCAATCTACCAAATTCTCGCACCAATTTGCCAATCATTGTATGCTCTAGGACTCACTATGAGACACACTGTATTTAGCAAATTCACCCATGAAAGAGCACCAACCCTCTATTGAAAAGTTTTTTGCACACTCTACCTATGGTCAACCTGGATTTCCTCTTTCCAATGGAAATGGGCCTCTTACCACATAGTAGCCGCACAACACACAAACTCCAAGAGCAATTGCGAAGTTTAGAACATTGCAATAGGAACAAATGTATTTTAATTGAATGGTATATAGTTCAAGTCTAAACAACATCTGAAATTTGGATGAGGAAAAGGAATTTCATAGATATGGATGAAATCCAAATAAGCTTAGGATGAATGATTGGAAGATTTCAAGAATGGATGAAGTGTTTAATTAAAGCCCATTGTGGTACATTCAAGAATGCCATTTTCAGCACATTGAGTTCAAGCGAGTTGTACAAAGCAAGGAGCCATGACTTCGAGAAGAATTATGGAGCTCATTTTTTGTAATGTCAAGCTACTTCGAAGACTTCAAGTGTTTGGGGCTTCATTTATATACTAGGTAGCTATTCCCCTTAGCTAAATATTCCATTGACATTTCGCAAATTCTCTAAATCGCTGATAGACAATCAGACAAGATTCCAAAATCTAGTTAAAGTTTGCAAGGGCAAGATCAGGCACCAATAGTCCAATAAGTTGATGATGAAATCCCAATGTCAAAAGAAGATAAGTAATTAGGATGGGACTTATATTGGCATGGAAGTTTGTCGACTTATGAACTGTTCCGATGATGGGATTGGAATTCAAATCAGTGATAAGCAATTAGTGATCAGAAAATTAAGCCCAAAATGTATATTGGAGCACATCACCGCACTCTCTTTCCAGGTTCAACACGTCATTGTTACTCAACAACCTAGAGCATGCTAGACATGTAAACCTTGAATCAAGGCCATTGCGCATGGAAACTTACCAAGAGCAAGACCTCTTCCACTTTGGGCCATTCAGAAAACACCTACACAAAAAAAATAACAGGTGCAAAAAAAGTTTTAACTTAAAAGCTCGAGAATAAAAGTACAACAATCACTAATGCTGCACTATAAGGTGAAAAGATGCAAACAACATGTTTTTGATTTATCCCCCTCACTTTCAATTTTCGAAAATCACAAACCATCGATCTACTTACAAAAACAACAACTGAAAGTAATCCCCAAACCATCCATTTGCAATACAAATACAAGGTTCGAATACAAATATGGGATATGAATACAAATACAAACACAATATAGAGGACGTACATTGATATACAATACAGACAGGAATGCAATAGAAAACAAATACAAAGTACATACATTGATATATGTTATAAATACGGATACGATGGAATACAAATACAGATGTCGTACATTGATACAAGATACAGATATGGATATGAGGGAATAGCAATCCCATATCGATTGGAGATCCCATTTTCACTCTAGAATTACAAATAGAGTGGGTCAATGTATTCAAATTGGGTGTGGAATTGGGTTTGGAATTGGGTTTGGGTTGGGTTCGAATTAGGAATTGAAAAAAATAATGTTATTCTAGGGGGTAGGGGAGTAATAAAATTGAAAAATCCACTGTCCAATAACATATTGCCTCATTATGCACTCAAAAGACAAGGGACTACTGGGCGGCAGACCTGTAAAATTCTACTCGAATGCAACGACCAAACACACAACCACCTCGCGAAAACAACGAAGATAGAAAGCTTGAAGCGAAACCTTAACTACTAACATTACAAACAGCTGCAAAGCTCACACTTCAATTAATCACAACTAGGACACTCGTCAACAGAAGTGCTACTTCCAAATCACAAGGCTCTTTCTACTTCACACTAGAAGCCAGAGTAAGAATAAGAAAAACAACAGGAGCTTCTACAAAACGAAAACGTAAACTCACCATAATCATCAGCAGAGGAAGGACGACGCATGCAATAGCGGCAGACCACCCAACAAGGCCAGCGGGCTTGAAACAACAACAGCGAAACTTTAAACCCAAAGCCACCACCTTGGAAACCCTAGTCGTTGGTCCTTATCTGCAATACCATCCAGAAACGGAGAGTTCATGCAAACGGAAAGTTCATCCAAATAGTTTTGGGAACGAAATGGATCGCGATGGGATCAAAATTTAGTGTAATTGCAGTGACTGCACACTGTGTGGTAAAGGGCGGTAGAGGGCTGCAAGGAATATTAACTACATTTCAGCCTCATTGCCTTTAAGTTACAAAAAAAAATTTAGGACACAACCTTTGTGCTTTCGGTTTGGGAAGGTGCCATTTGATAGTCACGTCAAATTTCAGAGCATGCACGTTTCTATTTTATTGTGCAGAAGGATTTGAACTTAGTCTAACTTACGTGCTGATTGGCAAGTTCACTCTGATCCTGATTGCAATACAAAAGTCATACACGAGACCCAAGCAACCAAGAGCCTACCCAAACTAGGAACGTCTAGAAAAGCGCTATCAAGCTAGATGCAAAAGTCATTCACACAGTATCCCAAAACGACACACTAAGATGCTACTGAAATGCTATCGAAGCTCAACCAAATCTAGATGCAGTATGACCAAGGGAACCACACTCAGTCTCCCACTTGAACGCATTCCTACAAGCAGATACCTGACTGCCGTGAGGATCCAAGAGCATTGAGGGTCGTCTCTGTGGCTTGTAAGACACTCCAACGACAAAACGTCTGACGCAGCAGAGAACAACTTCACAGGGCAAATACAACGTCACATGCATGACAGCAGGGCCTCGTCTGATCCTCCTTGTGTGTATAAGCTCACAGGACAAAGCCGCGGAGACGCCATAGCTCCAAAACTGTCAACAAGCAGACGCAGACAGGACGCGGAGAAGGCAAGAGTAGACAAGATGCAAAGGCTGAGGTCTGGGGAAGTTGATGGGGTCGCCAGTCAATGCCCGACGACCGGAAGCCCGGGATTTTGGTGGGGTCGTTGCGGGCTGGGAGTGGCAAAAATGGTACCAATAGTGTCAGCCGTCCCACGTGAAGAACACTGTTGAACGTGGACGACCTCAGCAAGAGGACTGTTTCCTGCTGCGTGGGATCCGTGTGAGCCAGGGCTAGCCAGAGCTTATCTCGTGATTCTGGTCTGGCGTTTTCTTCCACGCGGGGGAAAACGTAAGTTACTGTAGGTCAATTCTGTCGATGAGGGTACTGTACCTCGGAGAAGGTTTAGACAGAACAGAATTATGGAAAACTTTGATCGTCGCCTTCGTCTCCTCTACAGCTATCTGAGAGGTACACCCCATGTACCGCCAATTTTAGTGTCCGTGAGCAACCGAGCATATCTAGTCTACGCAGACGCTCTGAGCCTCTGAGCGCTTCGATTGGTACATACATCTCCGTATTGGGTGCTTTTCGTCCTCAACCTCCCGCACCTGGCGAAATTTTTACTACCCTGGAGAAAGAGTATTCAGGTTCTCTGTGAAAACGAATTGTCCTCTTCCCTACTCATTTTCTATTACGGTGAACTCTCGCTGATCAAATTTGCAATGTTGGCATCACACTTGAATAGCGAAAATTTGAGTCTTCATTGTAGTTGATATAGTGAACCTTGTACTTATCACACTTCTTGTAACTTTGAAGTGGATGGGGTCGCTAGTCAATGCCTGACCGGAAGCCCGGGATTTTGGTGTGGTCGTTGCGGGCTAGGAGTGGGAAAAATGGTACCAATAGTGTCAGCCGTCCCACGTGAAGAACACTGTTGAACGTGGACGACGTCAGCAAGAGGACTGTTTCCTGCTGCGTGGGATCTGTGTGAACCAGGGCTGGCCACCACGGAGAGCTTAAGTTCATACATCTCGTGATTCAGTTCTGGTTTGGTGTTTAGTTTTCTTCAACGCAGGGGAAAACGTACTGCAGGTGCATTCCGTCGATGAGGGTACTGTACCTCAGAAAGAAAGAGGGTTTCAGTTACCCCCAGCAAAGTTATGGAAAACTTTGATCGTCAACAAGTTTTATGCAACACACAATCTACTTATTTAAAGATTGGAGAAGCTTAGAGACCCTTGTCAATAAGATCCTTTTCTTCTTTCACTTTTTTACTAAACAGAGATACTGACTTCTCAGTTCACCTTTCCTCTAAACAAAAACCAGAAACTTGATTTCAAATTTACTAAAATATTTGGACCTGCGATTTTCAGCTACACTCTTTTTCCAAACAGAATACCGTGCTTAAGTAGATTGGAGTTGCTCAGAATATCATAATTTCTATGCCCTCCCTCCCTCCCTGACATAGGATTCTCACACCATAATTTCCAACAATTCCACCAAAGAACCCCACTCTGAACAAGAAAAGTTCCTAAAGAAGCTTTCTAATTACCTCACTGCAAAAGAACTTTTGGAATTAACCACGACAGCTAAGAACCCTTGTAAATACCTAAAAAAACCAAAGAAATGCCATAAAAAATAACTCCCGCCATCATTTTGAACTGTTGAAAGAGTGCAGTAGTTGAGAAAATAGTATTCAAACGAGAGGAAAATTGGCACGCTAGAAGGAGGGGTCGAACCTCGGACCTTGTGGTTAATAGCCACACGCTCTAACTAACTGAGCTATTCCAGCTAGAAATGGAGGCTCCACCACAGGATCCGTTCCACGAAGAGCAGAAACCGTCCAAGAATCGCCGCTGCCGGGGATAAACCCGGGCCACCTGCGTGACAGGAAGGAATTCTTACCACTATACTACAACGACAGTCTGCGATGGAGGGGATCCATACAGTGAAAACCCCGAAGGGAAAAACAAGGGGGGGCAACCCAGAACCACGGAGACAAGGCCCCTTCAATTAACTTTGTGTAAAAAATACAGTGGAGGCTTAAAGTGCCAGACCGGAGAATTAAAGTGCCAGCTACAGAACGGACTGTCAGTAAAGCACCAGACCGTTCGGAATCTAATTTTAAAGTCCTCTCTAACATCTACAGACCTACAGGTAGCTGAGAGTTCCCGCCAAATAGCTATACCAGTTTGAATTCCCGCTTGCCACGCACGGGCAAGCACGGCGTCGACCGAAGGAGTGCCGTTGCGGAGGGGGATCCATACAGTGGAAATCTTCGATCGTCACCGTCATCACCTCTACAGCTATCTGAGAGGTACACCCCATGTACCGCCAATTTTAGTGTCCGTGAGCAACCGAGCATATCTAGTCTACGCAGACGCTCTGAGCCTCTGAGCGCTTCGATTGGTACATACATCTCCGTATTGGGTGCTTTTCGTCCTCAACCTCCCGCACCTGGCGAAATTTTTACTACCCTGGAGAAAGAGTATTCAGGTTCTCTGTGAAAACGAATTGTCCTCTTCCCTACTCATTTTCTACTACGGTGAACTCTGGCTGATCAAATTTGCAATGTTGGCATCACACTTGAATAGCGAGAATTTGAGTCTTCATTGGAGTTGTTACAGTGAACCTTGTACTTATCACACTTCTTGTAACCTTGAATGCTTGGTAATCAACGCAGATTAGGGGATGTCAGAGTTGGTCCATAGGACAAGAGAAGAATTTCATAATCTTGCTCCAAACCTCCTCAACAATCTACAACGAGAGTGGTTTGTTGTGAAAAAAAGAATTGCGTTGTGCCTAATTTGGTAACGATCCCGCAAATGGCAGAGCAAGAATCATAATGGCTGAGCAAGAATGGCAGAGCAAGAATCATTTGAGCTTCACAATATATAGGTCCCTGCCTTCTAGCTCAATCTGTTACTTTGACAACTTGAAAAACCTACCTCACCGGGTGTTTCCAAGTTCGGTTGCTGGTCGGTCCGGCCGGTGAACAGTTTAGGAGCTTCATCTCCGCCTTTAGAGTATCTGAAGGAATACCATTGAGCAGGAGTAATCGTTACAATATATCCAAACACCAGGTGGGAGACATTTCAAATTTAACAACATCCTCATTTCGTAAAGAATCAAGTTAGGGTGATTCTGCAGCACTAACAATACCTGCGCTCAAACACCACCAGCGTTGCAGCTTGAATCGTGGAAAGCACGTGTTTCGCATTGGGAGGAATGTAAGCAAACTCGTCCACCTGTTGTACCATTAGGACATCGAATCACTGTTAACATGAATACAGTTCACTACAGGTATTCAGTAACTATGTGATGAATTTTTTCACCAATAGGGGAAGAAATGTGTCACTTCATGAAATTGCAGTAAGGAAATGACCTTCAAGGTAGCGGTGTCCACAGACACGTCAGCAATCAAAGTAGTTTCTCCTTTCACAACGAACACAAATCTGCATCCCTCATACAAGTGGAAATGAGGACACAACTCGGTATACTTAAGAAGTATTAAATATTCAGATGAAAATGCTGACTATGAAACGAACGACGACAAGATTTAAAAACCTCTGATTTGGGGGCAGCTATCACAGATCGTGAAGCTTTCATTTGCAGGTGTTCCAACTAAAAACTTACCTCTTAATGCCTGGCGGTGGCTCAGTAGAGGACGAGTTATCTGTGAAGGTGTGTTGCCAAAGAATCAGGTCAATGAACGGAATTTGAGAACATTTCGGCACTTAGAAATTCTTATTTCTGCCCAAATTAAAATTCCAGAAGGGTGCCACCAAAATTGTATACTTAACTGATTCATCAATAAAAAAAAATCCACATATAAACCCAATATTGGGATAGAATGCAACCATCATGCGAAGAAATTCCGAGTTACCTGCCATGGAAGCCTGGTACATAGTGAAATGAGCACCCATTGCAGGGGTAATCAAGTAGGCTGCTACCGTGTTAACCCTGAAAATAAACAGTACAACATGTCATCATTCCAAAAACTTAACATGGCAACGAACACATTTTCCATGAAAAACATTTCCCACATCAGATTATAAAAAATTCTCAAAAAATCCCTTGTCGCAGAAAAATCTGCACTAGTCAATTGAATCAAGAGCTCCAGTCTCTATACATGAAGGAAGAAAAGAGGAGGGAACTACCAGCCAGGAAGAGGGCTGTAGACTTGGCTTTCGGGTGTAATGAGAGCATGGTCTCTCTCGTAGACGCTCCTAGTGAATCCTGGTGGATCTGTTCATACAGAAAAAAAAATTAGGGGACATAAGTAGTATAGACGACCAGCATTTTCTGTAGGGTACTACTAGAAGTGAGAACGTCCTATCCGAAGTATAAAGGACCCCGGAGTATATATGAACCAATACCTTAATCAAATTAGGGGTTGTTAAAAGATATGAAAAGGTGATGGTGAAATAAAAAGTTGGAACAAAAAGTATCACTTGACAATCACAGACCACAATCACTTTATAATCGAACATATATTTATAGCTAGAGAAATTAATAAATTTTAAAAAATTGAATTATCTTATTTAACCCCTAAATGCCCGAGGCACCCAAATCTAGTGTTTGCAAAACTTTGAAGTTAAATAAAACCTAACCAAGTTGCTCTTTTTGTAATTTATATTTTTGAAATATTCTTCTTGAAGTCTAGTTTTAGCATCAAAAATACGATCTTGAAAATAAATGATAGTGATTTTTCTATTCAAGGTTTTGGGCAAGGGTACCCATTGCAATCTTGACTTCCCGAAGTCTTGAGAGCTCTTGTAAATGAGCCTCAAATACACTAGGACTTGAAGAAAAAATCACATTCAAAACTCATTCAAAAAAATTGTAGAGTAGATTTTGAAAAGCCATAAATTGATTTGAGTTATTCATGTTAGGCCCTTAAACCTCATATTTTTTTTAGTCACCAACTTTTTAAGTTTGGCTTGTAAAAGGTGAATTGAAAATTCTTCATAGTTTTAACACACTCATGGTCAAATGATATAATCTTCCAACTTATAAGTGATATTGTTGTGTTTTTTTCTTCCTATGTGATCTCTAACATGTCTAGTTTGAATTTGTACAGTTACAATTCAAAAAAAGTTGATACGATTTATCAAAATGTTGGCTTTTTGTTCAATTTAGAGCAAATTTCTAGAGGCTCAAAATAGGCCTTGGGCATTTAGGGGTTAACACAAGTATCTCACCTGTATAGTATTAGTTTGCTTAAAAATCAGTTGACAGCTCTCAGAGTCTCCGCCAGTCCAAGCAGATGTGTACAGGACTCTGTACGAAATGACAATTTTCATTTTCACAATTTATAAATTTAGGAGTAGTTTCATAGTTCACAAAGAGCAAAACGGGTTTCAATCAAAAGAAACTTTGCTTCTCGGATATTCCTCAAATTTGCTCAGTCAATTACATGCTTCAAATGTTGCTTTGTTGCTTACAAAATTGATCTCCAAATATAGCATTGCACCTCAACAATGTGACTCTCGTGGAATCCTAATTTAGTCACATCCAGTTATTCAGACAATGATTGTGCCATGGCTACACCACAGCAACATAAAGCTTGAAGCAGGTGTTCATCTTCAAACAAACCAATATCAAATGAATGGTGGTCACACTTGAGGTTACTGTAAATCTAGCTTGCAAACATTTTAGGACTCACTATACCTCAGAGCACTGACAATCTGCTCAACAAATAAAGCTATGGTAAGTCATAACAATTTGGAGGTGGTACGCAATGTATAGCTAAAGAAATTGATAAAGATTCTTTGGCCAGTCCTTTCTCCTTCAAGCAGGGGACGAACTCCTCAAATGGAAGACTCCACAACTCATCACAAATGCAAAAAAGTGAAGTTATTCTCCATCGACTTTGCATACTATCTTGCAATGGGTAATTCTCATTGTCCACCGGTAGCTGCCAAAGCTTTGCAGTGATCCAACCTTAATCCTACACTTGTTAAAAGCCAATTCAAAGCTACACTTAGAAGTGGGCTTTTAATCCCTAAAGTTCTTTGACTATGTTTTCACTAAAAACGTTCCAAAACTACCATTTCTAGGACAAGTATCAAAAAAAAAATTAACATTTTTAGACACATCCAACCATAGGATCTTGTAATATGATAATTTTAGAAGAAGTGGAAAAAAATTCAAAAAAATTCCATTGTATAGATTGCAAGATATTAGCAATTAAATTGACGAAAAGACTATTTTTGGCCCTACAAAAAAATCGGAAGCTACACCTTACAAGGTCACATTTGTATGAAAAAATGTCCAAAATGGTTGCAACTCTTTGGATTCTTTCTTCAAGGCAAGTTGGCTACATGCTTGAAAAAATTTGAGATCATTTGGAATTGTACAACATATAGGAAAAGAATAGTAAGTAGAAAGAAGTAGAGAGTGAATGAAAATACTAAATTGTTAATAATTTAGTTATAGAATTGAAAAATGCTAATCCCAATGGTTATAATGCTGTAATAAACAATTTTCACCTAATATTTTTATTTTTTTTCAAAAATATTAAAAATTGAGTTCAATAAAGAACTTCAAAGTTTATTTTGGAGTAGAGAACCCATAACTACCCACAAACTAAAACACCTCATAACTTTTGACTCATTGATCAAAATGGAATGATTCAAAGCCTTCTATGTATATATAAATCTAAAAAATTAATTTCAAATTTTTTTTTTTGAAAAAAGTGATTTTTTCAAATTTGCCCGGACTGCCCAAGTTGAAAAATAATCTACATATTAGGCCATAACTTTTGACTCATATTACCAAATGTCTTGAATTTTAGTGCACATGAAAGATATTCCTTGCCCACACCTTCTATTAAAATTTGGGCAAAAAATAAGATATCTCCACTCACATACACCTCCCCCAAATTGATCCGTTGTCAAAAACAACATTTGGTCCTTTAGGGGTTAAGGCTATCTATGTGTGATACTTTTACTTTGAGATTTAATTCTCATTGCATCTATCCATTCAAAATCTAACGATTTGATGCCAACTCTATTCACGTTGCTACGAATGCTTCAATACCATGGAGGATGCTCACCTTCTTTCGTTGGAAGTACAAAAAAGAGTGGAGTTCACTAACAAAATTCTAATCCTTAGATGGGCAACATTCATGTTTGACTAGAATGTACGAGAAAGGAGCAAGGCTGTTTGCTGGAGTAAAATTGAAGAACAACAAAGGCACTGAGGGGCTTCTACAGTAAAAGAACTGTTGGTCTAAACCTTCTTGGAGATGGTACTTGCATTAGGCTTTGTAATGGCCAATAACCCTTAAAGAATCCCAAGGTTCTTTTTTGGCTACTGAATGACAAAGAATCTCTCTATACGAGACAAAATTGCAACTATTCATTTTTGAAAAAAAATTGTGTGAAAAGGGGAGATCTTCCATAGTACTTTGACTTTGAATGAATGCTTTTGCATTTTTTTAAGCCAACAATTTGCATGATACAAAAATATATTATTTCCATGATGACCAATCCCTTCTATGAAGAATTAATAGTAGATAATAGCCAATATCCGTTTAGATGGGCATCTAAAATGCCACCATTTTTTTCTACTGTACATAGCTATATTAGACTAGTCAAAATTTCATATTTTTTGGTTGGCAAGTGAATAAAGATTGAAACACACCAAAGATTGTAATATTTAAATATTGCATGCAAAAGTTATAAAAGGTCAAAGATTTTTGGTAGATAATTTAAAATTGATTCCCTCACATAGGTATTTACTGATTTTGGAGGTGTTCTAAGAGTGATGATGGTGTTTTTTGACAATGTGTGGTTGGGGAAGTGCCCACCTTAAGAGTCACTAGTAGGGCAAAAGCAAGCTAGGATATACCAAAGTTGGCAAGAATATAATCATAATAGTCTATTTCAATTTTTTTTGCATATGACCTCTAAATTTTTTTTATAAATATTTTTTTAATATTTTATTAAAGCAAAAGATGAAGAAATTGAATTAAAATTTCTTTTGTATATTTATATAAAAAAAACTTAAAATAAGACATCAAATTTTGATGTATTTCAATACATTGCATAATTGATTATAATGAAAATTAATTCTATTGAAAATTAGGCCAACCTTATAAATACTTATTACAATTATTTTGATAAAAATAGATTTGTGTATAGTTGATTTTTAGTTTGTCTCATGAACCTCAAAAAAAACAATATTATTTCTGATGAGATAAATATCCTTTCTTCAAAGAATAAAATAGAAATTATTTTAATATATAGATAACAATATATATTCTATATTCTTCAAATATATAAATGACATATCATGTTCTTGTATGAATTCAAGAGTCATTTCATAAAAGTTAATGGATTGTAACAATCGTCAAGTGAAGATTGAATAGTCCATAATACATAATAAAATACTAAAAATATATTTAATTCACATATTGAAGGTTGTAGTCTATGAAATATACAACACATTAATGAGTCTTTTTTTATTACAATTATACCATATGTTTTTTTAATCTTCAAAAATGAAAGTATAACTAACAAAATATGAATTATGACAGTACTTTTGGAATCACCCTAGCTTGTTTTTGCCTAGAAGTCGGTAGTCCCATCATTGAAGAATAAATACTGATTTCTTTTTTAGCAAACTTGGATGTCTTTCACGAGATTTATGGAACTTGGGAAAATAGCTCTTGAATACATCTGTGATGTATCTAGTGGATGCAAAATCTCTTTATAGTGTCACCTCGCCATTTTTATACTTCAGAGAAGATTCATTATTGCTATGCATAAACCTAAATGTGCCTTGATTGAATAAATGAAGCAAAGGCCTTCAAGGATGTGACAAGTTTGGAGTGTCTTAGAGCATCTTCAATGAACATAGCAAAACCATCTTGTAAAATATTACTAACTTTTGATTGATGTGGAATTAGAACTTAGAACATTTTCATTGGAAGCAAATAAACGATCTTTTAGGATAGCCCAATGAATAATTTAAATTTAGGAACTACACACAAGACAAAAGATAAATATAGGCCATAGAAAATCATCCCTATAAAAAAAAGTCATGCAAATAGCTTGACACTTGATCTTTGAAAAGTATTTGCTTCTTATACTCTAAGGATCTCTATTCAACTCTCAATTCTCAAATTTTAGATATCTCCCAATCATCACTCTTGCATCAATTAAAGAAAATATTATTTTGAGTTTATTTGGGTTTATTCGTGCCACCTAAAGTTGACTATTTTTGCTCCAAACAATAGTATATTTTCTCTAGAATTTTTATTGACATACAAATCATATTCCTAGAAAGCTAATACATTCCCATAGCTTCAAAAAAAAGATTTTAAAAATTTCAATAAAAAATGACATCAAAAGAACATATCCAAAATCTAAGAAAACCATTTTGGAACTTTTGTCTTTTAACTTCTAAATGCCCTAAGGCATCCAAATTTGATGTTTGCAAAACTTTGAAGTTAAATTAAACCTAACCAAGTTGCTATTTTGAATAGTTTGTATTTTCTTAAAGTTCTTCTTAAAGTCTAGATTTAGCATCAAAAATTCGATCTTGAAAATAAATGATAGTGATTTTTTTATTGAAGATTTTGTGCAAGGGTATCCATTGCAATCTTGACTTCCCGTAGTGTTGAGAGCTCTTGGAAATGAGTCTCAAATACATTAGATCTTGGAGAAAAAACCACATTCAAAATGCATTTAAAAAAATTCTAGAGTAGATTTTAAGAAGCCATAAATTGATTGGGGTTATACATGTTAGTCCCTTTAACCTCATATATTTTTGGTCATCAACTTTTTAGATTTGAATTGTGAAAAGAAGATTGAAAGACTTCACATCACTTCTATAATTTTAACACCCTCATGGTCAAACATTATAATCTTCACTCCATAAGTGATATTGTTGTGTTTTCTTTTCCTATCATGAGATCTATAATATGTCTAATTTGAATTTTTATGGTTACAATTGATACAACTTATCAAAGTGTTGGCATTTTGTTCAATTTAGAGCAAATTCCAAGAAGCTCAGGACAAGCCTTGTGCATTTAGGGGTTAAGGTTAAATTTACAAGGCAACAATCTTTCCCTCTCTTCCGCTAGAACTCACATCAATGCCACCTTCTATTGCATCTGCATCTCAATACAACACTGAACTCTACAGCCACATTGTCGGTAATTCTTTACAAAGGAAAAAGCACAAACTTTTTCTTCAGCAGTAAAGTTCCTTTTATCACCACATGTACATGTAAGCACTAAAAAACAGTTTTAGGGAGAGTGTTGATTGAACTTCATGATCACTACTTTTAACCAAGCTTCAATTCTGTCAGAACTTTGTTGGGGACTCTTGCTGCCCGACATCTCCATTTCCCCCTCATTCTTCTTCATACTGCACAGTTGATGCATATTTATTAGATGCACATCGCTAATTCATATGAAGTTCAGATTAATTGACATTGAAATTTTACTGAACTTGTAAAAGAAGCCCTAATATAACCTTTTTTGGGAAATTTTAGCTTTCATTCTTTTCTAAAAGCAGAAAGGCACATTCAATTAATTCAAAGTTCATTAGCATCAAAGGCAGTATTCACACATTTGAGGTCATAGGAACTTCATATGGCAAGGACAAGCAGCTTCATTCCTTGATATAATCCCCAAACTGTCATCACTTCACTCCACATGTTGTCACATTTAAATGCATAAATTTAAAGTTGGAATAAACCTTTTGGGAAGCTCTAAAAAAGATACCAAAATGCATCCACTGAAAGCAGAATCCATATGGAGACTGTCTACAATTTGAGTAATAGAACGATGTTGCAAATGTTACTATAATTGACTGTAATTGACGGTGCCCAGCTAACTCCTGGCGATCTGCATAGGTCGACCAACGTTCTCAGCCATTTGATGAGCATCCAAGTACCCCCACTAAGGCTCAAAACATGACTCCAACCCGGTGACTGGCCGTGTGTGCCCAAGTTTAGTGCCACGCAGGAAACAGTGCCCGGCTACAAAATTGACCAACCAAATTTTTATCCCTGTTTCCAAGGAGTTGATCCTTGAGCTGGCCAATGAATAGCTAGTCTTCAAACTTGGAATACCTACCTAGTCGTACGGCCAAGTTAAGAAGTATAAACATCAAATGCCAATTTCAATTCTGAAGTTTCAAAATTATATAATTTATTGGTTTCATGGCGGAAATGATTTGATAGCATTCGGTGAGGAACTAGGGAGGAGAGCTTGTTTATATAGTGAAATCCATAAGTCACCACGAACTTTTAAAGAGTATAGGACAATTTGAAGATGAGAGCTTGCTCACTAATTGTCAAAATGTAGAATTTGTGTTAAAAGTAGAATTTTAGACCTCATTTAGGCATAGTTGAAGAAGTTCTTTCAAAATACTTTGGACTAAGAAAAGTTGGGAATTTAAGACAATTTTCATCTCCAAAAATTAGTTTGAGATTTAGAATCTCCAATCAAAAGTTATGAGCAAATTTCAAAAGATGTTTGAAAATGTCAAAAAAATTTCCCTTCCAACTCCTCTTTGACATTTGTTCATAACTTTTGAGTAGTGACTCAAAATATCAAACGGACTTTTGGAGATGAAAATTGTCTAAAATTCCCAACTTTTCTTAGTTCAGAGTTTTTTGTTTTTCTTTAATTCTTCAACTATGTCTAAATGAGGTCTGAAATTCTGCTCTAAACACAAGTCCTATGTTTTCACTTAATGACAAGTGTTTGAGTTCCTACTAATTCTAATTCACATCTCCCACATGGGTTGGTCTACCTCCTACCACCCCATGTGTATATATAAAGCTTCTCTTTCCTCTACAACTTCTTACGAAGATGGAACTATATGTCAACTAATGTGATAGATTCCAAAGAAATGATTTGTAAGATGAATTTCTTCTAATCAAATTCCTTGGCATTGGAACTACCTGAAATAGTTTCTCATTGCTACAAAATTAAAGTGTAAAAAATTGATCTTCTTGTCCCTTTTTGGCTGGGCCGGGCTGCCGTGGGGCACAAGAGCTTGCTGCTGGCCGGCAGAGAGGCACATGGCAGATTCTGACTTGACGAATGAACTTTTGGCCACCTCATCAACTATTGCTTATGGCTTCAAAAAGAGGGAACGACCAGAGAGCATCCAGGGAACTCACGGCTCAGTTCAGGGTCCAAATCTCCTGTAATGTAGATCCCCCTTGAAGAAGGAAATGCTATTTGAATTGTCGTCCAAGTAAGAAGAAGAAATGCAATAGAGAGCTCCACACAATGGAGAACTCGAATCGCTGTCAAAATGCAACTACCGTTTGAGTGAGTTCTATGGGGTCAGTTGGTGATGGTGGAAGAAGAAAGATGAAACAAAAAAGTGCAAGAAAGACCCAATTTCTACACATGTAGAAAAATCATCAGAGACTGTAACACCTCTATTGTTTCAAGAAATACTCATGTGCTGCAAATCAAAACCCTCAAACACTTGGCCGAGCGAAAAGAAACAAGGGAGACTAAACTCAAATTCTATATACGAAGCAAAAAGTTCAAGTATTCAATGACAATAGATCGCATTCTAGAGATAATTAACTACGTTATCAGACCTGTGTCAATGTAGTAATACTAGTTGCCATTTTAGAGTGCTTTTCGCAATAATTTGACAAGCTCATGTTTGTTGAAGATGTTCGTCATTTTAAGCAGTTTTAAGTATTTTTAACTTGCATGTTTGTTTGAAGTAGTCGCTTTAAGTTACATGGTTCTTAATGATGTTTGTGGTCCTAATTTTAAAGTGTTTCAGATCTGCAGGCTGCTATGTGCATCATTGAGAGTTACATTCTCCTCAGAGGGGTTGATTTTGTGAGGTTGCATGCAAGTGATGTAGTGAATATCTTTGAGAGTGTTGTTGGGAATGTAAAAGAGAGGGGAATGTTGTGTACCTTCCCTGTTATCTACTCCCTCATTTAGGTTCAATATTGAACCACTACTTTGTCTTTTGGTCTGTTCAATCTGTGAACACCTGGTTTATCATACTAACGAATCAACAGTCATGGAAGTATCCACTTCTAGTGTATGTACAATACTGGTGTGCTTTGCATTTATCTGAAGTTTAGTTATGGAGGCGTGAAAGACAGTGTTTCTTATGTTTGATTGTGTTGTACGTGTTCGTAAAATATCATGTGTCATGGTACAATATTTTCCTGTAGATGCACCTACCTTTTTGGAGGGAACTTTGCAAGTACAGGTTTTATGCCATCCTATGGATTAGATGAGATCAAGGGGTTGAGGAATTGACACCCTCCACTTCTTGGACATTAATGAAATAGAAATTAATCTTTTTCAAGTGGAGTCTTCTTGCTTGCAAGTGCGATGGAATCACTGTTAATATTTTGTGATGTCCACGATTTGTCATTCATTTAAGGGAGAATTCATATCAAGCTTTTACTCATCATAAATGTTTTGGAGTACATTAAAGAGTTTCTTCCCAAAAATTATGAGCTTGCTTTGTCACCGCAACATACATTTGGATGCTCAAACTTAATTACAAGAGCAAGAGATGCACCTGTAATGCTTTTGGTAAGGGTGAATGACACCCTGAATGCTAGATTGTGATCAGATTCTAGTGTCCTAACCAACAAGTGGAGTTCTGGAAAAGATGCATCAAAGGCAATTTGCATTTTTTAAGTTAGTCTCGCATTCTACTAACTTATGCCATCGTGAGAATTGAGATCCATTACAGCTCCCGGCCTCCCCAAGTCCCAGGCCAATGCTTTTTACAGGGACCCACTGGGTTCGAACCTCCAGTTCTATACGGCGGATGAGACGAATTGCGAAAATTTGTTGTTCTATTAGGATGATGACCTATTTTCAACCACTTAAGCAATGTAGCCTCTCTGCGGCCAGGGGGAGGTTGAGGAGAAAATTTCCACGTATATAGAAATAGATTTAAGAAGGATTTCATAATTTTTGACATTTTTTCCCTCAAAAACAAAATTATCATAAATTTTTTAAATGAAGATTCTCTTTGTCCCATTCTTGATCCATAGGTAGACATAGGCTGGTTACAAAATTGATGGAGGTGATTGTTGTGGCTTTTTATGTACATGTTGGGATCATTTTATACTTTCAATGTACACCTCTCAAACATTTTCATTGCCCTTGCATTTGCGAGCTGTCACCTACAATACAACTGATTCGAAATGCCTAAGTTGTGAGAATGGGATGTTGGTAAAAAATGGGTGGTCTCCTTCAAGGTTTCGTTGTCCTATGTAGATCTTGAATTGCGGTAGTTTGTCCAAATTTGCTCAAATTTGCTCCAACTTTATAAATTTATTAATTCATAGATGGGATCCTTCGGCGGCTCCATCAATTGTCCAAAAATACTTAGTGGGTGATGGATGGAAGTGTACAATAGCAACTCCTTTGCCCAATCATCAAATGTCATTTTTCATTTTTCTAGTTCAAAAATATTTCTAGAAAATGTAGGTGTTCATTCATAGAGAGAACCCAAGTGATGACTTTGAAGAATTGCCATTTTTTGTCTACTTGATGCAAGAATGCAACACTTTGCTAGGGTTTGGACATTCATGTTGTGCACATAAAATACTAGATTTAAAGAATAATCCTAGAAAGACGCTAATCATGCCACGGATAATTAGTGCCTCATGGATGAAAGAGAATCCTTCTATATAAGACAAAAGTTTAAATGTTTTTCTTGGAATTTTGTATGAAAAGGAGAAGTTTTGCATAATATTTGGACATTCAGTGAGTGTTCTTGGGTTGCTTTAAGCAAACAATTCACACAATACCCAAAAGAATGATTTCCTTCTTATTGACTTGTCTATTTGAGGTTAAGGATTCAAGGTTCAGTGCAATTGTAAAAGGTTTGTAGAAGTGCAGTTATTCTACAATGCTATGGATTATTCCATTAAATTTTCAAATACATTCGTTTCATAAGGTGCATGTGGGAATTCAAAACAGATATTCATTTTCAACTATGAACCTTCACATTAATATGGCCTCTTGCAATTTATGTAGTTTACAATATACTCTATATTTTGTGAGGAATTTAACTTTCTTGAAGTGAAAGTATATCATTGTTCTATTAAAACTAGTGACTACTACATTAATGTCCATTTTATATTTATATTGCATAAAAGATGACTAATGATTAATCATTTAGTATTTATTATAATAGCTTGAAACTCCACAAAATAGAAAAACATAAATTATTATTATTATTATTCATGTCTTATAAAGTAGCTTTGTCAAAACATTATTAGTAATTAGGTGGATGTTCCCCATTGTAAATATCTAAATGAATTTCTTTTTTGCACTTGTCACACTCTGAGATAGAAACAAATAGTAACCAACAAATTGCACATGTTTCAATGGCATTGCTCACTAAAGATACTACACCTACATGAGTTGGAATTGTTTTCAAGTAATTGCAACTAATTGTGAGACCTTTTTCTAAAATTGTCTTCTAGATATTCTTGCCAAAAATGTACAACCTCTACTCATGAGAGCGTAGCTAGGGTTGAAATTGGGAATTTTTGTTTTCAACACTTTGAGCACTCATAGTTTATTCACAATAGGTCCAAATATTTCATTTTAAGAAAACATAGAATCCTCTTTTGGACTCTCAACAAGACTTTTTAGAGTTCAATAATAGGAACGATGCTCAAATCCTTATTTGGACTATTTGAGGTTTTACTTCAATGAAAGTGATGATTCTTAACATTTTTGTCAGCAACATAGTGATGCCCTTATTAAAATGAAAGTGAAAGCCACATCCATCTTTTTTTTTTTTCTCTTTTCTTCTTTTCATTCTAGAAAGCCATCTTTTCCTAAAAAGACATTGTCTTGGAGTAAATGACTTGACTTTTAATTAGTTTGGGTTTATAAGTCAAATCCTAGTTGTTGAAAAGATTCACAAGTTAGCAGTTTTAGAATACCAAGCTTAGATCAAAATCACCCAATGAAACACAAATAAGTGTGAGACAAATCCTCCATCAATTTTTGACTTCCATTTCCACTTTCATTCTATGCCATCATCACTCTATTTGATTAAAAGACTCTATATATGATACACGGTAATAAATTGAAAAAAATTATTTCCATTTAGACCATGAAAGTACATAATCTCTTCCTTTGTTGGATTTTGGTGCAAATGTGGATTTTGATTTTTTATAAAGTAAGCTATACAATCTATTTCCGACTAGGGTTCCATTTGTGCAATACAAAGTAATTAAGTAACCTATTTTCGACCAAGGAAATATGATGTGGTTTTAGCAACTTGGAGAATGTCTAACAAATAACACATTGACACCTAATGAAGTTGTTAAGATTAGTTTATAGCTTTGCGTTTCTTAAAAATAGGTTCTTTAATACATTGAAAACGGGTTGGGTTGTCATCTATACTTCTTTAATTTCTACTAATTCCAAACTTGATGAAAAATTAGCAAAAAATAGTGCAAACTTCAATATTTCTCTTCCTTCACCATTCTATGATTAGACATATGTAAAAATGCTTGACATTGTTGAAAAAGATTGTTTACTTTAACTCCTAAAAATCTTTGAATATATGTCACCAAAAAATAGTCAAAATAGGCCCCCCAAAAAGTAAAATCTTGTTCCACTTAACTATAAGATTTAGTATTAGACTATTTCATTATATTATAGTAAAAAAAATGGGAGGTTTTGACTGCACAAATTGTATGATTAAAGCGTTTGAAGTTGGAAAGAGTGTTTTTTGGGGGCATCCAAATTCCGAGTAGCTTTGATTCAAGCAGACTTTTGCACAAGTTAATTTCACTTTTTTACTTGAATTTTTTGGTAAAGTTGGACACATGTTCAAAAAATATCATAACATTTCAAATTGGGGAATACATACCAAAATATTCTAATAGGGAAGTAGCTTCAAAAAAAGTCACATAGAAAGCCCTTTTTTCAACAATTTATGGCTTGCACATTTAGTAGTTTCTTCAAAATGTAAATGGTGGAGTTCTAAATTTCAACTAGATTTAGAAGAGGAAAAAATGAAAGTAAAAATCTCCCAAAATATCAAAATTTTGCAAGCTTGATCAATTTGTATCCAAACTAAAGTAAAAGATAGTTGAGAATCATTAGAAGAAGTTTGAGGGCTCCAGAAGCCGGTTTTGGGCCTATTCCCCCATAGTTGTTCCCTGCAGCGAGGAGAATTACGTGCTGTCAGAATTGAAAAAAAAAATTTAATCTCCAAATGCAAAAAGAATTGAAATTCTTTTGAAGGGGGATGGTGATGTGGCAAGGTCTTGACCATGTTAGCAATCCAGTTCGACGTTGCACTGGTCCTGTTCCCAACTTGATAACTCAAAGGCTTTTGGAGCCCTCAAACTTCTTCTAATGTTAGGCCCAACATGAGAGGAAGTTGGATCAAGGTTAGCAAAGCTTGGCTCGTCACAAATCCCTAACACTAGATCAACTTTTCTTGATTTTGAAGATGTTGCCTTTTCCCCCAATTTTGAATATGTTCCTCTCTCCTTGAACTATAATTTTAGAATATTCAACATTAAATTTTAAGAATATTCAAAATGTAGGCCATGGGTCTCCCATAGCTTATATAACAACAAACATTGATAGCTTTTACAAGAGAAGAGAAGATGCTTATACAAGTGGAGTAGTGAGAGGAAACAAAAATTTGTGTGGGATATGTAAATTAGAATTAATATGAATTCAACCGCTCATAGTTAAGTGAAAATTAGGAATTGTGATCAAATTAGAATTCAAACCTCATTTTTTCATAGTAGAATAACCTTTTACAAAAACTTTTGAACTAAAAATAGTTAGTTAATCAAGATAATTTTCATCTCGAGAAATTTGTTGAAGATTTTGAGTTTCTAATCAAAAGTTATGGACAAATTTTAGAGAGGATTTGGAAGAGACATTTTCATTGACATTTTCAACTGTTTTCTTTGAATTTGGTCCATGATTTTTTTTGGAGGCTCCAAATTATAAATGGATGTTTGGGGATGAAATTTATTTAGATTTCTCAACTTTTTTTAGTTCAAAGTTTTTTGCAAAAAGTTATTGTACTATGCTAAAATGAGGTTTGAAATTCTACTTTGAACATAATTTCTACATTTTGATAATGAGTGGTCAAGCTCTGATCTTCAAATTATCCCATACCCTTGGAGGAGTCATGATGGACAATAGATTTGATTATAAAAACCACTTCTCCACCTTATCTTCCAACAAATGGCTAAAAACAAATTGTGTCATTTTACTTTCAATTTTTTTTTTGGATGGTAATTTGTCCAATGATAAATTGGTAATGGATTTCTTGACATTTTTTTTATTCTCTTGTTGCAATTCGAAGTAACCTCCTTAGTAGGCAAAAGAAAGCTACAGAGCAATTGCCTTCCTTCTATCACCTTGTGAGTGCCCATTTTGTCACTTGGGACTCACTTTTTTATTTTATTTGTTAGTATTTTGAGTGAAGTTATTTATACAAAAATCCCTAAAAATAGATATGTTATATGCTATTATTGTACTTGTTCCTAATTAACTTGGTTTTTCCTAAAACATAACCCGAATCCTACATGTAAATAGGGTAGAAACCCAAAAGTTGTACATATTGTAGTCATTTAGTAGAATTGTCCCAAACTGGCTAAACTTGCCTTATATGCAATAGAACATGGCTGAATTGGTCCAAAGGAACCTATGTAAGAATCCTAAGTCAATGCTAGTGTCGCAGCTTAAAATTTTGATTTTCTTAGCATGCACCAAAATAGGAACGGAAACTAGCCATTAGGGAACCGGATCCGATTAGGTGAAGAAGGAAAACTCAAAACTAGCACAGAACATGAAATTGTGGGCCTCTTAGATCTAATCCGATCAGGAGTAACTATCGACGGAAACGGAATGCAACACGGATTAGGTCTAGGACCGGATTATGGGTGAACCGGATTCAAGACGACCAAACCGGAAATGGTCCAGAGACTATATAAGGAGGAGCCTTCACAGTTGCACCCCTTTTTACAAACTCGACCTTGAGCGCGCGTCGTAGAGTTTTTTGCGTTTGTATGCTGCAAGCTTTGATTCCGGTTGAGATCGGAGAGAGAACGTGAGGAACGGAATCGGAACTTGAGTGAAGTCTTTGAGCAGCTGGATCCACAAAGCAGAAGCCCGATAGTAGGATCTAGGGTTGTAGAGTAGATAGAATTTTGATTTCAGTTAGGAGTAGGAGCGGATCCGGATCCGGATCCGGCTCAACAGTATTAGGTTAGACCGGAAGTTGAATTAGGGTGGCGGCGGACCCCCACGGGTTTTCCGCTCCGCTTTGTACTTTTAGGGTTTTTACCCTTTGTATATAAATCGGTTCCTGCGATGGGAACTAGGAGTCTTCATTTTGCAAATCTCTTGTGCCTTCCTCTTCTCCTCATTGTGTGTCTCTCTCCAGCGCGACATGGTTGTAGGATGTGGAGTTAGGATGGTGTGAGCCGGTTTGTGAGTGATTTCTCCCCTTGGTGTTTTCTTTTCCAATTCTATATGCATGTGAGTAGGTATCTAAGAGTTGGGAGTGAACTTAGTTCCTCAGCACTTCTAGAGTTCCAGGTTCCGGGTGAGAAAGCCGTTGTTAGGCTAGGCGGGTAGGGAGGGATTCCTTAGCTGTGCTAGAACTCCCGGGTGGGAAATCCGGTCGAGTGTCTGATCTCCTGTGAGGTCTCACCACCCGTGTGGGTAAGCGGAAGAACTTTAGTTGATGTTGGAACGGACGGGTACACTTGTAACCACCTATCTTCGCACGGATCGGAAGTAGCATCAAGGTCGTTGTAGTATGTGAGGGTCGAGTGTGGGGTCTTTGTGTGACCTACAACCCGGATTGTTATCTGGGTTGTTGTGAAGGACCAAACCGGATCCGGATTAGTTTAGGAGTTTAAGAAGTAGGACAGTGGGTCTTTAGCCACTATAAGTCACGGAAGGAGTGGTGGGCCTACCACTCTTAAATGTAAGCGGCGACCCCTCTGATGGTGAAACAGAGGCAAAACCAAACCAGATAGGATTACGGATACATGATGACCATCTGGACCAGATTGGTCAAGACGGATTTCCAGGACCGGAAATTGTAAGATCCTGGGATTTGGATATTTGCACAGACCGGATAGTTAGTAGGATCGGAAGAAGGAGTAATCTGGTCTATAGTTATCCGGTGTGGTGGTATTTCTGGTTCTAGATCTAGGACCGGAAAGTAAGATTGGGATACTGACTGAGCTTAACTGCTTAATAGAGCTAGATACTTCACAGGATCTCGTGGGTTCGATCTTTAGAGTCACTTAGTTATACTCTAGAGCGATTTTTGTGAGTATAATGGAGAATTTACCTGCCCTGTGCTGCGACAGCTAGAGAGAGGTTTCAGTTTCCCCATCGTATCGACGAAATAATAGAAACCCCAATTGTTAGCCTACAAGTGAAGAAAACTCAAGATGATCCAAAAGACGGCATCTACAACATAAGTATGGTAGATCAAGGTAAAAATCATACTAGAAGTCCAATGGTTAAATTCGTTCACCAAGATTTCCCTTCGTAAGAAAGATTTTCCATTCACCACAAATTAAAGGAGATAGCAAGGTTTGATTCTCCTTCATCAAATGTGCAAAGTAAGAATATTGGCTTGCACATCTTTTGTAGAATTCCATAGAAGGTTCTACAAAAAATTCTGGGATTTTCTAATGATTAAAAGATATTCTTTCAAATGGTCAATTACCAAATTTTACAATGAGAAATTCATAGAAATTACCCGAGTGTGAGCCCTGTGAATATCACTTGAGTCTCAAAGTGTTTTTTTTTTCCACTTTTGCTCATTTTTATGGATAATTATGTTCATAAGCACCAAAAAAGTGGATTTAAGGAATAATTGAAAGAGCCCCAATATGTATGGGTTAATGTTTCAAGAACTTTGGAAGTTCCATAAGCATTTTCTTTTGTTAGTTTTAAAAGTCTAAATGGATGTTTGATTGTCAAATTAGGGATTGGGAAGTAGTTTCCAACTTTGGCAAAATATTGTAAAAACACTTAGTTTGGATTCCATGTAAGATTTTGCTAGTCAAAGTGCATGCGGCAATATTGGCTAAATTTAGCAAGGTTAGGATCAATCTAACTTTCCTAGTGTCACAGAAAATTTATAGCAAAAGATTAGGTGAAAATTACATTTCAACTACGATAATTTAAAATTTGCCATTATGCATAACTTTGCAAGCAAAATCCACAAATACAATATGGAGCGATTGCTAGAAGAAGAGACATGTTCTTAGCACAGAAACATACCAAAAACATAATGATGAAGCCAAATCGCCAAGATTCCCTTATACAGAAATGATTCCTCCCCGAAGATATTAAATCAAGAGAAGTAAATTTATTTCTCTTTTGAAAAGTGCAATTTGAACTTGAAACTTTGTGTAGAGGATTTGGGGACTTCCTAAAAGTTACTCAAAAAGTTTTGTAATTTTTCAAATTATACAACATGACTCCATAGAAAGTCAACCAATGTTATTAGGAATGGAAAAATTCATGGAAATTCATTTGGTGATGGTAAAATTCCACTAAAAATTAGGATAGTGTATTTAAGTCTGAATAAGCACTTCATCAAGTTTTGCAACATTTCGACAACAATAACTACCCAAATCGGTGGCGCCAATGGATTTTAATAAAATTTCAAAACATTCCACAAATTGACCATCAAACTACAAGCATAAGAAGGCCAAATTGAGTCATTTTGGACTCTTCCCTTTCATTCTTGGACCTTCCGGACAACTGTGGCTAGTCTAAATTAGCAAAAATCACAAACTCCAAAACTTAGGTTTTTCACCTTTTTCACTAAGATGGAAAATGTTGTCTTTTGTGAGGGTTTTTGACTGGAAAGTTTGGGGTTAAGGGTTTTCTAGAGTAATTGGGGTCTTTTGAAACCAATGGTGTAGGTTGTTTTTCATTTGGAGTTTTCCTTCAAAAGATATAGGACAATTAGTTGTATGATAGAATTAGGCATAGTAAAAGTTAGTATTAATAGGTTTTGATTTACTTAGTTTGTTTTAGAGTAAAAGGAGGAGGTGAAGGCCCTTGGAAATGTATAAAAAGGCTCCCACTGACTCCTTTTGGACCCCTTTTCTTGTTTGAGACCAAATCTCTTTGCTTTCATTCTTGTTTGGCTGCCACGAGGCCCTTGTTTTGTACTTTGGCCAATTTGTGGCTTTGTTAGTGAAGCTTTGAGCAATTTGCCAAAGTCTCCTTGCATTCTTTTTGTGAACCTTGCCTTTGGCTTTGTATTTTGAGCTTATTCCAAAGGACGTGGGAGGGCCCTTTGGTTTTGCTTGTTTTTTCTATTTGAATACTAATACTAGAAGACTCTTGGCTGAATTCTAGCCAGGGTTGACAGGACGTCCGGACGCGGACGCTGTGTCCGTAGCGTCCGCTGACATTCGCGTCCTAGCGGACGCAGCGTCCGCTTGTCCCCCGTCCGTCCCGTCCGCCCGATTACGGCCGTCCAATCGACGCGCGGACTGATCTGGTCCGCATGATCTAGGCGTCCGCCTCGGGCCGTCTGCCCCGTCCATCCGCCCCGCCCCGCCCGTTCGCTTTCCGACGGCGGTCGGGACGCTGCGTCCGCTAGCGTCCGTGCGTCCGGAAAACGGACGCTATTTTGGGGCGGACGTTGACATTCGTCAACCCTGATTCTAGCGATGCCATTAGCCAAGAACTTTTAGAGCTTGCTTGTTTTTTTTATGTTGAGTCTTTTAAATTCCTCACCGAGCTTTTTTTAACGAGAGATTTTACAACTTGTTGTAGCAAATTTCCCTTGAAGCCTAGATGTGGAAAATGGTGGTCCAAGTATTGTTCTTTGTTCATTTGGGAAGACTTGGGTGAGATCCAAGTCTCCAAAGTTCTGCTATATGTCATCTTGTTGTTTCCTTGAGGTACATCATCTAATATGATGCCTTCGGGCCCCAACTAATTTTGACTTTTTTTTTCTCATTTAATTTTCCCATCAAAATTGAGTGAGGGAAGGAACCCAAGTCCAGAGAGGTCAGTCCATAACAGAAAATCTAATTTTTGAACCAAACAAAGAGGAACCTAGATCCAGAGAGGTCAATTCATCACAAAAGTCTGATTTTTGCTTAAAGAATCAAACAAGAGTAAACTGAGCTCAATGAAGAAAGGAACCCAAGTCCAAAGGGGTCAATTCACAACAAAAAAATCTGATTTTCGCTTAACAAAACAGACAAGAGTAACCCAAGTCCAGTAAGGCTTACTAAACCAGGAGGAACCCAGTCCAAAGAGGCATACCAAACAAAAGGAATCCACGTCCAATTTCTGGACGACCAACAGATTGAAATTCAGATTTCTTTCTTAGTTTTGTTTGGATGAAAGTCATCTAATTTGTAGAGGTTCCTTATCAAGTTCTTGTCCTATCCAATGGTTGGATTTGGTTTTATTAGAGTGCATATTTTTCTAAAATTACAAATGTGGAAGAGTGTCAAGCCAAAAATTGCACCGATTTTAGTCCAAAACTTGATTTGCAAAAATGAGGTCATAGATTAAAGAACCCAAGGATTTCAAAAAATCAGCATATTAAGAGAACCTCATTTCAAATCCATTCCAACAAGTTTTACTCAAAAAATGATAATATTTTGTATTCCAATTCCAAACTATTCTTCCACATAGCACTTTATAGCAGTTTTTCCCAAATTGTCAATTTTGGAAATGGATCCAGACGTTTAGGGGTTAAAGAATCAAACAAGAGTAACCCAAGTCCAATAAGGCTTATCGAACCCAGTCCAGAGAGGCATACCAAACAAGAGTAACCCAAGTCAGTTCTTAACAAAAAACCAGGAACCCAGTCCAGAGAGGTCAGTTCTTAAAAAAAAATCTTATTTTTTCTTAAAGAATCAAACAGGAGGACCCAAGTCTAGGAAGGCTTACCAAACAATATACTGATTAACTAAAAACTTTGGTTGTGTTAACAACCAGAGTGCTGGTTGAGGCGTTGGAGCTCCCTCCCTCCAGAGGCCTTGCAAGCTCGGCTGGCTCCAGAAATTCCTTTGCAAACTGGACACAGATTGAGTAATGTGTAATGTGTCACACAACTTGGGTAATGTGTCAATCTTTGATTGGTGGATATTCAAGTGCTAATAGATACACCCTAAGGTGATTATGGGTTGTTGATATGACATTTTGATTCCAGTCCACGGATGGTTTTGTAATTTCAGAGTAGACTACTTCAAAAATTCACAAAAATTTAAATTTTAATCGAAAAATTCTAATTCACTTGGCTTTGATTAGTGGAACAAGCGCACAGTTGTGAAAAATATCTATCCCTCTTGAAGTTGTCCCTAAGATATTACTATTGCTAATTAGGGTGGTAATAGGTAGGTCTATTTTAATGAGTTAGCAGTGGTCCAACTCATCCGAGAAGAATGGGACTTCCTACCCTCTTTTTTATTCAATAAGATTCTCCATGTTCTTTTAGTAGTGAATGGTTGGATTGTAGGACTCCAAGGTCCTATATTCACCATTATTCTTGTTTGCACAATATATATAATTCATGATTAGTTGGTCCCCATGTGAGTGCCTAGTTCATCACTTAGGACTCATTATTTTTTTCATTTATTAGTATTTTGAGTGTGAATTATCATACCCAAAACCACAAAAGAATGTAAAGCCAAAATAGGTATATCACATGCCAGTATAGTATTTGGTTCTAATTAGCTTATTTTTCCTAAACTTGATGTGAATCCTACATATAAATAGTATAGAAACTCAAAAGTTGTACATATTATAATATTTGAGTAGAATCATCCAAATTGCTTAAATTTGTCTTGCATGTGACAAAACATGTCTAAATTGTTGCAAGGAAACCTATGTGAGAACCCTAAGTCAATCCCAGAGAGAGGTTTCAGTTTTCATTTTTTTCTCACTTGAGTTGTTCTTGGTTTTTTCTTTCGTTGCTTGTTTTGAATACTACTCTAGCGCCAATTGACAACTTATAGTTTGTGATAACATTCTTAGTGACTATGTTTGTGGAAATAGTAGCACCAAAGCAACTTCAGTACTATCGGCTTCTCATAAGTTGATTTCTTTTATGCTTGTTTTTGTCACTTCTAGTTCCTATAGTTTTAGTAAGTGCGATTTATTTCAGTTGGACTACGTAGTGCTTCAGGTGGTTTTATCCCTATAGAAGATGTCCTTCATTTGGAATTCATTGTGATGCTCAAATCCATGATTTGCATTTCACGTAGTGCTTCTTCTTCAATGTATGTTGGATTGTGAGTTCTTAGCAATCATCAAGCCATAAATTCCGGAAGCATTGCAATATTGAATTCACTCATAGTTTCATATTATCTTTGAGTCAAGGATAAAATTCCCTCATGTACTAATGATAGGTGCCTACAGGATAGTAAAACATAATGTGAGAAAAACGATTAAATATTTACTATATGGACTTTATCTTTGAGTCCAAAATAACTTGTGAGTCTAAGAACACTCAATGTCTTCAAGAATATGAATATGAATATTTTCAAAATTCCTAACTATATCTCCGAGTAATAGTATATTTTGTTTTAATCAATACTCCTACATGTTTTGTGTATCAACTTTATCTTCGAAGCCAAGATAACTACAAAAACTATAAAGACTTATACACAATAATTCTGCAATAAAATATTTGAATATTTTCATCATTTCGATGACATGAGATTGGATTAATAGGAAAATCAAAAAGTCTATATTATGAATCAAAAAACAAATCACACGAAACTTCTTAGATTCTTTTCTAATGATTGTTTTTTTTAAAAGTGAAGTGATTTTATATTTAGCTTTGAATCAAAGATAATATTAAGGTTTAGAGTTCTTAAATATTTGAATATTTAGTGTTTACATCTCTAGTTATATTTTGAGGTTCAATATTTATGTCCTAACTTCAAAATTATTGTCAACTCATAGATATTATATATATTAGACAAAGAGAGTCGAAAATGACAACTTACGATAGTATAATATGAATTGAGAGAGCAATGTCTCAAAAACTTATTGGAGTAGTTGGTTTTATCTTCAAGTCAATGATAAGTTTGACTTGTCTAATTATTCATCGTCAATATGAAGTCTATTTATTTTAACTATATACTTAATGACTATTGATACCAATCAGAAGTTGTCTCCAATTTCAACAGCATTTTTTGTTGAGTCGAGGATAAATTTGGAGTCATAATGTCAATCTTCTTGCTTGGCTTTGATTTCTAATCTTCATGATCATTTTTGTATATAAAACCCTTTTAACTATATTGCAATGGTTTTTTTTTGTCTTTTATTGTCTTTTGGTTATTTTCCATCCATTGATCTTAGAGTTCTTGTTAGGAGGGTTCAACGAAGATTCATGTATCTGAGATTTTAATATATATTTATCTTGGAGTCGAGGATAATTTATAATTTGAAATAATTTTTGCTTTTCTTTTGGCAAAATGGAGAGTCCTGTTGTAGACGAGTTTGCAGTTCTAGTGCCAGTTTTACCAACAAGTGTGATAGCTTGCGATGGCATTCTTTGTACTTCTTGGAATATGAAGTGTGTAACATTTATAAATGAGGATGGAGTAGACGTAGCAAAAGAAATATGCCATAGTGTTGATGTAGACCTTGTCATTGACATGGACATGATGCTATTGGGTGACAATCAAGTTGCAATTCAAATTGCGGAGTCCTTGTATGAGGCTAAAGTTCCATTGTGATGGATGTGGTCAATGTGCTCTTGGTACATTTTAAAGATCTACCTCACGGATGCTAGCTTGTATAATCATAATCAAATTTTTATGTACAAAGCAGCTCTCAACACATCTAGGCAACACATTCGAGCCAAAGTTCGTTGATATGAAACCTCTCGAGAGAGGAAGGAGCTTGACAACCCTCCCAAGAAAAAAGCCCTCCTCACACTCCAAACAATCATAGAGGTATTTGTGATAATTTATTGCCACTTGAACTGCCTTCAAGCATTTTCATGCAATGAAATTCAAGCCATTCAGTCTCTAAATCATGTGGATGATGGAATATTCTAGTGTAAGTCATATCTACTTGACATGCACAAGCAAATTCACCGTGATGAATGTGGAAGAGAAATGATCACCTTAGCACATCCTGATATTTGTCCCACTACTTAATGGACTATCCATGGAGTTTGAAGAGCTACCTTTCATAGATACAAAGAGATGGCAAAAAATGATATCCAACCAGAGGAGCATGGTAGTTTAGGCTTGAAGAAACTATAGACACATATACTACAAGCGACGGCCATACTACAAATGCTATTGGAAAACACTTCCAATAAAATGCTACACAAGTTAAGGATCCTTCAATCGGGGGAGAAAGTTCTGTCTATAGTCCTACCATCTGCATTCCAGTGGAGAGACAAGTTGCTTGAGATCAACATCATGAATTTATCCTTTCAACTACAACATATTTCCACAAGCGGATTGAATAGGATCCAGTGTGATTTTTTTCCAGAATACACTCCAAAGGCTTATGGAGATAGTTTTGCTTATTGTAGTGTGTGACAAATTCAAGCAACTTAGGAACACTTGCACTCCACGTTTGAGGGCACAATAAATAGTGTTGACGAATCTCTATGTCCGCCCCAAAATAGTACCGTAACCCGGACGTCTGGACGTCTAGATGTACGGACGCTAGCGGACGTAGCGTCCCTCTCGCTGTCAAAACACAGACGAGCGGGACGGACGGGTGGGGTGGACAGACTGGGCGGACGAACGGGAGGGCTTAGAAAACCCTTTTTGGGTTTTTTGTTTTGATTGTTTTCACCAATGAGAGATTGAGAGTGAAGTCATTTTGATTTTGATTTTTCTTATATTGCAATTGCGATTCAATAGAGTTGTATATCACTATTTATGTAAAAGCTAAAATATGAAATATATTCTTAATTTTTTTGTTGAATTTCATTTTGATTTAGAAACAAAATCACTTTAAAATCCAGCGAGATGTATATCATCAATAAACAAACAATTTTATAATAAAATGATTGAAGAAACCATTGTCATTTGTCAACATGAGCTCCATATATCATCAGCAACTAAACAATCAAACATCTAAATTCACATCTCCACAATTTCTATGGACGCCAATCCACATCTCCTTTAACCTCAGCTCCACTACTCTTTCCTACAGCTCTCCGTTCAAAATCTTCATTATCGGAGTCATCTTCATTGTCGGAGTCATCTTCATTGCTGGAATCAAGTATCGTTGTCTTCTTCAAGTCTTTTCTCGAAGTAGGTTTACTCCCTTCTTTTGAATTTAATTTTTTTTTTTTTACTTTGACAAAACGATTAAAGGCTTTTTGAATAGGAACCTTTCTTTTCTTTCTATTTGACAAAGTAGCAACATTTTCATCAAGAGGGGTCCTATTCTTCACTGGAGAGATAGCAAAAGGTTGCATTTCTCTTTTCGCTTTCACGTTACTCGATTCTTGAACCATCAATCTCGATGTAGGGTCGACATGTCTATGAACGGTTATCTCCACTTTGGCTTTCTTTTGAAGTAATAGAGTGTTGTTTGTTGATTTGATGGATTTTTGCACCAATCCTTTTCCTAAAATGCGAGCACGCAAAGATGCCAATGGCATCCGATCACTATCCGTATTACTTAGGCTTGTAGGCGATGACACTACTTTCCGTAGATTACCGCCTATAGAAATTTCTTTGGAAATGTTCACTAGGCGTTTTCTATATCCAAAGCTCTAAGAATCATTCAATCGTGTGCTAACAGACTTCAATAGTATTGGTGGAAGAGCACTAGATCTCGGTACTTCAAAAATTGACTTCATTGGCTCTTTTCCTTTATCACTCTTCATAATTGCTGAATTTGTGACTGCCATCTCAACTGAATCACTATTTTTTTGTACCGCAATATTTGGTTCTCCCTCATCACCACTATTGTTGCCCACAACTTTTGGAACGTCCACCTCCACGACCGCATCTTCTCTTCTGTCGTTTCTTTGCAGTACATTTTATGCCACAGATGAGATTGAGAAATTAAAACTTCTTCATTTTTGCCCTCATCATCAATAACATTCTCATTGATTTTCACCTTTTTGGCAATAGCGTTTGCCTTTTCCGATAGAATGTTTTTGCTATTCAAGAATCCCATTCCATTGCAATATGTAGTTAAAAAAGGTAGATTCTCCTATACCTCTACATTGTCTTCGTCTTCATAAAAGGTATATACATCGTTTGCATTGTCGGGAACAACATCCTTGCGGTTTAGATGATAATCATGCGTATCATTCACCAAATCGGGAAAGTCTTGCATGACGTCTTCATCTCCCCACGTTGTTGCACGATTGAAGTCATCCCCACCATCTACAGTTGAAAGGGCCCTTTCCAAATCCTCATCATCATCGTCTTCTAACGTCGGCCTATCTGAATCCTCTGATTCCATCGGATTCACATTATCATTATACCGTTTTTTTTTCATCTTTTTCCTTCGATGCGTTTAATACTTTGGAATTGGTATACACGTACACCAAATCCGCTGCTCTCTCCGGCTTCAATTTATTTCGAGATTTGTTGTGAACAAAAGAATAGTTGCTCCAATTCCGTTCACATGAAGATGATGACACCGGTTGAGCCAATATCCTCTTCGCTAATGGAGCTATAAACTTGCCACATGCACTTTCAAAATCCCACCAAGCATGCGCGGACAACATTTGTTCTCCCGGATTCAACATATTGTAGAATGGAGGTTCCTTGTGTCGAAAAGCCACAAATTCCTTCATCACTGCTGTATATTCATCCGGTTTGCATATTCTCTCTAAAACTTTCTTACATCTTGACATTGCATCTACGTCATCCGCTAGCTCTTTGTCATGAAGAAGGTATGGATTCAAAAGAGCTGCGGCTGATTGGAGATCGTTGTCCACCATTCTTGTTCGGGCATAAAAAGACTATATTAATGGAATTGCAAATTCTTCTAGCAAACAAAATGGTGGACTTTGTAATCCGTTCACATGCTTCTCTAACTTCCTCATGATATGCAACACCTTGCCCATGCATGGTGATTTTGAATTCAAATTGCGGAGTGCACATATGATTGGTTCAACCATCTCCACATAATTGATGGACCGATTCCAAAAATGGTCATCAAGAACAATTTTCTTCACCGCTAAGGCTAAGTTTTTTGGTTGGACTTTGGCTCCACGTTTCTTCTTGAGAGTATGTACATATTCAACCCATTGCGGATCTACCACCGTTTGTTCCAATGCTCCTCTCAATTTTGTCAAACGCTCCATCATGATAAATTTAGAGGCGAACCTTGTATCCCTAGGCATCAAGAGACCAAGATTTGGCGAATACTTTCGCAATAGAGCTAATGGCATATGTCTCTTCCTGATAAATTTAGCTACAAGAACTCTTTTATCCAATTTGGAAGCAATCCATTTCTATATAGCCCAATCCTTCAACAACAAATTCAATGCATGTACTACGCACCTTTGGTAAAAAAATATGAGGATATTTTGTAGATATTACATCCCATGCGGACGGATTTACGGGAGCATTATCCGTAGTTATTAACACGACGTTCTTGGATCCCATTTGTTCAATGAACTTTTCCAACACAGCTGCCAAGTACTCCGCATTTTTTTCACAACCACTTGTATCCACAGATCCAAGAAATTCTTCACCTGCGGATGATACAAGCATGGCATTGATGAGAGAACAATTAGTCACTGAGCTCCATCCATCAATAGACAATGTTGCTTCAAATTTTCGAATGCTATCTTTGGTCCGTGCATTCAATTGTGTTTGAATGTTGGTCTTTGCTTCATTCAACAATTTAACCAAAAGTCGTAGTATGAAGGAGGAATGTATGGCCTACCGAACGTAGCCGTTTTCTTCACTGCTTCTTTAGAAGTTGGATTTCGAGCCACAGAAAATGGTATGTTCGTCAAATAAAAAAAATTTGCCCACACTGAATGTAATTTGCGTCTATGACCTTCTTCAAATCTATTCACTAAGCTGCCTTGCCTCTAAGGCCTAGAACTTGATGCCCTCGGGGTTTCATGTTCACTAGAAGCTTTTGTACTCAAAGTCATTTCAGTTGTGGCACATACCATTGATACTAATTCTTTGGACGCTGAACAAGAGTCTTCGTGGTCAGAATGCGATACAGCCTTTCCGGCCGAAAACTCTTGGACATCTGAAGGGCGAGGGTTGCCATCCACATTGTCCATTACAACGCGTTTTGAAAAAACTCCTTCGCAATGCCGAAATAAATCTCGAACTACCATTGGTAATCGTACACAAAGGCTCACCCTTTTATCACGTATACCTCCAGGTCCAGAATAGCCTAAGTGGCTGAATACACGGCTGAGCCTCCTTAATCAGGGTTGACACGACGTCCGGACGCGTCTATTGTGTCCGCAGCGTCTGCTGACATTCGCGTCCTAGCGGACGCAGCATCTGCTTGTCCGCCCCGTCCGCCCGATTACGGCCGTCCGATCAACGCGTGGATTGATCTGATCCGCACGATCTGGGCGTCCGCCTTGGGCCGGCCGCCCTGTCCGCCTCGCCCGTCTGCTTTCCGACGACAGTCGGGACGCTGCGTCCGCTAGCGTCTGGACGTCCGGAAAACGGATGCTATTTTGAGGCGGACGTTGACATTCGTCAACCCTGTCCTTAACATGATCGCTTTGCAAAGCCTACATTTCACTTTACCATCCTGTGGCACACTATACCAAGGAGAAAAATCCCCCGTCGGTTTGGCCCCCATATTGACAAGTGTATGTTTTACCTCAATTTCAAAAGAAACCAATAGAATGTTTTAAATTTGAAACCCACAACGTGACAATGTATACAATATCAATGAAATTAGTCACACAAAGCTTTGAAAATCAAAGCCCCCCCGTCCACCAAACTATGTATTACCAAGCAAAAGACACAATAAATTGAAGCTCATAGCCCTTGGAAATCTTAGCGTTCGGTTTTTCGAGAGTGAATACAAAAGCTTCTCTTCTAACATTTATAGTCCCCTCTAGAAAATTTAAGGTTCATTTTTAGGGTTTACATTCAAAAACAAGCAACGGCCCGGACGGGTCGGACGAATGGGTCGGACGGGCGGTCGGACGTAGCGAACGAGGCGGTTGAGTGGACAGACCAGACGGGGCGGACGGACAGGACGAACAGGGTGGACTTCGCATTGCCATTAGTCATTAGAAAATTTTATATTGTTATGTAATTTGAATATTACACAATTAGAAATGAATGCATCCACGTAAAATAAGATGTACATATAAAAATATTTTTATACGCAAATGAAAATATAGCATCTTTATATATAAATATATATGTATAAACAAAATACATGAAAACATAGTTTCAATATCACTATTGAATTCTATACGATCTTTTTAAGATCTAAATCTTTCACATTTTTTTTTGTTTCTAAACAATGAAAGCACCATTGTTTTTAAAAAACAAAATTCTCCTCAAATCCTACTTTCCACCAGATGGACCACTACCTTCTCCCAAAGCAAAAGGAAAATCTGTTGTACCGAGGAGTTTAGCAGATGATTGACGAGTTGACCGTTGTTGACTTGGACGGACTATTCGCCCTCTAGATTGAACTTCGATGTCCACCTTATGAAATTGTTTTTTGGTTTCCGAAGAGAAGTCATCGTCTTCTTCACGCTTCCTTTTTGTTTTCTTTTCGATGATAAATCAACTTCGTGTGCCTTCAAGGTTCTCAAGTTGTTCTCTACACGATCTACCATCACTTGAACAACTTCATCATCTCCTTTCCCTTGCCATGCTGTGAGGCAGTCTCCATCCAATAGGAAAGCCTTCCAATGCCCTATAATATCGCCAATGCGCCTATCAAATGCTGCTGCCACATCTACAGATGAATGTCCTGTGCTTGTTTGTCCATTTGTATCGTAGACAGCACGAACTTTTGCAGCCTCTTCCAACTTCGACAATAGAAAGGCTCTACCTATGAGGGTGTGGTCGTATGCCTTATACTGCTCATTGAACTCTTTTCCATGGTTCACCTCCACCCAACTGTCTTTTGGTCCTCTCTCCACTTTTTTATCTGGAAAACAAAAGAACTTTTCGTGTTGCAAGCTCCAATGTCCCCCCATGTTGCGACAAAACATTTTACGGGCCGCGTCATCTACGATTCCTCAAGCCCGCAATTCCACCTCTCTATTGTAAATCATCCACACATCGAAATCCAATGGTTGCTGAGATTCCTTGTACAAATCATGCCTCTATTCATTTGCATTCTACCGGATTGGCTACCCCCAATGTTGATAATTTTAGAATTTATACGGCACTTGATCAAGAGGAAGATTCCAACGATTGTACTCGTGGCCTGGAGGCATAGTTTCCAAGATACCAAACATTTCGTAGAATCTAGCACTCAATGGACTACGACACTCGGCACACACCGAATGAATGAGTGATGCTTTCACAATGCAAGTGACATGGAAAGTGTGGCAACATTGACCCATGGTTACCGCACCTTCCGGTCCGAAGAGGCCTTGGCAAAGGCTACAACTACCATCCAAGATTGGAGAAGCTGGATCACAAGCATGCATCACTCGCTTGTCTTTCACATTGATGTGTACTGAAAGTGTGTTGTAAGGGACCCATCCTTCCTCTACTTCCAAGACCCAATTGATGGGTGGAGTTTGATCCTTCTTTGTGTGGTTTAACCGCTCAAATATGGCATCCATGTCTCCCCAATATGTGATCTCCGTATATCCCTTAGAAGGATGTTGGTCAAACATAGTCTTGAACCAACTCAAAGAGCTTTGAATGGCATCGCAATTTTCATTCAACTCCATTACCAATGTTTGAAGACTTGCCATTGCTTGAGATACTATAGAGGGTTTGTCTTGGAGTCTTTGTACCCATGCTAACCATCGAGACTCTAAGCCACTAGATGGCATAAACTTCTCCAAATCCAAGTACAATTGCAATCGATTCAACTCGGATTCAACAATTTCTTTTGCTTCAATTGCCTCCTCCAATTTATGCTTCAACTCTTCAAAGTCACAATTCTTCGTTTGTGTCTCCGCATTCACGTAAACTGATGAAAGTTTTTTCCATTGATGGTTGTTGTGTCGCTTTTAACATGCTCATGTCGTGACTTTTTTGTACATTCACAATGGCAGGGTTGTCGCTTGTTTTGGCCTTATCAAAAGGAAGAGAGAGCTTATCTTCACTCTCTTGAGTCTCTTGACTGTCTCAGAGTACAATCACTGGTGAGATTGTAACCTCACTCGGATTCTTGGAGGTCCTTTGTAATTCTGCAATCTGTTTACACATCTTCATCAACTCCTCCATTTTCCTCGATGATTGTTGATTTAAATGTTCAACCTCACTCTCCGAAGTCTTTAATTTCAACTCCAACACTTTGCACCTTGCTTCCACTCCTCTAAGGTCAACAATTTTTTTCTCATATTTCAACAATTGTAGTATGTGAGCATCTCTTTCTTCGAAAAGTGGTCCGAAAGTCTTCGTGAGATTCTGAAATGTCATAGCACCTTTCAACATCTCTAGTGCCATTAAAGAAAAATCCTTGGCCAAATTCATAAAAGACGGAGCAACTTCCGATAAAAATTCAATTGACATCGTCATCTTGAAAGCTGTATCAAGTATATGTGCAACATTCTTTGGATCTGCAAGTGGACTCATTGGAACAACAGTAGCACCATCATTGGGTTTGACGATCCGCCTATTTCTTTATGAAAGTTACCAAACTGAACCGAGAGCTTTAAAAGATTTTCCAATTGTTTTGGATTGGACATATCTTGCAAGGTTCGATGTAGAGGACTCGGCAATGACGTTGTAAACGGAAACTCCTCCGCCCGCTTTTTACGCTCGGAACTCCATAATGAGGATATATTATCAAACTCCACACCTTGTCCACGAGGCGTATGTATTTTGTCTTCTAAATTTAACGCTGGACTAGATTCAACGCCTTGATGCATAAGCCAAGGTTTGTAGACCAAACTATCAAAACAATTGTTGACTATCAGATATTCAGACTATCAGTTGTAGCATTAGCCTTTGCCACTTTCTCCGCCACGACTTCGTCTACTTTATTTTTTGAAGTTTCCCCGCGTTCCATGCAAACATTGCTTTCGTTTACAGACTCCGTTTGCGTTTGTGCCGCAACATTTGGTGTAAAGGTCAAACGCGTTGGAGTTGTGGAAAAGACTTCATCCTCCTACACCTCTACATCTTTCTTCACATCTTTTCCCACATTTTTCGAAGAGCTTTCATTGATTGCTTTTGTTGGAGATTGTACAGACCGTAATTCTTCAACATTTGAGGCTTTCTCCACACCATCCGTTTTCACCTCAATACTATTTTTTAATACTTTTTCTGTTTCTCCCTCTGAATTGTACAAGTCGGGAATGTCCTTTTGATTGGCTTCAAATAGAAGTGGACAAGCTGTTGTTGTCAGAAACATGCTCCAATCGATCTTGCGCTCTAATATAAGTTCAGCGTAAACCATATACGCCACGCTATAATTAATATATCCTTTGCTTCTAGGCTTGTTTCCCAATAGAACACGCTACACCTCCGCAGATCGATGGACAAAATGTTTGTTGTTGTAAGTCCATGATTTACAACAAAAATCCCATGTATGACTCTTGTACGACTCCTGAGGCCACAACTTGTCAATGTGGTACATTTTAACATAGATCCTGCACATTTTTTATGTCCAATACTCCGCATCTTCATCTTCCCACCCACTCTCTGCTTTAATTGTAGGGTTATTTAAAATGTCAAGCCGAAGGTCATGTATAGCCCCCTTCACTTTGCTCTTTTTCTTGGCTTCGCTTCCCGGAGTCACCCCATCAATATTTCGATCACCTTCGCCATTCATGATTGTCAATTGGATTCAATAACCAATTGAAGTGAATAAAAAAATCTCACGTGATAGTTAAAAGTGATGGCATCAACCGTAAGTCTGTAACCCAGTAACAAAAGATAGAGAACCCCAACTCTCCACCCTATAGGAGCAACTAGCGCATAAAGCAATAGTAGCACATCCAACTTGACACCGAAGGAGAATTGAAGTGAGAAGAAATGAAAAGTCAATCCACCCTTATAGCTGTTCGCCGCCCAAACCGACGACATCTACTTCGGCAGCGGACGCGCCGTCCGCCCGGACTGTCCGCGCTTTGGACACACCGACCGCCCCACTTAAACACTGACTGCCGCCGACGTCCGTCCAGCTGTCCATTGGAGCATCCTATGAGGCCAATATTACTCAAAAAGAGCGATAACATTTCCAAAAAAAAATAGCCTAATAATCACTGCTAAATGAGGATCAATATAATTGATTTATCATTTTATTTTATTTTTAAATGTAAACCCTAAACCCTATACCCTAATTACCCTAAACCTTTTCTTTTCTCCCCTAAATTGTTTTATGAATGAAGGGAATGTGGTTAAGTTGAATATGTTTGGATTATTTACTCATATTATCCTTCTAAATAGGTTTTGAGAAGATCTGAAGATGGTGAGGATTTTTTTAAAGTTCATTAGGAAATCAAATGTTTTGCAGAAATAATCAATTCCTTTTTCATCATATGCAAATGAAATTTTTTAAAAAGTCCCCAATACATAATTAGAATAACAATTTAATGGATTTCAACCTCATGATATTTAATGAAAGGTTGTGTTTTCTAATTAGAAGTGTATCACGATCTTCAAATGAACATCGAGTCTTTCATATTTTTTAATGAAATTTTGATTAGATTTGAAAACAAAAAAAAAGAATCAATGTTTTAACTTTCAAATCATGTATGGCTATATTTTTCCTTAAAAACATAGAAAAATTCGTTACTTGAGTTGGTTGAGTAGAATACATTATACACTTATACATGTGCTATATTTATTTTGAAGAATAATTCCAATATTCTTATTTCAGATGTTTTTAAATATTAATTTTAAAAAAGAAGGTTCATTATTTAAAGATCTAAAAAATTGACAAACATAATTTCTATTATAAATAGGAATTGAATTCAGAATTCGAATTTTGAAATGATTCAAATGAACAAGATATTGATTATAAAATATTTATTTGTTTGAGGTTTCAAAATGAATTCACGAAACAATTGCAAACTTTTGAACTTAGGTATATGGTATTGTTTTCAGTTTGTACTTTGTAGAGTATAATACTTCAATTTTAATCCTAAATAAATGAAAAAACTCCACATGAATGAAATGTTTCTATGTATTGCACAAAGATTTCTACCAATTACTATGATAATTAAATACATTGTTACATTTCATAAAATATTCTACATAGAAAGAAAAAATCATTTCAGTTTTCAATCATGATAAACGATGTCTTCTACTCTTTCTATTATATGTTCATTTTGTATAACGTGTACATTGTACAATCTTTGAGAGCAGGGGAGTTCATTTTTGGTTCTCATTGAAATAGAAAATATATTTGTGTTTGGATTTTGAAATCATTATGTATTCTATAGTCTTGCAAGAATGCATCTTGCTCCTTCCTTTGAATCCTTTTGATATTTTCTTTTTTTTCCTTTGCTTTCTCGTAGGGCTTTTGTTCTCTTCATTTGACCAGCCTATTTGGCTTGGCTCTTAGTTTTATTTTTATTTTTAATGCAATGGTTTATGCATACGTTATAAAAAATATATATTATTTATTTAAAATTAATATATTGATGAACAAACACATAAAGGCATTGAATGCTTTCACATTTAAAGTTATAAATCTATCATAAATCACTCTTGCAAATTTGAATGATTGAATCGAAAATTTGAAAATGTAATTACAAGAGCTTTCAATTCAATCAATTGCATAAATCATAAATGTTGAAATGCAACTGGTATGAGTTTAGCATCTATGAAGATTAATTCATGCCATCCACATGCAATTTTTCAATTTAATAAAATGTAATTGAGTACTTCAATTTCTTTCCCTCCAATTCTCTAAGTAACATTCACTTCATATCTTTCTCTATTTGTTTATCTATTTTTTGGGAAGAAATGGAGAAACCATCTTTGTCTATATTTGCACATGCACTCTTATTTGATTGATGAAGAATAGATCAATGAAATATATAATCATTGATTTGTTCATGTTGATTTATCTAATATATTTTATATATGTATATATATCATTTAAGAAGTATGGAAGACAAGATTGATAGATTGTGTTCAAATGTTGTTGATTTTGAAATGATTTTGTACTATATCATTTATAAGAATATTATAATAGTATTATGTTATAATATTCCTAAAACAATTGCAACAAATATTAAAATACATGCTAAGTTAGGTTTGTTAGCCTACCAATTGTTCATTAATAGACATAATTGAGTAGCCCCCTTAAATGAAACACTCAATATCTAATATCTTACAATCCAAATGGTGGATTTGTCTAAAATTCTTTCCACATCTTTTCCAACTACTTTTCTACAAGATCCTACGGTTATATATGCCCAAAAGGTATTTTTCTTCTAAGACTTGGTATTTGCACTACTAATGGCAGTTTTGAAGTGTTTTTAGTGAAAAGAACTTTAGGGGTTAAACATCTATACCGTTAGATTTTGAAAAAAGAACAATTTGCTTCATTGGGGATAACTATAAGTCCATGCTCTTTTTCGATAGCCAAATACACTTGCAAGGACTTGGACGTTTAGCGGTTTCTTAAGTGATTAGACGTCAACTAATTCAATTTAATAGTAGAATTTTTATTCAACTATCTTCTTACAATTGCTTTATACACAATGCAATGTGAATATTTGGACACATATATTAAACGTCACAATCCTTTCGTGAATTTTTGCACATTTTAGCTCATATCTTTGTACAAAAATATCATTTACCAAGAATTCATAAATTTGGTCATAAAGAAAGGCTACCTTTTTTAATTTCAAATTTTACATTGGATGAATGAAAAGTTAGTTGGACTATACAGTGCCATAAAGACCTCTGTTTATCGTGCAAAATATGGACGTCGGGGCACTTCAGGGTCAAACCGCCCCGTCCGCCCTCATACCTATCCGCCCCATCTGTCCAGACCCCTGTCCGCCCCGATACCCGTCCGCCCGGTTATGGCCGTCCGATTGACACGCGGACTGATGTGGTCCGCATGATCTGGATGTCCATCTCCAGGCGTTCGCCTATATATATATGGGGAGGCGGACAGTTCATTTTGAACAGTCGTTCTCTTTTGGAGTGGGCGAACTAGTGCCTTGGAAGCTCTGCGCGCCCCTTCCGCTTTGAGTGAATGATTGTTTTGACATTGTTACAAATTTTCACAAAGTTCACGCTTGTAAAATTTTAATTAATTGATTGAATCAAAATTTTGGTTCTTAAGCTTTCTAATTGTTTCATTCTCTTTGCTTTGGCTTCATCATGCCAAAAGATAGAACATAAAAAAAAAGTAGTCGAAAGGGAAGACCCCAATTGTTCGATTGAGATGCTTGGGCCAATCCATTGCGCGTAGGTGAACCGGGATGGAAAGAGGAACCAAAAAAAGTGTGGGATTGCTCAATGTGCAAGAAGTATGTGAAAATGACTTACATTCAAAAACTTTGGCGACGTGAACGTGTAGAGCACCAAGCGCCACGTTGGGGAGGACAAATGTCTACGTGCCAAAGTGAGCACTTCAAACAACGATACATACAAGTGCATCGAGTTCTTGGCATTAAAAGCGCCAAACCAAATATAATGAATTATAATGTTATGGCAATGGTTTGGGCAGAGATTGTACTCCACAAGTACTGGACTGGCGTACCGCTACAGGTCGCCATGTGGAGAATTATATGTGCATGAATGCCGTTATAGATACACAGTGGAGGGGCGGAAGCGATTGCATGCCAGAGTGGTCCAATCGAGGTTATCTACAACAACCTTCAGTTGTTCTACGAGATGTTGAAGATGCGTGGTCAGATGACGATGATATGCAAGCGCCTGTCACATTTGGAGTTAGGCACGAGCGGGTAGAAGAACGAGAACGAATTGAATTCGAACAACAAATGCAAGAGGCAACACGCAGAAGCCTTCAAGATCGTGGACGACAAGATAGGCATGGTGGATCCTACGGACGTGAACATAGAACGCGAGGATTTGAACAAGGAAGAGGTGGTTCATGTTCTAGTTACGATCCTTAAAATAGATATGAAGGTAGAAGAGGGAGCTATGAATCCACGCATTATGGTGGTTCAAGTGTAGTTGGTTCTCATTATGGCACTCCCCCTAAAATTGGCTCTCAAGGTGGAGCAGGTAGCTATGGCTGCACGCACTATGATAGGTCTAGTGGATCTGGTTCATATTATACGACGCCCACTCAAGTGGGCTCCAAAGGTAGTGGAGGAAGCCATGTAACCCCGCAGTATAGTTGCTCTCTTCACGAAAGCGTCCAATACTATCCGGGATCAACTAGAAGTGATTCATACTGGCATCATGGGGCCTCTTATTACGGGGCTTCAAATGAAAGAGGATCAGAGCCTACTACTCCGATTCTTCCTCCCACTTTTGGAAATTCAAACTATAGACAAGGAGGTGCACCGAGTGGATATCACGGAAACTACGGAGGTGGTCCATTCATTAGAGTACAAGAAAAAGGCACCGGTCAATAATTTGAGTCCGATTCAGATTCCGAATAAAAAAACATGCAAGTATATAGTGAGCATGTATTTGCTCAATTTTCTCATTTTTACTCTCACGACAAGTATAGAGCACTAGATTGGTAGAAGTAATACAAAATTTTAAATGAATAGAACAATTTTGAACAACAATTTTGTTCACTTTTTCAAAAAGTGTTGTGTAATAGTGTACACCAAGTATGTATGTAGGAAAGCATATTGTTGAAGACATCATTGTATTATTTTATAATAGCGTTGATGTATAAGGCTATAAGCGACTTTGATAAATAATAAAAATATGAAGAAGAAATGTAACTTTGTAAGAGCCATATTATGTCTATTTTTTAATTCAGCATTCGAGGTTAAATATGTACTAGCATGGTGTGTATTTTGAAATTATTGTTATATGTTTATTACATTTAAAAACTCGTAAATGGTATAAATGTATTTTTAATTAATTTATAAAAGATTGAATTATTTGAATATTTGAAATTTTTTTATTCTTCATTCAATGATTGCTAAAAACTAAAATGATTTCTTATTGGTATGAAGAAATGCCCAAATTAGACAATTAGTGGTTCTTCTTTAGATTCTATTTTCAAATATGGAAGTTCACTGAAATGGTTTATTTATGGTTCTTTAATTGACAAGTACATTGATGGAATGCACCGATAAAAAAAACATTATTAAATACAAGAGTTAATCCTTTTCTTTATCTTTTCCATTTTTATTTAAAATTGCAAGTGCACCATTTATGAACGACCTAGGGTCACAATAGAGACCTATGATGAAAATCATTTGAAAATTTATAAATAAATTACAAATCTTTGAAAAAATACAAAACTACTTGATTTTAATTCCTCATCAATTTTTCTTTGTCTGAAAAATGAAAAAAAAATATTCCCATCCAAAGAAATAGATGAAAAAAGTGGATCAACTCTCAGATGCACCATTTTTGAGACTCCCAGCTTGCCTTAAGACTTGAAAACAAAATCAAATTCGAAACTCATATAAAAAATCGGAATATTAGAGCAATTCGTCCTTTGCCGTCCGATCGGTTTACACCAGATTTGTCTACCCGTGGCCGTCCGATCGGGCGGACGGTTTGGGGCCGTCCAATGGGGCGGACAGACCATCCGCATTCTCACTTTTGCTTTGCCCCTTGTGAATGCAAGGTGGAGCGGAGAGCTTGGTGGTTCATCCTCCATTGGCTCCTTTTCTAGGCAAGAGTGGTTTATTAGGGGCCCCCTTGTTGCCAATTTTTTTGACATTTGCGCGTGGAATTCAAATTTAAATTTAAAAATTTCATCTATATCAATTTCATTTGTCACGATGCCGAACGGGAAAAAGAAGGTTGCGAAGCTTAAACATGGAGAGGGACCATCAAACTTAGAGGTAGCTCGCCAAAGTCCTTCGGAGGAATGCAAAAAATTCATGATTGAGCGCATCATTTAATTTTATAAATCGGAAACAACATTGTCTTTAGACAATAAGTACATCAGATATCAAGAGGAGTGCGTGTCTAAATTCAAGGTAGACATGATACAGATGTTGTTGGATGCATTGAATGTAGCAAAGTGGCATGACGAAATGCATAAAACGTACTTCACCAAATGTTTGGAGAACAAGATTCATGACGCTTTGTGGAATTCTAAAGTCATTTTGGTTAAATATGGCAAGGAATATCGACCCAATGACGTCCAGTTTGAAGAAGTAATTCTGAAAGCGGACTTATTTAAGGGGCGATGTGCTCCATTCGCCAAAAAGCACAATCGAGTTGGTTCAATTGGTTGGTGGAAAAGCAATGATAGAGTTGCTGAAGCGGAAAGAACCAAATGGCACCTCATAGCACTTTCAAATACAGCACGTGTGATTGCTGTTGATGATAGAACGATGAGAGGTGGATATGCAACGATTCGAAAGGTTCGTATTGAAGAATGTCCAGGAATACTTCCTCATTGGGAGTTTGCAACAAAGAAATCCATTCACCACCAAACTCGACCCGATCTTGCAAAGTTAGAACATTAAAACGAATCAATGGCTATTCGAATTCCACACGCGGGTGTGATACTGTTTGCTACGGTGTACGGAACAACGTGTAAAGGTTATGCGTATTGGTGGAAGGGTGGAATTCTTCGACAAATGTTGAATATGGATAAGGACTATCTAGACAACATTCAAATCCGTTTGATGTATACAAATCCAACCGAAGAAGAGGTTGTAAAAGCTCACCGTTTAAGGCGATATCGGAAGAAGCGCACAGAGCTTACATGGGCTTTTATGCATATAATGTACGCAGTGCATCTTACTGGACATTTGCACAATGATCTTTCTCCGGACAACATCTTGTTGCATTTTCTAGAAGATGAGTCACGTGTGTACATTGGAGTTTGCGATTGGGGCATGACCACCTTAGCTTCTCAACCAATGAAGTCTTTGTACACATTCACATCAGCAGATGAGATGAAACAGACTTTGCAGAGGAGATGGTGGGTGAATCCACATATTGCATATTTGCATAAAGTAGGTGCAGATGTGGAAGTCATTCCGATGTATTCACGTAAGTCGGAAGAGTATGCCATTCAAAAAATTGCTCGGCGGATGAATAGAAACAACATGTCAGAGGTGTATTTCATCTTGCTACTTAAAACACCTAGTGCAACACAATTTTCCTTTCATGAATTTGCAAAAGTGTTTTATGCTTACTTGAAGCACATTTCTTCAAAGAGTGATGATGAAAATACTAGTTTGGTCCATATGATTACGCAATTTTCTAATACTTATCGTTGGTTGATGCCAGATGAACATTTCCGCCATTTATATTAGATTGGTAGTGCAGAAGTAGTAGTTGAATAGGTTATATAGGCATTAAAAATTAGTTTAGAAATATAGAGTTGGAATGAAAAAAATTATATGTGCAATTAGTCAAATGTGCACACTATATGGTATATGTAAATTTTTGAGTCCACAATGTATGGTATTCTATATTAAATTCAATACATTTTGTCCATATTGATTATGTTTGTATTTGTGTTGATCTCGATGTTTTAAATTATATATATATATATATATGAAGTCACAAACTTTTTTAGTTTGCCTTCTAAAAATGAATTGGAATTTTTTCATAGTTTCAAGACTATTATGGACTCATGGTCAAACTTTATAATCTTTCAACTTATAAGAGACATTGTTTTAATTTTTTTTTCTATGTGGTTGAATCCCTAGAGGACCAACATGTGTTTTTGGGCAATACATAATTTTTGGGCATACGTGTGATTGTAAATTTGCATATTTTGGGCTGAAATTTTTTAATAGAATGTGGGGATGAGGAATATCTTCCATATGCACAAATTTCATGACATTTGAAAATATGAGTAAAAAGTTATTGCATAGTATGTTGTTTGTTTCTCAACTCGGGCAGTCCAGGGCTCTGGGCAGATCTAAAAAAATCAATTTTTCAAGAAATAAAAATTTGAAATTGGTTCTTGAAATTTATATGTATTCAAAAACCTTAGAATCATTGTATTTCAATAGTTGAGATAAAAGTTATGAGGCTTTTTAGTTTGCGGGCAATCATAAAATCTTTATACCAAAAAAAACTTTGAAGTTCATTATTTTACTGAAATTTCAATATTTTTGAAAAATAATAATAATATTGGATGTATAATGTTTATAACAACAATTTACCATTTGGATTGAAACTTTTTAATTCCACAACTAATTTACTAACAATTTAGTATTTTGAATCATTCTCTATATCTTTCTACTTACTAATTTTTTCCTATATGTTGTACAACTCCAAATGATCTGAAAATTTTCATATGTGTAGCGAGCTTGCCTTGAAGAATGTATCCAGAGAAGCACAACCATTTTGGACATTTCTTCATAATGATCTAACCTTTTGAAGCACAGTTACCCGTTTTTTCGCAAAGTCAAAAAAAGGATTTTTGTCACTTCAAAGTTTAAACGCTAATATCTTGCAATCTACATGGTGGAAATTTCTGAAATTTTTTCCACATACTCTCAAATATATTAGTACAAGATCATACCGTCACATCTGTCAAAAAATGATATTTTTCAAAATTTTGGTACTTGTACAAGAAAATGGCAGTTTTGGAGCATTTTTAGAGAGAATAGAATCAAGGGCCTTTAGGGTTAAAACTCACAGTTTTTAAACTTGAAATAATATGAAATTAAGTGTTCAATGAATGCATTTGAAAATATATTTATTTTAGTTTTTAGTTTCTTAGTAGCCTTTTGCATTACAAATTTAGAAGTTTAAATTTTTTGGATATAAGTATATAACATGTCTACTTTGAGTTAGTAGGGTTACATTTTCCAAAAAATTAATATAACTCATGAAAATGGTTTCTTTTCCCTTTAATTCTAAGGAAACATTTTTTTATTTTTTTTATAACAAATCGCGAACCATTGCACTTCATTTAATATTTAATTGTTTAAAGATTAAGAGAGTGACCGCGGGGCAGTTTGGGTAGGGCGGTCGAAGGAAACAGGGCCGTCAAAGCGGACGGGGCGGACAGGGTGGTCCCGGCGGACGCTACGTCTGCCGAGACCGCGAATGTCAGCAGACGCTGCGAACACAACGGACGCATCTCGACGTCCTGTCAACCCTGACAATAAGTATGGACTAACAAATTAAAAATTCACCTTGAAAGGCAGAGAGCACATAAGGAGCTCTACTAATGATGTACCTTCACAAGGTTGTCTTAGATGTACCCTCACAAGGTTCAAACCATCATACACGACAAAATGGATCACTCAAAGATAGCTTCTCCACATTTCTCTCACAAGAGCAAGCAAATGATTATTTCATAAAGTTGCCTGTCGCTATGATGGGTATGATTGCTCATGGTCATGGAAATATGCGATATGCACACTATAATTTAGACATGTTTTCGATGGATTCCAAGCACACCATAGGATCCATTGCAAAATTGTTGTGAGATCTTGAGTCTGAACTAAAAGTTTATTTGCGTCAATTATTTGATATGAAGGATATGATTCATCCACTATCAAAAGCCATACTAGAAGACTCAAAGATTTGTATTGAATCCCTACTGACTCGCCTTGAGGAGGTTGTTGAACCTCAATCCTTCCCTCCAACTTTGACTCTTCAACTTGATAATGCCTCTAGAGACAATAGAAATCAATGGGTTTTTTCGATTTGCTCTCTCCTTATATGTAGAGCCATTTTCTACAAGATATACATCAATTTCCTCATTGTCAAATACACTCATGAGGACATTGATGCTCTTTTTGGTCATAGGAGCAGTAAGTTGAAGACGAATCACTACCCCATGCTTCCGAGGGTGACGAAGTCCTTCATGGATTGTAAAATACAACTTGTGATCCTTCATTTCATTGAGGAGGTTCCTGACTTCAAGTGATTTGTGAAAGGATACTTCTATATAAATGATGATTCTCTGTAGGGCAATTTTCAAACTCAAGAATTCAAGTTTTATAAGGATTCGAATGAGTAGTCCTTCATGCAGTACAAAATTCTTTGTACGGATGTTGATTAGTTGCCCAAAAAAGGTGGGGGAATTTGCTTGTAGAAAACAATAGATGGGCACCTTGAAGTACCAAGGGGTACTCTTCAACCTTTGGCTCCGCACCTTATGCGTTGCATTAATGAAGTCTATAAAGGCTTGGACAAATACATTGCATTGTAGGGTACAATGGTCAATCAGAACTTATCTAGAGATCTCCGGAGGAAGAATGAACTAGTGAAGTGATACTGGGAAGGTGTAAGAAGTGCTTTCAATGAACCTTTTATGAGGCGTGAAGCATTGCGGGATGGATTTCGGCCTTATTCAATAGTTGCCAATGAGGTCAAAGATCAATTCTTTGATGATGGTACGATATGTGAGGAGTTTGTGGAGGATGCATCTTTTGTTGGTTGAAAATGTGATCGTCCCGCTCCTTCATTCAATGTTTACTGTGATATATATGCAGATTACTTTCTTATGGTGCATCTTGTTGATAGTGACCTTTGTCCATTTTGGCTTGCTTCGGCACTCACAAACCCTAATCCAAATCCAGAGCATGTCAATTCCATTTAGTTGTAGTATTAGACTCCTACGTCTTTTCAACACATTGAGGAGGACACTCATTCAAGGTAAAACACTAAATAGGGAAATTCATGGTATAAAGACAAGGCTATCTCCCTTAGCTGGATGCATACCAATTGTTTCATGATTGCATGGAAGGCACGTGTTAGAGTAAAGACTTTGGATTCAAGAATCAAAATTCTGAAAGCACAAATTGTTATCATCAAGTCTTGGGTGGAGTCCTTGGTGTCTAATAAAAGCAACAATGCATCCTTGGTGTCAAAATGAATACTTTTTGGCATAGAAAGTTATTAGGGCTTTTTGAAGTTCTACAATTTCTTTTGGAAATAGTATGGTGACATGAAAAAAATAGGAAAAAATAGAATTCTTTTTGAAAAAGAAAAAAAAGGAGTTTATAGAGTGTTCGAAGTTGATACTTAGATTAGTTTTATTATAATATGTTTGAAAAATTGGAAAGGAAAAAAAATTAGAAATAGATTTAGTTAGCAAATTCTATTATCCATTTTTGTTTGTTGATCATTTTTTATATTATTTAAAAATTCAATCCTTTTTCAAGTTATTTGGATTGACTACATGTTGGACACTAATGTATTAAATTTGTATTGTTATTAAGAATACTATATTATGTATTTGGCTACTTCTTTATTACATTTTCATAGTTCATGTTTGTTTGTTTTCTAAGAATACACAAGTACTAGAGGCACTTACGTAGCTAAGAATTTGTAATCCTGAACATATGCCAAAATCATGTACTTCAATGTTTTAATTAATTACTTATTTTGAATGATGGTTCAAGTTTGAATCTAAGGAGACTCCTTAGAATGTACTATAATATAGTAGTGCCATACAAATCAACCTAAAGATCAACCCAAAAATTATGTGTACTTTGTAATGAACCCATATAGGAATATGAGACATAAAGTTTATAGAATAAAAAGTGAAAAGTGTTTGTGCTACTTCTTATGCTTAAGAAAAATTTACAATTCTTTTAGCACATGAAAGTTTCAATTTATTAGAGTGTTTCAAATTAATTACCTCTATTCTACACTAAATTAGGATCATGATTAAAATGAGACTCCAGATTCTCTCATTTTAATCAATATGGGCTTCATTAAAACAATAGAAAAAAAACAATATAGGAAAAAGAATAGAAAAAAATAGGAAAAAGAAGAGTGTAAGGAGTTTTAAAAGTTGATAGGTTAGTTTTTTTATAATATGTCAAAAAAATTGGAAAGGAAAAAAAAATGTGGAAAAAAAATTGAAAATTAGAAATAGATTTAGAAAATTAGAAATAGATTCACATCGAAAAAACATGAGGAAATTTGAAAAAACATGCAATGTTTTTAGAGAAACATCACAACAAACACGATTTAAAAAGGTGACCAAAATGTGCCATGTGGCAACCACATAAGTGCCACGCAAGTAGGTAATGCCACATAGGATTTTTTTCACTTGACCGGAAGATGAGGTGGTAGTTGCTATCATGTTTTTGAAAAATTTCATACTATTTCTAATGACATCACCTTAGACAACCATAAAAATTTGAACATTATTTTTAGTAACATTGATGTTTCAATTAACATTCGTGTCAAATAAAACATTCACTCATTTTACATTTAACATCTATGTGTTTGCAATAACATCCTCAAAAATTCTCATTCACAAAGTAGCTACAACATTCAACATTCATTCACCAAACTTGAACACCCACTCAAATCTAGAGTGGTCAGGGAAGACAAGTTCCCCACTTCATTTGGCAAGGCTACCAAGCTTGAACACCCAATCAAAGATAGAATGGTCAAGGAAGACAAGTTCCCCACTTCATTTGGCAAGGCCACCAAGCTTGAACATCCGCTCAAAGCTAGATTAGTCAAGGAAGACAAATTCCCCACTTCATTTGGCAAGGCCACCAAGCTTGAACACCGCCACATATAAAGAGTGGTCAAGGAAGACAAGTTCCCCACTTCATTTGGCAGGGCCACCAAGCTTGAACATCCGCTCAAATCTAAATCAATCAAGGAAGACAAGTTCCTCACTTCAATTGGCAAGGCCACCAACCTTGAACACCGCAGTAAATATAGAGTGGTCAAGGAAGACAAGTTCCCCACTTCATCTGGCAAGGCCACCAAGCTTGAACACCCACTCAAATATAGAGTGGTCAAGGAAGACAAGTTCCCCACTTCATTTGGCAAGGCCACCAACCTTGAACACCGCAGTAAATCTAGAGTGGTCAAGGAAGACAAGTTCCCCACTTCATTTGGCAAGGCCACCAAGCTTGAACACCCACTCAAATCTAGAGTGGTCAAGGAAGACAAGTTCCCCACTTCATTTGGCAAGGCCACCAAGCTTGAACACTGCCTCAAATCTAGAGTGGTCAAGTTAGACAAGTTCCCCACTTCATCTGGCAAGGCCACCAAGCTTGAACAACACCACAAATCTAGAGTGGTCAAGTTAGACAAGTTCCCCACTTCATTTGGCAAGGCCACCAAGCTTGAACACTGCCTCAAATCTAGAGTGGGCAAGTTAGACAAGTTCCCCACTTCATCTGGCAAGGCCACCAAGCTTGAACACCCTTCCAAATCTAAAGTGGTCAAAGAAGACAAGTTCCCCACTTCATTTGGCAGGGCCACCAAGCTTGTACACCCACTCAAATATAGAGTGGTCAAGGAAGAGAAGTTCCCCACTTCATTTGGCAAGGCCACCAAGTTTCTACAGAAACTGAGATTTAATCTCAATAAGTAATGACTTGATGTAAAGTTGTTGGGTAATTGTTCAAGGAATTCAAGTCCCATTAGATTGAGAATTTTCAATGATGCTTGAGTGCCGCAAAGATCTAATATTCTCTTCTGCAAGTTATTTGCAATATGTGTTGAAAGTATTTGTGGCCATTCAATCGATTGTCCATTGGTTCCTATTATAAATGCTTCCAACCGAAAACATTGTTTAGATAGTTCAAGTAATAAACCCAAGTTGTCAAGATGTGCTTTAGAAACACCCAAAGCGGTCACCAAAATCAAGACACGAAGTTTTTGAAAATCAAAGCTTTTGACTTGTTTGACTACAGTTCCTTGTCCACAAATGCCTTCAAGACCTTCAAAGTCTTGTTGAATCCTAGTCCCTTGCAAAGAAATACCTTCCAAAACCTCAACATCCTGCATTCAAAAAAACTTTGTTTAAGATGTATTACATCGTTCTCTAGAGGCTTAAAATGAAAATTGATTTTGTTCGCACATTTCCAAATTCATGATTCTTGAAAGAATTTGGATTGGAATGTTTACAAATTGAATTCAAAAGTATACTAATGAGCACATATATCATGCCCACATGCACTATTAAGAGATTACCTTGCTTGTAAATCTACTTTTTAGAATCATGGATGCCTTCCAAACTCTTGAACCTTCAGCAATCCTTCGTCCCATGTCGCGGAGTTGGTCATGCATTTCAACAATGTTACCATCTTCCTTGACCTTCAACAATGACATGTCGATCAATCTATCCAATTCTTCCATTGGAAGGATGCCGTTCTTGGACCACATGTACAAAATAGTCTCTTTTGATATGCCAGATGGATACACATCTCTACAAAAGAAACAAGCTACGTCCAAGAACATATTCTTCTCCACACCATCGTTCAATCCATCATAGCTTATTTTCAAGGTGTTCCAAATTTCTTCATCACCATCCAAATTCCTCCCTCTTGCCATCCTTTGCAATGCACGTTCCCAACTTTGCAACTTCTCTTTATTGCGGAGAAATGAACCCATGACTTTCAAACTCAAAGGCAAGCCCTTGCAAGCTCTCACAACATGCTTGCGATAGGACTCAAAGTCTGGTGATAAAGGACCGACACCCCAAGAAAGGTGACTAGCGAAAAGCTTTGTTGCTGCCTTTTCATCCAACAACTCCACTGCCAACCTCCCTTCAATGCCCACAAATGATTTTATTGTGCTCCATTTGCGTGTTGTGAGAATGATTGTGGTACCCTTGCTAGCTTATACAATACTGATAGGCACAATATCATGTACGAAGGCTTCTTCTTTGACATCATCCAATATTAAGAGAACATTCTTTGCAACCAAGATTTCATTCATCATCCTTTGTGCATCTACCAAATTCTTGGGTTTTCGATCATTCCCGAGTTTGGGTAAGATCTCACACAACATATTGTATGAACTTTGACCTTGACTTTCAATGATTAGGGATTGTGAAACAAAGCATGAAGCATCATATAGGGATTTTACTTTGGTATCACCGAGTATTGCTTTTGCTAGTGTGGTCTTGCCAATTCCACCTATGCCCACGATTCCAATATAATTTAGTTGCAAAAGCGCTTTGGCTTTAGACAATTGATGTTCCAAATCAACAAGATCTTCTTTTGGAAATGGAGAACAAATACAAAAGTCATATTTACTAAATTGGTCTCAAATAAATCAAACATTACTTTGAAAACCACAATGTCAAGTATCAAAGGAAAGTACAAAAATCACACATTACTACATGAGTTTTGTACTCAAGTAATCTCATACCTTTCGGACATGGTCTACAATGGGCTTGGAATCTCTAAAGAAGCAAGGTGGACCAAATTGTGGAACCATTTCACATGAAAATGTTCCCTTCCAAAAAGACTTCTTTAATTGGATGAGCCTTTCACAAATGTTGGAAAATGTTGGTCGTTGAAGAGGTTCTTGAGACCAACATTCTTGGATTAAGTTCGTGAGTTCTTTGCAATTGTTGGGTAGCTCCGGTCGCAAGCTTTCACTACTAGTACTGCCATGTGAAGGTGCATTTTGAGCATGAAAATCTTTTGGTTCCAAACCATAATATGGAATTTTTCCGGATAGAATCTCAGAACATATCATGGCAAATGACCATGCATCAGCTCGAAATGGATGCAATGGAGTTTTGCTTCCCTTGATTATTTGAGAAGACATATACCTTGGTATTCCAACTGTATCTTTTATTGGTTTTGGATTCTTTGCATTGCTACACACTTCCAATAAAGAAGTTCCGTAATCCATGACCTTAAATATGAGATGAGAATCCAAACCCTCCATCAATATTGAACTTGACAACACATTATCAGGTTTCAAATCAAGATGAGCAACTTGCATGTCGTGAAGATAATACACACCCTTTGCAATTTGGAGCATGATGTCAATTGCAAGACCATAAGGAATAGGTCTTTTTGCTCTCTTCAATATGGTAGACAAGTTTGAATCCATCAACTCCATCACCAAATGTATCTCACCAATTTCATCACTTGTTTGGGTAATCCCAAAACCAAAATATTGAACAAGCTTTTTCAACATTTGAAACACGCTTGATTTCTTCAATTGCATCACCAAATGCATTGCGCCAATCCCATCTTCCTTCATATTCTCATCAATTCTTTTGCTGATCCCACAACCAAAAAATTGGACAAGATTTGGGTGGCTCAAGCCTGCCAAAATGCCAGCTTCTTTTCGACAATTCAAGAGATATTCAAGGTCACCTTTTAAAACTTTCGTAGCACATGGAAGGCCAAACCAATTTGATCTATACACATCTCCATAACTTCCAATTTTTTGGATTAATTTTGGTGGTTTGAAGTCATTAGGAACTTCCAAAGCATCCAAGTCTCCACCATCAACCCGATCCAAATTTCTCAATCTCAACAACAAATGTTGCACCAATTCATAGTCCTTAGAGACTCCGCCTTGAAGTGCAAGTTCAAGCTTTTTCTTTAGTTCTTCTCCATCTTGAAGGACTTGCTCATAGGTACATGCATCAAATTGAATAGGAAGAATATCATTTGATGGATTCAAATGGTGGAATAAGTATATATCCTTCGCCGTATCATAACAACACTTCATTTCTAAAAGCAACTCACGAAAAGTCTCTTTGTTTTGAAGTTGAAATATAGCCGAATGACACCATTGACCTTGCTCAATGCAACTTCTTCCCACAACCTCCACTTTCTTTTGGAGAAAACACAATTCATCAAAAACGCATTGGAACTTGAGATCCCCAATAGCACTTGACAACATTTTGTCCATCCCCTTCATGGCTGATATGAGTTTGCCAAAAAGATGAATGCATTGATTTTTATTCAAGACTTTTGTCTTTGGAGATGCTTCCATATCCTTCAAGAATTTTTGAAGACTTGATATAACATTGCAAAGTCTCTTACAATGTTCACTTTGAACTTGTGAGAAATCCTTGTCTTTTCTGTTAAGTGCTTAAAACCTTTTGTCAACAAGATATCTTGATAGGATATAAAGTCATAGCAATTCCCTATAATATAGATATAAATAACCAAACATGACCTCCAAACATTGTTTAATAAGAGAGTGATCTTCCTAATGCATCTTACATACATATTTTTGTGTTTGGTCATTAACATAAATGCTTAAAACTCAAAATAAATCAAATAGAAAACTATACAAAAAACTTTGTGATTTGAACACTTTTGTATTCTAAAATGCACTTTTCAATCACCAACACTTGCAAGAGAACATTTATGCTCACCTGGTAGACCATGCAAAACCCATGTATTTCCAAAAGCTTGCCATCGTGAAGAAGCTTGCCATCCACATCAAGAAGCGAGCCATTTCTTACCACAAATGGAATAAACTACCAATATTCTACACTAGCTTCAAAAACAATCCAAAAAAAGTAATTAGAACACAACATCCAAATATGTTAATATAACAAGGTCCTAAGAAGATTTCAATTAGCTCATACATTAAAAACTATCTCATATAAAGAGTAGTATCAAATCCATTACGTGCTTATGATGCAAATCGAATATCACACAATAAAATTAAACTAAAAGATATTATTTTTTCATTGAATATTTGTCAATATTGCAAGAGCAATATGGTGATGAACATTATCCATTGAAGGAAATTTAGAGAGCCATGTCTAGGACATTGTATTTGTCTCATAGAATTCAAATTATTATCTACTAAACTACAATAAGACATATACTAATGGATGGAAATTAAAAAATGATTATCTATTTTTTAATTTCATTTCAACATGTAAATGTTATGATGCTCAAATACACCACCATAAACAACAATCAAGTACTAATTTTGTGACTTTTTAGACATGTTGGAGGTGCAAAATTAAATCAAATTGGGAGTTTCAAGAATCATTGGACCAATACAAGTATAAAGATAAACTTTTGCAACTAATTTATTTGAATCATCAAACTTCTATGTCAAATAAACAAAAAAAAACAAAACATTATGAATGTAATCAAAAGATTGGCTTTCAAGAACTTTACTAGAGAATGTTTCATGTTTAAAAATATACAACTAAGGACAATAGAAATTAGATTACAAACAAAGACAAAAAAAGAAAGTCATCATTATAGCATTAGTCATGTTCAATGTCCTTGACCTAGAATCATACAACTTCTCAAATCTTGAAAACTATATTGGTTTTTACCCATTCAAAAAAATCCTTCTCCAATTGGGTCAAACCACACTCAAAGATACCAAAACCATTGTTTTTGTATGACTAAGTCTACAATCCTTATCGAAACTTTTAAAGCTCTAAATTACTTTCATGTTGTCATTTTTCAATACATTTAAGGATGAATACTATTGCAATACTCTCCATTAATAAATTGGAGAAAGAATTACATCAATGAAATCCTCTAAAGGACATAAATCAATAGCTACAAGGCTAAATATAACACTATAAAAGGATACTTTAATCCAATTTTTTTTAATACTTTCTCAATATTAAAATAATAAAAAATATTATTATTCATTCAATTTTTGACACAAAATAGTGTAATTTTTTAATTAATTGATTGATTTCTGAGAAATTATTGATTTATTCTTTAAAAAAACTTAAACATTCAAATCCAAAAATAACTTACATATAGACCTTGAAGTGAATAATATATACATCTTTTGTTTGAAGACAATCCTCATTTGGATTATTTTTTATACTAAAAAGATTGATCATATGTTCTTACTTACAAGTATTATAAAAAATAGAAAAGTATTCAAATTATAGCAAAAGAGTCCTTTTTCTACTATATCATATGATTATAAATACATGAGAATTTTTAGATTCAATCACATTATTATTCAGTAAAAATTAAACCGTGTTTCTACCAGCACAATGAATGTACCTTAAGTCATAAACACATGTTCAAATTCAAACACCAAATACAAACAAAATCATTAAAAAAAATGATGAGAACAAAGTTGGGCGAAAACAAGTACAATTCTCTATATAAAAGGACCTACAAATTCATTTTAGACATTGTGTTGATTGATAATTAACCTTGCAAAGACATTGCAACCAAAAAGTAACCAATGGATAACTTCCCAAATCACTAAAATTGAAGAATGCAACTATAGCTCCAAAAATCAAAACATTATTGAAAAAGTACCTTGGTAATAAGTCTCATTTCTAGGACTAAACATGAATATGAAACTTCAGTCATAGATACTACTCCTAATTAAAATTTCAGACTATTATCCAACTCCCCTTCATCCCTTGTAATAATTCACAATACACATGCATTTTAAAAAAAAAGATTTCAAGTCCATTGATGACAATGGACTTAATTTCAAGGTAGTTGTAAGATTGAACATGGTACCCTTAGAAAAAATCAAGTCGATCCCTCAACCTTAGTTTATATACTAATCAATATTAACTTACAAAGTCATGACCACCTTTAGACCTCTACTATTTGCCCTTTTCATTAGAATGTATGCACCAACAGGTGAAACTCAAAAGATTTATTATACATGCAATGATGTGACTTCTTAAATACTTCAAGTCAAAGTCAAAAATGATGCCCCTAGGAACCAATATTTCAATAGAATGCAATAGGATTCAAACTTTATTGGTAGTTAACATTAATCAATACAAACCCAATCAAACAAGATTTTCAAATAGAACATAGAGTGTTTTTGGATCTTATCGTACCTTATAAATAATAAGACTTCCGATCCCAAGCCCTGTCAAAGATCACTTGACATCATGAGAGACTCCAAATAAATGAAATATGAAGTCTAGCTTTCTCCACCACTCTTCCCAAGAATTCAAAGCCAAATGTGTCCTAAACTCATCAATGTCCACTTCCTTGGCCCACCATTGGGTAATCAATATAAACCCTTTGTTTTTCCAATCATTCCGAAGTTTGATCATCCTTGTAGCATTGCAACCATCCATTTATTCAACCAAATTCTTCCACGAATTTGCCAATCACTGCATACTCTAGGGTTCAATGTCAAACATCCTCTATTTAAGAAATTCACCCATGAAAGAGTATCAGCCTTCTATTGAAGAGTTCTTGGTAGACTCTGCCCATGGTCAACCTGGATTTCCTCTTTCCAATGGAAAGGACTCTTACCACACAATAGCCACACAACATACAAACTCCAGGAATGATTGCAAGGTTTGGAACACTACAGTAGGAACGAATGTAATTTAATTGGATGATATCTTGTTCAATTCTAAAGGATATCTGATTAATTTGGATTAGGAAAAGGAATTTCTTGGATACGGATAAAACCCAAATAATCTCTCAATGAACGATTGGACGATTTCAAGAACCGATGAAGTGTTGGACATTGTGATATACTCGAGAAGGTCATTTTCAACACATCGAGGTGAGGACAAGCTGCATGAAGTAGCTTGCAAAAGAATTGTGGAGCTTCATTTTTGGGCTACTTCCAACGCTTTCAAGTGTTGGGGGATTCATGGATAAACAGGTTAACTGTTCCACTCAATTGAATATTCCAATTACATTTAGCACATTCTCTGAATCAGTGATAAGCAAACAAAGAAGACAGACAATTTCCAAATCCCATCAAGTTGAATCTGCCTATTTCAAGTGCGCAAGAGCGAGATAGAGCACCAACAATCCAATAGGTTGATGAAATCCCAAGGTCAGAAGGAAATAAGGAATTAGCCATAAACCATGGGACTTATATCGGCATGGAAGATTTTAGACTTACGAACTGTTCCAGTGACGGGATTTGAATCTAAGTGAGTGATTAGCAATCAATGATCAAGAAATTATGCCAAAAATGTATTTTGGACCACATCACCCCACTCCCCTTCTAGGTTGAGCACGGCGTCGTTACTCAACAACCCACAACATGCTAGTCTCATACACCTTGAGTCAAGGCCATTGTGCATGAAAACTTACCAGGAGCAGGACCTCTTCTGCTTTGGGCCATCCAGGAAACGCCTACACAAAAGAAAAACAGGTGCAATACCAAACTTGAAAATTTCAAGCTCGAGAAAGAGAGTACAACAATCATTGATGCTGCAGAATGCCGCAACCCAATACAATACTGATAGAACGTAGCGACCCAACGCACAACGTACTACCTCGCGCAAAAACAACGAAGATAGAAAGCTTGAAGCGAAACCTAAACCACTAACATTTCAAACGACAGCAGAGCTCACTCTTCAATGAATCCCAACCAAGACACTTGTCAACAGAAGGCCTACTTCCAAATCACAAGGCTCTTTCGTCATCACACTGGAATCCAGAAACCTAAATCCCTAAATTATTAAATCACACCAAAAACTTTCTAAAATATGCCAAAGAAAGAATAAGAAATACAATAGGAGCTCCTATAAAATGGAAATGGGAACTCACCATGATCAACAACAGAAGGAGGACACAATTAGACGCAGAAGACAGTTCGACGAGGTTGACGACTTAAAACAACATACAACAAAACCTAACATGCAAAGCCGCCACCTTGGAAACCCTAGTCGTCTAGTCTTGGTCCTAACCTGAAATATCATCCAGAAAATAAACGTTCATCCAAACATCTTTTGGAAAAGAAAAGGAAAGAGATGGGATCAAAGATTAGTGTCATTGCACAATGACTGCACATTGTGCAGTGAGAGGGCTGCAAGGAATGTTTAACTACATTTCAACCTCATTGCCTTCAAGTTGCAATAAAAATTGTAAGATGAAACCTTTTTGCATACTGCTTTTTGAAGGTGAAGCACCACATGCCATTTGATAATCATACCAAATTTCAGAGCATGCAAATATTTATTTATTGTGAAGAAAGATTTCAATTTTCTGCATGTGATGATTGGCAAGTTTACTCTATTCCTAATTACAATACAAAAGCCAAACACAAGACCCAAGCACAAGAGCCTACCGATCCTCGGAACAGCTGGAAAAGCACTTTCAAGATGCAAAAGTCATTCACACAGTATCCCAAAATAACGCACTAAGATGCTACCCAAATGCTTGTTCACTTGCTACCAAACCCAACCAAATCTAGAGGCAGTATGACCAAGGGAACCACACTCAGTCTCTCACTTGAACGCATTCCTACAAGCAGATACCTGACTGCCGTGAGGATCCAGGAGCATTGAGGGTCGTCTCTCTGGCTTGTAAGACACTCCAGCGACGAAATGACGCAGCAGAGAAGAGCTGAACAGGGCAAATACAACGTCACATGACAGCAAGGCCTCGTCTTATCCTCCTTGTGTGCATAAGCTCGGACGACGAAGCTGCACAGACGCCATAGCTCGAGAACTGCCAACAAACAGACACAAGTAGGACGAAGAGAAGGCAAGAGGAGCAAAGTTGACAAGGCTGAGGTCTGGAAAAGTCGATGGGGTCGCCAGAGTGACTGGGGTTGGGCGCGGGAGTGTCATTAATGGCACCATTAATGAGGTGTCAGCCGTCCCACGTGAAGAACACTGTTGAAGAACACGTGGACGACGTCAGCGACAGGACTGTTTCCTGCTGCGTGGGATCCGTGTGAGCCAGGGCTAGCCAGAGCTTATCTCGTGATTCGGGTTTGGCGTTTTCTTCCACGCGGGGGAAAACGTAAATTACTTCACGAACCAAGCCTCAATTCTGTCAGAACTTTGTTGGGGACTCTTGCTGCCAGACTCATCTCCATTTCCCCCTCATTCTTCTTCATACTGCACAGTTGATGCATATTTATTAGATGCACATCGCTAATTCATATGAAGTTCAGATTAATTGAGATTGAAATTTGACTGAACTTGTAAAAGAAGCCCTAATATAATTCTTTTTGGGAAATTTTAGCTTTCATTCTTTTCTAAAAGCAGAAAGGCACATTCAATTAATTCGAAGTTCATTAGCATCAAAGGCAGTATTCACACATTTGAGGTCATAGGAACTTCATATGGCAATGACAAGCAGCTTCATTCCTTGATATAATCCCCAAACTGTCATCACTTCACTCCACGTGTTGTCACATTTAAATGCATAAATTTAAAGTTGGAATAAACCTTTTGGGAAGCTCTAAAAAAGATACCAAAATGCATCCACTGAAAGCAGAATCCATATCGAGACTGTCTACAATTTGAGTAATAGAATGATGTTGCAAATGTTACTATAAATGACTGTAATTGACGGTGCCCAGCTAACTCCCAACGATCTGCATTCTGGACAGACAAAGGACAGAGGGCAGGTCGACGAGAATGCAGCCATCAGAGGAGAATTGGGGCCACAAGGGGACTGCCTCCCTTTGTTGGAAGAACCCAATGGTCCAGAGTTCTCAGCCATTCCCAACCAAAGTTCTCTGCCATTTGATGACCATCCAAGTACCCCCACTAAGGCTCAAAATATGACTCCAACCTGGTGACTCGCCGTGTGAGTCCAAGTTTAGTGCCATGCAACAAACACCCCCTGCTACAAAATTGACCAACCAAATGTTTATCCCTGTTTCCAAGGTGTTGATCCTTGAGCTGGCCAATGAATAGCTAGTCTTCAAACTTGGAATACCTACCTAGTCGTAGGGCCAAGTTAAGAAATATAAACATCAAATGCCAAGATTGATTCCCAAATTGACTAATTAAAAAATTCATTGGTCCAATGGTGGAAACGATTTGATAGGACTTGGTCAAGAACCAAGGAAGAGAGCTTGTTTATATAGTGAAATCCATAAGTCACCGAGAACTTTTAAAGAGTATGAGACAATTTGAAGATGAGATCTTGCTCACTAATTGTCAAAATGTAGGATTTGTGTTAAAAGTAGAATTTTAGACCTCATTTAGGCATAGTTGAAGAAGTTATTTCAAAAAACTTTGGACTAAGAAAAGTTGGGAATTTAAGACAATTTTCATCTCCAAAAATCAGTTTGAGATTTATAATCTCCAATCAAAAGTTATGAGCAAATTTCAAAAGATGTTTGAAAATGTTAAAAAAAATTCCCTTCCAACTCCTCTTTGACATTTGTTCATAACTTCAGAGTGGTGACTCAAAATATCAAACGGATTTGTAGAGATGAAAATTGTCTAAAATTCCCAACTTTTCTTAGTTCAAAGTTTTTGTTTTTGTTTTTTAATTCTTCAACTATGTCTAAATGTGGTCTGAAATTTTGCTCTAAACACAAGTCCTATGTTTTCACTTAATGATGAGTGTTTGAATTCCTACTAATTCTAATTCACATATCCCACATGGGTTGGTCTACCTCCTACCACCCCATGTGTATATATAAAGCTTCTCTTCCACCCATGACTTCTTACGAAGATGGAACTACATGTCAACTAATGTGATAGATTCCAAAGAAATGATTTGTAAGATGAATTTCTTCTAATCAAATTCCTTGGCATTGGAACTACCTCAAATAGTTTCTCATTACCATAAAATTAAAGTGTAAAAAATTGAGCTTCTTGTCCCTTTTTGGCTGGGCAGGGCTGCCGTGGGGCACAAGAGCTTGCTGCTGGCCGGCAGAGAGGCACATGGCAGATTATGACTTGACGAATGAAACTTTTGGCCACCTCATCAACTATTGTTTATGGCTTCAAAAAGAGGGAACGACCAGAGAGCATCCAGGGAAGATCCCCCTTGAAGAAGGAAATGCTATTTGAATTGTCCTCCAAGTAAGAAGAAGAAATGCAATAGAGAGCTCCACACAATGGAGAATTAGAATCGCTGTCAAAATGCAACTACCGTTGAGTGAGTTCTATGGGGTCAGTTGGTGATGGTGGAAGAAGAAAGACGAAACAAAAAAGTGCAAGAAAGACCCAATTTCTAAACATGTAGAAAAATCATCAGAGACTATAACACCTCTATTGTTTCAAGAAATACTCATGTGCTGCAAATCAAAACCCTCAAACACTTGGCCGAGCAAAAAGAAATAAGGGAGACTAAACTCAAATTCTAAATACGAAGCAGAAAGTTCAAGTATTCAATGACAATAGGTCGCATTCTAGAGATAATTAACTATGTTAACAGACCTGTGTCGATGTGGTAATACTAGTTGCAATTTTAGAGTGCTTTTTGCAATAATTTGACAAGCTCATGTTCACTGAAGATGTTGATCATTCTAAGCAGTCTTAAGTATTTTTAACTTGCATGTTTGTTTGAAGTAGTCGCTTTAAGTTACATGGTTCTTAATGATGTTTGTGGTCCTAATTTAAAGTGTTTCAAGTCTGCTGGAATTGACACCCTCCACTTCTTGGACATTAATGAAATAGAATTAATCTATTTCAAGTGGAGTCTTCTTGCTTGCAAGTGTGACTGAATCACTATTAATATTTTGTGATGATCACCATTTGTCATTCATTCAAGGGAGAATTCATATCAAGCTTCCACTCATCGTAAATGTTTTAGAATGCGTTAAAGAGTTTCTTCCCAAAAATTATGAGCTTTCAAATTCTATCAGCAAATTATCAGCTTACTTTGTCACCGCAGCTTACATTTGGATGCTCAAACTTAATTACAAGAGCAAGAGACGCACTTGTAATACTTTTGATAAGGGTGAATGACCCCCTGAATGCTAGATTGTGCTTAGATTCTAGTGTCCTAACCAACAACCAAATAGTAACCAACAAATTGCACATGTTTCAATGACATTGCTCACTAAAGATACTACACCTACATGAGTTGGAATTGTTTTCAAGGAATTGCAACTAATTGTGAGACCTTTTTCTAAAATTGTCTTCTAGATATTCTTGCCAAAAATGTACAACCTCTATTCATGAGAGCGTAGCTAGGGTTGAAATTGGAAATTTTAATTTTCAACACTTTGAACACTCATAGTTTATTCACAATAGGTCCAAATATTTCATTTTAAGAAAACATAGAATCCTCTTTTGGACTCTCAACAAGACTTTTTAGAGTTCAATAATAGGAACGATGCTCAAATCCTTATTTCGACTATTTGAGGTTTTACTTCAATGAAAGTGATGATTCTTAGCATTTTTGTCAACAACATGGTGACACCCTTATTAAAACCAGAGTGAAAGCCACATCCATCTTTTTTTTTCTCTTTTCTTCTTTTCATTCTAGAAAGCCATCTTTTCCTAAAAAAAACATTGTCTTGGAGTGAATGACTTGAACAACTTTTAATTAGTGTGGGTTTATAAGTCAAATCCTAGTTGTTGAAAAGATTCACAAGTTAGCAGTTTTAGGATACCAAGCTTAGATCAAAATCACCCAATGAAACACAAATAAGTGTCAAACAAATCCTCCATCAATTTTTTACTTCCATTTCCACTTTCATTCTATGCCATCATCACTCTATTTGATTAGAAGACTGTATATGATACATGGAAATAAATTGAAAAAACTTATTTCCGTTTAGACCATGAAAGTACATTGTCTCTTCCTTTGTTGGATTTTGGTGCAAACGTGGATTTTGATTTCTTATAAAGTAAGCTATACAATCTATTTCCGACTAGGGTTCCATTTGTGCAATACAAAGTAACCTATTTTCAACCAAAGAAATATGATGTGGTTTTAGTAACTTGGAGAATGTCTAATAAATAACACATTGACACCTAATGAAGTTGTTAAGATTAGTTTATAGCTTTGCGTTTCTTAAAAATAGGTTCTTTAATACATTGAGAACGGGTTGGATTGTCATCTATACTTCTTTAATTTCTACTAATTCCAAACTTGATGAAAAATTAGCAAAAAATAGTGCAAACTTCATTATTTCTCTTCCCTTCACCATTCTATGATTAGACATATGTGAAAATGCTTGACATTGTTGAAAAAGATTGTTTACTTTAACTCCTAAATTTTTTTTTGAATATATGTCACCAAAAAATAGTCAAAATAGGCCCCCCCAAAAGTAAAATCTTGTTCCATTTAACTATAAGATCTAGTATTAGATTATTTCATTATATTGTAGTAAGAATATGGGAGGTTTTGACTGCACAAATTGTATGATTAAAGCGTTTGAAGTTGGAAAAGTGTTTTTTGGGGGCATCTAAATTTTGAGTATCTTTGATTCAAGCAAACTTTTGCACAAGTTAATTTCACTTTTTTACTTGAATTTTTTTTCTTGAATTTTTTAGTAAAGTTGGACACATGTTCAAAAAATTTCATAACATTTCAAATTGGGGAATACATACCAAAAAATTCTAATACGGAACTAGCTTCAAAAAAGTCACATAGAAAGCCCTTTTTTCAACAATTTATGGCTTGCACATTTAGTAGTTTCTTCAAAATGTGAATGGTGGAGTTTTAAATTTCAATTAGATTTAGAAGAGGAAAAAATGAAAGTAAAAATCTCCCCAAATATCAAAATTTAGCAAGCTTGATCAATTTGTGTCCAAACTAAAGTAAAAGATAGTTGAAAATCATTAGAAGAAGTTTGAGGGCTCTGGAAGCCCGTTTCAGGCCTATTGCCCCGTAGTTTTTCCCCGTAGCGAGGAGAATAGCCTGTTGTTAGAATTTTGAAAACAAGATTTAATCTCCAAATGCAAAAAGAATTGAAATTTTTTTGAGGAGAGATGGTGACGTGGCAAGGTCTCGACCATGTTAGTAGTCTAGTTTCGATGTTGCATTGGTCTTGTTCCCAACTTGATAACTCACAAGCTTTTGGAGCCCTCAAACTTCTTCTAATGTTAGGCCCAACATGAGAGGAAAATGGATCAAGGTTATCATAGCTTGGCTCATCACAAATCCCTAACACTGGATCAATTTTTCTTGATTTTGAAGATGTTGCCTTTTCCCCCAATTTTGAATATGTTCTTTTCTTCTTGAACTATAATTTTAGAATATTCAACATTAAATTTTAAGAATATTCAAAATGTAGGCCATGGGTCTCCTATAGCTTGTATAACAACAAACATTGATAGCTTTCACATGAGAAGAGAAGATGCTTATACAAGTGGAGTAGTGCGAGGAAACAAAAACTTGTGTGGGATATGTAAATTAGAATTATTAGGAGCTCAACCACTCATAGTTAAGTGAAAAATAGGAATTGTGATCAAATTAGAATTCAAACCTCATTTTTTCATAGTAGAATAACCTTTTACAAAAACTTTTGAACTAAAAATAGTTAGTTAACCAAGATAATTTTCATCTCAAGAAATTTGTTGAAGATTTTGAGTTTCTAATCAAAAGTTATGGACAAATTTTAGAGAGGGTTTGGAAGAGATATTTTCATTGACATTTTCAACTGTTTTCTTTGAATTTTGTCCATGATTTTTTTTGAAGCTTCAAAATCATAAAGGGATGTTTGGAGATGAAATTTATTTAGATTTCTCAACTTTTTTTAGTTCAAAGTCTTTTGCAATAAGTTATTGTACTATGCTAAAATGAGGTTTGAAATTCTACTTTGAACATAATTTCTACATTTTGATAATGAGTGGTCAAGCTCTCATCTTCAAATTATCCCATACCCTTTGAGGAGTCATGATGGACAATAGATTTGATTATAAAAACCACTTCTCCACCTTATCTTCCAACAAATGGCTAAGAAAAAATTGTGTCATTTTACTTTCAATTTTTTCTTTGGATGGTAATTTGTCCAATGATAAATTGGTAATGGATTTCTTGACATTTTTTTTATTCTCTTGTTGCAATTTGAAGTAACTTCCTTAGTAGGCAAAAGAAAGTTACACAGCAATTGCCTTCTATCACCTTGTAGTGCCCATTTCGTCACGTGGGACTCACTATTTTTTTTATTTATTTGTTAGTATTTTGAGTGAATTTATTTATACAAAAATCCCTAGAAATAGTTATGTTATATGCTATTATTGTAATTGTTCCTAATTAACTTGGTTTTCCCTAAAACATAACCCAAATCCTACATGTAAATAGGTTAGAAACCCAAAAGTTGTACATATTGTAGACATTTAGTAGAATTGTCCCAAACTGGCTAAACTTGCCTTACATGGGATAGAACATGGCTAAATTGGTCCAAAGGAACCTATGTAAGAACCCTAAGTCAATGCTAGAGAGAGGTTTCAGTTTCCTCATTGTATCGACGAAATAATAGAAACCCCAATTATTAGCCTACAAGTGAAGAAAACTCAACATGATTCAAAAGAGGGCATCTACAACATAAGTATGGTGGATCAAGGTAAAAATCATGCTAGAAGTCCAATGGTTAAATTCGTTCACCAAGATTCTCCTTCGTCAAAATTTTTTCTATTCACCACAAATTAAAGGAGATAGCAGGGTTTGATTCTCCTTCATCAAATGTGCAAAGTAAGAATATTGGCCTACACATCTTTTGTAGAATTCCATAGAAGGTTCTACAAAAAATTTCAGGATTTTCTAGTGATTAGAAGATATTCTTTCAAATGGTCAATCACCAAATTTCACAATGAGAAATTCATGGAAATTACCCAAGTGTGAGCCTTGTGAATATCACTTGAGTCTTAAAGTTTTATTTTTTTTGCTTCTCCTCATTTTTATGGATAACTATGGTGATAAGGACCCAAAAAGCGGGTTTAAGGAATAATTGAAAGAAACCCCTATATGTATGGATTAATGTTTTAAGAACTCTGGAAGTTCCATAAGCATTTCTTTTTGTTAGTTTTAAGAGTCTAAATGGGTGTTTGACTGTCAAATTAGGGATTGGGAGTAGTTTCCAACTTTGGCAAAATATTGTAAAAACACTTAGTTTGGATTCCATGTAGGATTTTGCTAGTCAAAGTGCATGCCGCAATATTGGCTAAATTTAGCAAGGTTAGGATCAATCTAACTTCCCTAGTGTCATAGAAAATTTATAGCAAAAGATTAGGTGAAAATCACATTTCAACTACCAGAATTGAAAATTTGCCATTATGCATAATTTTGCAAGCAAAATCCACGAATACTATATGTGGCGATTGCTAGAAGAAGAAACATGTTCTTAGCACAAAAACATACCAAAAACATAATGATGAAGCTAGACCGCCAAGATTCTCTTACATGAGAATGATTCTTCCCCGGAGGAATTAAATCAAGAGAAGTAAATTTATTTCTCTTTCGAAAAGTGCAATTTGAACATGAAACTTTTCATGGAGGATTTGGGGACTTCCTAAAAGTTACTCAAAAAGTTTCGTAATTTTTCAAATTATACAACATGACTCCATGGAAAATCAACCAATGTTATTAAGAATGAAAAAATTCATGGAAATTCATTTGGTGATGGTAAAATTCCACTAAAAATTAGAATAGTGTGTTTAAGTCTAAATAAGCACTTCATCAAGTTTTGCAACATTTTGACAACAATAACTACCCGAATCGGTGGCGCCAATGGATTTTAATAGAATTTCAAAACATTCCAGAAATTGACCATCGAACTACAAGTATAAGAAGGTCAAATTGAGTCATTTTGGACTCTTTCCTTGCATTCTTGGACCTTTAGGATAACTTTGGCTAGTCAAAATTAGCAAAAATCACAAACTCCAAAACTTAGGTTTTTCACCTTTTTCACTAAGATGGAAAATGTTGTCTTTTGTGAGGTTTTTTGATTGGAAAGTTTGGGGTTAGGGGATTTCTAGAGTAATTGAGGTCTTTTGAAACCAATGGTGTAGTTTGTTTCTCATTTGGAGTTTTCCTTCAAAAGATATAAGACAATCAATTGTACGGTAGAATTAGGCGTAGTAAAAGTTAGTATTAATAGTTTTTGATTTACTTAGTTAGTTTTAGAGTAAAAGGAGGAGGTGAAGACCCTTGGAAATGTATAAAAGCGCTCCCACTGACTCCCTTTGCACCCCTTTTCTTGTTTTTGTTAGGCCAACTCATGACCACCTCGTTCTTCATTTTGTTTGTCTCTCGATTGAGACCAAATCTTTTTGCTTTCATTCTTGTTTGGCCACCACGAGGCCCTTGTTTTGTACTCTGGCCAATTTGTGGCTTTATTAGCGAAGCTTTGAGCAATTTGCAAAAGTCTCCTTGCATTCTTTTTGTGAACCTTGCCTTTGGCTTTGTGTTTTGAGCTTATTCCAAAGGATGTGGGGGGCCCTTTGGTTTTACTTGTTTTTTCCATTTGAATACTAATACTAAAAGACTCTTGGCTGAATTCTCGCCATGCCATTAGCCAAGAACTTTTAGAGCTTGCTTGCTTTTTTTATGTTGAGTCTTTTAAATTCCTCACCAAGCTTTTTTTAACAAGAGATTTCACAACTTGTTGTAGTATATTTCCCTTGAAGCCTACATGTGGAAAATGGTGGTCCAAGTATTGTTCTTTGTTCATTTGGGAAGACTTGGGTGAGATCCAAGTCTCCAAAGTTCTGCTATACGTCATCTTGTCATTTCCTTGAGGTCTAATAGCCCCATATAGTAGAGCTTCGCTTCTAGACTAAACTTTTTATTCATCCTAAAAATCCTCTTGTTGTGCGTGTTTCCTTAGAAATACCAAAAGGCAAAACCTTGCCCTTAGTGTATCCAATTTAACTTGGGTTAGGGGTCTCTGAAAGGAGACTGAAGGGTGTGGCGAGCAATGGCCAATTTTTGGACAAACTGGATTGGCCCAGTTTGGTTTTTAAAACCAACAAAGGACCGGAAAAGGAACCCAACAGTTGGCTCAAAGGGCCTGTCTGAAGCCCAACACGGGACTATATACGTGGTTGGTCAATAGCCAGCCACAGGGGGGCGCTTGATTGACTCATAGGGTACTGAATTAACTCATTATCACATACATCAACTGATATAATGCCTTCGGGCCCCAACTAATTTTGACTTTTTTTTCTCATTTATTTTTCCCATCAAAATTGAGTGAGGGAAGGAACCCAAGTCCAGAGAGGTCAGTCCGTAACAAAAAATCTAATTTTTGAACCAATCAAAGAGGAACCCAAATCCAGAGAGGTCAATTCGTCCCAAAAAATCTAATTTTTGCTTAAAGAATCAAACAAGAGTAAACTGAGTTCAATGAAGAAAGGAACCCAAGTCCAAAGGGGTCAATTCACAACAAAAAATCTGATTTTTGCTTAACAAAACAAACAAGAGGAACCCAAGTCCAGTAAGGCTTACCAAACCAGGAGGAACCCAGTCCATAGAGGCATACCAAACAAAAGGAATCCAAGTCCAGAGAGGTCAGTCCACAACAAAAAAATCCGATTTTTGAACCAAGCAGGGGGGAACCCAATTCCAGAGAGGTCAATTCATCACAAAAAATTTGATTCTTGCTTAACCCTGGAGCGCTCCGACGTCCAATTTCTGGACGACCAACAGATTGAAATTCAGATTTCTTTCTCAATTTTGTTTGGACGAAAGTCATCTAATTTGTGGAGGTTCCTTATCAAGTTCTTGTCCTATCCAATGGTTGGATTTGATTTTATTAGAGTGCATATTTTTCTAAAATTACAAATGTGGAAGAATGTCAAGCCAAAAATTGCACTGATTTTAGTTCAAAACTTGATTTGCAAAAATGAGGTCATAGATTAAAGAACCCAAAGATTTCAAAAAATCACCATATCAAGAGAACCTCATTTGAAATCCATTCCAACAAGTTTTACTCAAAAAATGATAATATTTTGCTTGTAATTGAATTTTGAAGGAATTTTGAAATTTCCCTTTCCATATTTATAAAAATAAAATATTGGTGATAGTACTAGTGAATCTAACCATATGGTAGAATCTACAAATCAATATCTACAGTTTTTATTTGTATTTCAATTCCAAACTATTCTTCCACATAGCACTTTCTAACAGTTTTTCCCAAATTGTCAATTTTGGAAATGGATCCAGACGTTTACGGGTTAAAGAATCAAACAAGAGTAACCCAAGTCCAATAAGGCTTATCCAACCAGGAGGAACCCAGTCCAGAGAGGCATACCAAACAAGAGTAACCCAAGTCTAGAGAGGTCAGTTCTTAACAAAACATCTTATTTTTCCTTAAAGAATCAAACAGGAGGACCCAAGTCCAGGAAGACTTACCAAACAAGAGGGAACCCAAGTCAGTGAGGCATATACTGATTAATTAAAACTTTGATTGGGTTAACAACCAGAGTGCTGGTTGAGGCGTAGAGGGAAGGAAGATCAGCCCATACCTTCGGTCAACCTGAGTTGACCAAGAAACTTGGAGCTCCCTCCCTCCAGAGGCCAGCTGGCTCCAGAAATTGCATGTTGGTTGATATTTGGCCTTTTCAAGTTAAATTTCCAAATTACAAGTTTTGAACATCCAAGTTTAACATCCGAAATAGTAAAATTCCTTGCCTAATCTTGGGCATGGAGTTGTAGTAGTTGTCTTCTTTCTTCTCTTAGAGGTTACGCTTGATGTTCAAAATTTCTCCAAGGGAAGGTTGATAGCAATTGAGAAAAATTTCAAGACTAAGGGTTCAAAGGGAAAGAATCAACGATTTCCAATAACCCTGACCCTCCAGTAAGCCAGATCCTTAGCAGTTGAACGAGATTGGGTATAAGGCGCCGAATACGAAGCCCACGTATGGGTTGAGTATGAGAGATGGGCGAGAAGCGGGGTACGAGTTGCTTCTCTAAGGCCAAGCCATCGCTCTAGGGCTTAGGACACAATTATTTGGAACTCAACCAAATCTCTTGGGACCAAACAAGGTGAGTTACTAATTCCTCCAATTTATATTCAAATTCCACACTTAGCTATTTTCATGCTTAGCCAGACTTTAAGTGCAAGTTAGAGTGTCAATATTAAGTTTTTTGAACTTCTAGATAAAACATCTTGTAGAATTTTTTTCAATGTTTTTGAAAACGTATGATGCTTAGAAATTGGAGTTAAATCAAGAAAGATACTAGTGGATGAAGTTTAGGAGTTGTAGTGGATGAAAAATAGACAGTTTCATCCAAAAAGAACAAGAATGGAAACTTAGATAGATTCAGAGAAGTAAAGGTCGAAAGTGAAACCAAAAATAAATTTCAAGTTGTAGATTAGTAGAAAACCACGGATGAAGTTTAGAAGCACTAATTAGTAGTCAAACTTCATCCACTCATAACTTTCACTAGAAAAGTTCAAAATTGGAGTTCTTAGCAATCAGGATAGTTAATCCAAGACCCTGTAAGGAACCAAAATCAGAAGTCTAAGATTAACATATTGAAAGTCGAATTCTCCACCTTAGAAATGAAGTAGGAAGTAAGTTAGAGTCTTTTGAAGACAACCAAGTAAAGAATTAGAGGTAGCATTAGATAAAAAAAGATTAGAAGAATCCAAAACTCCTTCAACCTTGAAATAATACCTAAAACTTCAATAGTTGTAAGAGGATGAAGTTTGGGACAAGGAATGGATGAAGTCACTTGATAATCGTCCAATCAAGTGTAAACTTGGAACCTGAGTAGAAGTTAGTAGTGTTGAGCTAGGGTCCAAAATTTGTAGCTAGTTGAAATAGGAAAACTGTCAACAAAGGTGGAGGAAGTTTAGATAGCCTCTTAAAAGTTCCAACTTCATCTAGTCATAACTTCCTATAGGAATCTTTAAATCTTACAAAATTTAGGTTTTTGAAAATGGCATGAGCTGAACTACAACTTCAATGAGTTAAAATTAGACTGTAGATAGTGGCTCAAAGACCTAGTGTTTAGAATTAATCTTTGGGAGTAGGATAGTTTTTAGTCATTTCTTTGAATTTTAAGAACTTAGAAAAGATCCATTACTTGGAAGGTACAACAGATTGACTTTAGGCACCCATTAGGATTTACATTCAAAATACTAGAACCTCGTTGTGTATGTATATTTTCCAAGGGTGGGCAAATAGGTGCTCACACTCATGCCCATGGACATGACATCTAGATGTTTGGACAACCCTAGATCAAAAGTCACCAAGTTGGTGTAAAACAAGCATGCACCATTCACGATTAGAATTGAGGACAACTCCAGGTCTTCCCTTAACCCTAGTCTTATGCAACATGTTGTGTTGCTCATTATTTTTGCCAATTTATTTACTTTGCCATCGGAGAGGGTTTTGGGTGGTGTGGATCTGCATTCTGACTTTTGAACACAAGGCATTCGAAAAACTATGAAATAGTTCGTGTGCATACGAGCATTATTCGAAATTTTGCATGGCTATGTTGCCAATTTAACATACATGAGTGACATTTTGTTGCTAGCTGTATTGCTCCATGTTGAATGAATTCACCAATTTTATTTGTACAATTTGCTTGATTCATCCAAACTATAGTTCATTATGATTGACTTGTATTCCCCTATATGCAACATAAGAGGAAAAAAAATATCGCCAACATAAAACCTTGAGAGTGTGGATGATTGCCACTTGAGAACTATACAATCAATCCACAAATCAACACTTCAACAGTAAGCCCCGATGAATTTTCACCTTTTCATCTATTTTTTTAAAAATGAAAAAGAAACCTTGGTGTTTGGTTAGACACAAAATTTCTCCATATTTGAAACTAACCACACCAACTCATACCATTATAGATTCAAATTCTATTCAAACTAAGATAGACCAACCTATAGCCACCGTATTCCCTATTGTTTCCATCCTACTTTTGGCTCCATTACTACCACAAAACTCATTTTCATTCATGTACTTTTTTGACAAAATCAATGCATTAATTTCAACTTGGGTAATGTGTCAATCTTTGATTGGTGGATATTCAAGTGCTAATAGATACACTCTAAGGTGATTATGGGCTGTTAATATGACATTCTTGACTCCAGTCCACGGATGGTTTTGTAATTTCAGAGTAGACTACTTCAAAAATTCACAAAAATTTAAATTTTAATCGAAAAATTCTAATTCACTTGGCTTTGATTAGTGAAACAAGCACAAACTTGTAAAAAATATCTATCCCTCTTGAAGTTGTCTCTAAGATATTACTATTGCTAATTAGGGTGGTAATAGGTAGGTCCATTTTAATAAGTTAGCAGTGGTCCAATTCATCTGAGAAGAATGGGACTTCCTACCTTCTTTTTTATTCAATAAGATTCTCCATGTACTTTTAGTAATCGATGGTTGGATTGTAGGACTCCAAGGTCCTATATTCACCATTATTCTTGTTTGTACGATATATATAATTCATAATTGGTAGGTCCCCATGTGAGTGCCTAGTTCATCATTTAGGACTCATTATTTTTTTTTCATTTATTAGTATTTTGAGTGTGAATTATCATACCAAAAAACACAAAAGAATGTAAAGCCAAAATAGGTATGTCACATGCCAATATAGTATTTGGTCCTAATCAGCTTATTTTTCCTAAACTTGATCTGAATTCTACATATAAATAGGGTAGAAACTCAAAAGTTGTACATATTATAATATTTGAGTAGAATCATCCAAATTGCTTAAACATGTCTTGCATGTGATAGAACATGTCTAAATTGCTCCAAGGGAACCTATGTGAGAATCCTAAGTCAATCCTAAAGAGAGGTTTCAGTTTTCATTTCATTCTCTCACTTGAGTTGTTCTTGGTTTTTTCTTTCGTTGCTTGTCTTGAACACTACTCTGGTGCCAGTCAGGGTTGACGAATCTCTACGTCCGCCCCAAAATAGCGTCCGTTTTCTGAACGTCCGGACGCACGGACGCTAGCGGATGCATCGTCCCTCCCGCCGTTGGAAGGCGGACGGGCGGGGTGGACGGCCTGAGGCGGATGCCCAAATCGTGCTGACCACATCAGTCCGCGTGTCGATCGGACAGTCGTAATCGGGCGGACGGGTATTGGGGCAAACAGGTGGACGGGGGACAAGCGGACGGGGTGGAGAGGCGGACACGAATGTCAGCGGACACTGCGGACACAGCGTCCGTGTCCGGACGTCCCGGACGTCCGACCGTCTTGTCAACCCTGGTGCCAATTGATAACTTATAGTTTGTGATAACTTTTTTAGTGATTGTCTTTGTGGAAATAGTAGCATTGAAGCATCTTCATTACTATCGGATTCTCATAAGTTGATTTCTTTTATGCTCATTTTTGTTACTTCTAGTTCCTATAGTTTTAGTAAGTGTGATTTATTTCAGTCGGACTACATAGTGCTTTAGGTGGTTGGATCCCTATAGGAGATGTCCTTCATTTGGAATTCATTGTGATGCTCAAATCCATGATTTGCATTTCACGTAGTGCTTCTTCTTCAATGTATGTTGGATTGTGAGTCCTTAATAATCATCACACCGTAAATTCCGGAAGCATTGAAATATTGAATTCACTCATAGTTTCAGATTATCTTCAAGTCAAGGATAAAATTCCCTCATGTACTAATGATAGGTGTCCAAAGGATAGTAAAACATAATGTGAGAAAAACTATTAAATATTTACTATATGGACTTTATCTTTGAGTCCAAAATAACTTGTGAGTCTAAGAACACTCAATGTCTTCAAGGATATGAATATTAAAATTTTCAAAATTCCTAACTATGTATATATCTCCGAGTAATAGTATATTTTATTTTAATCAATACTCCTACATATTTTGTATATCAACTTTATCTTCGAAGCCAAGATAACTACAAAAACTATAAAGACTTATAAACAATAATTCTGCAATAAAATATTTGAATATTTTCATCATTTCTATAACACGAGACTGGATTAATAGGAAAATCAAGAAGTCTATATTATGAATCAGAAAAACAAATCACACGAAACTTCTTAGATTCTTTTCTAATGATTGTTTTTCTTAAAAGTGAAGTGATTTTATATTTATCTTTGAATCAAAGATAATATGAAGGTTTAGAGTTCCTAAATATTTGAATATTTAGTGTTTACATCTCTAGTTATATTTTGAGGTTCAATATTTATATCTTGACTTCAAAATTATCATCAACTCAAAGATATTATATATATTAGACAAAAAGAGTCGAAAATGACAACTTACGATAGTATAATATAAATTGAGAGAACAATGTCTCAAAAACTTATTGGAGTAGTTGGTTTTATCTTTAAGCCAAAGATAAGTTTGACTTGTCTAATTATTCATCCTCAACATGAGGTCTATTTATTTTAACTATATACTTAATGACTATTGATACCAATCAAAAGTTGTTTCTAATTTCAACAGCATTTTTTGTTGAGTCGAGGATAAATTTGGAGTCATAATGTCGGTCTTCTTGCTTGGCTTTGATTTCTAATCTTCATGATCATTTTTGTATATAAAACCCTTTTAACTATATTGTAATGGTTTTTTTTGTCTTTTATTGTCTTGTGGTTATTTTCCATCCATTGATCTTAGAGTTCATGTTAGGAGGGTTCAACTAAGGTTCATGTATTTGAGATTTTAATATATATTTATCCTCGAGTCGAGGATAATTTATAATTTGAAATAATTTCTACTTTTCTTTTGGCAAAATGGAGAATCTTGTTGTAGACGACTTTGCAGTTCTAATGCCAGTTTTACCAACAAGTGTGATAGCTTGCGATGGCATTCTTTGTACTTCTTGGAATATGAAGTGTGTAACATTTATAAATGAGGACAGAGTAGAGGTAGCAAAAGGGATATGCCATAGTGTTGATGTTGACCTTGTCATTGATATAGACATGATGCTATTGGGTGATGATCGGGTTGCAATTCAAATTGCGGAGTCCTTGTATGAGGCTAAAGTTCCATTGTCATGGATGTGGTCAATGTGCTCTTGGTACATTTCAAAGATCTACTTTAGCGATGCTAGCTTGTATAATCACAATCAAATTTTTATGCACAAAGCGGCTCTCAACACATCTAGGCGACGCATTCGGGCCGAAGTTTGTTGATATGAAACCTCTCAAGAAAGGAAGGAGCTTGACAACCCTCCCAAGAAAAAAGCCTTCCTAACACTCCAAACAATCATAGAGGTATTTGTGATAATTTATTGCCGCTTCAACTGCCTTCAAGCATTTTCATGCAATGAAATTCAAGCCATTCAGTCCCTAATTCACATGGATGGTGGAGTATTCTAGTGTAAGTCATATCTACTTGATATGCACAAGAAAATTCACCGTGATGAATGTGAAAGAGAAATGATCATCTTAGCACATCGTGATATTTGTCCCACTACTTAATGGACTATCCATGGAGTTTCAAGAGCTACCTTTTATAGATACAAAGAGATGGCAAAAAATGATATGCAACTAGAGGAGCATGGTAGTTTAGGCTTGAAGAAACTATGGACACATGCACTACAGGCAATGGCCATACTACGAATGCTATTAGAAAACACTTCCAACAAAATGCCGCACAAGTCAAGGATCCTTCAATCAAGGGAGAAAGTTCCGTCTATAATTCTACCATCTGCATTCTGGTGGAGAGACAACTTGTCTGAGATCAACATTGTGAATTTATCCTTTCAACTACAACATATTTTTGCAAGTAGATTGAATAGGATCCGACGTGATTTTTTTCGAGAATATACTCCAAAGGCTCATGGAGATTAGGGTTGACGAATCTCAATGTCCGCCCCAAAATAGCGTCCGTTTTCCGGACGTCCGGACGCTAGCGGACGCAACGTCCCTCCCGCCTTTGGAAGGCGGACGGGCGGAGTGAACGAACGCTGTCGTGCTGCGAAATACTACATTATGTAAAAATGCGTGTTTATTTAGATTTGATTGGATTTGAATTAGCGATTAGTTGTTTAGAAATTTAAATGACCAAGTAAAAGGTGGGGTCGTGGTGAGAACCACGGTTTTGGGGTCAATGCGGGAGCTTGTTAACGATCTTGGGGTGCCTGCATTTTGTCACTATAGCTCAGGGGTAGGGTAGCGGGTCGGTTGTATTTTCCTGCCTCACTAGCAGTGCCAAGCCGCGGGTTACCCGGACCAGTCGACGAGCCCGACGGGGATCGAAACCCGGACCGGTCGGTTAACCATCGACGACTTTAACCAGCCGACCAAGTCCACGACTTGGCGACTGGTTTCGACTATCGAACGGTTTTGTTACCTCCATCGACCTGTCACTTCACCATTTGGCGTTTATTTTTCCATCTAACTAGTTCCGTTACTTATTTTACCCTTATTAGAATTTTACTAAGTATTTGAGTTGATTTGGCCTTGTTTCATAGTTGGAAGGTGAAGACTGTTTCACCTTCTTTCTTAAGTTTTACTTCTAGTTAGAAAAATAAAAACCAAGCCATTTGGCTAAGGTTTGGAGGTCCACCCATGTGAAAGTGGTATGGGCTGGTCCATGTGGGACTTTGGCATCTAGGAAAAGACTTGGGAAGTTTCCCGAAGTCGGTTTGGTAGTGTGGAGTTGGAGTTTTGGAGGAGAATTGGGAACCGAATGTTTGAAGGGGGAGATCTCATGGTGTGTGGAGAATTTTGTAATGAAATTTGAAGCTTTTGTGTATCATGTTGTGATGTTTCCGAAAAGTCCTTGCTTGATTGATTTGAAGTATGCATTTGAGAGTTGTGCTTGTTTGAGTGGAAGAGGGTCTGTTGCCTCCCATTTGAAGGGGCAAAGACTTCGATCGACCAAAGAAGACGGAAAGGTCTCTTGTTTGCTTTGAGATTTTGAGGAAGTGTAGAAGAGTTTGTTAGCTTTCTAAAAAGCTATCATTTGAGTTATTTGGAGCATTTATGAGTGAGTTGTGAGTGTCGAAGTGAGGAAGGGTCTGCTGCCCTTGATTTTAAGGGCCAAAACTTCGGGAGTCCATGGAGGTTGGACAGAGTGTTAGATTGAATTGAAATTTGGAGGGAGAGTAGAAGTTTGTGTTAGCTTTCCAAAAAGCTATCACTCACCTGATTCGGACCTTTGGAGTGACGATGGTGCATGATCGAAGTTCAGCCAAAACACTGAAGATTTGAAGATAGAAGAATCGTGTGTTGTGGCTTGTGGCTTGTCATTCCTAGCCGGTTTTGGAGGCTTGTTGTCATTTATTGTTATTCCTAGCCGGATTTGGAGGCTTGTTGTTTTCAAATTTGCATTGTAAACCTGTTGCGAGCCGTGGTTATCCAATAAGCGCTCCATTTTGTGTTTGTGACGGCGAAGTGGGGTTAATGGCCCACATGGTCAATCTTATTTGTTGTTCCCACTGGTGAAAGGCGCTTCCTGGTCACCGTGGGTTTGAAGTTTAGGATCCTTTCCCCCGGACAGCTCAGCTCGTGGTCTGGCTGTCCCGTTTTTCCCGTCCGAAGCCGTGGTTTCTTATCACATTCCCTAATCCCTGACCCATTTAGAGCCATCACAGGATAGGCCAACGGGGAGCAGTTCCGAGACGGCAAAGAAGATTCAACGACCAAATTCACGAACATTTACGACAGTGTTTCACTGCGACAGCGTTTTGTTCAGACAGTGTTACGATCATTCTTGCGCCAATTCTAACCGCGGCCAGAATCCCCGTGATTTCCTGAGGCAGATCGCTCTCTACCCGACAATGCGGCGGACGGACGGACGGGGCAGTCGGGCGGACAGACCAGACGGGGCGAACTTCGCATTGCCATTAGTCATTAGAAAATTTTATATTGTTATGTAATTTGAATGTTACACAATCACAAATGAATGCATCCACGTAAAATAAGATGTACATATAAAAATATTTTTATACGCAAATGAAAATATAGCATCTTTATATATAAATATATATGTATAAACAAAATATATGAAAACATAATTCCAATATCACTATTGAATCGTATACGATCTTTTTAAGATCTAAATCTTTCACATTCTTTTTTGTTTTTAAACAATAAAAGGACCATTGTTTTTAAAAAACAAAATTCTCTTCAAATCCTACTTTCCACCGGATGGACCACTACCTTCTCCCAAAACAAAAGGAAAATTTGCTGTACCGAGGAGTTTAACAGATGATTGACGAGTTGACCGTTGTTGACTTGGACGGACTATTCGCCCTCCAGATTGAACTTCGATGTCCACCTTATGAAATTGTTTCTTGGTTTTCGGAGAGAAGTCATCATCCTCTTCACGCTTCCTTTTTTGTTTTCTTTTCGGTGATAAATCGACATCGTCTGCCTTTAAGGTTCTCAAGTTGCTCTCCACACGATCTACCATCGGTTGAACAACTTCATCATCTTCTTTCCCTTGCCATACTGTGAGGCAGTCTCTATCCAATAGGAAAGCCTTCCAGTGCCCTATAATATCGCCAATGCGCCTATCAAATGCTGCTGCCACATCTACAGATGAATGTCCTATGTTTGTTTGTTCATTTGTATTGTAGACAACACGAACTTTTGCAACCTCTTTCAACTTCGACAATAGAAAGGCCCTACCTACGAGAAGGGTTGACACGACGTCCGGACGCGGACGCTGTGTCTACTGGGACCGCCCCGTCCGCCCCGCCCGTCCGCCCTGCCCGTCTGGCCCGTCCACCTAGACAACTTTATTTCCCCCGACCGCCCTACCTAAACTGCCCCGCGGTCACTCCCTTAATCTTTAAACAATTAAATGTTAAATGAAGTGCAATGGTTCGCGATTTGTTATTAAAACAATGTCTTTCATAAGTTGAAAGATTATAAAGTTTGACCACGAGTCCATGATAGTCTTGAAACTATGAAAAAATTCCAATTCATTTTCAAAGGGCAAACTAAAAAAATTTGTGACTTCAAATATATATATACTATTTAAAAAATCAAGATCAACACAAATGCAAACATAATCAATATGGGCGAAATGTATTCAATTTAATGTAGAATACCATACATTGGGCACATTTGGCTAATTGCACATATAATTTTTTTTATTCCAACTCTATATTTCTAAACTAATTTTTAATGCCTATATAACCTATTCAAGTATTCAACTACTACTTCTGCACTACCAATCTAATATAAATGGCGGAAATGTTCATCTAGCATTGGCCAACGATTTGTATTAGAAAATCGCGTAATCACATGGGCCAAACTAGTATTTTCATCGTCAGTCTTCGAAGAAATGCGCTTCAAGTAAGCATAAAACACTTTTGCAAAGTCATGAAAGGCAAATTGTGTCGCACTAGGTGTTTTAAGTAGCAAGTTGAAATACGCCTCTGACATGTTGTTTTCATTCATCTATCGAGCAATTTTTCGAACGGCATAATCTTCCGACTTACGTAAATACATCCGAATGACTTCCACATCTGCACCTGCTTTATGCAAATATGCAATACGTGGATCCACCCACCATCTCCTCTACAGAGTCTGTTTCATCTCATCTGCTGATGTGAATGTGTACAAAGATTTCATTGGCTGAGAAGCTAAGGTGGTCATGCTCTAATCGCAAACTCTAATATACACACGTGACTCATCCTCTGGAAAATGCAACAAAATGTTGTCCGGAGAAAGATCATTGTGCAAATGTCCAGCAAGATGCACTGCATACATTATATGCATAAACGCCCATGTCAACTCCGTGCGCTTCTTTCGATATCGCCCTAAACAGTGAGCTTTTACAACCTCTTCTTCGGTTGGATTTGTATACATCAAACGGATTTGATTGTTGTCTAGAAAGTCCTTATCCATATTCAACATTTGTCGAAGAGTTCCACCATTCCACTAATACGCATAACCTTCACACGTCGTTCTGTGCATTGCAGCAAACCGTATCACATCCGCGTGTGGAATTCGAACAGCCATTGATTCGTTTTGATGTTCTAACTTTGCAAGATCGGGTCGAGTTTGGTGGTGAATGGATTTCTTTGCCGCAAACTCCCAATGAGGAAGTATTCCTGGACATCCTTCAATACGGACCTTTCGAATCGTTGCATATCCACCTCTCATCGTTCTATCATCAACAGCAATCACGCATGTTGTATCTGGAAGTGCTATGAGGTGCCGTTTGGTCCTTTCCGCTTCAGCAACTCCATCATTGCTTTTCCACCAACCAATTGAACCAACTCGATTGTGCTTTTTGGCGAATGGAGCACATCGCCCCCTAAATAAGTTTGCTTTTAGAATCACTTCTTCAAACTGGGCGTCATTGGGTCGATATTCCTTGCCATATTTAACCAAAATGACTTTGGAATTCCACAAAGCATTATAAACCTTGTTCTCCAAACATTTGGTGAAGTACGTTTTATGCATTTCGTCATGCAACTTCGCTACATTCAATGCATCCAACAACATCTGTGTCATGTCTCCCTTGAATTTAGACATGCACTCCTCTTGATATCTGATGTACTTATTGTCTAAAGACAATGTTGTTTCCGATTCATAAAATTGAACGATGCGCTTGATCATGAATTTCTTGCGTTCGTCCGAAGGACTTTGGCGAGCTACCTCCAAGTTCGATGGTCCCTCTCCATGTTTAAGCTTCGCAACCTTCTTCTTCCCCTTCGGCATCATGACAAATGAAATTGATATAGATCAAATTTTTTAATTTGAAATTAAATTCACACATAAGTGTCCAAAAAATTGGCAACAAGGGGGCCCCAATAAACCACTCTTGCCTTGCCTCGGAAAGGAGCCAATGGAGGATGAACCACCAAGCTCTTCGCTCCACCTTGCATTCACAAGGGGCAAAGCAAAAGTGACAATGCGGATGGTCCGTCCGCCCATCTTATTGGGGCGCGAACGGCCCCAAACCGTCCGCCCGATCGGCCGGGCCGGGGGTGGCGGACGCATCGGCCGTCTGCCTCCCCGAAACCCTCGAGCCCCGTCTGCCCCATTGGACGACCCCAAACCGTCCGCTTGATCGGACGGGCCGCGGCTGGTGGACGCATCAGCCGTCCGCCCGATTCGACAAGTCGCGGCGGATGGCCCCAAACTATCCGCCCGATCCGATTTATTTTTCATATTTGAAAATAGAATCTAAAGAAGAACCACTAATTGTCTAATTTGGGCATTTCTTCATACGAATAAGAAATCATTTTAGTTTTTAGCAATCGTTGAATGAAAAATAAAAAAATTTCAAATATTCAAATAATTCAATCTTTCATAAATTAATTAGAAATACATTTATATCATTTACGAGTTTCTAAATGTAATAAATACACAACAATAATTTCAAAATACACACCATGCTAATACATATTTAACCTCGAATGCTAAATTCAAAAATAGACATAATATGGCTCTTACAAAATTACATTTCTTTTTCATATTTTTATTATTTATCAAAGTCGCTTATAGCCGTATACATCAACGCTATTATAAAATAATACAATGATGTCTTCAACAATATGCTTGCTTACATACATACTTGGTGTACACTATTACACAACACTTTTTGAAAAAGTGAACAAAATTGTTGTTCAAAATTGTTCTATTCATTTAAAATTTTGTACTATTTCTACCAATCTAGTGCTCTATACTTGTCGTGAGAGTAAAAATGAGAAAATCGAGCAAACACATGCTCACTATATACTTGCATGTTTTTTTATTCGGAATCTAAATCAGACTCAAATTGTTGACCGCTGCCTCTTCTTTATACTCCAATGAACGGACCACCTCCGTAGTTTCCGTGATATCCACTCGGTGCACCTCCTTGTCCATAGCTTGAACCTCCAAAAGTGGGGGGAGGAACCGGAGTAGTAGGCTCTGATCCTCTTTCATTTGAAGCCCCATAATAAGAGGCCCCATGATGCCCGTATGAATCACTTCTAGTTGATCCCGGATAGTATTGGGCGCTTCCGTAAAGAGAACAACTATACTGCGGGGTTACATGACTTCCTCCACTACCTTTGGAGCCTACTTGAGTGGGCGTAGTATAATATGAACCAGATCCACTAGACCTACCATAGTGCGTATTGCCATAGCTACTTGCTCCACCTTGAGAGCCAATTTCAAGGGGAGTGTTATAAAGAGAACCAACTGCATTTGAACCACCATAATGCGTGGATCCATAGCTCCCTCTTCCACCTTCATATCTATTTTGAGGATCGTAACCAGAGTATGAACCACCTCTTCCATGTTCAGATTCTCGCGTTCCATGTTCATGTGGGTAGGACCCACCATGCCTATCTTGCCGTCCACGATCTTGAAGGCTTCTGCATGTTGCCTCTTGCATTTGTTGCTCGAATTCAATTCGTTCTCGTTCTTCTACCCGCTCCTGTCTAACTCCAAATGTGACAGGCGCTTGCATATCATCGTCATCTGCCTACGCATCTTCAGCATCTCGTAGAACAACTGAAGGTTGTTGTAGATAACCTCGATTAGACCACTCTAGCATACAGTTGCTTGCGTCCCTCCACTGTGTATCTATAACGGCATTCGTGCGCGTATAGTTCTCCACATTGCGACCTGTAGCAGTACGCCAGTCCACGTCCTTATAGAGTAGAATCTCTACCCAAACCATTGCCATAACATTATAATTCATTATATTTGGTTTGGCACTTTTAATGCCAAGAACTCGATGCACTTGTATGTATTGTTGTTTGAAGGTGGACATCGAAGTTCAATCTAGAGGGCGAATAGTCCGTCCAAGTCAACAACGGTCAACTCGTCAATCATCTGCTAAACTCCTCGGTACAACAGATTTTCCTTTTGCTTTGGGAGAAGGTAGTGGTCCATCTGGTGGAAAGTAGGATTTGAGGAGAATTTTGTTTTTTAAAAACAATGGTGCTTTCATTGTTTAAAAACAAAAAAGAATGTGAAAGATTTAGATCTTAAAAAGATCGTATAGGATTCAATAGTGATATTGGAATTATGTTTTCATATATTTTGTTTATACATATATACTTATATATAAAGATGCTATACTTTCATTTGCGTATAAAAATATTTTTATACGTACATCTTATTTTATGTGGATGCATTCATTTGTGATTGTATAACATTCAAATTACATAACAATATAAAATTTTCTAATGACTAATAGCAATGCGAAGTCTGCCCTGTCCGTCCGCCCCAACTGCTCTATACGCCCGACCGCCCCGGCCGTCCGCCCAGCCCATCCGCCCCTACCGTCCGCCCCGCGCGTCCGCCTTCCGACGGCGGGAGGGACGCTGCGTCCAGACGTCCGGACGTTCGAAAAATGGACGCTATTTTCGGGCGGACGTTGAGATTCGTCAACCCCGCCTACGAGGGTGTGGTTGTATGGGTTATACTGCTCATCGAACTCTTTTCCATGGTTCACCTCCACCCAATTGTCTTCTGGTCCTCTCTCCACTTTTTTATTTGGAAAACGAAAGAACTTTTCGTGTTGCAAGCTCCAATGTCCCCCCATGTTGCGACAAAACATTTCACGGGCCGCGTCATCTACGATTCCTCGAGCCTGCAATTCCGCCTCTCTATTTTGAGTCATCTACACATCGAAATCCAATGGTTGTTGAGATTCCTCGTACAAATCATGCCTCTGTTCATTTGCATTCCACCGGATTAGCTTCTCCCAATGTTGATAATTTTGAAATTTGTACGGCGCTTGATCAAGAGGAAGATTCCAACGATTGTACTTGTGGCCTGGAGGCATAGCTTCCAAGATATCAAACATTTCGTAGAACCTAGCACTCAATGGACTACGACACTCGGCACACACCGAACGAATGAGTGATGCTTTACAATGCAAATGACATGGAAAGTGTGGCGACATTGGCCCATGGTTACCGCACCTTCCGGTCCGAAGAGGCCTTGGCAAAAGCTACAATAACCATCCAAGATTGGAGAGGCTGGATCACAAGCATGCACCACTCGCTTGTCTTTCACATTGATGTGTGTTGAAAGTGTGTTGTAAGGGACCCATCTTTCCTCTACTTCCAAGGCCCAATTGATGGGTGGAGCTTGGTCCTTCTTTGTGTGGTTTAACCGTTCAAACATAGCATCCATGTCTCCCCAATATGTGATCTCCGTATATCCCTTTGAAGGATGTTGGTCAAACATAGTCTTGAACCAACTCAAAGAGCTTTGAATGGCATCACAATTTTCATTCGACTCCATTGCCAATGTTTGAAGACCTGCCATTGCTTGAGATACTATAGAGGGTTTGTCTTGGAGTCTTTGTACCCATACTAACCATCGAGACTCCAAGCCGCTAGATGGCATAAACTTCTTCAAATCCAAGGACAATTGCAATCGATTCAACTTGGATTCAACGATTCTTTTTGCTTCAATTGCCTCCTCCAATTTATGCTTCAACTCTTCAAAGTCACAATTCTCCGTTTGCGTCTCCGCATTCACGTAAACGGATGAAAGCTTTTCCATTGATGATTGTTGTGTCGCTTTTAACATACTCATGTCGTGACTTTTTTGTACATTCACAATGGCAGGGTTGTCGCTTGCTTCGGCTTTATCAAAAAGAAGAGAGAGCTTATCTTCATTCTCTTGAGTCTCTTGACTGTCTCCGAGTACAATCACTGGTGAGATTGCAACCTCACTTGGATTCTTGGAGGTCCCTTGTAATTCTGCAATCCGTTTACGCATCTTCATCAACTCCTCCATTTGCCTTGATGATTGTTGATTTAAATGTTCAACCTCACTCTCCGAAGTCTTTAATTTCAACTCCAACACTTTGCACCTTGTTTCCACTCCTTCAAGGTTAGCAATTTTCTTCTCATATTCCAGCAATTGTAGTATGTGAACATCTTTTTTTTCGAAAAGTGGTCCGAAAGTCTTCGTGAGATACTGAAATGCTATAGCACCTTTCAACATCTCTGGTGCCATTAAAGAAAACTCCTTGGCCAAATTCATAAAAGTCGGAGCAGCTTGCGCTAAAAATTTAGCTGACATCGTCATTTTGAAAGTTGTATCAAGTATATGTGCAACATCCTTTGGATCTGCAAGTGGACTCATTAGAACAGTAGTAGCACCATCATCGGGGTTCGACGATCCGCCTATTTCTTCATGAAGGTTAGCAAACTGAACCGAGAGCTTCAAAAGATTTTCCAATTGTTTTGGATTGGACATGTCTTGCAAGGTTCGATGTAGAGGACTCGGCAATGACGCTGTAAACGGAAATTCCTCCGCCCACTTTTTACGCTCGGAACTCCATAATGAGGATATATTATCAAACGTCACGCCTTGTCCACGAGGCGTATGTACTTTGTCTTCTAAACTTAACGTTGGACTAGATTCAACGCCTTGATGCACAGGCGGAGATTTGTAGACCAAACTATCAAAACAATTGTTGGCTATCAGACTATCAATTGTAGCATTAGCCTTTGCCACTTTCTCCGCCAAGACTTCGTCTACTTTACTTTTTCAAATTTTCCCGCGTTCTGTGCAAACCTTGCCTTTGTTTACAAACTCCGTTTGCATTTGTGCCGCAACATTTGGTGTAAAGGTCAAACGCGTTGGAGCTGTGAAAAAGACTTCACCCTCCTGCGCCTCTACATCTTTCTCCACATCTTTCCCCACATTTTTCGAAGAGCTTTCATTGATTGCTTTTGTTGGAGATTGTACAGACCGTAATTCTTCAACATTTGAGGCTTTCTCCACACCATCCGTTTTCACCTCAATAGTATTTTTTAATACTTTTTTTGTTTCTCCCTCTGAATTGTACAAGTCGGGAATGTCCTTTTGATTGGCTTCAAGTAGAAGTGGGCAAACTATTGTTGTCGGAAACGTGCTCCAATCGATCTTGCGCTCTAATATAAGTTCCGCATAAACCATACACGCCACTCTATAATTAATATAGCCTTTACTTCTGCGCTTGTTTCCGAATAGAACACGCCACACCTCCTCAGATCGATGGACAAAATGTTTGTTGTTGCAAGTCCATGGTTTACAACAAAAATCCCGTGTATGATTCTTGTGCGACTCCTGAGGCCACAACTTGTCAATGTGGTACATTTTAACATAGGTCCTGCACATTTTTTATGTCCAATACTCCGCATCTTCATCTTCCCACCCGCTCTCTGCTTTAATTGTAGGGTCATTTAAAATGTCAAGCCAAAGGTCGTGCGTAGCCCCCTTCACTTTGTTTTATTTCTTCACTTCGCTTCCCGGAGTCACCCCATCCATATTTCGATCACCTTCGCCGTTCATGATTGTCAATTGGATTCAATAACCAATTGAAGTGAATAAAAAAATCTCACGTGATAGTCAAAAGTGATGGCATCAACCGCAACACAGTAACACAAGATAGAGGACCTCAACTCTTGGCACCGAAGGAGAATTGAAGTAAGAAGAAATGAAAAGTCACTCCACCCTTATAGGCGTCCGCCGCCGGACTTGCCCCGGACCGTGCGAAGCGGCCTCGAACCTCGCGTCCGTCGTGCGGACCGACGACGTCCGCTTTGGCAACGGACGCACCGTCCGCCCGTCGCCCCGTCCGCTCGCCCCGACCGACCGCCCCATCCGACCGCCGCGTCCGCCCGAACTGTCCGCACTGTCCGCCTTCCGACGCCGTCCGTGCTTTGGACACGCCGATTGCCCCACTTAAACACTAACCGCCGACGGCGTCCGCCCAACTGTCCATTGGTGCATCCTATGAGGCCATTATTACTCAAAAAGAGCGGTAACATTTCCAAAAAAAACAGCTTAATAATCACTGCTAAATGAGGATCAATATAATTGATTTATTATTTTTTTTTTTAAATGTAAACCCTAAACCTTATACCCTAATTACCCTAAACCTTTTCTTTTCTCCTCTAAATTATTTTACGAATGAGGGGAATGTGGTTAAGTTGAATATGTTTGGATTATTTACTTATATTATCCTTCTAAATAGGTTTTGAGAAGATTTGAAGATGGTGGGGATTTTTTTAAAGTTCATTAGGAAATCAAATGTTTTGCAGAAATAATCAATTCCTTTTTCATTGTAAGCAAATGAAATTTTAAAAAAAGGCCCCAATACATAATTAGAATAATAGTTTAATGGATTTCAACCTCATGATATTTAATGAAAGGTTGTGATTTCTAATTAGAAGTGCATCACGATCTTCAAATGAACATCCAGTCTTTCATATTTTTTAATGAAATTTTGATTAGATTTGAAAACAAAGAAAAAGAATCAATGTTTTAATTTTCAAATCATGTATGCCTATATTTTTCCTTAAAAGCATAGAAAAATTCGTTACTTGAGTTGGTGAAGTAGAATACATTATACACTTATACATGTGCTATATTTATTTTGAAGGGTAATTCCAATATTCTTATTTCAGATGTTTTTAGATATTAATTTTAAAAAAGAGGGTTCATTGTTTAAAGATCTAAAAAATTGACAAACATAATTTCTATTATAAATAGGAATTGAATTCGGAATTCGAATTTTCAAATGATTCAAATGAACAAGATATTGATTATAAAATATTTCTTCGTTTGAGTTTTCAAAATGAATTCACGAAACAATTGCAAACTTTTGAACTTAGGTATATGGTATTGTTTTTGGTTTGTACTTTGTAGAGTATAATACTTCAATTTTAATCCTAAATAAATGAAAAAATTCCACATGAATGAAATGTTTCTATGTATTGTACAAAGATTTCTACCAATTACTATGATAATTAGATACATTATTACATTTCATAAAATATTCTACATAGAAAGAAAAAATCATTTCAGTTTTCAATCATGATAAACGATGTTTTCTACTCTTTCTGTTATATGTTCATTTTGTATAACGTGTACATTGTACAATCTTTGAGAGCAGGGTAGTTCATTTTTCATTTTTGGCTCTCATTAAAATAGAAAATATATTTGTGTTTGAATTTTGAAATCATTATGTATTCTACGATCTTGCAAGAATGCATCTTGTTTCTTCCTTTGAATCCTTTTGATATTTTCTTTTTTTTCTTTTTTTTTCTCGTAGGGCTCTTGTTCTCTTGTTCTCTTGTTCTCTTCATTTGACCAGCCTATTTGGCTTCGCTCTTAGTTTTTTTTTTTTTAATGCAATGGTTTATGCATATGTTATAAAAAAAAAAAATTATTTATTTAAAATTAATATATTGATGAACAAACACATAAAGGCATTGAATGCTTTCACATTTAAAGTTATAAATCTATCATAAATCACTCTTGCAAATTTGAATGATTGAATCGAAAATTTGAAAATGTAATTACAAGAGCTTTCAATTCAATCAATTGCATAAATCATAAATGTTGAAATGCAACTCGTATGAGTTTAGCATCTATAAAGATTAATTCATGCCATCCACATGCAATTTTCCAATTTAATAAAATGCAATTGAGTACTTCAATTTTTTTCTTTTCAATTCTCTAAGTAACATTCACTTCATATCTTTCTCTATTTGTTTATTTATTTTTTGAAAACAATTGGAGAAACCATCTTTGTCTATATTTGAACATGCACTCTTATTTGATTGATGAAGAATGGATCTATGAAATATATAATCATTGATTTGTTCATGTTGATTTATCTAATATATTTTATGTATGTATATATATTTATATATATATATATCATTAAAGGAGTATGGAAGACAAGATTGACAGATTGTGTTCGAATGTTGTTGATTTTGAAACGATTTAGTACTATATCATTTATAAGAATATTATAATAGTGTTATGTTATAATATTCCTAAAACAATTGCAACAAATATTAAAATACATGCTAAGTTAGGTTTGTTAGCCTACCAATTGTTCATTAATAGACATAATTGAGTAGCCCCCTTAAATGAAACACTCAATATCTAATATCTTACAATCCAAATGGTGGATTTGTCTAAAATTTTTTCCACATCTTTTCCAACTAATTTACTACAAGATCCTACGGTTACATATGCCCAAATGTATTTTTCTTCTAAGACTTGGTATTTGCACTACTAATGGCAGTTTTGAAGTGTTTTTAGTAAAAAGAACTTTAGGAGTTAAACATCTATACCGTGAGATTTTGAAAAAAGAATAATTTGCTTCATTGGGTTTAAAGTTTAGGGTTTAAGGTGAGCCGTCCGCTCTGTCCGCCCGATCCGGTGTCCGCCCCGATACCCGTCCACCCCGTTCTCCGTCTGTCTTGTCCGCCCCGTCCGTCGCGATATTCGTCCGCTCGTCCTCCGTCCGCCCTGTCCTCCCGATTTGGAGTCCGCCTTGTCCGCCCCGTCTGCCCCGATACTCGTCCGCCCGGTTACGGCTGTCCGATTGACACGCGGACTGATGTGGTCTGCATAATCTGGACGTCCGCCTCGGGGCGTCTGCATATATATATGGGGAGGCCGACGGCTCATTCTGAACAATCGTTCTCTTTTGGAGTGGGCAGACTAGTGCCTTGGAAGCTCTGCGCGCCCCTTCCGCTTTGATTGAACGATTGTTGTGACATTGTTACAAATTTTCACAAAATTCACGCTTGTAAAATTCTAATTAATTAATTAAATCAAAATTTTGGTTCTTAAGCTTTCTAATTGTTTCATTCTCTTTGCTTCAGCTTCATCATGCCGAAAGATAGAACACCCAAAAAAAGTAGTCGAAAGGGAAGACCGCAATTGTTCGATTGGAATGCTTGGGCTAATCCATTGTACATGGGTGAACCAGGATGGGAAGAAGAACCAACAAAAGTGTGGGATTGCTCAATGTACATGAAGTATGTGAAAATGACTCACATTCAAAAACTTCGGCGACGTGAACGTGTAGAGCACCAAACGCCACGTTGGGAAGGACAAATGTCTACGTGCCAAAGTGAGCACTTCAAACAACGATACACACAAGTGCATCGAGTTCTTGGCATTAAAAGTGCCAAACCAAATATAATGAATTATAATGTTATGGCAATGATTTGAACCGAGATTGTACTCTATAAGGACGTGGACTGGCGTACCGCTACAGGTCGCAATGTGGAGAACTATACGCGCACGAATGCCGTTATAGATACACAATGGAGGGGCGCAAGCGATTGCATGCTAGAGTGGTCCAATCGAGGTTATCTACAACAACCTTCAGTTGTTCTACGAGATGCTGAAGATGCGTAGGCAGATGACGATGATATGCAAGCGCCTGTCACATTTGGAGTTAGACAGGAGCGGGTAGAAGAACGAGAACGAATTGAATTCGAGCAACAAATGCAAGAGGCAACATGCAGAAGCCTTCAAGATCGTGGACGGCAAGATAGGCATGGTGGGTCCTACCCACATGAACATGGAACGCGAGAATCTGAACATGGAAGAGGTGGTTCATACTCTGGTTACGATCCTCAAAATAGATATGAAGGTGGAAGAGGGAGCTATGGATCCACGCATTATGGTGGTTCAAATGCAGTTGGTTCTCTTTATAACACTCCCCTTGAAATTGGCTCTCAAGGTGGAGCAAGTAGCTATGGCAATACGCACTATGGTAGGTCTAGTGGATCTGGTTCATATTATACTACGCCCACTCAAGTAGGCTCCAAAGGTAGTGGAGGAAGTCATGTAACCCCGCAGTATAGTTGTTCTCTTTACGGAAGCGCCCAATACTATCCGGGATCAACTAGAAGTGATTCATACGGGCATCATGGGGCCTCTTATTATGGGGCTTCAAATGAAAGAGGATCAGAGCCTACTACTCCGGTTCCTCCCCCCACTTTTGGAGGTTCAAGCTATGGACAAGGAGGTGCACCGAGTGGATATCACGGAAACTACGGAGGTGGTCCGTTCATTGGAGTATAAAGAAGAGGCAGCGGTCAACAATTTGAGTCTGATTTAGATTCCGAATAAAAAAACATGCAAGTATATAGTGAGCATGTGTTTGCTCGATTTTCTCATTTTTACTCTCACGACAAGTATAGAGCACTAGATTGGTAGAAATAGTACAAAATTTTAAATGAATAGAACAATTTTGAACAACAATTTTGTTCACTTTTTCAAAAAGTGTTGTGTAATAGTGTACACCAAGTATGTATGTAAGCAAGCATATTGTTGAAGACATCATTGTATTATTTTATAATAGCGTTGATGTATACGGCTATAAGCGACTTTGATAAATAATAAAAATATGAAAAAGAAATGTAATTTTGTAAGAGCCATATTATGTCTATTTTTGAATTTAGCATTCGAGGTTAAATATGTATTAGCATGGTGTGTATTTTGAAATTATTGTTGTGTATTTATTACATTTAGAAACTCGTAAATGATATAAATGTATTTCTAATTAATTTATGAAAGATTGAATTATTTGAATATTTGAAATTTTTTTATTTTTCATTCAACGATTGCTAAAAACTAAAATGATTTCTTATTCGTATGAAGAAATGCTCAAATTAGTGGTTCTTCTTTAGATTCTATTTTCAAATATGGAAAATAAATCGGATCGGGCGGATGCTTGATTTGTTCGCCTGTGGCCGTCCGATCGGGTGAACGCGGCTGTAGGGTTTCGGGGAGGCGGACGACCGATGCGTCCGCCACCCCCGGCCCATCCGATCGGGCGGACGGTTTGGGGCCGTCCGATGGGGCGGACGGGTCGTCCGCATTGTCACTTTTGCTTTGCCTCTTGTGAATGCAAGGTGGAGCGGAGAGCTTGGTGGTTCATCCTCCATTGGCTCCTTTCCGAGGCAAGGCAAAAGTGGTTTATTGGGGCCCCCTTGCAGGGTTGACGAATCTCTACGTTCGCCCTAAAAAAGCGTCCGTAATCCGGACGTCCGGACGCACGGACGCCAGCGGACGCAGCGTCCTTCCCGCCATCGGAAGGCGGACGGGTGGGGCGGACGGCTCAAGGCGGACGCCCAGATCGTGCGGACAACATTAGTCCGCGTGTCAATCAGACGGTCGTAACCGGGCAGACGGGGCGGACAGGGGACAAGCGGACAGGTGGTTGCGAATGTCAGCGGACACTGCGGACACAACGTCCGCGTCTGGACGTCGTGTCAACTTTGCCCCCTCGTTGCTAATTTTTTGGACACTTGCGCGTGAATTCAATTTTAAATTAAAAAGTTTGATCGATATCAGTTTCATTTGTCACGATGACGAACGGGAAGAAGAAGGTTGCAAAGCTAAAACATGGAAAGGGACCATCGAACTTGGAGGTAGCTCGCCAAAGTCCTTCGGACGAATGCAAGAAATTCATGATCGAGTGCATCGTTCAATTTTATGAATCGGAAACAACATTGTCTATAGACAATAAGTGCATTAGATATCAAGAGGAGTGCGTGTCTAAATTCAAGGTAGACATGATACAGATGTTGTTGAATGCATTGGATGTGACAAAGTGGCATGACGAAATGCATAAAACGCACTTCACCAAATGTTTGGAGAACAAGGTTCATGACGCTTTGTAGAATTCCAAAGTCATTTTGGTTAAATATGGTAAGGAATATCGATCCAATGACGCTCAGTTTGAAAAAGTGATTCTGAAAGCGGATTTATTTAGGGGGGCGATGTGCTCCATTCGCCAAATGGCACAATCGAATTAGTTCGATTGCTTGGTGGAAAAGCAATGATGGAGTTGCTGAAGTAGAAGGACCAAACAACACCTCATAGCACTTCCAGATACAACACGCGTGATTGCTGTTGATGATAGAACGATGAGAGGTGGATATGCAACGATTCGAAAGGTCCGTATTGAAGGATGTCCAGGAATACTTCCTTATTGGGAGTTTGCGGCAAAGAAATCCATTCACCACCAAACTCGACCCGATCTTGCAAAGTTAGAACATCAAAACAAATCAGTGGCTGTTTGAATTCCACACACGGGTGTGATACAGTTTGCTGCAATGCACGGAACGACGTGTGAAGGTTATGCGTATTGGTGGAACAGTGGAATTCTTCGACAAATGTTGAATATGGATAAGGACTATCCAAACAACATTCAAATCCGTTTAATGTATACAAATCCAACCGAAGAAGAGGTTGTAAAAGCTCACCGTTTAGGGCGATATTGGAAGAAGCGCACGGAGCTGACATGGGCCTTTATACATATAATGTATACAATGCATCTTGCTAGACATTTGTACAATGATCTTTCTCCGGACAACATCTTGTTGCATTTTCCAGAGGATGAGTCACGTGTGTACATTGGAGTTTACGATTGAAGCATGACCACCTTAGCTTCTCAGCCAATAAAGTCTTTGTACACATTCACATCAGTAGATGAGATGAAACAGACTCTGTAGAGGAGATGGTAGGTGGATTCACGTATTGCATATTTGCATAAAGCAGGTGCAGATGTGGAAGTCATTCTGATGTACTCACGTAAGTCGGAAGAGTATGCCATTCAAAAAATTGCTCGGCGGATGAATGGAAACAACATGTCAGAGGCGTATTTCAACTTGCTACTTAAAACACCTAGTGCGACACAATTTGCCTTTCATGACTTTGCAAAAGTATTTTATGCTTACTTGAAGCGCATTCCTTCAAAGACTGACGATGAAAATACTAATTTGGCCCATGTCATTACGCGATTTTCTAATACATATTGTTGGCCGATGCCAGATGAACATTTCCGCCATTTATATTAGATTGGTAGTGCAGAAGTAGTAGTTGAATAGGTTATATAGGCATTAAAAATTAGTTTAGAAATATAGAGTTGGAATGAAAAAAATTATATGTGCAATTAGCCAAATGTACACAATGTATGGTATTCTATATTAAATTCAATACATTTTGCCTATATTGATTATGTTTGTATTTGTGTTGATCTTGATTTTTTAAATAGTATATATATATATATTTGAAGTCACAAACTTTTTTAATTTGCCTTCTGAAAATGAATTGGAATTTTTTCATAGTTTCAAGACTATCATGGACTCATGGTCAAACTTTATAATCTTTCAACTTATAAGAGACATTGTTTTAATAACAAATCGCGAACCATTGCACTTCATTTAACATTTAATTGTTTAAAGATTAAGGGAGTGACCGCGGGGCAGTTTGGGTAGGGCGGTCGGGGGAAATAGGGCCGTCAAAGTGGACGGGGAGGACGGGGTGACAGGCGGACGGGGCGGTCCCGACGGATGTTGCGTCCGCCGGGACCGCGAATGTCAACAGACGCTGCGGACATAGCGTCCGCGTCCGGACGTCGTGTCAACCCTGATGGAGATAGTTTTGTTTATTGTAATGTGTGACAAACTCAAGCAACTTAGGAGCGCTTGCACTCCACGTTTGAGGGCACAATAAATATGGACTAACAAGTTAAAAGTTCACCTTGAAAGGCACAGAGCACATAAGGAGCTCTACTAATGATGTACCTTCACAAGGTTGTCTTAGATGTATCTTCACAAGGTTCTAACCATCATACATGACAAAATGGATCACTCAAAGATAGCTTCTCCACATTTCTCTCACAAGAGCAAGCAAATGATTGTTTCGTAAAGTTGCCCGTCGCTATGACGAATATGATTGTTCATGGTCATGGAAACATGCGATATGCACACTATAATTTAGACATGTTTTTGATGGACTCCAAGCACACCGTGGGATCCATTGCAAAATTGTTGCGAGATCTTGAGTCTGAACTAATTCACTAAAGGTTTCTTTGCATCAATTATTTGATATGGAGGATATGATTCATCCATTGTCAAAAGCCATACTAGATGGCTCAAAGCTTTGTATTGAATCCCTACTGACTTGCCCTAAGGAGGTCGTTGAACCTCAACCTTTCCCTCCAACTTTGACTCTTCAACTTGATAATGCCTCTAGAGACAACAAAAACCGATGGGTTTTTGCAATTTGCTCTCTCCTTGTATATAGAGCCATTTTCTACGAGATATACATCAATTTCCTCATTGTTAGATACACTCATAAGGACATTGATGCTCTTTTTGGTCGTAGGAGCAGCAAGTTGAAGACGAATGACTACCCCATGCTTCCGAGGGTGATGAAGTTCTTCATGGATTGTAAAATACAACTCGTGATCCTTCATTTTATTGAGGAGGTTCTTGACTTCAAGCGATTTGTGAAAGGATACTTGCATATAAATGACGATTCTCTGTAGGGCAATTCTTAAGCTCAACAATTCAAGTTTTACAAGGATTCCAATGAGTGGCCCTTGATGCAGTACAAAATTCTTTGTACGGATGTTGATTAGTTGCCCAAGGAAGGTGGGGGAATTCGCTTGTAGGAGACAATAAATGAGTGCCCTAAAGTACCAAGGGGTACTCCTCAACCTTTGGCTCCACACCTTATGCGTTGCTTTGATGAAGTCTATAAGGGCTTGGACAAATACATTGCATTGTAGGGTACAATGGTCAATCAAAACTTATCTAGAGATCTCCGGAGGAAGAATGAATTAGTGAAGCGATACTGGGAAGGTGTAAGAAGTGCTCTCAATGAACCTCTTATGAGGCGTGAGGCATTGCGGGATGGATTTCGGCCTTATTCAATAGTCGCCAATGAGGTCAAAGATCAATTCCTTGATGATGGTACGATATGTGAGGAGTTTGTGGAGGATGCATCTTTTGTTGGTTGAAAATGTGATCGTCTCGCTTCTTCATTCAATGTTTACTGTGATATATATGTAGATTACTTTCTTGTGGTGCATCTTGTTGATAGTGACCTCTATCCATTTTGGCTTGCTTTGGCACTCACAAACCCTAATCCAAATCCAGAGCATGTCAATTCCATTTAGTTGTAGTATTGGACTCCTACATCTTTTCAACACATTGAGGAGGACACTTATTCAAGGTGGAACACTAAATAGGAAAATTCATGGTATGAAGACAAGGCTATCTCCCTTAGGTGAATGCATACAGATTGTATCATGATTGCTTAGAAGCCACGTGTTAGAGTAAAGACTTTGGATTCGAGAATCAAAATTTTGAAAGCACAAATTGTTATCATCAAGTCATGGGTGGAGTCCTTGGTGTCTAATAAAAGCAACAATGCATCTTTGGCGTGAAAATGAATACTTTGTAGGCATAGGAAGTTATTAGGGATTTTTAAAGTTTTACAGTTTCTTTTGGAAATAGTATGGAGACATGAAAAAAATAGGAAAAAATAGAATTTTTTTTAAAAAGAAAAAAAAGGAGTTTATGGAGTTTTCGAAGTTGACACTTAGATTAGTTTTATTATAATATGTTTGAAAAATTGGAAAGGAAAAAAAATTAGAAAAAGAATTGTGAAAAAAAAAATGGAAATTAGAAATAGATTTAGTTATCAAATTCTATTATCCATTTTTGTTTGTTGATCATTTTTTATATTATTTAAAGATTCAATCTTTTTTCAAGTTATTTGGATTGACTACATGTTAGACACTAATGTATTAAATTTGTATTGTTATTAAGAATACTATATTATGTATTTGGCTACTTCTTTATTATATTTTCATGGTTCATGTTTGTTTATTTTCTAAGAATACACAAGTACTAGAGGCACTTATGTAGCTAAGAATTTGTAATCCTAAACACATGCCAAATCATGTTCTTCAATGTTTTAGTTAATTACTTATTTTGAATGATGGTTCAAGTTTGAATCTCGGGAGACTCCTTAGAATGTACTATAGTATAGTAGTGCCATACAAATCAACCTAAAGATCAACCAAAAAATTATGTGTACTTTGTAATGAATTCATATAGGAATATGAGACATAGAATGTATAGAATAAAAAGTGAAAAGTGTTGGTGTTGCTTCTTATGCTTAAGAAAAATTTACAATTCTCTTGGCGCATCAAAGTCTCAATTGATTAAAGTGTTTCAAATTAATTACCTCTTTTCTATACTAAATTTAGGATCATGATTAAAATGAGACTCCAGATTCTCTCATTTTAATGAATATGGGCTTCATTAAAAAAATAGAAAAAAAACAATATAGGAAAAAGAATAGAAAAAAATAGGAAAAAAAAGAGTGTAAGGAGTTTTAAAAGTTGATAGGTTAGTTTTTTATAATATGTCAAAAAAATTGGAAAGGAAAAAAATTTGGAAAAAAAAATTGAAAATTAGAAATAGATTTAGTTAGCAAATTCCTTTGTTTTTTTAATGTTGATCCTTTTTTTTTAGAGTATTTGGAAATTGGGTTCACTACATGTTGGAAAATTATATAATGAATTTGTATTGTTATTTTCAATACTATATCGTTAATTTTGCTACTTCTTTATTGTATTTTCATGGTTCATGATTGTTTGCTTTCTAAGGTTATACTAGTACTAGAGGCACTTACGTATTCTATGAACGCTGAAGAGCTATGAATTTATAGTTTTAACAAGTGGGCGCTTCATCCGTTTGTTCAAAAAAAGAAAAAGAATTTCTAGTTCTAAGTGTACACCAAATCCTCTACTTCAATGTTTAAGTTAGTTACTTATTTTGAATGACGGTTCAAGTTTGAATCTCATGAGACTCTTTTAAATGTCCTACAGCATAGTAGTGCCACGCAAATCAACCCAAAGATCCAACCAAAAATTATGTGTACTTTGTAATGAACACATGAGACATCAAGTGTGTAGTCTATAAAGTGAATACTATTGGTGTTACTTCCTATACTTTAGAAGAATTCACAATTCTTTTGGCATACAAAAGTCTCAATTTATTGAAGTGTCTCAAATTAATGACCACTTTTTTATACTAAATTTAGGATCATGATGAAAATGAGACTCCACATTCTCTCATTTTAATGAATATGGCCTTATATAATAAAGTGCAATAGAGAAAAATAGAACAATATGTTTTGTAGATAAAAAAATATTTATATTGATGAATCTACCATAATTTTAAAATTTTATTTAATACATAAAGTTTTGAAAAGAAATCTATCATAATTTTCTGTAAAATCATTTGTACATGCATAAGTTCTTATTGTTGCTACATTTCTTTGGTTAGAAGTTTGTGGTATACATTTATAATTCTATTTATGCAATTCTTTTTGTTCTCTTACTTAATATTGACAACAATATTGAAATTTCTTTGTGAAGTTTTAAAAACCATTTTTTGAGATGAAAACTACTTGTAGTCAATAACATAGAAAACTCTAAAGAAACTAAATCCTAAATTTTGAATCCCAAAACCCTAAACATCCTAAAATTCAAAAAATTGAAGTTGATAATTGCAAGAGAAGTTGATTGCTAGCCCCAAGTGGGCATCTGCCTAATTGTCCACCCATCTGCTTGCTCATGCATTTGGCCCCAAAGCAGTCCTTGTCAATTTGCCTTGTGGATCGCAAGTCAACTAGGCAACCAAATGGACAAAGAGTTGGGCAAATGTCCACTATATACTAGCAATCAATTTCTTTTGCAATTTGTGATTGCAATTTTTGGAATTTGGGAGCATATGATATATTGTTGCTTTCCAATGGTATATCATACACCCCAAATTTTCAAAAATTGAAGTCATAAATTGTAGAAGAAGTTGGCTACTAGTATATAGTGGGTGCCTGCCTTGTTGTCTGCCCAACCATTTATCAGCTCATGCATCCAGCCCCAAAGCAAATCCCAAATAGTCTACCTAGACGTGAGTGACGAATGTGGTAGACATTAGGTCATCCACTTCAATTCAGCCTTTTGATCATATAGACGCAGTTCCATCATTGGATGGGATAGATGCCAAATAGTCCGCCCAATCATATTTGTTAGATTTGGTGGATAGTAGATTTTTTGTCTCATCTTCTCCATTTGATTAGATGGACATGGTTCCACCGTTGGATAAGGCGGAGGCCAAATAGTTTGCCTAGTCACAACTATTTGATCTAGCGGATGGTACATCAGATACCTTACCTTAGGTATTCAATGAAGTGGATGTGGTCCTACTATTGGATGGGGCAAACATTGAATGGTATGGCCATTGGATGGGGTAGACAAATTGGTGGATGATGACACAAATGAGTGTGAGCAAGGGGAACAATCCTTACGTACATTGGCGAACGGGAATTTATCCCTCTTGGTATATTCCAAAAAACTAAATGTTACAGTACATCCGAGGGTTCATGTCCACCAACATGATGCCCAAACATTTGAACAACCTTGGATCAAGAGTCACCACACAAATGAAAGATGAGTATGGACTATTCACAATTAGAGTTGCGGACAACTTCAGGTAGTCTTTTAACCCTAGTCCTATGCAACCTATTGTGTTATTCATTTGTTTTGCCAATTGATTTACTTTGCCATCGAAGACGGTTTTGGGTCAGTATACGTTTGCATTTTGACTTTTGAGCACAAAGCATTTAGGAAACTATAAAATAGTTTGTATGCACAGGAGTATTTTTATGAAATTTTGCATGTCCGTATCGCTAGCTTTACATGCATGAGTGTGACTATGTGACATTTTGTTGCCAACTATACTACTCTATGTTGAATGACTTTGCCAATTTTACTTGCACAATCTACCCAATTCACCTAGATTGTAATTCATCATAATCAACTTGTATTTGCCTACATGCAACACAAGGAAAAAAAATATTGTCAATATAAAAACCTCACAAGTATGGATGATCGCCACCCTTGAATTGTACAATCAATCCACAAATCACCACTTCAACAATAAGCCCCAATGAATTTTCACCTTTTCATCTACTTTTTTAAAATGTGAAAAAGACCTTGGTTGTTTGGTTAGACACAAAATTTCTCCATATTTGAAACTAACCACATCAACTCAGACCAATACAGATTGAAATTCTATTTAAACTAAGGTAGACCAACCCTTAGCTGCTGTATTCCTATTATTTCCATTTGACTTTTGTCCCCATTACTACCACAAAATTCATCTTAATTCATGTACTTTTCTAACAAAATTAGCGCATTAATTCCAACTTGTATAACGTGTCAATCTTTAATTGGTGGATATTCAAGTGCTAATAGATACACTCTAAAGCAGTTATAGGTTGTTAATATGGCATTTTTGACTTCACTATATGGATGGTTTTGTGATTCCAAGGTAGACCACTTCAAAAATTCACAAAAATTATAAGTGACTAGAATGTGATTGCCACTAGAAGAAATTTGTGTTTTTTTCGACAAGTGCTAAACCGTGTCTACATGTTTTTTGAAACATCATGAATATGTACTGAAGATGTCTAGAAAAACCCATCAAGATTGACATCGAAAAAACATGAGGAAATCTGAAAAAACATGCCATGTTTTTAGAGAAACATCACAACAAACACAATTTAAAAAGGTGACCAAAATGTGCCATGTGGTAGCCACATAAGTGCCACGCAAGCAAATAATGCTACATAGGATTTTTTTCACCTGACCGGAAGATGAGGTGGTAGTTGCTATCATGTTTTTGAAAATTTTCATACTGTTTCTAGTGACATCAACTTACACATCCATAAAAATTTGAATATTATTTTTAGTAACATTGATGTTTCAATTAACATTCTTGTCAAATAAAACATTCACTTGTTTTACATTTAACATCTATGTGTTCGAAATAACATCCTCAAAAATTCTCACTCACAAAGCAACTACAACATTTGGGAGCTCTTGTTCTGCAAAATATGCCCGTCTACTGAAAACATTCTAAAATACACTGGCTTCTTCTAGTATGTGGGTCCTACAGTCATTCTTGACAAGTCATTGAATATGACTAGGATATTGTAATATCACCATCCAGTTTGGACGACAAAATTGAACAGATGAAGCTAAAAAGAGATTGTTGACATGGAAGAGGAAATTTTGGAAAAAACACGAATAGTTGCCCTTTTTTTGTGAATTTCGTTGACATCATTTAATGTTAGCAATCATGTTTTAGTCACGTTTTAGTTACAACCTTATTTTATATTGGCTGACATAGACCTCCATGTCAGCGATATTTTGAAGTCATTCTATAGTCGCATTTCAATTGCATTTCATTAGTGTTGAATGACATGTATGTAGTCATTCTTCAGTCGTATAATTTGGAAAGCAAAGTTACTATGTACTTGCAAGCGAGTGAAGATTGAGATGTTTCAGAGTTACGCATCTATCGCCGTCTTAGTTTAGCCCCGCACAAAATAGACCATATGCAATACATTATACAATAGTACATCATACATAGTATATACACAATATATCATACATAGTACATCATACAAAATAGACCACATATAATACATCATATAAAATACACCACATATATTACATCATACAACTACACCATATATTGTACAAAATACACCATATTTGACAACTATGTTACATAGCTTCAAAGGCCACTTGATGTGAATAGTCATGCCTTGAGAAGACAAGATATTTATACAAGTGGGGTAGTGGGAGGTATGACAAATGATATGGGATATGTAAAAGATAGGAATTATATTAAAATAAAATTTCAGACGATATTTAGGCATGGTCCATTGGCTTTTTAAAAAACTTGAGACTAAGAAATGTTGGGATAACAATCTTTCACTTCCAAAAATTTATTTGAGATTTCAAGCCTTAGATCTAAAGTTATAAAGCCAATATTGTCTAATTACCATAAAGTGGAGAGGTCAAGGAGATCTTATTCCTATTTGCTTGTGAAGTAGTGTCTAAGTCACAGTGGAGTTGCATGTCAATCTTCTTTAAGTCAATTTCTTGTTGCATGACTTCAATGTGACTAAAATGCAGTGATACAAAAGTCTTCTTTGTGGAATGCATGTGCATTCCATCTTTTGAGAGTTGTTTGCAGGCATACACATATATAAAATGTATGCCTCTATTGATAATTATGTTCAATAAACAACTCAAATCTAAGTAAACAATCCTACTTTGATTATTTTGAAAAATAATGTTGAATTATTCAAATTGTATACTACTATAACTTACTAATGTAACAATTTACCACATAAATAACATGATGGATATGTCAATATAAAATTTAAAAACTAAACTAGTAGATATTAAAATCATTACAAGCAGGGTTGACAGGACGGTCGGATGTCCGGGACGTCTGGACGCGGACACTATGTCCGCAGCGTCTGCTAACATTCGCAGACACCGTCTGCCCTGTCCACCCCATCCGCCCCGATACCCGTCCGCCTAGTTACGGCCGTCCGATCAACACGCGGACTGATTTGGTCCGCATGATCTGGGCGTCCACCTCGGGCCGTTCGCCCCGCTCATCTGCCTTCCGACGGCGGGAGGGACGTTGCGTCCGCTGGCGTCCGAGTTACGAACGCCTTTTTCGGGCGGACGTAGAGATTCGTCAACCCTGATTACAAGGATTTATCCTATTATTGTAAGTGACACTAGTGTTTCTAAATCATAATAATTTTAGTTATTACAGATTAAAATATTCTTGTAATGCACTACTTTCTACAAAAATGTATTTTTTGGAGGTGATAGTTAAGTATTATGAAGTAATTTCCTAAATTCAAATTTTAAATTAAGAAAATCTACATAATTAAAGTCTTAAATGGTTCTAGGATTCTTTGACTTCGACTTTTGTTACACAATCCATACTCTAAAAGTTTCAAACACATTTATTTTGAATAATACAAGGATAAATATTTTAAGAAGGTAATTTTTAAGGTTCTTTGATTATTTTCCTAATTTTTCATATTTTGGGATTTTGGTAAAAAAATATTTCTACAACTATGATGAAGCAATTGCTTAACAAATATTTTATATTTTGAAGTTTTAGTAAAAATGGTTCTACAACTATGATAAAGATTGCACAATTTTATCAAAATATACCATCGTCTTTTTCCCTCCCCTTAACTACACTCCCTTGTATGTGACAAATATACTAGTCACATTTTAGTCAATAGCATAGTGCAACCTTGCTCGTCTGGACAGAGGTAGATACTAAAAAAAATTTACAAACTGCCCATGTTCCTACTACAAGTAACAATTGAGTTGTGTTTTTGTCGAGTCTTAGTGCACACGCTCAATCTGCATGACTTCGTGTTATTGCAACGTTACTACATGAAGTTTGCAATCTTGAACCACAACAAGGAGCTAGCCATGTCATCACACCACTTTCAAAGTCAGCCACCCTAAATCCAATAGTTAGTTGTGCATTAGGCAGCATGAGTCATGTTTAAGTGACATATAGGTGAGAGGAAGTCATCTTCCATAACTAAGTTCTCCATGTTGTTCCCTACATTCTCTGGTTGATGATGATGTCAACAGAAAACTATGGATGAATAACAGATGTCATTGTTGCTTCATCTCGTAGTCATAGCTCCAATTGCAAAATGATTAGGACGCTACGGGGAGCAAAATTTTGGTGCAATTATAGAGGGACCAATCATAGTGCAGTCATTTTAGACACCTAATCACATCTGCCAAGTCACATTTATCCCTGATTTCTTGTAGTATCTCAAGCAAAGCAAAATTTGGGATGTTTGCAAAGATGGAATTTGACATCACTCAAGACATCAACACGCAGAATTCTTGTATTAAAAAAACATTGTTTCTTATAGTGACTTAATCACCATAACTACAAATCTACAACAAAAAAGTTCTATCTCTAAAACAAACACAAAGCTTACTTGACTAGAATGAAAAATCAAAGAAGCCTCAAAGCCTAAGTATCCCAAACTCTAGTTGACAAGAATAAATAGTCAACTCCTACATGGGGTTCTTAAATGACTAAGGTCTCCATAAGAACATAATATGGGTTGAAACCCCAATTTTAGCCCAATAAATAATAAGTTGTGACATGCTAAACACTATCTAATACCTCATCACCTGACATATTTAATTGTCCTATTAATTATCAAAATCAACAAATTTTCACATTTGATGAAATTACTAGTTATATGGACTTTGTCATTGTCAAGTGGTAGAAGTGATACATGTATTTTGAACATTTGTGTCATTTCTTTTAAACATGTATATTTGGTAGTTGTAACACATGTCATAAGTCACCTACCATGACTCATGGTGGTCTAGAGTCTTTCCACAAGTTAGTATTCGGACCATTATCAAGCGTTGTGTCATAGTAGTAGACTAGTAGTGATGCATTACCTTGCAAACCATCTAAATTGAATGCAAATTTGTGCATTTTAGTTTGCATTGGGGGTTAGTTCTAACTCACTTATGTGCTTAATTTGTATGTAAGAAGAATGTTAAGACATTGATGGGGTCATTGGCACATCATTTGTAATTCATACTTATGCTTTGGCACATGTTGACATGATATGATATTGGTGAAATGCACTTGTGTATGACATACAATTACACATTGAAGAGAATTGCTATGATTCAATGACTCAATACTCTTAAATAGAAAACGAAAATGAAATAAGAATAATACACATCATAATTATACTTGCAATCCAAATAATCAAATTACGTAAATAATCCTCAATAGATTGCAATAAATTGTCTATACAATCCAAAGTTAAGTCATATACTATACATGAAAACTTCCTACTCACCACTATTATAATTTATCATTGGCTTTAATTTCCAACGATAGCTTCAATTTTGTAGAACACTTAAGACACAAATCCTAGTCAATTTTGAAGGAGCTTTTGCCTTAAAGCATGGTCCCATTATAGGGGTCACTTTGCATTCATCACAAACCACTTCATCATGAGCACCTTCAAGACTGGCCAAAGAAATTGGTGATAACAATTCTAATAACATATAGGGTACTAAATTTGGACCAATTTTCCAAAAAAAATCCATATTGAAGGAATGTACCCCGAATTCTTTGGAAAAGAACTTAAAGAAATAAACCCCACCAAATTAAATTCATTCAAATAATATACCTTCTACACATCCTCTAGAATTGTGGCCAAGCTTGAACATCCACTTCAAATCTAGAGTGATCAAAAGAAGATAAAATCACTCCTTCATTTCGCAAAGCCACCAAACCTAAATACCTGCTCAAATTTAGAATGGTCAAGGAAGACAAGTTCCCCACTTCATTTGGCAAGGTTGCCAGCCTTGAATACTACCACCTAGAAAAATTGGTCAGGGAAAACAAGTTCCCACTTCATTTGGCAAGGCCACCAAGCTTGAACACTCATTCAAATCTAGAGTGGCCAAGGAAGACAAGTTCCCTACTTCATTTCACAAGCCTACCAAACTTAAACAACTTCTCAAATCTAGAGTGGTCAAAAGGGACAAATCCTATACTTCTTTGGACAAAGTCACCAAGCTTGGAAATTCTTTCAATTTAAAGTGATCAAAGAAGACTAGTTTTCCACATTATTTGGCAACGCCACCGAGCTTGAACACCCACTCAAACCTAAAATCGTCAGACAAAACAAGTTCCCCCCTTCACTTGGAAAGGACACCAAGCTTGAACACCCACTCAAAGATAGAGTGGTCAAGTTAGACAAGTTCCCCACTTCATTTGGCAAGGCCACCAAGTTTGAACACTTATTCAAATCCAGAGTGGTCAAGTTAGACAAGTTCCCCACTTCAATTGGCAAGGCCACCAAGCTTAAACACCCTTCCAAATCTAGAGTGGTCAAGGAAGACAAGTTCCCCACTTCATGTGGCAAGGCCAGCAAGCTTAAACATTCTCTCAAATATAGAGTGGTCAAGGAAGACAAGTTCCTCACTTCATTTGGCAAGGTTGCCAGCCTTGAATACTACCACCTAGAAAAATTGGTCAGGGAAAACAAGTTCCCACTTCATTTGGCAAGGCCACCAAGCTTGAACACCCTTCCAAATCTAGAGTGGTCAAGGAAGACAAGTTCCCCACTTCATTTGGCAAGGCCACCAAGCTTGAACACCCTTCTAAATTTAGAGTAGTCAAGTGAGACAAGTTCCTCACTTCATTTGGCAAGGCCACCAAGCTTGAACACCCACTCAAATATAGAATGGTCAAGGAAGACAAGTTCCCCACTTCATTTGGCAAAGCCACCAAGCTTGAACACCCTTCCAAATCTAGAGTGGTCAAGGAAGACAAGTTCCCCACTTCATTTGGCAAGGCCACCAAGCTTGAACAGTCTCTCAAATCTAGAGTGGTCAAGGAAGACAAGTTCCCCACTTCATTTGGCAAGGCCACCAAACTTGAACACCCTTCCAAATCTAGAGTGGTCAAGGAAGACAAGTTCCCCACTTCATTTGGCAAGGCCACCAAGCTTGAACATTCTTTCAATTTGAGAGTGGTTAAGGAAGAGAAGTTCTCCACTTCATTTAGCAAGGCCACCAAGCTTAAAGAATCACTCAAAGATAGAGTGGTCAAGGAAGACAAGTTCCCCACTTCATTTGGCAAGGCCACCAAGTTTGAACACCCACTCAAAGATAGAGTGGTCAAGGAAGACAAGTTCCCCACTTCATGTGGCAAGGCCACCAAGCTTGAACACCCACTCAAAGATAGAGTGGTCAAGGAAGACAAGTTCCCCACTTCATTTGGCAAGGCCACCAAGCTTGAACACCCGCTCAAATCTAGAGTGGTCAAGGAAGACAAGCTCCCCACTTTATTTGGCAAGGCCACCAAACTTGAACAGTTTCTCAAATCTAGATCAGTCAAGGAAGACAAGTTCCTCACTTCATTTGGCAAGGCCACCAAGCTTGAACACCCTTCCAAAGATAGAGTTGTCAAAGAAGGCAAGTTCCCCACTTTATTTGGCAAGGCCATCAAGCTTGAACACCCACTCAAATTTAGAGCGGTCAAGGAAGACAAGTTCCCTACTTCACTTGGCAAGGCCACCAAGCTTGAACACCCTTCTAAATTTAGAGTAGTCAAGTGAGACAAGTTCCCCACTTCATTTGGCAAGGCCACCAAGCTTGAACACCCACTCAAATCTAGATCAATCAAGGAAGACAAGTTCCCCACTTCATTTGGCAAGGCCACCAAACTTGAACAGTCTCTCAAATCTAGATCAGTCAAGGAAGACAAGTTCCCCACTTCATTTGGCAAGGCCACCAAACTTGAACACCCTTCCAAATCTAGAGTGGTCAAGGAAGACAAGTTCCCCACTTCATTTGGCAAGGCCACCAAGCTTGAACATTCTTTCAATTTGAGAGTGGTTAAGGAAGAGAAGTTCTCCACTTCATTTAGCAAGGCCACCAAGCTTAAAGAATCACTCAAAGATAGAGTGGTCAAGGAAGACAAGTTCCCCACTTCATTTGGCAAGGCCACCAAACTTGAACAGTTTCTCAAATCTAGATCAGTCAAGGAAGACAAGTTCCTCACTTCATTTGGCAAGGCCACCAAGCTTGAACACCCTTCCAAAGATAGAGTTGTCAAAGAAGGCAAGTTCCCCACTTTATTTGGCAAGGCCATCAAGCTTGAACACCCACTCAAATTTAGAGCGGTCAAGGAAGACAAGTTCCCTACTTCATTTGGCAAGGCCACCAAGCTTGAACACCCACTCAAAGATAGAGTGGTCAAGGAAGACAAGTTCCCTACTTCACTTGGCAAGGCCACCAAGCTTGAACACCCTTCTAAATTTAGAGTAGTCAAGTGAGACAAGTTCCCCACTTCATTTGGCAAGGCCACCAAGCTTGAACACCCACTCAAATCTAGATCAATCAAGGAAGACAAGTTCCCCACTTCATTTGGCAAGGCCACCAAACTTGAACAGTCTCTCAAATCTAGATCAGTCAAGGAAGACAAGTTCCCCACTTCATTTGGCAAGGCCACCAAGCTTGAACATTCTTTTAATTTGAGAGTGGTTAAGGAAGACAAGTTCTCTACTTCATTTAGCAAGGCCACCAAGCTTAAAGAATCACTCAAAGATAGAGTGGTCAAGGAAGACAAGTTCCCCACTTCATTTGGCAAGGCCACCAAACTTGAACAGTCTCTCAAATCTAGATCAGTCAAGGAAGACAAGTTCCCCACTTCATTTGGCAAGGCCACCAAGCTTGAACACCCTTCCAAATCTAGAGTGGTCAAGGAAGACAAGTTCCCCACTTCATTTGGCAAGGCCACCAAGCTTGAACACCGTCTCAAATCTAGAGTGGTCAAGGAAGACAAGTTCCCCACTTCATTTGGCAAGGCCACCAAGCTTGAACACCCACTCAAATCTAGATCAGTCAAGGAAGACAAGTTCCCCACTTCATTTGGCAAGGCCACCAAGCTTGAACACCAACTCAAAGATAGAGTGGTCAAGGAAGACAAGTTCCCCACTTCATTTGGCAAGGCCACCAAGCTTGAACACCCACTCAAATATAGAATGGTCAAGGAAGACAAGTTCCCCACTTCATTTGGCAAGGCCACCAAGCTTGAACACCCTTCCAAATCTAGAGTGGTCAAGGACGACAAGTTCCCCACTTCATTTGGCAAGGCCACCAAGCTTGAACACCCACTCAAATATAGAGTGGTCAAGGAAGACAAGTTCGCCACTTCATTTGGCAAGGCCACCAAGCTTGAACACCCACTCAAATCTAGATCAGTCAAGGAAGACAAGTTCCCCACTTCATTTGGCAAGGCCACCAAGCTTGAACACCCACTCAAATATAGAATGGTCAAGGAAGACAAGTTCCCCACTTCATTTGGCAAGGCCACCAAGCTTGAACACCCACTCAAATATAGAATGGTCAAGGAAGACAAGTTCCCCACTTCATTTGGCAAGGCCACCAAGCTTGAACACCCTTCCAAATCTAGAGTGGTCAAGGACGACAAGTTCCCCACTTCATTTGGCAAGGCCACCAAGCTTGAACACCCACTCAAATATAGAGTGGTCAAGGAAGACAAGTTCGCCACTTCATTTGGCAAGGCCACCAAGCTTGAACACCCACTCAAATCTAGATCAGTCAAGGAAGACAAGTTCCCCACTTCATTTGGCAAGGCCACCAAGCTTGAACACCCTTCTAAATTTAGAGTAGTCAAGTGAGACAAGTTCCCCACTTCATTTGGCAAGGCCACCAAACTTGAACACCCACTCAAATCTAGAGTGGTCAAGGAAGACAAGTTCCCCACTTCATTTGGCAAGGCCACCAAGCTTGAACACCGTCTCAAATCTAGAGTGGTCAAGGAAGACAAGTTCCCCACTTCATTTGGCAAGGCCACCAAGCTTGAACAACCAATCAAAGATAGAGTCGTCAAAGAAGACCAGTTCCCCACTTCAATTGGCAGGGCTACCAAGTTTTTACAAAAACTGAGATTTAGTCTCAATAAGGAATGACTTGATGCAAAGTTGTTGGGTAATTGTTCAAGGAATTCAAGTCCTATTAGATCGAGAACTTTCAATGATGCATGAGTGCCACAGAGGTCTAATATTCTCTTCTGCAAGTTATTTGTAATATGTCTTGGAAGAGTTTGTGGCCATTCAATCGATTGCCCATTGGTTCCTATTATAAATGCTTCCAACCGAGAACATTGTTTAGATAGTTCAAGTAATAAACCCAAGTTGTCAAGATGTGCTTCAAAAACACCCAAGTCGGTCACCAAAATCAAGACACGAAGTTTTTGAAAATAAAAGCTTTTGACTTGTTTGACTACACTTCCTTGTCCACAAATGCCTTCAAGACCTTCAAAGTCTTGTTGAACCATAGTCCCTTGCAATGAAATACCTTCCAAAACCTCAACATCCTGCATTCAAAAAAACTTTGGTTAAGATGTATTACATCGTTCTCTAGAGGCTTAAAATGAAAATTGATTTTGTTCGCATACTTCCAAACTCATGATTCTTGAAAGAATTTGGATTGGAATGTTTACAAATTCAATTCAAAAGTATACTAATGAGCACATATATCATGCCCACATGGACTATTAAGAGATTACCTTGCTTGTAAATCCACTTTTTAGAATCATGGATGCCTTCCAAACTCTTGAACCTTCAGCAATCCTTCGTCCCATGTCGCGGAGTTGGTCATGCATTTCAAGAATGTTACCATCTTCGTTGACCTTCAACAATGACATGTCGATCAATCTATCCAATTCATCCATTGGAAGGATGCCATTCTTGGACCACATGCATAAAATAGTCTCTTTTGACATGCCAAATGGATATGCATCTCTACAAAAGAAACAAGCCACGTCCAAGAACATATTCTTCTCCACACCATCGTTCAATCCATCATAGCTTATTTTCAAGGTGTTCCAAATTTCTTCATCACCATCCAAATTCCTCCCTCTTGCCATCCTTTGCAATGCACGTTCCCAACTTCGCAACTTCTCTTTATTGCGGAGAAATGAACCCATGACTTTCAAACTCAAAGGCAAGCCGTTGCAAGCTCTTACAACATGCTTGCGATAGGACTCAAAGTCTGGTGATAAAGGACCTACACCCCAAGAAAGGTGAGTGGTAAAAAGCTTTGTTGCTGCCTTTTCATCCAACAACTCCACTTCCAACCTCCCTTCAATGCCTACAAATGATTTTATTGTGCTCCATTTGCGTGTTGTGAGAATGATTGTGGTACCCTTGCTAGCTTGTACAATACTGATAGGCACAATATCATGCACCAAGGCTTCTTCCTTGACATCATCCAATATTAAGAGAACATTCTTTGCAACCAAGATTTCATTCATCATCCCTTGTGCATCTACCAAATTCTTGGGTTTCCGATCATTTCCGAGTTTGGATAAAATCTCACACAACATGTTGTATGAACTTTGAGCTTGACTTTCAGAGATTGCGGATTGTGAAACAAAGCATGAAACATCGTATAAGGATTTCACTTTGGTATCACCAAGTATTGCTTTTGCTAATGTGGTCTTGCCAATTCCACCCATGCCGACGATCCCAATATAATTTAGTTGCAGAAGCGCTTTGGCTTTAGACAATTGATGTTCCAAATCAACAAGATCTTCTTTTGGAAATGGAATTCGCTCTTTCACCTATACAAATACAAAAGTCATATTTACTAAATTAGTCTCAAAAAAATCAAACATTACTTTGAAAACCACAATGTCAAGTATCAAAGGAAAGTACAAAAAGCACACATTACTATATGAGTTTTGTACTTAAGTAATCTCATACCTTTGGGACATGGTCTACAATGGGCTCGGAATCTCTTAAGGAACAAGGTGGACCAAATTGTGGGACCATCTCACATGAAAATGTTCCCTTCCAAAAAGACTTCTTTAATTGGATGAGCCTTTCACAAATGTTGGAAAATGTTGGTCGTTGAAGAGGTTCTTGAGACCAACATTCTTGGATTAAGTTCGTGAGTTCTTTGCAATTGTTGGGTAGCTCTGGTCGCAAGCTTTCACTACTAGTACTGCCATGTGAAGGTGCATTTTGAGCACGAAAATCTTTTGGTTCCAAACCATAATATGGAATTTTTCCGGATAGAATCTCAGAACATATCATGGCAAATGACCATGCATCAGCTCGAAATGGATGCAATGGAGTTTTGCTTCCCTTGATTATTTCAGGAGACATATACCTTGGTGTTCCAACTGTATATTTTGATGGTTTTGGATTCTTTGCATTGCTACACACTTCCAATTGAGAAGTTCCGTAATCCATGACCTTAAATATGAGATGAGAATCCAAACCCTCCATCACTATTGAACTTGACAACACATTATCAGGTTTCAAGTCAAGATGAGCAACTTGCATGTCGTGAAGATAATACACACCCTTTGCAATTTGGAGCATGATGTCAATTGCAAGACCATAAGGAATAGGTCTTTTTGCTCTCTTCAATATGGTAGACAAGTTTGAATCCATCAACTCCATCACCAAATGCATCTCACCAATTTCATCACTTGTTTGGGTAATCCCAAAACCAAAATATTGAACAAGCTTTTTCAACATTTGAAACACGCTTGATTTCTTCAATTGCATCACCAAATGTATTGCGCCAATTCCATCTTCCTTCATATTCTCATCAATTCCTTCGCTAATCCCACAACCAAAAAATTGGACAAGATTTGGGTGGCTCAAGCCTGCCAAAATGCCAGCTTCTTTTCGACAATTCAAGAGATATTCAAGGTCGCCTTTTATTACTTTCATAGCACATGGGAGGCCAAACCAATTTGATTTATACACACCTCCATCACTTCCGGCACCAATTTTTTGGATTAATTTTGGTGGTTTGAAGTCATTAGGAACTTCCAAAGCATCCAAGTCTCCACCATCAACCCGATCCAAATTTCTCAATCTCAACAACAAATATTGCACCAATTCATAGTCCTTAGAGACTCCGCCTTGAAGTGCAAGTTCAAGCTTTTTCTTTAGTTCTTCTCCATCTTGAAGGACTTGCTCATAGGTACATGCATCAAATTGAATAGGAAGAATATCATTTGATGGATTCAAATGGTGGAATAAGTATATATCCTTCGCCGTATCATAACAACACTTCATTTCTAAAAGCAACTCACGAAAAGTCTCTTTGTTTTGAAGTTGAAATATAGCCGAATGACACCATTGCCCTTGCTCAATGCAACTTCTTCCCACAACCTCCACTTTCTTTTGGAGAAAACACAATTCATCAAAAACACATTGGAACTTGAGATCCCCAGTAGCACTTGACAGCATTTTGTTGATCCCCTTCATAGCTGATATGAATTTGCCAAAAAGATGAATGCATTGATTTTTATTCAAGACTTTTGTCTTTGGAGATGCTTCCATATCCTTCAAGAATTTTTCAAGACTTGGTATAACATTGCAAAGTCTCTTACAATGCTCACTTTGAACTTGTAAGAAATCCTTGTCTTTTCTGCAAAGTGCTTAAAACCTTTTGTCAACAAGATATCTTAATAGGATACAAAGTCATAGCAATTCCCTATAATATAGATATAAATAACCAAACATGACCTTCAAACATTGTTTACTAAGAGAGTGATCTACCTAATGCATCTTAAATATATATTTTTGTGTTTGGTCATTAACATAAATGCTTAAAACTCAATATAAATCAAATAGAAAACTATACAAAAGAGTTTGTGATTTGAACACTTTTGTATTCTAAAATGCACTTTTCAATCACCAACACTTGCAAGAGAACATTTATGCTCACCTGGTAGACCATGCAAAACCCATGTATTTCCAAAAGCTTGCCATCGTGAAGAAGCTTGCCATCCACATCAAGAAGCGAGCCATTTCTTACCACAAATGGAATAAACTACCAATATTCTACACTAGCTTCAAAAACAATCCAAAAAAAGTAATTAGAACACAACATCCAAATATGTTAATATAACAAGGTCCTAAAAAGATTTCAATTAGCTCATACATTAAAAACTATCTCATATAAAGAATAGTATCAAATCCATTATGTGTTTCTGATGCAAATCTAATATTACACAATAAAATTAAACTAAAAGATATTATTTTTTCATTGAATATTTGTCAATATTGCAAGAGCAATATGGTAATGAACATTATCCTTTGAAAGAAATTTAGAGAGCCATGTCTAGGACATTGTATTTGTCTCATAGAATTCAAATTATTATCTACTAAATTAAAAGAAGACATACACTAATGGATGGGAATTCAACAATGATCATCTATTTTGAAATGTCATTTCAACATGTAAATGTTATGATGCTCAAATACACCACCATAAACAACAACCAAGTGCTAATTTTGTAACTTTTTAGACATGTTGGAGGTACAAAATTAAATCAAATTGGGAGTTTCAAGAATCATTGGACCAATATAAGTATAAAGATAAAATTTTGTCACTTATTTATTTGATTCATTTAACTTCTATGTCAAATAAACAAAAAAATCACAACTTTATGAATGTAATCACAAGATTGGCTTTCAAAAACTCCACTAGAAGATGATTTAAATTTAGAAATATACATCAAAAGATGATAGAAATTAGATTACAAACTAGGACAAAAAAAGAAGTCATCATCGTAGCATTAGTTATGTTTGATGTCCTTGATCTAGAATCATACAACTTTTCAAATCTTGAATACCATATTGGTTTTCACCCATCCAAAAAAAATCCTTATCCAATTGGGTCAAACTACACTCAAAGGTACCAATACCATTACTTTTCCATGACTAGAACAACAATCCTTCTTTTAACTTTTAAAGCTCTAATTTACTTTCATGTTGTCATTTTTCAATACATTTAAGGATGAATACTATTGCAATACTCCCCATTAATAAGTAGGAGAAAAAATTTCATAGGTAAAATCCTCAAAAGGACGTAAATCATTAGCTACAAGGCTAAATTTAGTGTTATATTACAATATAATACTTCAAAAAGATATTTTAATCCAAATTTTTTGTACTTTTGAAGTATACAACTATTCAAAAATATTTTTAGTAATTAGTCTTAGACACAAAATAGTGTAATTTTTTAATTAATTGATTGATTATGGACAAATTACTAATTTATTCTTAAAAGAATTTAAACATTCAATTCCCAAAATAGCTTATATAGGGACCTTGAGGTGAATAATATATACATTTTTTGTTCTAACACAATCAACATTTAGACTAGTGTGCCCTATACCGTTGCCACAATCAAAACAAAAGTACAAAGCAAATTTTCTGATTTTTTTAATTTAAATGAACTTCAAAATTCTATAACTTTCACATTATTGGTCGGAATGCCACAAAACAAAGTTGTGCACCCCTCACCAAGAGCTTTCTAAAAATGCTAGGAATTCAACCAAGGAACTCACATTTTAAGAGATCTCAATGTAATAAACAAACAAGAAAAAACTATCATTATTTGGATATTATTTTTTAGACTTCAAAAGGATGTTCATATGTTTGTACTTCTAAATATTATAGAAAATGAAAAAGTATTCAAATTATAACAAAAGAGTCTTTTTCTACTCTATCATACGATTATATATACATGAGAATTTGGGGATTCAATTACATTATTATTCATAAGAAATTAGACCCCTTTTCTACTGTTAAAAAACCTAACATGTTGACATGTGAAGTTTAATTGGAACTTTAGTGAAGAATTTATTATTTTTGATGAACAAAAAAATATTAGGACTTAAAAAGGACTAAACTACTTAGAATTAAAAGATTATTTTCTTAAAACAATAGCTTGAAAGAAGTTACATTGTAGATTTGATTGGGTTTAACTCCATATTTAGTACTTACATTTGAAGGTGATTTGACCCAATTCCAATATAACAAGATAATTTGCAACTCCAATCCATTAAAATTAATATTTCCCCATTACCTTACACAGGTTTATACTAAATCAACATTGTCCCACTAGCATATATATTCTCCAAAGGCCATCCTACTTTCAAATTCCATGTTTCAAAAATTGAAACATAAATCGACATATTCATTGTCTAGTTTATACAACTCATATTAACGGCAATATCATATGATAAAAGTTGACTCAAATTTCTTCAAAAACTAAATTATCAATATTTCAAACCAATTCTTAAACTTATGGGAAGGTGTGGGATTAAATTATTATCAAATTAGAAAGGCAACAAAACTTTCATCAAACAAGTTGTATTGATTTTTTCAAACTAATCAAATGTCAATGACTTTCTATCACAAAATCACAAATGCCTCATAACATGTATTTGAGGATGAAATTTCCTACAACACATGAAGGCTAAAGAAGTTTAGTATTTGCTTAAAGATAATGTCTTCCCTTTGGAAGGGCAAACCTATTACATTTCCTAATCAAAGGAGAAAAATGATTCTAAAATAAAGGTATACATTGGACTATTCAATGAACCAACAAACATTACAAGATAGGGATGCTTTTGAAACTTATCAATCCAACTTCAAAAATTCATAACTATTTTGGAGAGATCAAAAAACATAAGTAAAAGTGGGGTAGATATAACTTTTGTTTATATTCCAATATTCTACTAGCACAATGAATGTACCTTAAGTTATAAACACATGCTCAAATTCAAACCCTAGATACAAACAAAATCATTTAAAAACAAAAAAATTTGGCTAGAACAAAATTGGGTTAAAACAAGTACCATTTGCTATACAAAAGGACCTACAACTTCATTTCATACATTGTGTTGATTGATAATTAACCTTGCAAGGACATTGCAACCAAATAATGGCCAATAGATAACTTCTCAAATCACTAAAAATGAAGGATGCACCTATTGCTCCAAAAATCAAATACCTTAGTGATAAGTTTCATCCTTCTAGGACTAAACATGAACATGAAATTTCACTCATAGATACTAGTCCTAATTAAAATATTAGATTATTATTTAATTCCCCTTGTAATAATTTGCAATACATATTCATTTAAAAAAAAAATTCAAATCTATTGAAGACAATGGACCTAATTTTAAGGCAATTGAAGCATGGATATCCTAAGAAAAATTCAAGTCAATTCCTTGACCTAAATTTATATACTAATCAATATTCACTTACAAAGCCATGACCACCATCATACCTCTACTATTGCCTTTTTTCATTAGAATATGTGCACCAACATGTGACACTCCAAAGATTTATTATACATATAATGATGTAACTTCTTAAATACTTCAAATCAAAGTATAAAATGATGCCCTTAGGAGCCAATATTTCAAAAGAATGCAATAGGATTTAAACTTTATTGGTAGTTGACACCAATTAATGCAAAACCAATCAAATAAGATTTTCAAGTGGAGCATTTAAATACATGTTGCAATTGATTGTATCTATGCTATCCACCATGTACAATAGTGACTATCCCTAGTCTCACGATTTTGCAACAAATGAATTTGTACATTACAATTTCAAATGCATTGCCATTTTTGAGAAGATAACAAGTGCAATGCTTGATATAGAGTGTTTTTGGATCTTATCTTACCTCGTAAATTATAAGACTTTCAATCTCAAGCTCTGTCAAAGATCACTTGACATCATAAGAGACCCAAGATAAATGAAATATGAAGTCTAGCTTTCTCCACCACTCTTTGCAAATATGTCCAAAGCTCGTCAATATTCACACTCTTGCCCTACTATTCTAGTAGCAAGTTTGATCATCCCTGTAACATTGCAACCATCCATTCAATCTACCAAATTCTCGCACCAATTTGCCAATCATTGTATGCTCTAGGACTCACTATGAGACACACTGTATTTAGCAAATTCACCCATGAAAGAGCACCAACCCTCTATTGAAAAGTTTTTTGCACACTCTACCTATGGTCAACCTGGATTTCCTCTTTCCAATGGAAATGGGCCTCTTACCACATAGTAGCCGCACAACACACAAACTCCAAGAGCAATTGCGAAGTTTAGAACATTGCAATAGGAACAAATGTATTTTAATTGAATGGTATATAGTTCAAGTCTAAACAACATCTGAAATTTGGATGAGGAAAAGGAATTTCATAGATATGGATGAAATCCAAATAAGCTTAGGATGAATGATTGGAAGATTTCAAGAATGGATGAAGTGTTTAATTAAAGCCCATTGTGGTACATTCAAGAATGCCATTTTCAGCACATTGAGTTCAAGCGAGTTGTACAAAGCAAGGAGCCATGACTTCGAGAAGAATTATGGAGCTCATTTTTTGTAATGTCAAGCTACTTCGAAGACTTCAAGTGTTTGGGGCTTCATTTATATACTAGGTAGCTATTCCCCTTAGCTAAATATTCCATTGACATTTCGCAAATTCTCTAAATCGCTGATAGACAATCAGACAAGATTCCAAAATCTAGTTAAAGTTTGCAAGGGCAAGATCAGGCACCAATAGTCCAATAAGTTGATGATGAAATCCCAATGTCAAAAGAAGATAAGTAATTAGGATGGGACTTATATTGGCATGGAAGTTTGTCGACTTATGAACTGTTCCGATGATGGGATTGGAATTCAAATCAGTGATAAGCAATTAGTGATCAGAAAATTAAGCCCAAAATGTATATTGGAGCACATCACCGCACTCTCTTTCCAGGTTCAACACGTCATTGTTACTCAACAACCTAGAGCATGCTAGACATGTAAACCTTGAATCAAGGCCATTGCGCATGGAAACTTACCAAGAGCAAGACCTCTTCCACTTTGGGCCATTCAGAAAACACCTACACAAAAAAAATAACAGGTGCAAAAAAAGTTTTAACTTAAAAGCTCGAGAATAAAAGTACAACAATCACTAATGCTGCACTATAAGGTGAAAAGATGCAAACAACATGTTTTTGATTTATCCCCCTCACTTTCAATTTTCGAAAATCACAAACCATCGATCTACTTACAAAAACAACAACTGAAAGTAATCCCCAAACCATCCATTTGCAATACAAATACAAGGTTCGAATACAAATATGGGATATGAATACAAATACAAACACAATATAGAGGACGTACATTGATATACAATACAGACAGGAATGCAATAGAAAACAAATACAAAGTACATACATTGATATATGTTATAAATACGGATACGATGGAATACAAATACAGATGTCGTACATTGATACAAGATACAGATATGGATATGAGGGAATAGCAATCCCATATCGATTGGAGATCCCATTTTCACTCTAGAATTACAAATAGAGTGGGTCAATGTATTCAAATTGGGTGTGGAATTGGGTTTGGAATTGGGTTTGGGTTGGGTTCGAATTAGGAATTGAAAAAAATAATGTTATTCTAGGGGGTAGGGGAGTAATAAAATTGAAAAATCCACTGTCCAATAACATATTGCCTCATTATGCACTCAAAAGACAAGGGACTACTGGGCGGCAGACCTGTAAAATTCTACTCGAATGCAACGACCAAACACACAACCACCTCGCGAAAACAACGAAGATAGAAAGCTTGAAGCGAAACCTTAACTACTAACATTACAAACAGCTGCAAAGCTCACACTTCAATTAATCACAACTAGGACACTCGTCAACAGAAGTGCTACTTCCAAATCACAAGGCTCTTTCTACTTCACACTAGAAGCCAGAGTAAGAATAAGAAAAACAACAGGAGCTTCTACAAAACGAAAACGTAAACTCACCATAATCATCAGCAGAGGAAGGACGACGCATGCAATAGCGGCAGACCACCCAACAAGGCCAGCGGGCTTGAAACAACAACAGCGAAACTTTAAACCCAAAGCCACCACCTTGGAAACCCTAGTCGTTGGTCCTTATCTGCAATACCATCCAGAAACGGAGAGTTCATGCAAACGGAAAGTTCATCCAAATAGTTTTGGGAACGAAATGGATCGCGATGGGATCAAAATTTAGTGTAATTGCAGTGACTGCACACTGTGTGGTAAAGGGCGGTAGAGGGCTGCAAGGAATATTAACTACATTTCAGCCTCATTGCCTTTAAGTTACAAAAAAAAATTTAGGACACAACCTTTGTGCTTTCGGTTTGGGAAGGTGCCATTTGATAGTCACGTCAAATTTCAGAGCATGCACGTTTCTATTTTATTGTGCAGAAGGATTTGAACTTAGTCTAACTTACGTGCTGATTGGCAAGTTCACTCTGATCCTGATTGCAATACAAAAGTCATACACGAGACCCAAGCAACCAAGAGCCTACCCAAACTAGGAACGTCTAGAAAAGCGCTATCAAGCTAGATGCAAAAGTCATTCACACAGTATCCCAAAACGACACACTAAGATGCTACTGAAATGCTATCGAAGCTCAACCAAATCTAGATGCAGTATGACCAAGGGAACCACACTCAGTCTCCCACTTGAACGCATTCCTACAAGCAGATACCTGACTGCCGTGAGGATCCAAGAGCATTGAGGGTCGTCTCTGTGGCTTGTAAGACACTCCAACGACAAAACGTCTGACGCAGCAGAGAACAACTTCACAGGGCAAATACAACGTCACATGCATGACAGCAGGGCCTCGTCTGATCCTCCTTGTGTGTATAAGCTCACAGGACAAAGCCGCGGAGACGCCATAGCTCCAAAACTGTCAACAAGCAGACGCAGACAGGACGCGGAGAAGGCAAGAGTAGACAAGATGCAAAGGCTGAGGTCTGGGGAAGTTGATGGGGTCGCCAGTCAATGCCCGACGACCGGAAGCCCGGGATTTTGGTGGGGTCGTTGCGGGCTGGGAGTGGCAAAAATGGTACCAATAGTGTCAGCCGTCCCACGTGAAGAACACTGTTGAACGTGGACGACCTCAGCAAGAGGACTGTTTCCTGCTGCGTGGGATCCGTGTGAGCCAGGGCTAGCCAGAGCTTATCTCGTGATTCTGGTCTGGCGTTTTCTTCCACGCGGGGGAAAACGTAAGTTACTGTAGGTCAATTCTGTCGATGAGGGTACTGTACCTCGGAGAAGGTTTAGACAGAACAGAATTATGGAAAACTTTGATCGTCGCCTTCGTCTCCTCTACAGCTATCTGAGAGGTACACCCCATGTACCGCCAATTTTAGTGTCCGTGAGCAACCGAGCATATCTAGTCTACGCAGACGCTCTGAGCCTCTGAGCGCTTCGATTGGTACATACATCTCCGTATTGGGTGCTTTTCGTCCTCAACCTCCCGCACCTGGCGAAATTTTTACTACCCTGGAGAAAGAGTATTCAGGTTCTCTGTGAAAACGAATTGTCCTCTTCCCTACTCATTTTCTATTACGGTGAACTCTCGCTGATCAAATTTGCAATGTTGGCATCACACTTGAATAGCGAAAATTTGAGTCTTCATTGTAGTTGATATAGTGAACCTTGTACTTATCACACTTCTTGTAACTTTGAAGTGGATGGGGTCGCTAGTCAATGCCTGACCGGAAGCCCGGGATTTTGGTGTGGTCGTTGCGGGCTAGGAGTGGGAAAAATGGTACCAATAGTGTCAGCCGTCCCACGTGAAGAACACTGTTGAACGTGGACGACGTCAGCAAGAGGACTGTTTCCTGCTGCGTGGGATCTGTGTGAACCAGGGCTGGCCACCACGGAGAGCTTAAGTTCATACATCTCGTGATTCAGTTCTGGTTTGGTGTTTAGTTTTCTTCAACGCAGGGGAAAACGTACTGCAGGTGCATTCCGTCGATGAGGGTACTGTACCTCAGAAAGAAAGAGGGTTTCAGTTACCCCCAGCAAAGTTATGGAAAACTTTGATCGTCAACAAGTTTTATGCAACACACAATCTACTTATTTAAAGATTGGAGAAGCTTAGAGACCCTTGTCAATAAGATCCTTTTCTTCTTTCACTTTTTTACTAAACAGAGATACTGACTTCTCAGTTCACCTTTCCTCTAAACAAAAACCAGAAACTTGATTTCAAATTTACTAAAATATTTGGACCTGCGATTTTCAGCTACACTCTTTTTCCAAACAGAATACCGTGCTTAAGTAGATTGGAGTTGCTCAGAATATCATAATTTCTATGCCCTCCCTCCCTCCCTGACATAGGATTCTCACACCATAATTTCCAACAATTCCACCAAAGAACCCCACTCTGAACAAGAAAAGTTCCTAAAGAAGCTTTCTAATTACCTCACTGCAAAAGAACTTTTGGAATTAACCACGACAGCTAAGAACCCTTGTAAATACCTAAAAAAACCAAAGAAATGCCATAAAAAATAACTCCCGCCATCATTTTGAACTGTTGAAAGAGTGCAGTAGTTGAGAAAATAGTATTCAAACGAGAGGAAAATTGGCACGCTAGAAGGAGGGGTCGAACCTCGGACCTTGTGGTTAATAGCCACACGCTCTAACTAACTGAGCTATTCCAGCTAGAAATGGAGGCTCCACCACAGGATCCGTTCCACGAAGAGCAGAAACCGTCCAAGAATCGCCGCTGCCGGGGATAAACCCGGGCCACCTGCGTGACAGGAAGGAATTCTTACCACTATACTACAACGACAGTCTGCGATGGAGGGGATCCATACAGTGAAAACCCCGAAGGGAAAAACAAGGGGGGGCAACCCAGAACCACGGAGACAAGGCCCCTTCAATTAACTTTGTGTAAAAAATACAGTGGAGGCTTAAAGTGCCAGACCGGAGAATTAAAGTGCCAGCTACAGAACGGACTGTCAGTAAAGCACCAGACCGTTCGGAATCTAATTTTAAAGTCCTCTCTAACATCTACAGACCTACAGGTAGCTGAGAGTTCCCGCCAAATAGCTATACCAGTTTGAATTCCCGCTTGCCACGCACGGGCAAGCACGGCGTCGACCGAAGGAGTGCCGTTGCGGAGGGGGATCCATACAGTGGAAATCTTCGATCGTCACCGTCATCACCTCTACAGCTATCTGAGAGGTACACCCCATGTACCGCCAATTTTAGTGTCCGTGAGCAACCGAGCATATCTAGTCTACGCAGACGCTCTGAGCCTCTGAGCGCTTCGATTGGTACATACATCTCCGTATTGGGTGCTTTTCGTCCTCAACCTCCCGCACCTGGCGAAATTTTTACTACCCTGGAGAAAGAGTATTCAGGTTCTCTGTGAAAACGAATTGTCCTCTTCCCTACTCATTTTCTACTACGGTGAACTCTGGCTGATCAAATTTGCAATGTTGGCATCACACTTGAATAGCGAGAATTTGAGTCTTCATTGGAGTTGTTACAGTGAACCTTGTACTTATCACACTTCTTGTAACCTTGAATGCTTGGTAATCAACGCAGATTAGGGGATGTCAGAGTTGGTCCATAGGACAAGAGAAGAATTTCATAATCTTGCTCCAAACCTCCTCAACAATATACAACGAGAGTGGTTTGTTGTGAAAAAAAGAATTGCGTTGTGCCTAATTTGGTAACGATCCCGCAAATGGCAGAGCAAGAATCATAATGGCTGAGCAAGAATGGCAGAGCAAGAATCATTTGAGCTTCACAATATATAGGTCCCTGCCTTCTAGCTCAATCTGTTACTTTGACAACTTGAAAAACCTACCTCACCGGGTGTTTCCAAGTTCGGTTGCTGGTCGGTCCGGCCGGTGAACAGTTTAGGAGCTTCATCTCCGCCTTTAGAGTATCTGAAGGAATACCATTGAGCAGGAGTAATCGTTACAATATATCCAAACACCAGGTGGGAGACATTTCAAATTTAACAACATCCTCATTTCGTAAAGAATCAAGTTAGGGTGATTCTGCAGCACTAACAATACCTGCGCTCAAACACCACCAGCGTTGCAGCTTGAATCGTGGAAAGCACGTGTTTCGCATTGGGAGGAATGTAAGCAAACTCGTCCACCTGTTGTACCATTAGGACATCGAATCACTGTTAACATGAATACAGTTCACTACAGGTATTCAGTAACTATGTGATGAATTTTTTCACCAATAGGGGAAGAAATGTGTCACTTCATGAAATTGCAGTAAGGAAATGACCTTCAAGGTAGCGGTGTCCACAGACACGTCAGCAATCAAAGTAGTTTCTCCTTTCACAACGAACACAAATCTGCATCCCTCATACAAGTGGAAATGAGGACACAACTCGGTATACTTAAGAAGTATTAAATATTCAGATGAAAATGCTGACTATGAAACGAACGACGACAAGATTTAAAAACCTCTGATTTGGGGGCAGCTATCACAGATCGTGAAGCTTTCATTTGCAGGTGTTCCAACTAAAAACTTACCTCTTAATGCCTGGCGGTGGCTCAGTAGAGGACGAGTTATCTGTGAAGGTGTGTTGCCAAAGAATCAGGTCAATGAACGGAATTTGAGAACATTTCGGCACTTAGAAATTCTTATTTCTGCCCAAATTAAAATTCCAGAAGGGTGCCACCAAAATTGTATACTTAACTGATTCATCAATAAAAAAAAATCCACATATAAACCCAATATTGGGATAGAATGCAACCATCATGCGAAGAAATTCCGAGTTACCTGCCATGGAAGCCTGGTACATAGTGAAATGAGCACCCATTGCAGGGGTAATCAAGTAGGCTGCTACCGTGTTAACCCTGAAAATAAACAGTACAACATGTCATCATTCCAAAAACTTAACATGGCAACGAACACATTTTCCATGAAAAACATTTCCCACATCAGATTATAAAAAATTCTCAAAAAATCCCTTGTCGCAGAAAAATCTGCACTAGTCAATTGAATCAAGAGCTCCAGTCTCTATACATGAAGGAAGAAAAGAGGAGGGAACTACCAGCCAGGAAGAGGGCTGTAGACTTGGCTTTCGGGTGTAATGAGAGCATGGTCTCTCTCGTAGACGCTCCTAGTGAATCCTGGTGGATCTGTTCATACAGAAAAAAAAATTAGGGGACATAAGTAGTATAGACGACCAGCATTTTCTGTAGGGTACTACTAGAAGTGAGAACGTCCTATCCGAAGTATAAAGGACCCCGGAGTATATATGAACCAATACCTTAATCAAATTAGGGGTTGTTAAAAGATATGAAAAGGTGATGGTGAAATAAAAAGTTGGAACAAAAAGTATCACTTGACAATCACAGACCACAATCACTTTATAATCGAACATATATTTATAGCTAGAGAAATTAATAAATTTTAAAAAATTGAATTATCTTATTTAACCCCTAAATGCCCGAGGCACCCAAATCTAGTGTTTGCAAAACTTTGAAGTTAAATAAAACCTAACCAAGTTGCTCTTTTTGTAATTTATATTTTTGAAATATTCTTCTTGAAGTCTAGTTTTAGCATCAAAAATACGATCTTGAAAATAAATGATAGTGATTTTTCTATTCAAGGTTTTGGGCAAGGGTACCCATTGCAATCTTGACTTCCCGAAGTCTTGAGAGCTCTTGTAAATGAGCCTCAAATACACTAGGACTTGAAGAAAAAATCACATTCAAAACTCATTCAAAAAAATTGTAGAGTAGATTTTGAAAAGCCATAAATTGATTTGAGTTATTCATGTTAGGCCCTTAAACCTCATATTTTTTTTAGTCACCAACTTTTTAAGTTTGGCTTGTAAAAGGTGAATTGAAAATTCTTCATAGTTTTAACACACTCATGGTCAAATGATATAATCTTCCAACTTATAAGTGATATTGTTGTGTTTTTTTCTTCCTATGTGATCTCTAACATGTCTAGTTTGAATTTGTACAGTTACAATTCAAAAAAAGTTGATACGATTTATCAAAATGTTGGCTTTTTGTTCAATTTAGAGCAAATTTCTAGAAGCTCAAAATAGGCCTTGGGCATTTAGGGGTTAACACAAGTATCTCACCTGTATAGTATTAGTTTGCTTAAAAATCAGTTGACAGCTCTCAGAGTCTCCGCCAGTCCAAGCAGATGTGTACAGGACTCTGTACGAAATGACAATTTTCATTTTCACAATTTATAAATTTAGGAGGAGTTTCATAGTTCACAAAGAGCAAAACGGGTTTCAATCAAAAGAAACTTTGCTTCTCGGATATTCCTCAAATTTGCTCAGTCGATTACATGCTTCAAATGTTGCTTTGTTGCTTACAAAATTGATCTGCAAATATAGCATTGCACCTCAACAATGTGACTCTTGTGGAATCCTAATTTAGTCACATCCAGTTATTCAGATAATGATTGCGCCATGGCTACAGCACAGCAACATAAAGCTTGAAGCAGGTGTTCATCTTCAAACAAACCTATATCAAATGAATGGTGGTCACACTTGAGGTTACTGTAAATCTAGCTTGCAAACATTTTAGGACTCACTATACCTCAGAACACTGACAATCTGCTCAACAAATAAAGCTATGGTAAGTCATAACAATTTGGAGGTGGTACGCAATGTATAGCTAAAGGAATTGAAGGAGATTCTTTGGCCAATCCTTTCTCCTTCAAGCAGGGGACAAACTCCTCAAATGGACGACTCCACAACTCATCACAAATGCAAAAAAGTAAAGTTATTCTCCATCGACTTTGCATACTATCTTGCAATGGGTAATTCTCATTGTCCACCGGTAGCTGCCAAAGCTTTGCAGTGATCCAACCTTAATCCTACACTTGTTAAAAGCCAATTCAAAGCTACACTTAGAAGTGGGCTTTTAATCCCTAAAGTTCTTTGACTATGTTTTCACTAAAAACGCTCCAAAACTGCCATTTCTAGGACAAGTATCAAAAAAAAAAATGAACATTTTTAGACACATCCAACCGTAGGATCTTGTAGTATGATAATTTTAGAAGAAGTGGAAAAAATTTCAAAAAAATTCCACTGTATAGATTGCAAGATATTAGCAATTAAACTTACAAAAAGACTATTTTTGGCCCTATAAAAAACTCAAAAGCTACACTTTACAAGGTCACATTTGTATGAAAAAATGTCCAAAATGGTTGCAACTCTTTGGATTCTTTCTTCAAGGCAAGTTGGCTACATGCTTGAAAAAATTTGAGATCATTTGGAATTGTACAACATATAGGAAAAAAATAGTAAGTAGAAAGAAGTAGAGAATGAATTAAAATACTAAATTGTTAATAATTTAGTTATAGAATTGAAAAATGCTAATCCCAATGGTTATAATGCTGTAATAAACAATTTTCACCTAATATTTTTATTTTTTTTCAAAAATATTAAAAATTGAGTTCAATAAAGAACTTCAAAGTTTATTTTGGAGTAGAGAACCCATAACTACCCACAAACTAAAACACCTCATAACTTTTGACTCATTGATCAAAATGGAATGACTCAAAGCCTTCTATGTATATATAAATCTAAAAAATTAATTTCAAATTTTTGTTTTTGAAAAAAGTGATTTTTTCAAATTTGCCCGGACTACCTAAGTTGAAAAATAATCTACATATTAGGCCATAACTTTTGACTCATGTTTCCAAATGTCTTGAAATTTAGTGCACATGAAAGATATTCCTCATCCACATCTTCTATTAAAATTTGGGCAAAAAATATAGATATCTCCACTCACATACTCCTCCCCAAAATCGATCCGTTGTCAAAAACAACATTTGGTCTTTTAGGGGTTAAGGGTATCTCTGTGTGATACTTTTACTTTGAGATTTAATTTTCATTGCATCTACCCATTCAAAATCTAACGGTTTGATGACAACTCTATTCACGTTGCTATGAATGCTTCAATACCATGGAGGATACTCACCTTCTTTCGTTGGAAGTACAAAAAAGAGTGGAGTTCACTAACAAAATTCTAATCCTTAGATGGGCAACATTCATGTTTGACTAGAATGTACGAGAAAGGAGCGAGGCTGTCCGCTGGAGTAAAATTGAAGAACAACAAAGGCAGTGAGGAGCTTCTACAGTAAAAGAACCGTTGGTCTAAACCTTCTTGGAGATGGTACTTGCATTAGGCTTTGTAATGGCCAATAACCCTTAAACAATCCAAGGTTCTTTTTTGGCTAATGAATGACAAAGAATCTCTCTATACGAGACAAAATTGCAACTATTCATCCTTGAAAAAAAATTGTGTGAAAAGGGGAGATCTTCTATAGTATTTTGACTTTGAATGAATTCTTTTGCATTTTTTGAAGCCAACAATTTGCATGATACAAAAATATATTATCTCCATAGTGGCCAACCCCTTCTATGAAAAACTAATAGTAGATAATAGCCAATATCCATTTAGATGGGCATCTAAAATGCCACCATTTTTTTCTATTGTACATAGCTATATTAGACTAGTCAAAATTTCATATTTTTTAGTTGGCAAGTGAACAAAGATTGAAACACACCAAAGATTGTAATATTTAAATATTGCATGCAAAAGTTAGGAAAGGTCAAAGAGTTTTGGTAGATAATTTAAAATTGATTCCCTCACATAGGTATTTACTGATTTTGGAGGTGTTCTAAGAGTGATGATGGTGGTTTTTGACAATGTGTGGTTGGAGAAGTGCCCACCTCAAGAGTCACTAGTAGGGCAAAAGCAAGCTAGGATATACCAAAGTTGGCAAGAATATAATCATAATAGTCCATTTCAATTTTTTCTCCATATGACCTCTAAATTTTTTTTATAAATATTTTTTTTATAGTTTATTAAAGCAAAAGATGAAGAAATTGAATTAAAATTTCTTTTGTATATTTACATTTAAAAAAACTTAAAATAGGACATCAAATTTTGATTTATTTCAATACATTGCATAATTGATTATAATGAAAATTAATTCTATTGAAAATTAGGCCAACCTTATAAATACTTATTACAATTATTTTGATAAAAATAGATTTGTGTATAGTTGATTTTTAGTTTGTCTCATGAACCTCAAAAAAAACAATATTATTTCTGATGAGATAAATATCCTTTCTTCAAAGAATAAAATAGAAATTATTTTAATATATAGATAACAATATATATTTTATATTCTTCAAATATAAAAATGACATATCATGTTCTTGTATGAATTCAAGAGTCATTTCATAAAAGTTAATGGATTGTAACAATTGTCAAGTGAATATTGAATAGTCCATAATACATAATAAAATACTAAAAATATATTTAATTCACATATTGAAGGTTGTAGTCTATGAAATATACAACACATTAATGAGTCTTTTTCATTACAATTATACCATATGTTTTTTTAATCTTCAAAAATGAAAGTATAACTAACAAAATCTGAATTATGACAGTACTTTTGGAATCACCCTAGCTTGTTTTTGCCTAGAAGTCGGTAGTCACATCATTGAAGAATAAATACTAATTTCTTTTTTAGCAAACTTGGATGTCTTTCACTAGATTTATGGAACTTGGGCAAATAGCTCTTGAATACATTTATGATGCATCTAGTGGATGTGAATTCTCTTTATAGTGTCACCTCGCCATTTTTGTACTTTAGAGAAGATTCACTATTGCTATGTATAAACCTAAACGTGCCTTGATTGAATAAATGAAGCAAAGGCCTTCAAGGATGTGACAAGTTTGGAGTGTCTTAGAGCATCTTCAATGAACATAGCAAAACCATCTTGTAAAATATTACTAACTTTTGATTGATGTGGAATTAGAACTTAGAACATTTTCATTGGAAGCAAATAAATGATCTTTTAGGATAGTCCAATGAAAAATTCAAATTTAGGAACTAGACACAAGACAAAAGATAAATATAGGCCATAGTAAATCATACCTATAAAAAAAAGTCATGCAAATAGCTTGACACTTGATCTTTGAAAAGTATTTGCTTCTTATACTCTAAGGATCTCTATTCAACTCTCAATTCTCAAATTTTAGATATCTCCCAATCATCACTCTTGCATCAATTAAAGAAAATATTATTTTAAGTTTATTCGTGCCACCTAAAGTTGACTATTTTTGCTCCAAACAATAGTATATTTTCTCTAGAGTTTTTATTGACATACAAATCATATTCCTAGAAAGCTAATACATTCCCATAGCTTAAAAAAAAGATTTAAAAGATTTCAATAAAAAATGACATCAAAAGAACATATCCAAAATCTAAAAAAAACATTTTGGAACTTTTGTCTTTTAACTTCTAAATGCCCTGAGGCATCCAAATTTGATGTTTGCAAAACTTTGAAGTTAAATTAAACCTAACCAAGTTGCTATTTTGAATAGTTTGTATTTTTTTTAAAGTTCTTCTTAAAGTTTAGATTTAGCATCAAAAATCTGATCTTGAAAATAAATGATAGTGATTTTTCTATTTAAGATTTTGTGCAAGGGTACTCATAGCAATCTTGACTTCATGGAGTGTTGAGAGCTCTTGGGAAATGAGTTTTAAATACACTAGATCTTGGAGAAAAAAATCACATTTAAAATTCATTTAAAAAAAATTATAGAGTAGATTTTAAGAAGCCATAAATTGGTTGGAGTTATACATGTTAGTTCCTTTAACCTCATATGTTTTTGGTCACCAACTTTTTAGATTTGACTCATGAAAAGAAGATTGAAAGACTTCACATCACTTCTATAGTTTTAACACCCTCATGGTCAAACATTATGATCTTTCACTCCATAAGTGATATTGTTGTGTTTTCTTTACCTATGAGATCTATAATATGTCCAATTTGAATTTGTACAGTTACAATTTAAAAAAATTGCTACAACTTATCAAAGTGTTGGCGTTTTGTTCAATTTAGAGCAAATTCCAAGAAGCTCAAAACAAGCCTTGTGCATTTAGGGGTTAAGGATAAATTTACAAGCAATGATCTTTCCCTCTCTTCCGCTAGAACTCATCACATCAATGCCACCTTCTATTGCATCTGCATCTCAATACAACACTGAAGTCTACAGCCACGTTGTCGGTAATACTTTACAATACAGGGAGCAGAATGCAACAAGACCATGATTGCCTCTCATTTGCGACACGATCTCCGAGATGGGAACACCCTCACCACAACAAAGCTGAGTTTCCAAGAGCAAGTTGGATCCATCACCTCATTCTTCATTTTTCATGGACAGGGGTGTCTAGAACTGTGCCTTTGCCAAACGATCTCAAAGTGAGAGTAGGCACTCAGGCTCCATCCCCATTCAGCTGTTTGCTGATGGATCGTTGGAATCTGTATTAAGGCATGCCAACAAGTTCTTACACTTGAATGATCAACCAGCAAGCAAACTCTCCAAATCGTGTAAAGGAAAACGCACAAACTTTTTCTTCAGCAGTAAAGTTTCTTTTATCACCACAAGTACATGTAAGCACTATAAAACAGTTTTAGGGAGAGTGTTGATTCAACTTCATGATCACTACGCTTAACCAAGCTTCAATTCTGTCAGAATTTCGTTGGGGATTCTTGCTGCCCAACATCTCAATTTCCCCTTCATTCTACTTCATACTGCACAGGTGATGCATATTTATTAGATGCACATCGTTAATTCATATGAAGTTCAGATTAATTGAAATTGAAATTTTACTGAACTTGTAAAAGAAGCCCTAATAAAATTCTTTTTGGGAAATTTTAGCCTTTATTCTTTACTAGAAGCAGAAAGGCACATTCAATTAATTCGAAGTTCATTAGCATCAAAGGCAGTATTCACACATTTGAGGTCATAGGAACTTCATATGGCAATGACTAGCAGCTTCATTCCTTGATATAATCCCCAAACTGTCATCACTTCACTCCACCTGTTGTCACATTTAAATGCATAAATTTAAAGTTGGAATAAACCTTTTGGGAAGCTCTAAAAAAGATACCAAAATGCATCCACTGAAAGCAGAATCCATATGGAGACTGTCTACAATTTGAGTAATAGAACAATGTTGCAAGTGTTACTATAATTGACTGTAATTGATGGTGCCCAGCTAACTCCTGGCGATCTGCATAGGTCGACCAACGTTCTCAGCCATTTGATGAGCATCCAAGTACCCCCACTAAGGCTCAAAACATGACTCCAACCCGGTGACTGGCCGTGTGTGCCCAAGTTTAGTGCCACGCAGGAAACACTGCCCGGCATAAAATTGACCAACCAAATTTGTAGCCTTGTTTCCAAGGTGTTGATCCTTGAGCTGGCCAATGAATAGCTAGTCTTCAAACTTGGAATACCTACCTAGTCGTAGGGACAAGTTAAGAAATATAAACATCAAATGCCAAGATCAATTCCCAATTTGACAAAATGAAAATTATATTGGTCCAATGGCGGACATGATTTGGTAGCACTTGGTCAAGACCCACGGAGGAGAGCTTGTTTATATACTAAAATCCATAAGTCACCAAGAACTTTTAAAGAGTATGGGATAATTTGAAGATGAGAGCTTGTTCACTAATTGTCAAAATGTAGAATTTGTGTTAAAAGTAGAATTTTAGACCTCGTTTAGGCGTAGTTGAAGAAGTTCTTTCAAAGAACTTTGGACAAAGAAAAGTTGGGAATTTAAGACAATTTTCATCTCCAAAAATCAGTTTGAGATTTATAATCTCCAATCAAAAGTTATGAGCAAATTTCAAAAGATGTTTGAAAATGTCCAAAAAATTCCCTTCCAACTCCTCTTTGACATTTGTTCATAACTTTTGACTCGTGACTCAAAATATCAAACGGATTTTTGAAGATGAAAATTGTCTAAAATTCCCAACTTTTCTTAGTTCAGAGTTGTTTGTTTTTCTTTAATTCTTCAACTATGTCTAAATGAGGTCTGAAATTCTGCTCTAAACACAAGTCCTATGTTTTCACTTAATGATGAGTGTTTGAGTTCCTACTAATTCTAATTCACATATCCCACATGGGTTGGTCTACCTCCTACCACTCCATGTGTATATATAAAGCTTCTCTTCCACCCACAACTTCTTACGAAGATGGAACTACATGTCAACTAATATGATAGATTCCAAAGAAATGATTTGTAAGATGAATTTCTTCTAATCAAATTCCTTAGCATTGGCACTACCTCAAATAGTTTCTCATTGCCATAAAATTAAAGTGTAAAAAATTGAGCTTCTTGTCCCTTTTTGGCTGGGCCGGGCTGCCGTGGGGCACAAGAGCTTGCTGCTGGCCGGCAGAGAGGCACATGGCAGATTGTGACTTGACGAATGAAAATTTTGGCCACCTCATCAACTATTGTTTATGGCTTCAAAAAGAGGGAACGACCAGAGAGCATCCACGCTCAGTTCAGGGTCCAAATCTCCTGTAATGTAGATCCCCCTTGAAGAAGGAAATGCTATTTGAATTGTCGTCCAAGTAAGAAGAAGAAATGCAATGGAGAGCTCCACACAATGGAGAACTCGAATCGCTGTCAAAATGCAACTACCGTTTGAGGGAGTTTTATGGGGTCAGTTGGTGATGGTGGAAGAAGAAAGATGAAACAAAAAAGTGCAAGAAAGACCCAATTTCTATACATGTAGAAAAATCATCAGAGACTGTAACACCTCTATTGTTTCAAGAAATACTCATGTGCTGCAAATCAAAACCCTCAAACACTTGGCCAAGCGAAAAGAAACAAGGGAGACTAAACTCAAATTCTAAATACAAAGCAGAAAGTTCAAGTATTCAATGACAATAGGTCGTGTTCTAAAGATAATTAACTACGCTAATAGACCTGTGTCAATGTAGTAATACTAGTTGCCATTTTAGAGTGCTTTTCGCAATAATTTGACAAGTTCATGTTTGCTGAAGATGTTGGTCATTCTAAGCAGTCTTAAGTATTTTTAACTTGCATGTTTGTTTAAAGTAGTGGCTTTAAGTTACATGGTTCTTAATGACGTTTGTGGTCCTAATGTAAAGTGTTTCATATCTGCAGGCTACTATGTGCATCATTGAGAGTTACATTCTCCTTGGAGGGGTTGATTTTGTGAGGTTGCATGCAAGTGATGTGGTGAATATCTTTGAGATTGTTGTTGGGAATGTAAAAGAGAAGGGAATGTTATGTACCTTCCTTGTTATCTACTCCCTCATTTAGGTGCAATATTGAACCACTACTTTGTCTTTTGGTCTGTTCAATCTGTGAAGACCTGGTTTATCATACTGACGAATCAACAGTTATGGAAGTATCCACTTCTAGTGTATGTACAATACTGGTGTGCTTTGCATCTATTTGAAGTTTAGTTATAGAGGCATGAAAGACAGTGTTTCTTATGTTTGATTGTGTTGTACGTGTTCGTAAAATATCATGTGTCATGGTACAATATTTTCGGAGGGAACTTTGCAAGTACAGATTTTATGCCATCGTATGGATTAGATGAGATCAAGGGTTTGAGGAATTGACACCCTCCACTTCCTGGACATTAATGAAATAGAATTAATCTTTTTCAAGTGGAGTCTTCTTGCTTGCAAGTGTGATGGAATCACTGTTAATATTTTGTGATGTTCACGATTTGTCATTCATTTAAGGGAGAATTCATATCAAGCTTTTACTCATCGTAAATGTTTTGGACTACATTAAAGAGTTTCTTCCCAAAAATTATGAGCTTGCTTTGTCACCGCAGCATACATTTGGATGCTCAAAGTTAATTACAAGACTAAGAGACACACCTGTAATGCTTTTGATAAGGGTGAATGACACCGTGAATGCTAGATTGTGATCAGATTCTAGTGTCCTAACCAACAAGTGGTGTTCTGGAGAAGATGCATCAAAGGCAATTTGCATTCTTTAAGTTAGTCTTGCATTCTACTAACTTATGCCATCGTGAGAATTGAGATCCATTACAGCTCCTGGCCTCCCCAAATCCCAGGCCAATGCTTTTTACAGGGCCCCACTGGGTCCGAACCTCCAATTCTGTATAGCAGATGAGACAAATTGTGAAAATTTGTTGTTCTATTAGGATGATGACCTATTTTCAACCACTTAAGCAATGCGGCCTCTCTGCGGCCAGGGGGAGGTTGAGGAGAAAATTTCCACGTATATAGAAATAGATTTAAGAAGGATTTCATAATTTTTGACATTTTTTCCCTCAAAAACAAAATTATCATAAATTTTTTCCATGAAGATTCTCTTTGTCCCATTCTCGATCCATAGGCAAACATAGGCTAGTTACAAAATTGATGGAGGTGATTGTTGTGGCTTTTTATATACATGTTGGGATCATTTTATACTTTCAATGTACACCTCTCAAACATTTTCATTGCCCTTGCATTTGTGAGCTGTCACCTACAATACAACTAATTCGAAATGCCTAAGTTGTAAGAATGGGATGTTGGTCAAAAATGGGTGGTCTCCTTCAAGGTTTCGTTGTCCTATGTAGATCTTGAATTGCGGTAGTTTGTCCAAATTTACTCAAATTTGCTCCAACTTTATAAATTTATTAATTCATAGATGAGATCCTTGGGCGGCTCCATCAATTGTCCAAAAATACTTAGTGGGTGATGGATGGAAGTGTACAATAGCAACTCCTTTGCCCAATCATCAAATGTCATTTTTCATTTTTCTAATTCAAAAATATTTCTAAAAAATGTAGGTGTTCATTCATAGAAAGAACCAAAGTGATGACTTTGAAGAATTGCCATTTTTTGTCTACTTGATGCAAGAATGCAACACTTTGCTAGGGTTTGGACATTCATGTTGTGCACATAAAATACTAGATATAAAGAATAATCCTAGAAAGACGCTAATCATGCCACGGATAATTAGTGCCTCATGGATGAAAGAGAATCCTTCTATATAAGACAAAAGTGCAAATGTTTTTCTTGGAATTTTGTATGAAAAGGAGAGGTTTTGCATAATATTTGGACATTCAATGAGTGTTCTTGGGTTGCTTTAAGCAAACAATTCACACAATACCCAAAAGAATGATTTCCTTCTTATTGACTTGTCTATTTGAGGTTAAGGATTCAAGATTCGGTGCAATTGTAAAAGGTTTGTAGAAGTGCAGTTCTTCTATAATGCTATGGATTATTCTATTAAATTTTCAAATATACTTGTTTCATAAGGTGCATGTGGGAATTCAAAACAAATATTCATTTTCAACTATGAACCTTCACATTAATATGGCCTCTTGCAATTTATGTAGTTTACAATATGCTCTATATTTTGTGAGTAATTTCATTTTCTTGAAGTGGAAGTATATCATTGGTCTATTAAAACTAGTGACTACTACATTAATGTCCATTTTATATTTATATTGCGTAAAAGATGACCAATGATTAATCATTTAGTGTTTATTATAATAGCTTGAAACTCCACAAAATAGAAATTTTATTATTATTATTATTATTATTATTATTATTATTATTATTATTCATGTCTTATAAAGTAGCTTTGTCAAACATTATTAGTAATTAGGTGGATGTTCCCCATTGTAAATATCTAAATGAATTTCTTTTTTGCACTTGTCACACTCTTAGATAGAAGCAAATAGTAACCAACAAATTGCACATGTTTCAATGGCATTGCTCACTAAAGATACTACACCTACATGAGTTGGAATTGTTTTCAAGTAATTGCAACTAATTGTGAGACCTTTTTCTAAAATTGTCTTCTAGATATTCTTGCCAAAAATGTACAACCTCTACTCATGAGAGCGTAGCTAGGGTTGAAATTGGGAATTTTTGTTTTCAACACTTTGAGCACTCATAGTTTATTCACAATAGGTCCAAATATTTCATTTTAAAAAAACATAGAATCCTCTTTTGGACTCTCAACAAGACTTTTTAGAGTTCAATAATAAAAACGATGCTCAAATCCTTATTTGGACTATTTGAGGTTTTACTTCAATGAAAGTAATGATTCTTAACATTTTTGTCAGCAACATAGTGATGCCCTTATTAAAATCAAAGTGAAAGCCACATCCATCTTTTTTTTTCTTCTCTTTTCTTCTTTTCATTCTAGAAAGCCATCTTTTCCTAAAAAAACATTGTCTTGGAGTAAATGACTTGAACAACTTTTAATTAGTGTGGGTTTATAAGTCAAATCCTAGTTGTTGAAAAGATTCACAAGTTAGCAGTTTTAGAATACCAAGCTTAGATCAAAATCACCCAATGAAACACAAATAAGTGTGAGACAAATCCTCCATCAATTTTTTACTTCCATTTCCACTTTCATTCTATGCCATCATCACTCTATTTGATTAAAAGACTGTATATGATATATGGAAATAAATTGAAAAAACTTATTTCCGTTTAGACCATGAAAGTACATTGTCTCTTCCTTTGTTGGATTTTGGTGCAAATGTGGATTTTGATTTCTTATAAAGTAAGCTATACAATCTATTTCCGACTAGGGTTCCATTTGAGCAATACAAAGTAACCTATTTTCAACCAAGGAAATATGATGTGGTTTTAGCAACTTGGAGAATGTCTAACAAATAACACATTGACACCTAATGAAGTTGTTAAGATTAGTTTATAGCTTTGCGTTTCTTAAAAATAGGTTCTTTAATACATTGAAAATGGGTTGGGTTGTCATCTATACTTCTTTAATTTCTACTAATTCCAAACTTGATGAAAAATTAGCAAAAAATAGTGCAAACTTCATTATTTCTCTTCCTTCACCATTCTATGATTAGACATATGTGAAAATGCTTCACATTGTTGAAAAAGATTGTTTACTTTAACTCCTAAATTTTTTTTTGAAAATGTGTCACCAAAAAATAGTCAAAATAGGCCCCCTCAAAAGTAAAATCTTGTTCCATTTAACTATAAGATCTAGTATTAGACTATTTCATTATATTGTAGTAAGAAAATGGGAGGTTTTGACTGCACAGATTGCATGGTTAAAGCGTTTGAAGTTGGAAAAAGTGTTTTTTTGGGGGGTCCAAATTCCAAGTAGCTTTGATTCAAGCAGACTTTTGCACAAGTTAATTTCACTTTTTTACTTGAATTTTTTGGTAAAGTTGGACACATGTTCAAAAAATTTCATAACATTTCAAATTGGGGAATACATACCAAAAAATTCTAATAGGGAACTAGCTTTAAAAAAAGTCACATAGAAAGCCCTTTTTTCAACAATTTATGGCTTGCACATGTAGTAGTTTCTTCAAAATGTGAATGGTGGAGTTCTAAATTTCAACTAGATTTAGAAGAGGAAAAAATGAAAGTAAAAATCTCCCAAAATATCAAAATTTTGCAAGCTTGATCAATTTGTATCCAAACTAAAGTAAAAGATAGTTGAGAATCATTAGAAGAAGTTTGAGGGCTCCAGAAGCCGGTTTTGGGCCTATTCCCCCGCAGTTGTTCCCCGTAGCGAGGAGAATGACCTGCTGTCAGAATTGAAAAAAAAAATTTAATCTCCAAATGCAAAAAGAATTGAAATTCTTTTGAAGGGGGATGGTGACGTGGCAAGGTCTTGACCATGTTAGCAATCCAGTTCCGATGTTGCACTGGTCCTATTCCCAACTTGATAACTCAAAGGCTTTTGGAGCCCTCAAACTTCTTCTAATGTTAGACCCAACATGAGAGGAAGTTGGATCAAGGTTAGCAAAACTTGGCTCATCACAAATCCCTAACACTGGATCAACTTTTCTTGATTTTGAAGATGTTGCCTTTTCCCCCAATTTTGAATATGTTCCTCTCTCCTTGAACTATAATTTTAGAATATTCAACACTAAATTTTAAGAATAATCAAAATGTAGGCCATAGGTCTCCCATAGCTTGTATAACAACAAACATTGATAGCTTTTACAAGAGAAGAGAAGATGCTTATACAAGTGGAGTAGTGAGAGGAAACAAAAACTTGTGTGGAATATGTAAATTAGAATTATTAGCAGTTCAATTGCTCATAGTTAAGTGAAAAATAGGAATTGTGATCAAATTAGAATTCAAACCTCATTTTTTCATAGTAGAATAACCTTTTACAAAAACTTTTGAACTAAAAATAGTTAGTTAACCAAGATAATTTTCATCTCAAGAAATTTGTTGAAGATTTTGAGTCTCTAATTAAAAGTTCTGAACAAATTTTAGAGAGGGTTTGGAAGAGACATTTTCATTGACATTTTCAACTGTTTTCTTTGAATTTTGTCCATGACTTTTTTTGAAGGCTCAAAATCATAAAGGGATGTTTGGAGATGAAATTTATTTAGATTTCTCCACTTTTTTTAGTTCAAAGTTTTTTGCAATAAGTTATTGTACTATGCTAAAATGAGGTTTGAAATTCTACTTTGAACATAATTTCTACATTTTGATAATGAGTGGTCAAGCTCTAATCTTCAAATTATCCCATACCCTTGGAGCAATCATGATGGACAATAGATTTGATTATAAAAACCACTTCTCCACCTTATCTTCCAACAAATGGCTAAGAAAAAATTGTGTCATTTTACTTTCAATTTTTTTTTTGGATGGTAATTTGTCCAATGATAAATTGGTAATGGATTTCTTGACATTTTTTTTATTCTCTTGTTGCAATTCAAAATAACCTCCTTAGTAGACAAAAAAAAGCTACAAAGCAATTGCCTTCCTTCTATCACCTTGTGAGTGCCCATTTTGTCACTTGGGACTCACTCTTTTTTTTTTTATTTGTTAGTATTTTGAGTGAAGTTATTTATACAAAAATCCTTAAAAATAGGTATGTTATATGCTATTATTGTACTTGTTCCTAATTAACTTGGTTTTCCCTAAAACATAACCCAAATCCTACATGTAAATAGGGTAGAAACCCAAAAGTTGTACATATTGTAGTCATTTAGTAGAATTGTCCCAAACTGGCTAAACTTGCCTTACATGCAATAGAACATGGCTAAATTGGTCCAAAGGAACCTATGTGAGAACCCTAAGTCAATGCTAGAGAGAGGTTTCAGTTTTCCCATCGTATCGACGAAATAATAGAAACCCCAATTATTAGCCTACAAGTGAAGAAAACTCAAGATGATCCAAAAGAGGGCATCTACAACATAAGTATGGTGGATCAAGGTAAAAATCATGCTAGAAGTCCAATGGTTAAATTTGTTCACCAAGATTCCCCTTTGTAAGAAAGATTTTCCATTCACCACAAATTAAAGGAGATAGCAAGGTTTGATTCTCCTTCATCAAATGTGCAAAGTAAGAATATTGGCCTACACATCTTTTGTAGAATTCCATAGAAGGTTCTACAAAAAATTCCGGGATTTTCTAATGATTAAAAGATATTCTTTCAAATGGTCAATCACCAAATTTCACAATGAGAAATTCATAGAAATTACCTGAGTGTGAGCCTTGTGAATATCACTTGAGTCTTGAAGTTTTGTTTTTTTCGCTTTTGCTCATTTTTATGGATAATTATGTTCATAAGCACCAAAAAAGTGGGTTTAAGGAATAATTGAAAGAGACCCCTATATGTATGGGTTAATGTTTCAAGAACTTTGGAAGTTCCATAAGCATTTCTTTTTGTTAGTTTTAAGAGTCTAAATGGATGTTTGACTGTCAAATTAGGAATTGGGAGTAGTTTCCAACTTTGGCAAAATATTGTAAAAACACTTAGTTTGGATTCCATGTAGGATTTTGCCAGTCAAAGTGCATGCGGCAATATTGGCTAAATTTAGCAAGCTTAGGATCAATCTAACTTCTCTAGTGTCATAGAAAATTTATAGCAAAAGATTAGGTGAAAATTACATTTCAACTACGAGAATTGAAAATTTGCCATTATGCATAACTTTGCAAGCAAAATCCACAAATACAATATGCAGCGATTGCTAGAAGAAGAGACATGTTCTTAGCACAGAAACATACCAAAAACATAATGATGAAGCCAGATCGCCAAGATTCCCTTATACAGAAATGATTCCTCCCCGATGATATTAAATCAAGAGAAGTAAATTTATTTCTCTTTTGAAAAGTGCAATTTGAACTTGAAACTTTGTGTAGAGGATTTGAGGACTTCCTAAAAGTTACTCAAAAAGTTTTGTAATTTTTCAAATTATACAACATGACTCAATAGAAAGTCAACCAATGTTATTAGGAATGGAAAAATTCATGGAAATTCATTTGGTGATGGTAAAATTCCACTAAAAATTAGGATAGTGTGTTTAAGTCTAAATAAGCACTTCATCAAGTTTTGCAACATTTTGACAACAATAACTACCCAAATCGGTGGCGCTAATGGATTTTAATAGAATTTGAAAACATTCCACAAATTGACCATCGAACTACAAGCATAAGAAGGCCAAATTGAGTCATTTTGGACTCTTTCCTTGCATTCTTGGACCTTCCGGACAACTTTGGCTAGTCAAAATTAGCAAAAATCACAAACTCCAAAACTTAGGTTTTTCACCTTTTTCACTAAGATGGAAAATGTTGTCTTTTGGGAGGGTTTTTGACTGGAAAGTTTGGGGTTAAGGGATTCCTAGAGTAATTGAGGTCTTTTGAAACCAATGGTGTAGTTTGTTTCTCATTTGGAGTTTTCCTTCAAAAGATATAGGACAATCAGTTGTGCAGTAGAATTAGGCATAGTAAAAGTTAGTATTAATAGTTTTTTATTTACTTAGTTTGTTTTAGAGTAAAAGGAGGAGGTGAAGGCCCTTGGAAATGTATAAAAGCGCTCCCACTGACTCCTTTTGGACCCCTTTTCTTGTTTGAGACCAAATCTTTTTGCTTTCATTCTTGTTTGGCTGCCACGAGGCCCTTGTTTTGTACTTTGGCCAATTCGTGGCTTTATTAGTGAAGCTTTGAGCAATTTGCCAAAGTCTCCTTGCATTCTTTTTGTGAACCTTGCCTTTGGCTTTGTGTTTTGAGCTTATTCCAAAGGACGTGGGGGGGCCCTCTGGTTTTGCTTGTTTTTTCCATTTGAATACTAATACTAAAAGACTCTTGGCCAAATTCTAACGATGCCATTAGCCAAGAACTTTTAGAGCTTTCTTGCTTTTTTTATGTTGAGTCTTTTAAATTCCTCACCGAGCTTTTTTTAACGAGAGATTTCACAACTTGTTGTAGCAAATTTCCCTTGAAGCCTCGATGTGGAAAATGGTGGTCCAAGTATTGTTCTTTGTTCATTTGGGAAGACTTGGGTGAGATCCAAGTCTCCAAAGTTCTGCTATACATCATCTTGTCGTTTCCTTGAGGTATAATAGCCCCATATAGTAGAGCTTCGCTTCTACACTAAACTTTTTATTCATCCTAAAAATCCTCCTGTTGTGTGTGTTTCCTTAGAAATACCAAAAGGCAAAACCTTGCCCTTAGAGTATCCAATTTAACTTGGGTTAGGGGTCTCTGAAAGGAGACTGAAGTTGGCGAGCAATGGCCAAGTTTTGGACAAACTGGATTGGCCCAGTTTGGTTGGCTCATCTGAAGGGCCTGTCTGAAGCCCAACACGGGACTGTATACGTGGTTGGTCAATAGCCGGCCACAGGGGGGCACTTGAGGAACCCAAATCCAGAGAGGTCAATTCATCACAAAAATCTAATTTTTGCTTACAGAATCAATTTCTGGAGGACCAACAGATTGAAATTCAGATTTCTTTCTCAGTTTTGTTTGAATGAAAGTCATTTAATTTGTGGAGGTTCCTTATCAAGTTCTTGGCCTATCCAATGGTTGGATTTGGTTTTATTAGAGTGCATATTTTTCTAAAATTACAAATGTGGAAGAGTGTCAAGCCAAAAATTGCACCGATTTTAGTTCAAAACTTGATTTGCAAAAATGAGGTCATAGATTAAAGAACCCAAGGATTTCAAAAAATCAGCATATCAAGAGAACCTCATTTCAAATCCATTCCAACAAGTTTTACTCAAAAAATGATAATATTTTGTATGTCAATTCCAAACTATTCTTCCACATAGCACTTTATAGCAGTTTTTCCCAAATTGTCAATTTTGGAAATGGATCCAGACGTTTACGGGTTAAAGAATCAAACAAGAGTAACCCAAGTCCAATAAGGCTTATCCAACCAGGAGGAACCCAGTCCAGAGAGGCATACCAAACAAGAGTAACCCAAGTCTAGAGAGGTCAGTTCTTAACAAAACATCTTATTTTTCCTTAAAGAATCAAACAGGAGGACCCAAGTCCAGGAAGACTTACCAAACAAGAGGGAACCCAAGTCAGTGAGGCATATACTGATTAATTAAAACTTTGATTGCGTTAACAACCAGAGTGCTGGTTGAGGCGTAGAGGGAAGGAAGATCAGCCCATACCTTCGGTCAACCTGAGTTGACCAAGAAACTTGGAGCTCCCTCCCTCCAGAGGCCTTGCAAGCTCAGCTGGCTCCAAAAATTCCTTTGCAAACTGGACACAGATTGAGGGAATTCATGTTTTGGTTCCATACCAAAACAAATGCAACAAGAATAATAGGATTGAAGAGATCCTTTCCGTAGTTGGGAAGAAGAGAGAATTGTCAACGGGAATAGAAAATTCAAGATGAAGCAGTAAATTGACTTTCTCGCCATAGTTTAAAATCGAACTCAAAGTCAATCTAAAACACCTGAAATAAAGATTCATTTGACTTAATAGAGGTTCTAGAGGTTAACGAAATTAGAGAAAGGGTAAGAAAGCTTAGTTGGGATAGATTTGACTTCAAAATACGTTAGCAATACTTCAAAAGAATTAGATTTTCAAGGATTTGACGTAGAAAAATAGGGCCTTCAAAAGAGAAGGAAAAAACTTAGAAAGAAATTGGAAAAAATCAACTTGGAACAAGCAAAAGGAAGCTTGGAAAGTAGACGCAACCACAATAAGTCCAATTACCAAGAATAAAAAATACGTGAAGAAATACAGAGATAATGGAAAGAGCATACACTCAAGTGATGGAGTTTGAAGTGCCAAGTGGAGAAGAAAAGATCAGCAACATTAAGGTTAGTGCTTAAATAGAAGTCCATAGTTACGTACCATTTCAATTATAATTTCAATTTCACCTTGCAATTAGGACTATAGGTATAAATTAGAGTCAAACCATAGAATCACTAGGATAGCGGAATTAGGATTTAAATCACATAGAGAATTTCTGTAGCTCTCCAAAACTATATTACACTTCAAAATCTTGAAAAAACTCCCCAAAGTATGTTTGGATGAAGCTTAATTTAATTTTGGATGAAAAATCAAAAGGAAAGGGAATTTGAAAGAAAATTAAAGAATTAGAATATAGTGAAGGCAAGAGAGGAAAAGAATAATTGAACCAAAAGAAAGAAAAGAAATTAATCAACCAAAGTAGTTGAAATTTATTCTAAAATCATTTTAAAAACCTGAAAGAACCACAAGATTTTATTTTATTGAAAGTCAAAGTCAAAAGCAAGTGGAATCAAAGTAACTTGAAGGGGACAAGTAAAAAGAACTGGTAATAAATTTTGATGAATCGATTAACGATCAAAATTACTCTTTAACTCTTTACTAGGAATCTTGAATAGGAAAATTGACTTTTATCCAAGGATAAATGAAAATCTTGAAGGTAAAATTATTTAATGATAAAAATAGAAGTAGAATTAAAATAAAGTTATCTTGAATGAAAATTGTAGTAAAAATAGATGAAGGATTAAAAGGTCACTCAAAAGAATCTTATTAAGAATTTAGAATCTAGAAAAAAGTAGAACCTCAAGGATAAAATTAAAAGCTTAAAAAAATAGAAGATAATTCAAAAATTCATAGTCAACTCCAAAAATTAGAATAGAATTAGGACCCAGAAATTTTCATCATTTATCCAAAAATCTACCAATCTAGGATTATAGTTAGGATTTAGCAAAAAAACTCCATTGCTTAAAAGGCAACTTGTTTACTACAAACCAATCACCCATAGAATTTGATCGATTAACATAGAACCCGGTTGTGCATATTTGGTCTTGAGGGTGAAGATCAAAACACTCACACAGAGGTGCGGTAAAATCTCACTAAAAATTACACTAGCTTCTTTTATGCTAATAACATGTTTCAACAAGTTTCAAGACATTTTGATAGCTAAAAGACTCCAAATTAGCAAAATCCTTCCAAGACTAGCAAAATAAAGATTACAGTGGAGTTGACCGATGTACAAGGAGTGTACGAAGTTGGAATGGGTCCCAAATTAGGTCTTTTTTTACTCCCTCATACCTACCTAAGACTGTGGACTAGTAACTTTCTACAGAAAAGTCAACCTCCAAAAGGTGGGGTTTTTAATCCTTTGGGAATTTAAGTTGATGCTAGCTTTCGACAGGTTTTTAACGTAAGAAAAAGGGGTGATGGAAAATTTTGGACAAAAAATGGCGTTCTAAAAACAATGGCATAATTTGTTTGGAATTTGGAATCTTTTGCCAAAAGCTAGAGTTTTTCACCAATATAGAAAGTCAGAACTTATGGATTAGATTGAAAATTTTAGTTGATAAGATTACTATTTAGGAAAAGAGGGAGGTAAGGGCCCTTGGAAATGTATATATATGTACTCATTTTCCTCTCAAAACACTCTTTGTAGCCATATTTTGGCTCGTTTCACTCTATTGAATTCATTTATTTGGACTTTGGCCATTTGGGGCCAAATTGCCAAGTTTGCCTTGTGTTTTGAGAGCATTTCAAGCTCTGTTGTTGGTGTTTTTAAAGCTTTCCTTGAAGGACATTAGGGTCCCTTCAACATTTGCTCGCATATTTAATTGTTGGTGTATTTGTTATTCATTTGTTTTGGTTTGAGTTTGGTTTGTTTGTATTAATCCAAGAATTATCCCTCACCGTACCTTGGTGATGCCACTTTGGAGGGCTTGTAGTTCATATTTATAAAATTCTAAATTTCTAAGTGGAAAATTCCTTGATTGCAAAATCCCTTATAGTTTGGATGTTATTGTACTAACTTTTATGTATTGATTTTGAACTAGCAAATATTGGTACTAATTCCTTGTTCTAATGTGATAATGTGGATTTTGACACTCTAACTTTGTTGGGACTATTTTGTGTATTCATGGTTTTGACAAATACGGCGAAGCTTTGACTTTGTAGGTCCTAAAATCCTTATAGGAGTTGATAAAAATTCAAAGTACAGCAAAGCTTTCACCTTGAGTATAGAAAGAACTTCCCCCAAATTGCATGTTGGTTGATATTTGGCCTTTTCAAGTTAAATTTCCAAAACACAAGTTTTTGACATCCAAGTTTAACATCCAAAATAGTTAAATTCCTTGCCTAATCTTGGGCATGGGGTTGTAGTAGTTGTCTTCTTTCTTCGCTTAAAGGTTACGCTTGATGTTCAAAATTTCTCCAAGGGAAGGTTGATAGCAATTGAGAAAAATTTCAAGACTAAGGGCTCGAAGGCAAAGAATCAACGATTTCCAATAACCTTGACCCTCCAGTAAGCCAGATCCTTAGCGGATGAACCCCAGTAGTTGCCACACACGAGCCAGCTAAGAGAGTTCGATACTAGATTGGGTATGAGGCGCCGGATACCAGGGTTGACACGACGTCCGGACGTCTGGGACGTTCGAACGCGGACGCTGTGTCCGCAGCGTCCGCTGACATTCGCGTCCCGGCGGACGCAGCATCCGCCCCGTCCGCCCGTCCGCTCGATTACGGCCGTCCGATCGACTCGCGGATTGATCTGGTCCGCACGATCTGGGCGTCCGCTTCGGGCCATCCGCCTCGTCCGTCCGCCCCGCCCCGCCCATCCGCTTTCCGACGGTGATCGGGACGCTGCGTCCGGACGTCCGGAAAACGGACGCTATTTTAGGGCGAACGTTGACATTCGTCAACCCTGCCAGATACGAAGCCCAAGTACAGATTGAGTATGAGAGATGGGTAAGAATCTGGGTACAAATTGTTTCTCTAAGGCCAAGCCATCGCTCTAGGGCTTGGGACACAATTATTTGGAACTCATCCAAATCTCTTGGGATTTTAGGAACACAACTTAAAAACACCATAAGTAGAATTCAAAGGGTGGAAGAATCCTAGATCTTGAGTAGAAGGGAAACAAAAAAGTAGAATAAATCATTGTGAGTAGATTAGGAATACATAGATCATGAGTAATTCAATGAGTCTAAAAAGGGAATTTTGCAACTCTAATTTGCTCTCAAACTACATTCTCCAACACCAAGAGGCATAAATTAGAAGTAGAAGAGAATTAGTAGGATACTCAAAACTCCATAGCTCAGATTCAAACCGCAAGTCGCAAGTGCAAAACATGAAAGGGCAATTGGGAGTTTGAAGAGAAGTTTAGGAGTCAATAGGATTAGTGGAGATCTTAGAGAAATGATTTAGACCATTAGAAGTTGGATAAACCAATAATTGACATTAGATAGGAAGATAGGAGTTTGCAATTGTCAATTATTGTTTGGAAATTGGAGCCAATATTCCATGGAGGTCGAAGTCAACATTTAGCATAAAATAATGGAGGGGGAATAATGTGGAAAGAAAAGGAGAGAGTAGAAGTAGAAAGAAAAAGAGTTTAAATTTCCCAAACTCTGTACCAAACCACATTTTCAAGTGGTGAGCACAATTCTATGAAGGATCTGAACATGGCCAACAACAAAGAGTTTAAAGGAGTATTTGACCACCTCATAGATGAGGCCATTTCCAAGGCGAGTTACTAATTCCTCCAATTTATATTCAAATTCCACACTTAGCCAAACTTTAAGTGCAAGTTAGAGTGTCAATATTAAGTTTTTTCAACTTCTAGATAGAATATCTTGTAGAATTTTTTTAGATGTTTCCAAAAACATATGATGCTTAGAAATTGGAATTAAATCAAGAAAGGTACTAGTGGATGAAGTTTAGGAGTTGTAGTGGATGAAAATTAGACAATTTCATCCAAAAAGAATAAGAATGGAAACTTAGATAGATTTAGAAAAGTAAAGATCGAAAGTGAAACCAAAAATAAATTTCAAGTTGTAGATTAGTAGAAAACCATGAATGAAGTTTAGAAGCACTAATTAGTTGTCAAACTTCATCAACTCATAACTTTCACCTGACAAGTTTAGAATTGGAGTTCTTTAGCAATCTAGATAGTGAATCTTAGACCCTGCAAGGAACCAAAATCAAAAGTCTAAAAGTAGTAAATTGAAAGTGGAATTCCCCACCTTAGAAATGAAGTAGGAAGTAAGTTAGAGTCTTTTGAAGACAACCAAGTAAAGAATTAGAGGTAGCATTAGATAAAAAAAGATTGGAGGAATCCAAAAGTCCTTCAACTTTGAAAAAATACCTAAAACTTCAATAGTTGTAAGAGGATGAAGTTCGGGACAAGGAATGGATGAAGTCACCTCATAATCACCCAATCAAGTGTAAACTTGGAACTTGAGTAGAAGTTAGTAGTGTAGAGCTAGGGTCCAAAATTTGTAGCCAGTTGAAATAAGAAAATTGTCAAAAAAGGTGGATGAAGTTTAGATTGCCTCTTAAAAGTTCCAACTTCGTCTAGTCATAACTTCCTATAGGAATCTCCAAATCTTACAAGATTTAGGTTTTTGAAAATGGCATGAGTTGAACTACAATTTCAATGAGTTAAAATTAGACTATAGACAATGGCTCAAAGACCTAGTGTTTAGAATTAATCTTGGGGATTAGGATAGTTTTTAGTGATTTCTCTGAATTTTAAGAACTTAGAAAAGATCCATTGCTTGGAAGGCACAACAGATCGACGTTAGGCACCCATTAGGATTTACATTCAAAATACTAGAACCTCGTTGTGTATGTATATTTTCCAAGGGTGGGCAAATAGGTGCTCACACTCACGCTCATAGACACGACATCTAGATGTTCGGACAACGCTAGATCAAAAGTCACCAACTTGGTGTAAAACAAGCATGCAACATTCATGATTAGAATTGAGGACAACTTCAGGTCTTCCCTTAACCCTAGTCTTATGCAACATGTTGTGTTGCTCATTATTTTTGCCAATTTATTTACTTTGCCATTGGAGAGGGTTTTGGATGGTGTGGATTTGCATTCTGACTTTTGAACACAAGGCATTAAAAAAACTATGAAATAGTTTGTATGCGTACGAGCATTATTCAAAATTTTGCATGGCCATGTTGCCAATTTAACATGCGTGAGTGATGTTTTGTTGCTAGCTCTATTGCTCCATGTTGAATGAATTCACCAATTTTATTTGTACAATGTGCTTGATTCACCCAAACTGTAGTTTAGAGGGATCGACTTGTATTCACCTATATGCAATATAAGAGGAAAAAGAATATCACCAACATAAAACCTTGAAAGTGTGGATGATTGCTACTTGAGAATTATACAATCAATCCACAAATCACCACTTCAACAATAAGCCCCGATGAATTTTCACCTTTTCATCTATTTTTTTAAAAATGAAAAAGAAACCTTGTTGTTTGGTTCGACACAAAATTTCTCCATATTTGAAACTAACCACACCAACTCACACCATTATAGATTCAAATTCTATTCAAACTAAGATAGATCAACCTATAGCCACCGTATTCCTATTGTTTCCATCCTACTTTTGGCTCCATTATTACCACAAAATTCATTTTACTTCATGTACTTTTTTGACAAAATCAATGCATTAATTTCAACTTGGGTAATGTGTCAATCTTTGATTGGTGGATATTCAAGTGCTAATAGATACCCCCTAAGGTGATTATGGGTTGTTGATATGACATTTTTGATTCCAGTCCATGGATGGTTTTGTAATTTCAGAGTAGACTACTTCAAAAATTCACAAAAATTTAAATTTTAATCGAAAAATTCTAATTCACTTGGCTTTGATTAGTGGAACAAGCGCACATTTGTGAAAAATATCTATCCTTCTTGAAGTTGTCCCTAAGATATTACTATTGCTAATTAGGGTGATAATAGGTAGGTCTATTTTAATGAGTTAGCAGTGGTCCAACTCATCCGAGAAGAATGGGACTTCCTACCCTCTTTTTTATTCAATAAGATTTTCCATGTACTTTTAGTAGTCAATGGTTGGATAGTAGAACTCCAAGGTCCTATATTCACCATTATTCTTGTTTGCACAATATATATAATCCATGATTAGTTGGTCCCCATGTGAGTGCCTAGTTCATCACTTAGGACTCATTATTTTTTTCATTTATTAGTATTTTGAGTGTGAATTATCATACCCAAAACCACAAAAGAGTGTAAAGCCAAAATAGGTATGTCACATGCCAATATAGTATTTGGTCCTAATGAGCTTATTTTTCCTAAACTTGATTTGAATCCTACATATAAATAGTGTAGAAACTCAAAAGTTGTACATATTATAATATTTGAGGAGAATCATCCAAATTGCTTAAACTTGTCTTGCATGTGACAAAACATGTCTAAATTGTTCCAAGGGAACCTATGTGAGAACCTTAAGTCAATCCCAGAGAGAGGTTTTAGTTTTCATTTCATTCTCTCGCTTGAGTTGTTCTTGGTTTTTTCTTTCGTTGCTTGTTTTGAACACTACTCTAGTGCCAATTGACAACTTATAGTTTGTGATAATATTCTTAGTGACTATGTTTGTGGAAATAGTAACACCAAAGCAACTTCATTACTATTGGCTTCTCATAAGTTGATTTCTTTTATGCTTGTTTTTGTCACTTCTAGTTCCTATAGTTTTAGTAAGTGCGATTTATTTCAGTCGGACTACGTAGTGCTTTAGGTGGTTGGATCCCTATAGAAGATGTCCTTCATTTGGAATTCATTGTGATGCTCAAATCCATGATTTGCATTTCACGTAGTGCTTCTTCTTCAATGTATGTTGGATTGTGAGTTCTTAGCAATCATCAGGCCATAAATTCCGGAAGCATTGCAATATTGAATTTACTCATAGTTTCATATTATCTTCGAGTCAAGGATAAAATTTCCTCATGTACTAATGATAGCTGCCTACAAGATAGTAAAACATAATGTGAGAAAAACTGTTAAATATTTACTGTATTGACTTTATCTTTGAGTCCAAAATAACTTGTGAGTCTAAGAACACTCAATGTCTTCAAGAATATGAATATGAATATTTTCAAAATTCCTAACTATATCTCCGAGTAATAGTATATTTTGTTTTAATCAATACTCCTACATGTTTTGTGTATCAACTTTATCTTCGAAGCCAAGATAACTACAAAAACTATAAAGACTTATACACAATAATTCTACAATAAAATATTTGAATATTTTCATCATTTCAATGACATGAGACTGGATTAATAGGAAAATCAAAAAGTCTATATTATGAATCAGAAAAACAAATCACACGAAACTTCTTAGATTCTTTTCTAATGATTGTTTTTTTTAAAAAGTGAAGTGGTTTTATATTTATCTTTGAATCAAAGATAATATGAAGGTTTAGAGTTCTTAAATATTTGAATAATTAGTGTTTACATCTCTAGTTATATTTTGAGGTTCAACATTTACGTCCTAACTTCAAAATTATTGTCAACTCAAAGATATTATATATATTAGACAAAAAGAGTCCAAAATGACAACTTATGATAGTATAATATGAATTGAGAGAGCAATGTCTCAAAAACTTATTGGAGTAGTTGGTTTTATCTTCAAGTCAAAGATAAGTTTGACTTGTCTAATTATTCATCGTCAATATGAAGTCTATTTATTTTAATTATATACTTAATGACTATTGATACCAATCAAAAGTTGTCTCCAATTTCAGCAGCATTTTTTGTTGAGTCGAGGATAAATTTGGAGTCATAATGTTGGTCTTCTTGCTTGGCTTCGATTTCTAATCTTCATGATCATTTTTGTATATAAAACCCTTTTAACTATATTGTAATGGGGTTTTTTTGTCTTTTATTGTCTTGTGGTTATTTTCCATCCATTGATCTTAGAGTTCTTGTTAGGGGGGTTCAACGAAGGTTCATGTATTTGAGATTTTAATATATATTTATCCTGGAGTCGAGGATAATTTATAATTTGAAATAATTTTTGCTTTTCTTTTGGCAAAATGGAGAGTCCTGTTGTAGACGACTTTGCAGTTCTAGTGCCAGTTTTACCAACAAGTGTGATAGCTTGCAATGGCATTCTTTGTACTTTTTGGAATATGAAGTGTGTAACATTTATAAATGAGGACGGAGTAGAGGTAGCAAAAGGAATATGCCATAGTGTTGATGTAGACCTTGTCATTGACATGATGCTATTGGGTGACAATCAGGTTGCAATTCAAATTGCGGAGTCCTTGTATGAGGCTAAAGTTCCATCGTTATGGATGTGGTCAATGTGCTCTTGGTACATTTCAAAGATCTACCTCACGGATGCTAGCTTGTATAATCACAATCAAATTTTTGTGCACAAAGTGGCTCTCAACACATCTAGGCGACGCATTCAGGCCAAAGTTCGTTGATATGAAACCTCTCCAGAAAGGAAGGAGCTTGACAACCCTCCCAAGAAAAAAGCCCTCCTAACACTCCACACAATCATAGAGGTAATTGCGATAATTTATTGCCGCTTCAACTGCCTTCAAGTATTTTCACGCAATGAAATTCAAGCCATTTGGTCCCTAATTCACGTGGATGGTGGAGTATTCTAGTGTAAGTCATATCTACTTGACATGCACAAGCAAATTTACCGTGATGAATGTGGAAGAGAAATGATCACCTTAGCACATCCTGATATTTGTCCCACTACTTAATGGGCTATCCATGGAGTTTCAAGAGCTACCTTTTATAGATACAAAGAGATGGCAAAAAATGATATGCAACTAGAGGAGCATGGTAGTTTAGGCTTGAAGAAACTACGGACACATGCACTACAAGCGACGGCCATACTATGAATGCTATTGGAAAACACTTCCAATAAAATGCTGCACAAGTTAAGGATCCTTCAATCAGGGGAGAAAGTTCTGTCTATAGTCCTACCATCTACATTCCAGTGGAGAGACAAGTTGCTTGAGATCAACATCATGAATTTATCCTTTCAACTACAACATATTTCCACAAGTGGATTGAATAGGATCCGGTGTGATTTTTTTCCAGAATACACTCCAAAGGCTCATAGAGATAGTTTTGCTTATTGTAGTGTGTGACAAATTCAAGCAACTTAGGAACACTTGCACTCCACGTTTGAGGGCACAATAAGTATGGACTAACAAATTAAAAGTTCACCTTGAAAGGCAAAGAGCACATAAGGAGCTCTACTAATGATGTACCTTCGCAAGGTTGTTTTAGATGTACCCTTACAAGGTTCAAACCATCATATACGACAAAATAGATCACTCAAAGATAGCTTCTCCACATTTCTGTCACAAGAGCAAGCAAATGATTGTTTCATAAAGTTGCTCGTCGCTATGACGGGTATGATTGCTCATGGTCATGGAAATATGTGATATGCACACTATAAATTAGACATGTTTTCGATGGACTCCAAGCACACCATGGGATCCATTGCAAAATTGTTGTGAGATCTTGAGTCTGAACTAAAGGTTTCTTTGCGTCAATTATTTGATATGAAGGATATGATTCATCTATTGTCAAAAGCCATACTAGAAGACTCAAAGATTTGTATTGAATCCCTACTGACTCGCCTTGAGGAGGTTGTTGAACCTCAACCCTTCCTTCCAACTTTGACTCTTCAACTTGATAATGCCTCTAGAGACCACAAAAACCAATGGGTTTTTGCAATTTTCTCTCTCCTTGTATGTAGAGCCATTTTCTACAAGATATACATCAATTTCCTCATTGTCAAATACACTCATGAGGACATTGATGCTCTTTTTGGTCATAGGAGCAGCAAGTTGATGACAAATGACTACCCCATGCTTCCGAGGGTGATGAAGTCCTTCATGGATTGTAAAATACAACTTGTGATCCTTCATTTCATTGAGGAGGTTCCTGACTTCAAGCGATTTGTGAAAGGATACTTGCATATAAATGATGATTCTCTGTAGGGCAATTTTCAAACTCAAGTATTCAAGTTTTACAAGGATTCGAATGAGTGGCCCTTGATGCAGTACAAAATTCTTTGTACGGATGTTGATTAGTTGCCCAAGGAAGGTGGGGAAATTTGCTTGTAAGAGACAATAGATGGGCACCTTGAAGTACCAAGGGGTATTCTTCAACCTTTGGCTCCGCACCTTATGCGTTGCATTGATGAAGTCTATAAGGGCTTGGACAAATACATTGCATTGTAGGGTACAATGGTCAATCAGAACTTATCTAGAGATCTCCGGAGGAAGAATGAACTAGTGAAGTGATACTGGGAAGGTGTAAGAAGTGCTCTCAATGAACCTCTTATGAGGCGTGAAGCATTTCGGGATGGATTTTGGCCTTATTCAATAGTCGCCAATGAGGTCAAATATCAATTCCTTGATGATGGTATGATATGTGAGGAGTTTGTGGAGGATGCATCTTTTGTTGGTTGAAAATGTGATTGTCCCGCTTCTTCATTCAATCTTTATTGTGATATATATGCAGATTACTTTCTTATGGTGCATCTTGTTGATAGTGACCTTCGTCCATTTTGGCTTGCTTTGGCACTCACAAACCCTAATCCAAATCTAGAGCATGTCAATTCCATTTAGTTGTAGTATTAAACTCCTACGTCTTTTCAGCACATTGAGGAGGACACTCATTCAAGGTAGAACACTAAATAGGAAAATTCATGGTATAAAGACAAGGCTATCTCCCTTAGCTGGATGCATACCAATTGTTTCATGATTGCATGAAAGGCAAGTGTTAGAGTAAAGACTTTGGATTCAAGAATCAAAATTCTGAAAGTAGAAATTGTTATCATCAAATCTTGGATGGAGTCCTTGGTGTTTGGTAAAAGCAACAATGCATCCTTGGTGTGAAAATGAATACTTTTTGGCATAGAATGTTATTAGGGCTTTTTGAATTTCTACAATTTCTTTTGGAAATAGTATGGAGACATGAAAAAAATAGGAAAAAATAGAATTTTTTTTTTAAAAGAAAAACAGGAGTTTATGGAGTTTTAGAAGTTGATACTTAGATTAGTTTGATTATAATATGTTTGAAAAATTGGAAAGGAAAAAAAATTAGAAAAAGAATTGTGAAAAAAAAATGGAAATTAGAAATAGATTTAGTTATCAAATTCTATTATCCATTTTTGTTTGTTGATCATTTTTTATATTATTTAAAAATTCAATCCTTTTTCAAGTTATTTGGATTGACTACATGTTGGACACTAATGTATTAAATTTGTATTGTTATTAAGAATACTATATTATGTATTTGGCTACTTCTTTATTACATTTTTATGGTTCATATTTGTTTATTTTCTAAGAATACACAAGTACTAGAGGCACTTACGTAGCTAAGAATTTGTAATCCTAAACACATGCCAAATCATGTACTTCAATGTTTTAGTTAATTACTTATTTTGAATGATGGTTCAAGTTTGAATTTGAGGAGACTCCTTAGAGTGTACTATAGTATAGTAGTGCCATACAAATCAACCTAAAGATCAACCATAAAATTATGTGTACTTTGTAATGAACCCATATAGGAATATGAGACATAGAGTGTATAGAATAAAAAGTGAAAAGTGTTTGTGCTACTTCTTATGCTTAAGAAAAATTTACAATTCTCTTAGCACATGAAAGTTTCAATTTATTAAAGTGTTTCAAATTGGAAAGGATCTTTTCTATACTAAATTAGGATCATGATTAAAATGAGACTCCAGATTCTCTCATTTTAATCAATATGGGCTTCATTAAAGAAATAGAAAAAAAACAATATAGGAAAAAGAATAGAAAAAAATAGGAAAAAAAAGAGTGTAAGGAGTTTTAAAAGTTGATAGGTTAGTTTTTTATAATATGTCAAAAAAATTGGAAAGGAAAAAAATTTGGAAAAAAAATTGAAAATTAGAAATAGATTTAGTTAGCAAATTCCTTTATTTTTTTTTTTAATGTTGATTCCCTTTTTTTTTTAGAATATTTGGAAATTGGGTTCACTACATGTTGGAAGATTATATAATGGATTTGTATTGTTATTTTCAATACTATATCATATATTTTTCTACTTCTTTATTGTGTTTTCATGGTTCATGATTGTCTGCTTTCTATGGTTATACTTATACTAGAGGCACTTATACATTGTATGAACGACGAGTAGCTATGAATTTCTAGTCTTAACAAGTGGGCGCCTCACCCATTTGTTCAAAAAAAAAAAAAAATTCTAGTCCTAAGCATACGCCAAATCCTCTACTTCAATATTTAAGTTAGTTACTTATTTTGAATGACGGTTCAAGTTTGAATCTCATGAGACTCTTTTAAACATCCTACAATATAGTAGTGCCACACAAATCAACTCTAAGATCCAACCAAAAATTAAGTGTACTTTGTAATGAACACATGAGACATCAAGTATGTAGTCTACAAAGTGAATACTATTGTGTTACTTCCTATACTTTAGAGGAATTCACAATTCTTTTGGCATACAAAAGTCTCAATTTATTGAAGTGTCTCAAATTAATGACCACTTTTTTATACTAAATTTAGGATCATGATGAAAGTGAGACTCCACATTCTCTCATTTTAATGAATATGGCCTTATATGATAAAGTGCAATAGAGAAAAACAAAACAATATATTTTGTAGATAAAAAAAATATTTATATTGATGAATCTACCATAATTTTAAAATTTTATTTAATACATAAAGTTTTGAAAAAAAACAAACTATCATAATTTTCTATAAAATCATTTGTACATGCATTAGTTCTTATTGTTGCGACATTTCTTTGGTTAGAATTTTGTGGCATACATTTATAATTCTATTTATGCAATTCTTTTTGTTCTCTTATTTGATATTGACAACAATATTGAAATTTTTTTGTGAAGTCTTAAAAACCATTTTTTGAGATGAAAACTACTTGTAGTCAATAACATAGAAAACTCTAAAGATACTAAATCCTAAATTCTGAATCCTAAAACCCTAAACATCCCAAAATTTTAAAAATTGAAGTTGATAATTGCAAGAGAAGTTGATTGCTAGCCCAAAGTGGGCATGTGCCTAATTGTCCACCCATCTGCTTGTTGATGCATTTGGCCCCAAAGCGGTCCCTGTCAGTTTGCCTTGTGGATCACAAGTCAATTAGGTAACCAAATGGACAAAGAGTTGGGTAAACGTCCACTATATACTAGCAATCAACTTCTTTTGCAATTTGTGATTGCAATTTTTGGAATTTGGGGGCGTGTGATATACCGTTGCTTTCCAATGGTATATTATACACCCCAAATTTTTAAAAATTGAAGTCATAAATTGCAAAAGAAGTTGGCTGCTAGTATATAGTGGATGCCTACTTTTTTGTTTGCCCAACTATTTGTTTGCTCGTGCATCCGGCCCCGAAGCAAATCCAAAATAGTCTATCTAGACGTGAGTGACGAATGTGGCAGACATTAGGTCATCCACTTCAACTTAGCCTTTTGATCATGTAGACGTAGTTCCATCATTGGGTGGGGTAGATGCCAAATAGTCCGCCCAATCATAGTTGTTAGATTTAGTGGATAGTAGATTTTTCGTCTCATCTTCTTTATTTGATTAGATGGACATGGTTCCACTGTTGGATAAGGCAAAGGCCAAATAGTCTGCCTAGTCACAACTATTTGATCTAGCGGATGGTACATCAGATACCTTACCTTGGGTATCCAATTAAGTGGACGCGGTTCTACTATTGGATGGGGCAAACATTGAATGGTATGGCTATTGGATGTGGCAAACAAATTGGTGGATGACGACACAAATGAGTGTAAGCAAGGGGAATAGCCCTTGCGTACATTGGCGAACGGGAATTTATCCCCCTTGGTATATTCCAAAAAATTGAATGCCACAGTAGATGCAAGGGTTCACGTCCATTGACATGATGTCAAAACATCTAAACAACCTTGGATCAAGAGTCACCACGCAAGTGAAAGATGAGCATGGACTATTCACAATTAGAGTTGCGGACAACTTTAGGTAGTCCTTTAACTCTAGTCCTTTGCAACCTGTTGTGTTATTCATTTGTTTTGCCAATTGACTTACTTTGCCATTGGAGAGGGTTTTAGGTCATTATAAGTCTACATTTTGACTTTTGAGCACAAAACATTTAGGAAACTATAAAATAGTTTGTATGAATACGAGTATTTTTTTGAAATTTTGCATGTTTGTATCTCCAGCTTAACATGCATAAGTGTGACTATGTGACATTTTGTTGCCAATTGTACTACTCTATGTTGAATGACTTTGCCAATTTTACTCGCACAATCTACCCAATTCACCTAGATTGTAGTTCACCATAATCAATTTGTATTTACCTACATGCAATACAAGGAAAAAAAATATTGTCAACATAAAAACCTCACAAGTGTGGATGATTGCCACCTTGGAATTGTACAATTAATCCACAAATCACCACTTCAACAATAAGCCCCAATGAATTTTCACCTTTTCATCTACTTTTTTAAAAATGAAAAAAAGACCTTGGTTGTTTGGTTAGACACAAAATTTCTCCATATTTGAAACTAACCACATTAATTCACATCAATATAGATTCAAATTCTATTCAAACTAAATAGACCAACCCATAGCTGATGTATTCCTATTATTTCCATTTGACTTTTGGCCCCATTACTACCACAAAATTCATCTTAATTCATGTACTTTTCTAACAAAGTTAGTGCATTAATTCCAACTTGTATAACGTGTCAATCTTTAATTGGTGGATATTCAAGTGCTAATAAATACACTCTAAAGCAATTATGGGTTGTTAATATGGCATTTTTGACTTTACTACATAGATGGTTTTTTAATTCCAAAGTAGACCACTTCAGAAATTCACAAAAATTATAAGTGACTAGATTGTGATTTCCACTAGAAGAAATTTGTGTTTTTTCGGACAAGTGTTGAACCATGTCTACATGTTTTCTGAAACGTCATGCATGTGTACTGAAGATGTCTAGAAGAACCCGTCAAGATTCACATAGAAAAAACATGAGGAAATTTGGAAAAACATGCCATGTTTTTAGAGAAACATCACAACAAACACGATTTAAAAAGGTGACCAAAATGTGCCATGTGGCAACCACATAAGTGCCACGCAAGTAGGTAATGCCACATAGGATTTTTTTCACCTGACCAGAGGATGAGGTGATAGTTGCTATCATGTTTTTGAAAATTTTCATACTATTTCTAATGACATCAACTTAGACAACCATAAAAATTTGAATATTATTTTTAGTAACATCGATGTTTCAATTAACATTCCCGTCAAATAAAACATTCACTCATTTTACATTTAACATCTATGTGTTCGCAATAACATCCTCAAAAATTCTCACTCACAAAGTAGCCACAACATTTTGAAGCTCTTGTTTTGCAAAACATGCCCGTTTACTAAAAGCATTCTAAAAAACACTGGTTTCTTCATGTATACAGGTCCTACAGTCATTCTGGACAAGTCATTGAATATGACTAGGATATTGTAATATCACCATCCACTTTGGATGACAAAACTGAACGGATGAAGATGAAAAGAGATTGCTGACGTGGAAGAGGAAATTTTGGAAAAAACACAAATAGTTGCCTTTTTTTTGTGAATTTCACTGACGTCATTTAATGTTAGCAATCATGTTTTAGTCACGTTTTAGTCACAACCTTATTTTATTTTGGCTAACATAGACCTCCACGTCAGTGATATTTTGAAGTCATTCTATAGTCGCATTTCAATTGCATTTTATTAGTGTTGAATGACATGTGCGTAGTCATTCTTCAATCATATAATTTGGGAAGCAAAGTCACTATGTAGTTGCGTGCGAGTGACAATTGAATTGTTTCAGAGTTATGCATCTATCACCATCTTAATTTAGCCCCACACAAAATAGACCATGTACAATACATCATACAATAGTACATCATACATAGTATATACACAATATATCATACAAAATAGACCACATATAATACATCATATAAAGTACACCATACCAAATAAAATACACCACATATATTACATCATACAACTACACCATATAACTATACAAGATATCATATAAGCATACCATATATTGTACAAAATACACCATATTTGACAACTATGTTACATAGCTTCAAAGGCCACTTGATGTGAATAGTCATGGCTTGAGAAGACAAGATATTTATACAAGTGGGGTGGTAGGAGGTATGACAAATGATATGGGATATGTAAAAGATACGAATTATATTAAAATAAAATTTCAGACCATATTTAGGCATGGTCCATTGGCTTTTTAAAAAACTTGAGACTAAGAAATGTTGGGATAACAATCTTTCACTTCCAAAAATTTATTTGAGATTTCAAGCCTTAGATCTAAAGTTATAAAGCCAATATTGTCTAATTACCATAAAGTGGAGAGGTCAAGGAGATCTTATTCCTATTTGCTTGTGAAGTAGTGTCTAAGTCACAGTGGAGTTGCATGTCAATCTTCTTTAAGTCAATTTCTTGTTGCATGACTTCAATGTGACTAAAATGCAGTGATACAAAAGTCTTCTTTGTGGAATGCATGTGCATTCCATCTTTTGAGAGTTGTTTGCAGGCATACACATATATAAAATGTATGCCTCTATTGATAATTATGTTCAATAAACAACTCAAATCTAAGTAAACAATCCTACTTTGATTATTTTGAAAAATAATGTTGAATTATTGAAATTGTATACCACTATAACTTACTAATGTAACAATTTACCAAATAAATAACATGATGGATATGTCAATATAATATTTGAAAACTAAACTAGTAGATATTAAAATCATTACAAGGATTTATCTTATTACTGTAAGTGACACTAGTGTTTCTAAATCATAATAATTTTATTTATTACAGATTGAAATATTCTTGTAATGCACTATTTTCTACAAAAATGTATTTTTGGGAGATGAGAGTTAAGTATTATGAAGTAATTTCCTAAATTCAAATTTTAAATCAAGAAAATCTACATAATTAAAGTCTTAAATGGTTCTTGGATTCCTTGGCTTTGACTTTTGTTACACAATCCATACTTTGAAAGTTTCAAATACATTTATTTTGAATAATACAAGGATAAATATTTTAAGAAGGTAACTTTAAGGTCCTTTGATTATTTTCCTAATTTTTCATATTTGGGGATTTCGGTAAAAAAATATTTCTACAACTATGATGAAGCAATTGCTTTCCTAATATTTTATATTTTGAAGTTTTAGTAAAAATGGTTCTACAACTATGATGAAGGTTGTATAATTTTATCAAAATATACCACCATCTTTTTCCCTCCCCTTAACTACACTCCCATGTATGTGACAAATATACTAGTCACGTTTTAGTTGATAGTATAGTGCAGCCTTGCTTGTTTGGATAGAGGTAGATACTAAAAAAATTTTACAAACTGCCCATAATCCTACTGCAAGTAACAATTGAATTGTCTCTTGTCGCGTCTTAGTGCACACGCTCAATTTGTATGACTTCGTGTTATTACAACATAACTCCAAGAAGTTTGTAATCTTGAACCACAACAAGGAGCTAGCCACGTCATCACACCGCTTTCCAAGTCAGCCACCCTAAATCCAATAGTTAGTTGCGCATTAGTCAGCATGAGTCATGTTTAAGTGACATATAGGTGAGAGGAAGTCATCTTCCATAACTAAGTTCTCCATGCCGTTCCCTACATTCTCCGATTGACGACGCTGTCAACAAAAAACTATAGATGAATAACAAATGTCATTGCTAGTTCATCTTGTAGTTATAGCTTCCACTACAGAATGATTGGGATGTTGTAGGGAGCAAAATTTTAGTGCAATTATGGAGGGACCAATCATAGTGGAGTCATTTCGGACACCTAGTCACATTTACCCCTGATTTCTTGTAGTATCTCAAGCAAAGCCAAAATTTGGGATGTTTGCAAAGATGGAATTTGACATCACTCAAGACATCAACACGCAGAATTCTTGTATTAAAAAAACATTTTTTTCTTATAGTGACTTAATCACCATAACTACAAATCCACAACAAAAAAGTTCTATCTCTAAAACAAACACAAAGCTAACTTGACTAGAATAAAATCAAAGAAGCCTCAAAGCCTAAGTATCCCAAACTCTAGTTGACAAGAATAAATGGTCAACTCCTACATGGGGTTCTTAAATGACTAAGGTCTCCATAAGAACACAATATGGGTTGAAACCCCCATTTTAGCCCGATAAATAATAAGTTGTGACGTACTAAACACTATCTAATGCCTCATCACCTGACATATTTAATTGTCCTATTAATTATCAAAATCAACAAATTTTCACATTTGATGAAATTACTAATTATATGGACTTTGTCATTGTCAAGTGGTAGAAGTGATACATGTATTTTGAACATTTGTGTCATTTCTTTTAAACATGTATATTTGGTAGTTGTAACACACGTCATAAGCCACCTATTATGACTGATGGTGCTCTAGAGTCTTTCCACAAGTTAGTATTCGGGCCATTATCAAGCGTTGTGTCATAGTAGTAGACTAGTAGTGATGCATTACCTTGCAAACCATCTAAATTGAATGCAATTTTGTGCATTTTAGTTTGTATTGGGGGTTAGTTCTAACTCACTTATGTGCTTAATTTGTATGTAAGAAAAGTGTTAAGACATTGATGGGGTCATTGGCACATCATTTGTAATTCATACTTATGCTTTGGCACATGTTGACATGATATGATATTGGTGAAATGCACTTGTGTATGACATACAATTACACATTGAAGAGAATTGCTATGATTCAATGACTCAATATTCTTAAATAGAAAACGAAAATGAAATAAGAATAATATACATCATAATTATACTTGCAATCCAAATAACCAAATTACATAAATAATCCTCAATAGATTGCAATAGATTGTCTATACAATCCAAAGTTAAGTCATATACTATACATGAAAACTTCCTATTCACCACTATTATAATTTATCAATGGCTTTAATTTCCAAGGATAGCTTCAATTTTGTAGAACACTTAAAACACAAATGACAAATCGTAGTCAATTTTGAAGGAGCTTTTGCCTTAAAGCATGGCCCCATTATAGGGGTCACTTTGCATTCATCACAAACCACTTCATCATGATCACCTTCAAGACTGGCCAAAGAAATTAGTGATAACAATTCTAATAACATATAGGGTTCTAAATTTGGACCACTTTTCCAAAAAAAAATCTATATTGAAGGAATGTACCCTGAATTCTTTGGAAAAGAATTTAAAGAAATAAACCCCACCAAATTAAATTCATCCAAATAAAATATCTTCTCTACATCTTCTAGAATTGTAACCAAGTTTGAACACCCACTTCAAATCTAGAGTGATCAAAGACAGGGTTGACACGACGTCCGGACGCGAACGCTGTGTCCGCAGCGTCCGCTGACATTCATGTCCTGGCGGACGCATCGTCCACCCGTCCGTCCGCCCGATTACGGCCGTCCGATCGCTGCGCGGACTGATCTGGTCCGCACGATCTGGGCGTCCGCCCCGTCCGTCCGCCCCGCTCGTCCGCTTTCCGACGGCGGTCGGGACGCTGCGTCCGCTAGCGTCCGGACGTCCGAAAAACGGACGCTATTTTGGGGCGGACGTTGACATTTGTCAACCCTGATCAAAGAAGATAAAATCATTCCTTCATTTCGCAAAGCTACCAAACCTAAACACTCGCTCAAATCTAGAATGGTCAAGGAAGACAAGTTCCCTGCTTCATTCAGTAAGGTTGCCAACCTTGAACACAGCCACCTAGATAAATTGGTCAAGGAAAACAAGTTCCCACTTCATTTGGCAAGGCCACCAAGCTTGAACATCCGCTCAAATCTAGATCAGTCAAGGAAGATAAGTTCCTCACTTCATTTGGCAAGGCCACCAAGCTTGAACACCCACTCAAAGATAGAGTGGTCAAGGAAGACAAGTTCCCCACTTCATTTGGCAAGGCCACCAAGCTTGAACACTCACTCAAATATAGAGTGGTCAGGGAAGACAAGTTCCCCACTTCATTTGGCAAGGCCACCAAGCTTGAACACCCACTCAAATCTAGAGTGGTCAAGGAAGACAAGTTCCCCACTTCATTGGGCAAGGCCACCAAGCTTGAATATTCTTTTAATTTGAGAGTGGTCAAGGAAGACAAGTTCCTTACTTCATTTGGCAAGGCCACTAGGCTGGAACACCCAATCAAATCTAGAGTGGTCAAGGAAAATGAGTTCCCCATTTCATTTGGGAAGGCCACCAAGCTTCAACACTCATTCAATTTGAGAGTGGTCAAGGAAGACAAGCTCCTCACTTCATTGGACAAGGCCACCAAGCTTGAACACTCACTCAAATATAGAGTGGTCAGGGAAGACAAGTTCCCCACTTCATTTGGCAAGGCCACCAAGATTGAACATCCAATCAAATATAGAGTGGTCAAGGAAGACAAGTTCCCTACTTCATTTGGCAAGGCCACCAAGCTTGAACAACAATTCAATCTGAGAGTGGTCAAGGAAGACAAGTTCCCTACTTCATTTGGCAAGGCCACCAAGCTTGAACACCCACTCAAATCTAGAGTGGTCAAGGAAAATGAGTTCCCCACTTTATTTGGCAAGGCCACCAAGATTGAACACCCACTCAAAGACAGAGTGGTCAAGGAAAATGAGTTCCCCACTTTATTTGGCAAGGCTACCAAGATTGAACACCCACTTAAAGACAGAGTGGTCAAGGAAAATGAGTTCCCCACTTCATTTGGCAAGGCCACCAAGCTTGAACACCCACTCAAAGATAGAGTGGTCAAGGAAGACAAGTTCCCTACTTCATTTGGCAAGGCCACCAAGCTTGAACACTGCCCCAAATCTAGAGTGGTCAAGGAAGACAAGTTCCCTACTTCATTTGGCAAGGTCATCAAGCTTGAACACCCACTCAAAGATAGAGTGGTCAAGGAAGACAAGTTCCCCACTTCATTTGGCAAGGCCACCAAGCTTGAACACCCACTCAAATTTAGAGTGGTCAAGGAAGACAAGTCCCCTATTTCAATTGGCAAGGCCACCAAGTTTCTACAAAAACTGAGATTCAGTCTCAATAAGGAATGGCTTGATGCAAAGTTGTTGGGTAATTGTTCAAGGAATTCAAGTCCTATTAGATCGAGAATTTTCAATGATGCATGAGTGCCACAAAGATCTAATATTGTCTTCTGCAAGTTATTTGCAATATGTGTTGGAAGTGTTTGTGGCCATTCAATCGATTGCCCTTTGGATCCTATTATAAATGCTTTCAACCGAGAACATTGTTTAGATAGTTCAAGTAATAAATCCAAGTTGTCAAAATGTGCTTTAGAAACATCCAAAGCGGTCACCAAAATCAAGATACGAAGTTTTTGAAAATCAAAGCTTTTGACTTGTTTTACTACAGTTCCTTGTCTACAAATGCCTTCGAGACCATCAAGGTCTTGTTGAACTATAGTCCCTTGCAATGAAATACCTTCCAAAACCCAGGGTTGACGAATCTCTACGTCCGCCCCAAAATAGCGTCCGTTTTCCGGACGTCCGGACGTCCGGACGCAGCGTCCCTCCCGCCGTCGGAAGGCGGACGTGCGGGGCCGGGCGGCTTAGAAAACCCGTTTTGGGTTTTTTGTTTTGATTGTTTTCACCAATGAGATATTGAGAGTGAAGTCATTTTGATTTTGATTTTTCTTATATTGCAATTGCGATTCAATAGAGTTGTATATCACTATTTATGTAAAAGCTAAAATATGAAATATATTTTTAATTTTTTTTGTTGAATTTCATTTTGATTTAGAAACAAAATTGCTTTAAAATCCAACGAGATGTATATCATCAATAAACAAACAATTTTATAATAAAATGATTGAAGAAACCATTGTCATTTGTCAACATGAGCTCCATATATCATCAGCAACTAAACAATCAAACATCTAAATTCACATCTCCACAATTCCTATGGACGCCAATCCACATCTCCTCTAACCTCAACCCCACTACTCTCTCCTGCAGCTCTCCGTTCAAAATCTTCATTATCGGAGTCATCTTCATTGTCGGAGTCATCTTCATTGTTGGAATCAAGTATCGTTGTCTCCTTCAAGTCTTCTCTCAAAGTAGGTTTACTCCTTTCTTTCGAATTTAATTTTTCTTTTTTTTACTTTGATAGAACGATTAAAGGCTTTTTGAATAGGAACCTTTCTTTTCTTTCTATTTGACAAAGTAGCAACATTTTTATCAAGAGGGGTCCTATTCTTCACTGAAGAGATAGCAAAAGGTTGCATTTCTCTTTTCGCTTTCACCTTACTCGATTCTTGAACCATCAATCTCGATGTAGGGTCGACATGTCCATGAACGGTTATCTCCACTTTGGTTTTCTTTTGAAGTAATAAAGTGCCGTTTGTTGATTTGATGGATTCTTGTGCCATTCCTTTTCTTAAAATGCAATCACGCAAAGATGCCAATGACATTCGATCACTATCCGTATCACTTAGGCTTGTAGGTGATGACGGTACTTTCCGTAGATTACCACCTATAGAAATTTCTTTGGAAATGTTCATTAGGCATTTTCCATATCCAAAGCTCTGAGAATCATTCAATCGTGTGCTAACAGACTTCAACGGTATTGGTGGAAGAGCACTAGATCTCGGTACTTCAAAAATTGACTTCATTGGCTCCTTTCCTTTATCACTCTTCACAATTGCCGAATTTGTGACTGCCATTCCAACTAAATCACTATTTTTTTGTACTGCAATATTTGGTTCCCCCTCATCACCACTATTGTTACCCACATCTTTTGGAACGTCCACCTCCATGACCGCATTTTCTTTTTTGTTGTTTCCTTGCACTACATTTAATGCCACAAATGGAGATTGAGAAATTAAAACTTCTTCATTTTTCCCCTCATCACCAATAGCATTCTCATTGATTTTCACCTCTTTGGCAATAGCGTTTCCCTTTTCCGATAGAATGTTTTCGTTATTCAAGTATCTCGTTCTATTGCAATATGCAGCTAAAGAAGGTAGATTCTCCTCTCCCCCTACATTGTCCTCGTCTTCACAAAAGGTATATGCATCGTTTGCATTGTCGGGAACGACATCCTTGTAGTTTAGATGATAATCATGCGTATCATTCACCAAATCGGAAAAGTCTTGCATAATATCTTCATCTCCCCATGCTGTCGCACAATTGAAGTCATCTCCACCATCTACAGCTGAAAGGGCCATTTCCAAATCCTCGTCATCATCGTCTTCTAATGTCGGCCTATCTGAATCCTCTGATTCCATCGGATCCACATTATCATTATACCATTTTTTTTCATCTTTTTCCTTCGATGCATTTAATACTTTGGAATTGGTATACACGTACACCAAATCCGTTGCTCTCTCCGGCTTCAATTTATTTCGAGATTTGTTGTGAACAAAAGAATAGTTGCTCCAATTCCGTTCACATGAAGATGATAACACCGGTTGAGCCAATATCCTCTTCGCTAATGGAGCTATAAACTTGCCATATGCACCTTCAAAATCCCACCAAGCATGTGCGGACAACATTTGATCTCCCGGATTCAACATATTGTGGAATGGAGGTTCCTTGTGTCGAAAAGCTACAAATTCCTTCACCACTGCTGCATATTCATTCGGTTTACATATTCTCTCCAAAACTTTCTTACATCCTGACATTACATCTGCGTCATCCGCTAGTTCTTTGTCATGAAGAAATTATGGATTCAAAAAAGCTGCGGCTGATTGGAGATCGTTATCTACCATTCTTCTTCGGGCATAAAAAGACTGTACCAATGGAATTGCAAGTTCTTCTAGCAAACAAAATGGTGGACTTTGTAATCCGTTCACATGCTTCTCTAACTTCCTCATAATATGTAACACCTTCCCCATGCATGGTGATTTTGAATCCAAATCGCGGAGTGCACATATGATTGGTTCAATCATCTCCACATAATTGATGGACCGATTCCAAAAATGGTCATCAAGAACAATTTTCTTCACCGCTAAGGCCAAGTCTTTTGGTTGGACTTTAGCTCCACGTTTCTTTTTGAGAGTATGTACATACTCAACCCATTGCGGATCTACCACCGTTTGTTCGAATGCTCCTCTCAATTTTGTCAAACGCTCCATCATAATAAATTTAGAGGCGAACCTTGTATCCCCAAGCATCAAGAGACCAAGATTTGGCGAATACTTTCGCAATAGAGCTAGCGGCATATGTCTCTTCTTGATAAATTTAGCTACAAGAACTCCTTTATCCAATTTGGAAGCAATCCATTTCTGTGCAGCCCAATCCTTCAACGACAAATTCAATGCATGTACCACGCACTCTTGGTAAAAAATATGAGGATATTTTGCAGATATTACATTCTATGCGGACGGATTCACGGGAGCATTATCCGTAGTTATTAATAAGACGTTCTTGGACCCCACTTGTTCAATGAACTTTTCCAACACAGCTGCCAAGTACTCCGCATTTTTTTCACAACCACTTGTATCCACAGATCCAAGAAATTCTTCACCTGCGGATGATACAAGCATAGCATTGATGAGAGGTCGATTAGTCACCGAGCTCCATCCATCAATGGACAACGTTGCTCCAAATTTTTGAATGCTATCTTCAGTCCATGCATTCAACTGTGTCTGAATGTTGGTCTTCGCCTCATTCAACAATTTGTACCGAAGGTCGTGGTATGAGGGAGGAATGTATGGCCTACCAAACGCAGCCGTTTTCTTCACTACTTCTTTAAAAGCTGGATTTCGAGCCACGGAAAATGGTATGTTCGCCGAATAAAAAAAATTTGCCCACACTGAATGTAATTTGTGTCTATGACCTTCTTCAAACCCATTCACTAAGCTGCCTTGCCTCTGAGGCCTAGAACTTGATGCCCTCGGGGTTTCACGTTCACTAGAAGCTTCCGTACTCAAAGTCATTTTAGTTGTGGCACATACCATTGATACCAATTCTTTGGACGCTGGACAAGAGTCTTCGTGGTCAAACTGCGACACAGCCTTTCCGGCCGAAAACTCTTGGACATCTGAAAGGCTAGGGTTGCCATCCACATTGTCCATTACAACGCGTTTTGGAAAAACTCCTTCGCAATGCCGAAATAAATCTTGAACTGCCATTGATAATCGTGGACAAAGGCTCACCCCTTTATCACGTGCACCTCCGGGCCCAGAATAGCCTAATTGGCTGAACATACGGCTGAGCTTCCTTGACATGCTCGCTTTGCAAAACCTACATTTTACTTTACCACCCTCTTGCATACTAAACCAAAGAGAAAAATCCCCCGTCGGTTTGGCCCTCATATTGACAAGTGTATGTTTTACTTCAATTTCAAAAGAAACCAATAGAATGTTTTAAATTTGAAACCTACAACGTGACAATGTATACAATATCAAAGAAATTAGTCACACAAAGCTTTGAAAATCAAAGCCCCCCCCGTCCACCGAACTATGCATTACCAAGCAAGAGACATAATAAATTGAAGCTCATAGCCCTTGGAAATCTTAGCATTCGGTTTTTCGAGAGTGAATACCAAAGCTTCTCTTCTAACATTTATAGTCCCCTCCAGAAAATTAAAGGTTCATTTTTAGGGTTTCCATTCAAAAACAAGAAACGGCCCAGACGGAGCTGAAGCGAATGGGCGAACGGGGGCGGGCGGACGAGGCGGGTGGGCGGACAGGCCAGACGGGTCGAACAGGCGGTCGGACACGGCGATCAGACGGGGCGGTCGGACGGGACTGTCGGCACTGTCCGCCTTCCGACGCCGTCCGCGCTTTGGACACGCCGACCGCCCCACTTAAACACTAACTGCCGACGGCGTTCGCCCAGCTGTCCATTCGAGCATCCTAAGAAGTCGATATTACTCAAAAAGAGCGGTAACATTTCAAAAAAAAAACCAGCCTAATAATCATTGCTAAATGAGGATCAATGTAATTGATTTATCATTTTATTTTAAAAAAAAATGTAAACCCTAAACCCTATACCCTAATTACCCTAAACCTTTTCTTTTCTCCCCTAAATTGTTTTACGAATGAGGGGAATGTAGTTAAGTTGAATATGTTTGGATTATTTACTCATATTATCCTTCTAAATAGATTTTGAGAAGATCTGAAGATGGTGGGGATTTTTTTAAAGTTCATTAGGAAATCAAATGTTTTGCAAAAATAATCAATTCCTTTTTCATCATAAGCAAATGAAATTTTAAAAAAAGGCCCCAATACATAATTAGAATAACAGTTTAATGGATTTCAACCTCATGATATTTAATGAAAGGTTGTGTTTTCTAATTAGAAGTGCATCACGATCTTCAAATGAACATCGAGTCTTTCATATTTTTTAATGAAATTTTGATTAGATTTGAAAACAAAGAAAAAGAATCAATGTTTTAACTTTCAAATCATGTATGGCTATATTTTTCCTTAAAAACATAGAAAAATTCGTTACTTGAGTTGATTGAGTAGAATATATTATACACTTATACATGTGCTATATTTATTTTGAATGGTAATTCCAATATTCTTATTTCAGATGTTTTTAAATATTAATTTAAAAAAATAGAGGGTTCATTGTTTAAAGATCTAAAAAATTGACAAACATAATTTCTATTATAAATAGGAATTGAATTCGGAATTCGATTTTTGAAATGATTCAAATGAACAAGATATTGATTATAAAATATTTCTTTGTTTGAGTTTTCAAAATGAATTCACGAAACAATTACAAACTTTTGAACTTAGGTATATGATATTGTTTTCGGTTTGTACTTTGTAGAGTATAATATTTCCATTTTAATCCTAAATAAATGAAAAAATTCCACATGAATGAAATGTTTCTATGTATTGCACAAAGATTTCTACCAATTACTATGATAATTAAATACATTGTTACATTTCATAAAATATTCTACATAGAAAGAAAAAATCATTTCAGTTTTCAATCATGATAAACGATGTCTTCTACTCTTTATGTTATATGTTTGTTTTGTATAACATGTACATTGTACAATCTTTGAGAGCAGGGGAGTTCATTTTTGACTCTCATTGAAATAGAAAATATATTTGTGTTTGGATTTTGAAATCATTATCACATTATGTATTCTACGGTCTTGCAAAAATGCATCTTGCTCCTTCCTTTAAATCCTTTTGATATTTTCTTTTTTTTCCTTTGTTTTCTCGTAGGGCTCTTGTTCTCTTGTTCTCTTCATTTGACCAGCCTATTTGGCTTGGCTCTTAGTTTTTGTTTTTTTTAATGCAATGGTTTATGCATATGTTATAAAAAATATATATTATTTATTTAAAATTAATATATTGATGAACAAACGCATAAAGGCATTGAATGCTTTCACATTTAAAGTTATAAATCTATCATAAATCACTCTTGTAAATTTGAATGATTGAATCGAAAATTTGAAAATGTAATTACAAGAGCTTTCAATTCAATCAATTGCATAAATCATAAATGTTGAAATGCAACTCGTATGAGTTTAGCATCTATGAAGATTAATTCATGCCATCCACATGCAATTTTCCAATTTAATAAAATGCAATTGAGTACTTCAATTTCTTTCCCTTCAATTCTCCAAGTAACATTCACTTTATATCTTTCTTTATTTGTTTATTTAATTTTTGGGAACAAATGAAGAAACCATCTTTGTCTATATTTGCACATGCACTCTTATTTGATTGATGAAGAATAGATGTATGAAATATATAATCATTGATTTGTTCATGTTGATTTATCTAATATATTTTATATATGTATATATATTTATATATATATATATATATATATATATATATATATATATATATATATATATATATATATATCATTAAAGGAGTATGGAAGACAAGATTGACAGATTGTGTTCAAATGTTATTGATTTTGAAATGATTTAGTACTATATCATTTATAAGAATATTATAATAGTGTTATGTTATAATATTCCTAAAACAATTGCAACAAATATTAAAATACATGCTAAGCTAGGTTTGTTAACCTACCAATTGTTCATTAATAGACATAATTGAGTAGCCCCCTTAAATGAAACACTCAATATCTAATATCTTACAATCCAAATAGTGGATTTGTCTAAAATTTTTTCCACATCTTTTCCAACTAATTTACTACAAGATCCTACAGTTACATATGCCCAAAAGTATTTTTCTTCCAAGACTTGGTATTTGCACTACTACTGGCAATTTTGAAGTGTTTTTAGTGAAAAGAACTTTAGGGGTTAAACATCTATACCATGAGATTTTGAAAAAAGAACAATTTGCTTCATTGGGGATAATTATAAGTCCATGCTCTTTTTCGATAGCCAAAACACACTTGCAATGACTTGGACATTTAGCGGTTTACTAAGTGATTAGACGTCAACTAATTCAATTTAATTGTAGAATTTTTATTCAACTACCTTCTTACAATTGCTTTACACACAATGCAACGTGAATATTTGGGTACATATATTAAATGTCGCAATCCTTTCGTGAATTTTTGCACATTTTAGTTCATATCTTTGTACAAAAATATCATTTACGAAGAATTCATAAATTTGGTCATAAAGGAAGGCTACCTTTTTTAATTTCAAATTTTACATTGAATGAATGAAAAGTTAGTTGAACTATACAGTGCCATGAAGACCTCTGTTTATCGTGCAAAATATGGGTTTAGGGTCGCTTTAGGGTCAAACCGGCCCGTCCGCCCTGTCCGCCCTCGTACCCGTCCGCCCCATCCGCCCAGACCCCGTCCGCCCTCGAACCCGTCCGCCCTCAGACCCGTCCGTTCCATCCGCCCAGACCCCCGTCCGTCCAGATCCCCGTTCGCCGCAATACCTGTCCGCCGTCCGCCCTGTCTGCCCCGTCCGCTGCGATACCCGTCCGCCCTGTCCGTCGAATCCGCCATCCGCCCTGTCCGCCCCGATACCGGTCCGCCCTATCCGTCGGATTCGGCGTCCGCTCTGACCGCCTGTCCGCCCCGATACCCGTCCGCCCCCCCGGACCGTCCGATCGGGCAGACGCCAAATTTGTCCGCCCATGGCTGTCCGATCGGGCGGACGGGGCTCTAGGGTTTCGGGGAGGCGGACGGTCGATCCGTCCGCCACCCCCGGCCCGTCCGATCGGGCGAACGATTTAGGGCCGTCCGCATTGTCACTTTTGCTTTGCCCCTTGTGAATGCAAGGTAGAGCGGAGAGCTTGGTGGTTCATCCTCCATTGGCTTCTTTCCGAGGCAAGGCAAGAGTGATTTATTGGGGCCTCCTTGTTGCCAATTTTTTGGACACTTGCGTGTGAATTCAATTTCAAATTAAAAAATTTGATCTATATCAATTTCATTTGTCACGATGACGAAGGGGAAGAAGAAGGTTGCGAAGCTAAAACATGGAGAGGGACCATCAAACTTGGAGGTAGCTCGCCAAAGTCCTTCGGAAGAATGCAAGAAATTCATGATTGAGCGCATCGTTCAATTTTATGAATCGGAAACAACATTGTCTTTAGACAATAAGTACATCAGATGTCAAGAGGAGTGCGTGTCTAAATTCAAGGTAGACATGGCACAAATGTTGTTGGATGCATTGAATGTGGCGAAGTGGCATGACGAAATGCATAAAACGTACTTCACCAAATGTTTGGAGAACAAGGTTCATGACGCTTTGTGGAATTCCAAAGTCATTTTGGTTAAATATAGCAAGGAATATTGACCCAATGACGCCCAGTTTGAAGAAGTGATTCTGAAAGCGGACTTATTTAGGGGGCGATGTGCTCCATTCGCCAAAACGCACAATCGAGTTGGTTCAATTGGTTGGTGGAAAAGCAATGATGGAGTTGCTGAAGCGAAAAGGACCAGACGGCACCTCATAGCACTTCTAGATACAGCACGCGTGATTACTGTTGATGATAGAACGATGAGAGGTGGATATGCAACGATTCAAAAGGTTCGTATTGAAGGATGTCCAGGAATACTTCTTGATTGGGAGTTTGCAGCAAAGAAATCCATTCACCACCAAACTCGACCCAATCTTGCAAAGCTAGAACATCAAAACGAATCAATGGCTGTTCGAATTCCACACGCGGGTGTGATATGGTTTGCTGCGGTGCACGGAACGACGTGTGAAGGTTATGCGTATTGGTGGAATAGTGGGACTCTTCGACAAATGTTGAATATGGATAAGGACTATCCAAACAACATTCAAATCCGTTTGATGTATACGAATCCAACCGAAGAGGAGGTTGTAAAAGCTCACCATTTAGGACGATATCGGAAGAAGCGCACGGAGTTGACATGGGCGTTTATGCATATAATGTATGTAGTGCATTTTGCTGAACATTTGCACAATGATCTTTCTCCGGACAACATCTTGTTGCATTTTTTAGAGGATGAGTCACATGTGTGCATTGGAGTTTGCGATTGGGGCATGACCACCTTAGTTTCTCAGCCAATGAAGTCTTTGTACACATTCACATAAACAGATGAGATAAAACAAACTTTGCAGAGGAGATGGTGGGTTGATCCACGTATTGCATATTTGCATAAAGCAGGTGCAGATGTGGAAGTCATTCCAATGTATTCACGTAAGTCGGAAGAGTATGCCATTCGAAAAATTGCTCGGCGGATGAATGGAAACAACATGTCAGAGGCGTATTTCAACGTGCTACGAAAAACACCTAATGCGACACAATTTGCCTTTCATGACTTAGCAAAAGTGTTTTATGCTTACTTGAAGCGCATTTCTTCGAAGATTGACGATGAAAATACTAGTTTGGCCCATGTGATTACGCGATTTTCTAATACATATCGTTGGCCGATGCCAGATGAACATTTCCGCCATTTATATTAGATTGGTAGTGTAGAAGTAGTAGTTGAATACTTGAATAGGTTATATAGGCATTAAAAATTAGTTTAGAAATATAGAGTTGGAATGAAAAAAATTATATGTGCAATTAGCCAAATGTGCACAATGTATGGTATTCTACATTAAATTGAATACATTTTGCCCATATTGATTATGTTTGTATTTGTGTTGATCTCGATTTTTTAAATAGTATATATATATATATTTGAAGTCACAAACTTTTTTAGTTTGCCTTTTGAAAATGAATTGGAATTTTTTCATAGTTTTAAGACTATCATGGATTCATGGTCAAACTTTATAATCTTTTAAATTGTTTAAAGATTAAGGGAGTGACCGCGAAGCAGTTTGGGTAGGGCGGTCAAGGAAAATAGGGCCGTCAAAGCGGACGGGCAGGGCGGACGGACGGGGTGACAGGCGGATGCTGCGTCCGCGGGGACCGCGAATGTCAGCGGATGTTGCGGACACAGCGTCCGCGTCCGGACGTCGTGTCAACCCTGCCAAAACCTCAACATCCTACATTCAAAAAAATCAAACATGACATTCAAAAGTCATATTTACTAAATTGGTCTCAAATAAATCAAACATGACTTTGAAAACCACAATGTCAAGTATCAAAGGAAAGTACAAAAAGCACACATTACTATATGAGTTTTGTACTTAAGTAATCTCATACCTTTGGAACATGGTCTACAATGGGCTTGGAATCTCTTAAGGAACAAGGTGGACCAAATTGTGGGACCATTTCACATGAAAATGTTCCCTTCCAAAAAGACTTCTTTAATTGTATGAGCCTTTCACAAATGTTGGAAAATGTTGGTCGTTGAAGAGGTTCTTGAGACCAACATTCTTGGATTAAGTTCGTGAGTTCTTTGCAATTGTTGGGTAGCTCCGGTCGCAAGCTTTCACTACTAGTACTACCATGTGAGGGTGCAACTTGAGCACGAAAATCTTTTGGTTCCAAACCATAATATGGAATTTTTCCAGATAGAATCTCAGAACATATCATGGCAAATGACCATGCATCAGCTCGAAATGGATGCAATGGAGTTTTGCTTCCCTTGATTATTTCCGGAGACATATACCTTGGTGTTCCAATTGTATATTGTGATGGTTTTGCATTCTTTGCATTGCTACACACTTCCAATTGAGAAGTTCCATAATCCATGACCTTAAATATGAGATGAGAATCCAAACCCTCCATCGGTATTGAACTTGACAACACATTATCAGGTTTCAAATCAAGATGAGCAACTTGCATGTCGTGAAGATAATACACACCCTTTGCAATTTGGAGCATGATGTCAATTGCAAGACCTTAAGGAATAGGTCTTTTTGCTCTCTTCAATATGGTAGACAAGTTTGAATCCATCAATTCCATCACCATATGCATCTCACCAATTTCATCACTTGTTTGGGTAATCCCAAAACCAAAATATTGAATAAGCTTTTTCAACATTTGAAACACGCTTGATATCTTCAAGATTGGACAAGATTTGGGTGGCTCAAGCCTGCCAAAATGCCAGCTTCTTTTCGACAATTCAAGAGATATTCAAGGTCGCCTTTTAAAACTTTCGTAGCACATGGAAGGCCAAACCAATTTGATCTATACACATCTCCATAACTTCCAATTTTTTGGATTAATTTTGGTGGTTTGAAGTCATTAGGAACTTCCAAAGCATCCAAGTCTCCACCATCAGCTCGATCCAAATTTCTCAATCTCAACAACAAATGTTGCACCAATTCATAGTCCTTAGAGACTCCGCCTTGAAGTGCAAGTTCAAGCTTTTTCTTTAGTTCTTCTCCATCTTGAAGGACTTGCTCATAGGTACATGCACCAAATTGAATAGGGAAAATATCATTTGATGGATTCAAATGGTGGAATAAGTATATATCCCTCGCCGTATCATAACAACACTTCATTTCTAAAAGCAACTCACGAAAAGTCTCTTTGTTTTGAAGTTGAAATATAGCCGAATGACACCATTGCCCTTGCTCAATGCAACTTCTTCCCACAACCTCCACTTTCTTTTGGAGAAAACACAATTCATCAAAAACACATTGGAACTTGAGATCCCTAGTAGCACTTGAGAGCATTTTGTCAATCCCCTTCATGGCCGATATGAATTTGCCAAAAAGATGAATGCATTGAATTTTATTCAAGACTTTTGTCTTTGGAAATGCTTCCATATCCTTCAAGAATTTTTCAAGACTTGATATAACATTGCAAAGTCTCTTACAATGTTCACTTGGAACTTGTAAGAAATCCTTGTCTTTTCTGCAAAGTGCTTAAAACCTTTTGTCAACAAGATATCTTGATAGGATATAAAGTCATAGCAATTCCCTATAATATAGATATAAATAACCAAACATGACCTTCAAACATTGTTTAATAAGAGAGTGATCTTTCTAATGCATCTTACATACATATTTCTGTGTTTGGTCATTAACATAAATGCTTAAAACTCAAAATAAATCAAATAGAAAACTATACAAAAGAGTTTGTGATTTGAATACTTTTGTATTCTAAAATGCACTCTTCAATCACAAACACTTGCAAGAGAACATTTATGCTCACCTGGTAAACCATGCAAAACCCATGTATTTCCAAAAGCTTGCCATCGTGAAGAAGCTTGCCATCCACATCAAGAAGCAAGCCATTTCTTACCACAAATGGAATAAACTACCAATATTCTACATTGGCTTCAAAAACAATCCAAAAAAAGTAATTAGAACACAACATCCAAATATGTTAATATAACAAGGTCCTAAGAAGATTTCAATTAGCTCATACATTAAAAACTATCTCATATAAAGAGTAGTATCAAATCCATTATGTGTTTCTGATGCAAATCTAATATTACACAATAAAATTAAACTAAAAGATATTATTTTTTCATTGAATATTTGTCAATATTGCAAGAGCAATATGGTGATGAACATTATCCATTGAAGGAAATTTAGAGAGCCATGTCTAGGACATTGTATTTGTCTCATAGAATTCAAATTATTATCTACTAAACTACAATAAGACATATACTAATGGATGGAAATTAAACAATGATCATCTATTTTTTAATTTCATTTCAACATGTAAATGTTATGATGCTCAAATACACCACCATAAACAACAATCAAGTGCTAATTTTGTGACTTCTTAGACATGTTGGAGGTGCAAAATTAAATCAAATTGGGAGTTTCAAGAATCATTAGACCAATACAAGTATAAAGATAAACTTTTGTAACTAATTTATTTGAATCATCAAACTTCTATGTCAAATAAACAAAAAAACACAACATTATGAATGTAATCAGAAGATTGGCTTTCAAGAACTTTACTAGAGAATGTTTCATGTTTAAAAATATACAACTAAGGACAATAGAAATAGATTACAAACAAAGACAAAAAAGAAAGTCATCATTATAGCATTAGTTATGTTCAATGTCCTTGACCTAGAATCATACAACTTCTCAAATCTTGAAAACTATATTGGTTTTTACCTGTTCAAAAAAATCCTTCTCCAATTGGGTCAAACCACACTCAAAGATACCAAAACCATTATTTTTGTATGACTAAATCTACAATCCTTATCAAAACTTTTAAAGCTCTAAATTACTTTCATGTTGTCATTTTTCAATACATTTAAGGATGAATATTATTGCAATACTCTCCATCAATAAATTGGAGAAAGAATTACATCAATCAAAATCCTCTAAAGGACATAAATCAATAGCTACAAGGCTAAATATAACACTATAAAAGGATACTTTAATCCAATTTTTTTTAATACTTTCTCAATATTAAAATAATAATAAATATTTTTATTGATTCAATTTTTGACACAAAATAGTGTAATTTTTTAATTAATTGATTGATTTCTGAGAAATTATTGATTTATTCTTTAAAAAAACTTAAACATTCAAATCCAAAAATAACTTACATATAGATTTTGAAGTGAATAATATATACATTTTTTGTTTGAAGACAATCCTTATTTGGATTATTTTTTATACTAAAAAGAATGATCATATGTTCTTACTTCCAAGTATTATAAAAAATAAAAAAGTATTCAAATTATAGCAAAAGAGTCCTTTTCTACTATATCATATGATTATAAATACATGAGAATTTTTAGATTCAATCACATTATTATTCAGTAAAACTTAAACCGCGTTTTCACCAGCACAATGAATGTACCTTAAGTCATAAACACATGTTCAAATTCAAACACCAAATACAAACAAAATCATTAAAAAAAATGATGAGAACAAAGTTGGGCAAAAACAAGCACCATTTGCTATATAAAAGGACCTACAAATCCATTTCACACATTGTGTTGATTGATAATTAACCTTGCAAAGACATTGCAACCCAAAAGTAACCAATGGATAATTTCCCAAATCACTAAAATTGAAGAATGCAACTATAGCTCCAAAAATCAAAACATTATTGAAAAAGTTCCTTGGTAATAAGTCTCATTTCTAGGACTAAACACCAATATGAAATTTGAGTCATTGATACTAGTCCTAATTAAAATTTTAGACTATTATCCAACTCCCCTTCACCCCTTGTAATAATTAACAATACATATGCATTTAAAAAAAAAAGATTTCAAGTCCGTTGATGACAATGGATTTAATTTCAAGGTAGTTGTAAGATTGAACATGGTACCCTTAGAAAAAATCAAGTCAATCCCTCAACCTTAGTTTGTATACTAATCAATATTAACTTACAAACTCATGACCACCTTTGGACCTCTACTATTTGCCCTTTTTCATTAGAATGTATGCACCAACACGTGACACTCGAAAGATTTATTATACATGTAATGATGTGACTTCTTAAATACTTCAAGTCAAAGTCAAAAATGATGCCCCTAGGAACCAATATTTCAATAGAATGCAATAGGATTCAAACTTTATTGGTAATTAACATTAATCAATACAAACCCAATCAAACAAGATTTTCAAATAGAACATAGAGTGTTTTTGGATCTTATCGTACCTTATAAATAATAAGACTTCCGATCCCAAGCCCCATCAAAGATCACTTGACATCATGAGAGACTCCAAATAAATGGAATATGAAGTCTAGCTTTCTCCACCACTCTTCCCAAGAATTCAAAGCCAAATGTGTCCTAAACTCATCAATGTCCACTCCCTTGGCCCACCATTTGGTGATCAATATAAACCCTTTGTTTTTCCAATCGTTCCGAAGTTTGATCATCCCTGTAGCATTGCAACCATCCATTCATTCAACCAAATTCTTCCACGAATTTGCCAATCACTGCATACTCTAGGGTTCAATGTCAAACATCCTCTATTTAAGAAATTCACCCATGAAAGAGCACTAGCCTTCTATTGAAGAGTTCTTGGTAGACTCTGCCCATGGTCAACCTGGATTTCCTCTTTCCAATGGAAAGGACTCTTACCACACAATAGCCACACAACATACAAACTCCAGGAATGATTGCAAGGTTTGGAACGTTGTAGTAGGAAAGAATGTAATTTAATTGGATGATATATTGTTCAATTCTAAAAGATATCTAATTAATTTGGATTAGGAAAAGGAATTTCTTAGATACAGATAAAACCCAAATAATCTTTGAATGAACGATTGGACGATTTCAAGAACCGATGAAGTGTTGGACATTGTGATATACTCAAAAAGGTCATTTTCAGCACATCGAGGTGAAGACAAGCTGCATGAAGCGGCTTGCAAAAGAATTGTGGAGATTCATTTTTGGGCTACTTCAAACGCTTTCAAGTGTTGGGGGATTCATGGATAAATAGGGTAACTGTTCCACTCAGCTGAATATTCTAGTTACATTTAGCACATTCTCTGAATCAGTGATAAGCAAACAGACAAGACGGACAATTTCCAAATCCCATCAAGTTGAATCTGCCTATTTCAAGTGCGCAAGAGCGAGATAGCGCACCAACAGTCCAATAGGTTGATGAAATCCCAAGGTCAAAAGGAAATAAGGAATTAGCCATAAACTATGGGACTTATATCGACATGGAAGATTTTAGACTTACGAACTGTTCCAGTGACGGGATTTGAATCTCAGTGAGTGATTAGCAATCAATGATCAGGAAATTATGCCAAAAATGTATTTTGGACCACATCATCCCACTCCACTTCTAGGTTCAACATGGCGTCGTTACTCAGCAATCCACAACATGCTAATCTCATACACCCCGAGTCAAGGCCATTGTGCATGAAAACTTACCAGGAGCAAGACCTCTTCCGCTTTGGGCCATCCAGGAAACGCCTGCACAAAAGAAAAACAGGTGCAAAACCAAACGTGAAAATTTAAAGCTCAAGAAAGAGAATACAGCAGTCATCGATGCTGCATAATGCCGCAACCCAGTACAATACTAATAGAACGTAGCGACCCAATGCACAACATACCACCTCGCGCAAAAACAACGAAGACAGAAAGCTTGAAGCGAAACCTAAACCACTAACATTTCAAATGACAACAGAGCTCACTCTTTAATGAATCCCAACTAGGATACTCGTCAACAAAAGGCCTACTTCCAAATCACAAGACTCTTTCGTCATCACACTAGAATCCAGAAACCTAAATCACTAAATTATTAAATCACACCAAAAACTTTCTAAAATATGCTAGAGAAAGAATAAGAAATACAACAAGAGCTCCTGTAAAATGGAAATGGGAACTCACCATGATCAACAACAAAAGGAGGATGCAATTAGACGCGGAAGACAGTTCGACGAGGCTGACAACTTAAAACAACATACAGCAAAACCTAACATGCAAAGCCGCCACCTTGGAAACCCTAGTCGTCTAGTCTTGGTCCTAACCTGAAATATCATCCAAAAAATAAACATTCATCCAAACATTTTTTGGGAAAGAAAAGGAAAGCCATGGGATCAAAGACTAGTGTCATATGCACAATGATTGCACACTGTGCGGTGAGAGGGCTGCAAGGAATGTTCATCTACATTTAAGCCTCATTGCCTTCAAGTTGCAATAAAAATTGTAAGATGAAACCTTTTTGCATACTGCTTTTTGAAGGTGAAGCATCACATGCCATTTGATAATCATACCAAATCTCAGAGCATGCAAACATTTATTTATTGTGACGAAAGATTTCATTTTTGTGTATGTGATGATTGGCAAGTTTACTCTATTCCTAATTACAATACAAAAGTCAAACACAAGACCCAAGCAGAAGAGCCTACCGAACCTCGGAACAGCTGAAAAAGCACTTTCAAGATGCAAAAGTCATTCACACAGTATCCCAAAATAACACACTAAGATGCTACCCAAATGCTTGTTCACTTGCTACCAAAACCCAACCAAATCTAGATGCAGTATGACCAAGGGAACCACACTCAGTCTCCCACCTGAACGCATTCCTACAAGCAGATACCTGACTGCCGTGAAGATCCAGGAGCATTGAGGGTCGTCTCTCTGGCTTGTAAGACACTCCAGCGACGAAATGACGCAGCAGAGAAGAGCTTAACAGGGCAAATACAACGTCACATGACAGCAAGGCCTCCTCTCATCCTCCTTGTGTGCATAAGCTCCGACGACGAAGCTGCACAGACGCCATAGCTCGAGAACTGCCAACAAACAGACACAAGTAGGACGAAGAGAAGGCAAGAGGAGCAAAGTTGACAAGGCCGAGGTTTGGAAAAGTCGATGCGGTCGCCAGAGTGACTGGGCTTGGGCGCGGGGTACCATTAATGAGGTGTCAGCCGTCCCACGTGAAGAACACTGTTGAACGTGGACGACGTCAGCGAGAGGACTGTTTCCTGCTGCGTGGGATCCGTGTGAGCCAGGGCTAGCCAGAGCTTATCTCGTGCTTCTGGTCTGGCGTTTTCTTCCACGCGGGGGAAAACGTAAATTACTTCAAGAACCAAGCTTCAATTCTGTCAGAACTTTGTTGGGGACTCTTGCTGCCCGACATCTCAATTTCCCCCTCATTCTACTTCATACTGTACAGTTGATGCATATTTATTAGATGCACATTGCTAATTCATATGAAGTTCAGATTAATTGAAATTGAAATTTTACTGAACTTGTAAAAGAAGCCCTAATGTAATTTTTTTTGGGAAATTTTAGCTTTCATTCTTTTCTAAAAGCAGAAAGGCACATTCAATTAATCTGAAGTTCATTAGCATCAAAGGCAGTGTTCACACATTTGAGGTCATAGGAACTTCATATGGCAATGACAAGCAGCTTCATTCCTTGATATAATCCCCAAACTGTCACCACTTCACTCCACCTGTTCTCACATCTAAATGCATAAATTTAAAGTTGGAATAAACCTTTGGGGAAGCTCTAAAAAAGATACCAAAATGCATCCACTGAAAGCAGAATCCATATCAAGACTGTCTACAATTTGAGTAATAGAACGATGTTGCAAAAATTGACTGTAATTGACAGTGCCCATCTAACTCCCGGCGATCTGCAGTCTGGATGGACGAAAGACGGAGGGCAGGTTGACGAGAATGCAGCCATCAGAGGAGAATTGGGGCCACAAGGGGACTGCCTCCCTTTGTTGGAAGAACCCGATGGTCCAGAGTTCTCAGCCATTTGATGACCATCCAAGTACCCCACTAAGGCTCAAAACATGACTCCAACCGGGTGACTGGCCGTGTGAGTCCAAGTTTAGTGCCACGCAGCAAACACTGCCCGGCTAAAAAATTGACCAACCAAATTTTTAGCCTTGTTTCCAAGGTGTTGATCCTTGAGCTGGCCAATGAATAGCTAGTCTTCAAACTTGGAATACCTACCTAGTCGTAGGGACAAGTTAAGAAATACAAACATCAAATGCCAAGATCAATTCCCAAATTGACTAAACAAAAAATTCATTAGTTTAATAGAAAATGGTTTGGTAGCATTTGGTGAGGAACCAAGAAGGAGAGCTTGTTTATATATTGAAACCCATAAGTCACTAAGAACTTTTAAAGAGTATGGGACAATTTGAAGATGAGAGCTTGTTCACTAATTGTCAAAATGTAGAATTTGTGTTAAAAGTAGAATTTTAGACCTCATTTAGGCATAGTTCAGGAAGTTCTTTCAAAAAACTTTGGACTAAGAAAAGTTGGGAATTTAAGACAATTTTCATCTCCAAAAATCAATTTGAGATTTATAATCTCCAATCAAAAGTTATGAGCAAATTTCAAAAGATGTTTGAAAATGTTAAAAAAATTCCCTTCCAACTCCTCTTTGACATTTGTTCATAACTTTTGTTTGGTGACTCAAAATATCAAACGGATTTTTAAAGATGAAAATTGTCTAAAATTCCCAACTTTTCTTAGTTTAAAGTTTTTTGTTTTTTTCAATTCTTCAACTATGTCGAAATGAGGTCTAAAATTTTACTCTAAACACAAGTCCTTTGTTTTCACTTAATGATGAGTGCTTGAGTTCCTACTAATTCTAATTCACATATCCCACATGGGTTGGTCTACCCCCTACCACCCCATGTGTATATATAAAGCTTCTCTTCTCATCCCATTTGCATGTGAAGATTGAACTATATGTCAACTAATGTGGTAGATACCAAAGAAAAGATGAATTTCTTCTAATCAAATTTCTTGGCATTGGAACTACCTCGAATAGTTTCTCATTGTTATAAAATTGAAGTGTAAGAAATTAAGCTTCTTGTCCCTTTTTGGCTGGGCCACAGTGCTGTTGGCCGGGCTGCCGTGGGGCAAAAGAGCTTGCTGCTAGAGGCACATGGCAGATTGTGACTTGACGAATGAAACTTTTGGCCACCTCATCAACTATTGTTTCTGGCTTCAAAAAGAGGGAACGACCAGAGAGCATCCAGGGAACTCACGGCTCGGTTCAGGGTCCAAGTCTCCTCTAATGTAGATCCCCCTTGAAGAAGGAAATGCTATCTGAATTGTCGTCCAAGTAAGAAGAAGAAATGCAATGGAGAGCTCCACACAATGGAGAACTAGAATCGCTGTCAAAATGCAACTACCGTTTGAGTGAGTTCTATGGGGTCAGTTGGTGATGGTGGAAGAAGAAAGATGAAACAAAAAAGTGCAAGAAAGACCCAATTTCTACACATGTAGAAAAATCATCAGAGACTATAACACCTCTATTGTTTCAAGAAATACTCATGTGCTACAAATTAAAACCCTCAAACACTTGGCTGAGCGAAAAGAAACAAGGGAGACTAAACTCAAATTCTAAATACGAAGCAAAAAGTTCAAGTATGCAATGACAATAGGTCGCATTCTAGAGATAATTAACTACGTTAACAGACCTGTGTCAATGTAGTAATACTAGTTGCCATTTTAGAGTGTTTTTTGCAATAATTTGACAAGCTCATGTTTGCTAAAGATGTTAGTCATTCTAAGCAGTCTTAAGTATTTTTAACTTGCATGTTTGTTTGAAGTAATCGCTTTAAGTTAATTACATGGTTCTTAATGACGTTTGTGGTCATAATTTAAAGTGTTTCAGATCTGCAGGCTGCTATGTGCATCATTGAGAGTTACATTCTCCTTGGAGGGGTTGATTTTGTGAGGTTGCATGCAAGTGATGTGGTGAATATCTTTGAGATTGTTGTTGGGAATGTAAAAGAGAGGGGAATGTTGTGTACCTTCCCTGTTATCTTGTAGATGCACAGGGTACAATGTTTTCTTGTAGATGCACCTGCCTTTTCGGACGGAACTTTGCAAGTACAGGTTTTAGGCCATCCTATGGATTAGATGAGATTAAGGGGTTGAGGAATTGACACCCTCTACTTCTTGGACATTAATGAAATAGAGTTAATCTTTTTCAAGTGGAGTCTTCTTGCTTTGTAAATGATTTGGAGTGCGTTCAAGAGTTTCTTCCCAAAAATTATGAGCTTGCAAATTCTGTCAGCAAATTATGAGCTTGCTTTGTCTCCGCAGCATAGATTTGGATGCTCAAACTTAATTACAAGAGCAAGAGACACACCTGTAATGCTTTTGATAAAGGTGAATGACACCCTCAATGCTAGATTGTGATCAGATTCTAGTGTCCTAACCAACAAGTGGAGTTCTGGAGAAGACGCATCAAAGGCAATTTGCATTCTTTAAGTTAGTCTCGCATTCTACTAACTTATGCCATTGTGAGAATTGAGATCCATTATAGCTCCCAGCCTCCCCAAGTCCCAGGCCAATGCTTTTTACAGGGACCTACTGGATCCGAACCTCCAGTTCTGTACAGTGGATAAGACGAATTGCAAAAATTTGTTGTCCTATCAGGATGATGACCTATTTTCAACCACTTAAGCAATGCAGCCTCTCTGTAGCCAAGGGGACGTTGAGGAGAAAATTTCCATGTATACAGAAATAGATTTAAGGACTTCATAATTTTTGACATTTTTTCCCTCAAAAACAAAATTATCATAAATTTTTTTCATAAAGATTCTCTTTGTTCCATTCTCAATCCATAGGCAAACATAGGCGGGTTACAAAATTGATGGAGGTGATTGTTGTGGCTTTCTATGTACATGTTCGGATCATTTTATACTTTCACGTACACCTCTCACACATTTTCACTACTCTTGCATTTGTGAGTTGTCACCTACAATACAAGTGATTGGAAATGCAATAGCCTAAGTTGTGAGAATGGGATGTTGGTCAAAAATGGGTGGTCTCCTTCAAGGTTTTGTTGTCCTGTGTAGATCTTGAATGGTGGTAGTCTATCCAAATTTACTCAAATTTGCTCCAACTTTATAAATTCATTAATTCATAAATGGGATCCTTGGGCGGCTCCATGAATTGTCCAAAAATACTTAGTGGGTGATGGATGGAAGTGTACAATAGCAACTCCTTTGCCCAATCATCAAATGTCATTTCTTAATTTTTTCTAATTCAAAAATATTTCTAGAAAATGTAGGTGTTCATTCATAGAGAGAACCAAAGTGATGACTTTGAAGAACTACCATTTTTTGTCTACTTGATACAAGAATGCAACACTTTGCTAGAGTTTGGACATTCATTTTATGCACGTAAAATACTAGATAAAAAGAATAATCCTAAAAGGACACCAATCACGCCACAAATAATTAGTGTCTCATGGATGAAAGAGAATCCTTCTATATAAGACAAAAGTGCAAATGTTTTTCTTGGAATTTTGTATGAAAAAGAGAGGTTTTGCATAATATTTTGACATTCAATGAGTGTTCTTGGGTTGTTTTAAGCAAACAATTCACACAATATCTAAAATAATGATTTCCTTCTTGTTGACTTGTCTATTTGAGGTTAAGGATTTAAGATTCGGTGCAATTGTAAAAGGTTTGTAGAAGTGCAGTTATTCTATAATGCTATGGATTATTCCCTTAAATTTTCAAATACATTCGTTTCATAAGGTGCATGTGGGAATTCAAAACAAATATTCATTTCCAACTATGAACCTTCACATTAATATGGCCTCTTGCAATTTATGTAGTTTACAATATACTCTATATTTTGTGAGGAATTTCATTTTCTTGAAGTAGAAGTATATCATTGGTCTATTAAAACTAGTGACTACTACATTAATGTCCATTTTATATTTATATTTCATAAAAGATGACCAATGATTAATCATTTAGTGTTTATTATAATAGCTTGAAACTCCACAAAATAGAAAAAAATAAATTATTATTATTCTTCATGTCTTATAAAGTAGCTTTGTCAAAACATTATTAGTAATTAGGTGGATGTTCCCCACTGTAAATATCTAAATGAACTTCTTTTTTACACTTGTCACACTCTTAGATAGAAGCAAATAGTAACCAACAAATTGCACATGTTTCAATGGCATTGCTCACTAAAGATACTACACCTACATGAGTTGGAATTGTTTTCAAGTAATTGCAACTAATTGTGAGACCTTTTTCTAAAATTGTCTTCTAGATATTCTTGCCAAAAATGTACAACCTCTATTCATGAGAGCGTAGCTAGGATTGAAATTGGGAATTTTTGTTTTCAACACTTTGAACACTCATACTTTATTCACAATAGGTCCAAATATTTCATTTTAAGAAAACATAGAGTCCTCTTTTTGACTCTCAACAAGACTTTTTAGAGTTCAATAATAAAAACGATGCTCAAATCCTTATTTGGACTATTTGAGGTTTTACTTCAATGAAAGTGATGATTCTTAACATTTTTGTCAACAACATGGTGATGCCCTTATTAAAATGAGAGTGAAAGCCACATCCAGCTTTTATTTTTTTTATTTTCTTCTTTTCATTCTAGAAAGCCATCTTTTCCTAAAAAGACATTGTCTTGGAGTAAATGACTTGAACAACTTTTAATTAGTGTGGGTTTATAAGTCAAATCCTAGTTGTTGAAAAGATTCACAAGTTAGTAGTTTTAGGATACCAAGCTTAGATCAAAATCACCCAATGAAACACAAATAAGTGTGAGACAAATCCTCCATCAATTTTTGACTTCCATTTCCACTTTCATTCTATGCCATCATCACTCTATTTGATTAAAAGACTGTATATTTGATACACAATAATAAATTGAAAAAACTTATTTCCGTTTAGACCATGAAAGTACATTGTCTCTTCCTTCGTTGGATTTTGGTGCACATGTGGATTTTGATTTTTTTTATAAAGTAAGGTATACAATCTATTTCTGACTAGGGTTCCATTTGTGCAATACAAAATAACCTATTTTCGACCAAGGAAATATGATGTGGTTTTAGCAACTTCAAGATGTCTAACAAATAACACATTGACACCTAATGAAGTTGTTAAGATTAGTTTATAGCTTTGCGTTTCTTAAAAATAGGTTCTTTAATACATTGAGAATGGGTTGGATTGTCATCTATACTTCTTTAATTTCTACTAATTCCAAACTTGATGAAAAATTAACAAACAATAGTGCAAACTTCATTATTTCTCTTCCCTTCACCATTCTATGATTAGACATATGTAAAAATACTTGACATTGTTGAAAAAGATTGTTTACTTTAACTTCTAAAAATCTTTGAATATGTGTCACCAAAAAATAGTCAAAATAGGTCCCCCCAAAAGTAAAATCTTGTTCCATTTACCTATAAGATTTAGTATTAGACTATTTCATTATATTGTAGTAAAAAAATGGGAGTTTTTGATTGCACAAATTATATGCATAAAGCATTTGAAGTTGGAAAAAGTGTTTTTTGGGGGGCATCCAAATTCCGAGTAGCTTTGATTCAAACAGACTTTTGCACAAGTTAATTTCACTTTTTTACTTGAATTTTTTTGCTTGAATTTTTTAGTAAAGTTGGACACATGTTCAAAAAGTTTCAAAACATTTCAAATTGTGGAATACATACCAAAAAATTCTAATAGGGAACTAGCTTCAAAAAAAGTCACATAGAAAGCCCTTTTTTCAACAATTTATGGCTTGTACATTTAGTAGTTTCTTCAAAATGTGAATGGTGGAGTTCTAAATTTCAATTAGATTTAGAAGAGGAAAAAATGAAAGTAAAAATCTCCCAAAATATCAAAATTTTGCAAGCTTGATCAATTTGTGTCCAAACTAAAGTAAAAGATAGTTGAGAATCATTAGAAGAAGTTTGAGGGCTCCCAAAACCTATTTTGGGCCTATTCCCCCGGAGTTGTTCTCCACAGCGAGGGGAACGGCTTGCTGTCAAAATTTTAAAAAAAAATTTAATCTCTGAATGCAAAAAGAATTGAAATTTTTTTGAGGGGGGATGATGATGTGGCAAGGTCTCGACCATGTTAGAAGTCCAGCTTTGACGTTGCATCAGTCATGTTCTCAGCTTGATAACTCACAAGCTTTTAGAGCCTCAAACTTCTTCTAATGTTAGGCCCAACATGATAGGAAGTTGGATCAAGATTAGCAAAGCTTGGCTCTTCACAAACTCCTAATATTGGATCAATTTTTCTTGATTTTGGAGATGTTGCCTTTTCCCCCAATTTTGAATATGTTCCTCTTTCCTTGAACTATAATTTTAGAATATTCAACATTAAATTTTAAGAATATTCAAAATGTAGGCCATGGGTCTCCCATAGCCTGTATAACAACAAACATTGATAGCTTTCACATGAGAAGAGAAGATGCTTATACAAGTGGAGTAGTGAGAGGAAAAAACAACTTGTGTGGGATATGTAAATTAGAATTATTAGGAGCTCAACTGCTCATAGTTAAGTGAAAAATAGGAATTGTGATCAAATTAGAATTCAAACTTCAATTTTTCATAGTAGAATAACCTTTTACAAAAACTTTTGAACTAAAAATAGTTAGTTAATCAAGATAATTTTCATCTCGAGAACTCTGTTGAAGATTTTGAATCTCTAATCAAAAGTTATGGACAAATTTTAGAGAGGGTTTGGAAGAGACATTTTCATTGACATTTTCAACTGTTTTCTTTGAATTTTGTCCATGACTTTTTTTGGAGGCTCAAAATCATAAATAGATGTTTGGAGATGAAATTTATTTAGATTTTTCAACTTTTTTTAGTTCAAAGTTTTTTGCAATAAGTTATTGTACTATGCTAAAATGAGGTTTGAAATTCTACTTTGAACATAATTTCTACATTTTGATAATGAGTGGTCAAGCTCTCATCTTCAAATTATCCCATATCCTTTGAGGAGTCATGATGGACAATAGATTTGATTATAAAAACTACTTCTCCACCTTATCTTCCAACAAATGTCTAAGAGAAAATTGTGTCATTTTACTTTCAATTTTTTCTTTAGATGGTAATTTGTCCAATGATAAATTGGCAATGGATTTCTTGACATTTTTTTTTATTCTCTTGTTGCAATTCGAAGTAACCTCCTTAGTAGGCAAAAAAAAGCTATAGAGCAATAACCTTCCTTCTATCACCTTGTGAGTGTCCATTTCGTCACTTGAGACTCAGTCTTTTCTTTTTTATTTGTTAGTATTTTGAGTGAAGTTATTTATACAAAAATCCCTAAAAATAGTTATGTTATATGCTATTATTGTACTTGTTCCTAATTAACTTGGTTTTCCCTAAAACATAACCCGAATCCTACATGTAAATAGGATAAAACCCCCAAAGTTGTACATATTATAGTCATTTAGTAGAATTGTCCCAAACTCGCTAAACTTGCCTTACATGCGATAGAACATGGCTAAATTGGTCCAAAGGAACCTATGTGAGAACCCTGAGTCAATGCTAGAGAGAGGAAAAGGAAACCAACAGTTGGCTCAAAGGGCCTGTCTGAAGCCCAACATGGGACTGTATACGTAGTTGATCAATAGCCGGCCACAGGGGGGCGCTTGACTGACTCATACGGTACTGAATCAACTCATTATCACATACATCAACTGATATGATGCCTTCGGGCCCCAACTAATTTTGACTTTTTATTTCTCATTTATTTTTCCCATCAAAATTGAGTGAGGGAAGGAACCCAAGTCCAGAGAGGTCAGTCCATAACCAAAAATCTAATTTTTGAACCAAACAAAGAGGAACCCAAATCCAGAGAGGTCAACTCATCACAAAAATCTAATTTTTGCTTAAAGAATCAAACAAGAGTAAACTGAGCTCAATGAAGAAAGGAACCCAAGTCCAAAGGGGTCAATTCACAACAAAAAAAATCTGATTTTCCTTTAACAAAACAGACAAGAGCAACCCAAGTCCAAAGAGGCATACCAAACCAAAGGAATCCAAGTCCAGAGAGGTCAGTCCACAACAAAAAAATCCGATTTTTGAACCAAACAGGGAGGAACCCAATTCCAGAGAGGTCAATTCATCCCCAAAAATTAGATTCTTGCTTAACCCTGGAGCACTCGGACGTCCAATTTCTGGAGGACGAACAGATTGAAATTCAGATTTCTTTCTCAGTTTTGTTTGGATGAAAGTCATCTAATTTGTGGAGGTTTCCTTATCAAGTTCTTGTCCTATCCAATGGTTGGATTTGGTTTTATTAGAGTGCATATTTTTCTAAAATTACAAATGTGGAAGAGTGTCAAGCCAAAAATTGCACTGATTTTAGTTCAAAACTTGATTTGCAAAAATGAGGTCATAGATTAAAGAACCCAAAGATTTAAAAAAATCAATATATCAAGAGAACCTCATTTGAAATCCATTCCAACAAGTTTTACTCAAAAAATGATAATATTTTGCTTGTAATTGAATTTTGAAGGAATTTTGAAATTTCCCTTTCCATATTTATAAAAATAAAATATTGGTGATAGTACTAGTGAATCTAACCGTATGGATAGAATCTACAAATCAATATCTACAGCTTTTATTTGTATTTCAATTCCAAAATATTCTTCCACATAGCACTTTATAACAGTTTTTCCCAAATCGTCAATTTTGGAAATGGATCCAGACGTTGAGGGGTTAAAGAATCAAACAAGCGTAACCCAAGTCCAATAAGGCTTATCCAACCAGGAGGAACCCAGTCCAGAGAGGCATACCAAACAAGAGTAACCCAAGTCTAGAGAGGTCAGTTCTTAACAAAAACATCTTATTTTTTCTTAAAGAATCAAACAGGAGGACCCAAGTCCAGGAAGGCTTACCAAACAAGAGGGAACCCAAGTCAGTGAGGCACATACTGATTAATTAAAACTTTGATTGCGTTAACAACCAGAGTGCTGGTTGAGGCGTAGAGGGAAGGAAGATCAGCCCATACCTTTGGTCAACCTGAGTTGACCAAGAAACTTGGAGCTCCCTCCCTCCAGAGGCCTTGCAAGCTCAGCTGGCTCCAAAATTTCCTTTGCAAACTGGACACAGATTGAGGGAATTCACGTTTTGGTTCCATACCAAAACAAATGCAACAAGCATAATAGGATTGAAGAGATCCTTGAAGTAGTTGGGAAGAAGAGAGAATTGTCAACGGGAATAGAAAATTCAAGATGAAGCAATAAATTGACTTTCTCGCCATAGTTTAAAATTGAACTCAAAGTCAATAAATAAAAAATGAAATAAAGAATCATTTGACTTAATAGAGGTTCTAGAGGTTAACGAAATTAGAGAAAGGGTAAGAAAGCTTAGTTGGGATAGATTTGACTTCAAAATACATTAGCAATACTTGAAAAGAATTAGATTTTCAAGGATTTGATGTACAAAAATTAGGGCCTTCAAAAGAGAAGGAAATAAATTAGAAAGAAATTGGAAAAAATCAACTTGGAACAAGCAAAAGGAAGCTTGGAAAGTAGACGCAACCACAATAAGTCCAATTACCAAGAATCAAAAATACGTGAAGAAATACAGAGACAATGGAAAGAGCATACACTCAAGTGATGGAGTTTGAAGTGCCAAGTGAAGAAGAAACGATGAGCAACGTTGAGGTTATTGCTTAAATACAAGCCCATAATTATGTACCATTTCAATTATAATTTCAATTTCACCTTGCAATTAGGACTATAGGTATAAATTAGAGTCAAACCATAGAATCACTAGGATAGCGGAATTAGGATTTAAATCACATAGAGAATTTCTGTAGCTCTCCAAAACTATATTACACTTCAAAATCCAGAAAAAACTCCCCAAAGTATGCTTGGATGAAGCTTAATTTAATTTTGGATGAAAAATCAAAAGGAAAGGGAATTTAAAAGAAAATTAAAGAATTAGAATATAGTGAAAGCAAGAGAGTAAAAGAATAATTGAACCAAAAGAAAGAAAAGAAATTAATCAACCAAAGTAGTTGAAATTTATTCCAAAATCAATATAAAAACATGAAAGAACCATAGGATTTTATTTTATTGAAAGTCAAAGTCAAAAGCAAGTGGAATCAAAGTAACTTCAAGGGGACAAGTAAAAAGAACTAGTAATAAATTTTGATGAATCGGTTATTGATCAAAATTTACTCTTTAACTCTTTACTAGGAATCTTGAATAGAAAAATTGACTTTTATCTAGGGATAAATGAAAATCTTGAAGGTAAAATTATTCAATGATAAAAATAGAAGTAGAATTAAAATAAAGTTATCTTGAATGAAAATTGTAATAAAAATAGATGAAGGATTAAAAGATCACTCAAAAGAATCTTATAAAGAATTTAGAATATAGAAAAAAGTAGAACCTCCAAGATAAAATTAAAAGCTTAAAAAAATAGAAGATAATCCAAAAATTCATAGTCAACTCCAAAAATTAGAATAGAATTAGGACCCAGAAATTTTCATCATTTATCCAAAAATCTACCAATCTAGGATTATAGTTAGGATTTAGCTAAAAACTCCATTGCTTAAAAGGCAACTCGTTTACTACAAACCAATCACCCATAGAATTTGATTGATTAACATAGAACCCGATTGTGCATGTTTGGTCTTGAGGGTGGAGATCAAAACACTCACACCGAGGTGTGGTAAAATCTCACTAAAAATTACACCAGCTTCTTTTATGCTAATAACATGTTTCAACAAGTTTCAAGACATTTTGATAGCCAAATGACCCCAAATTAGCAAAATCCTTCCAAGACTAGCAAAATAAAGATTACGGTGGAGTTGACCGGTGTACAAGGAGTGTACGAAGTTGGAATGGGTCCCAAATTAGGTCTTTTTTTATTCCCTCATACCTACCTAAGACCGTAGACTAGTAACTTTCTACAGAAAAGTCAACCTCCAAAAGTTGGGGTTTTTAATCCTTTGGGAGTTTAAGTTGATGCTAGCTTTTGAGAGTTTTTTAGCGTAAGAAAAAGGGGTAATGAAAAATTTTGGACAAAAAATGGCCTTCTAAAACCAATGGCATAATCCGTTTGGAATTTGGAATCTTTCTCCAAAAGCTAGAGTTTTTCACCAATATAGAAAGTCAAAACTTATGGATTAGATTGAAAATTTTAGTTGATAAGATTACTATTTAGGAAAAGAGGGAGGTAAGTGCCCTTGGAAATGTATATATAAGCACTCATTTTCCTCTCGAAACACTCTTTGTAGCCATATTTTGGCTCATTTCACTCTATTGGATTCATTTATTTGGACTTTGGCCATTTGGGGCCAAGTTGCCAAGTTTGCCTTGTGTTTTGAAAGCATTTCAAGCTCTGTTGTTGGTGTTTTTAAGGCTTTCCTTGAAGGACATTGGGGTCCCTTCAACGTTTGCTCGTATATTTAATTGTTGGTGTATTTGTTATTCATTTGTTTTGTTTTGTTTTGAGTTTTGTTTGTTTGTATTAATCCTAAAATTATCCCTCACCATACCTTGGTGATGCCACTTTGGAGGGCCTCTAGTTCATATTTATAAAATTCTAAATTTCTAAGTGGAAACTTCCTTGATTGCAAAATCCCTTACAGTTTGGATGTTATTGTACTAACTTTTATGTATTGATTTTGAACTAACAAATATTGGTACTAATTCCTTGTTCTAATGTGATAATGTGGATTTTGACACTCTAACTTTGTTGGGACTATTTTGTGTATTCATGGTTTTGACGAATATGGCGAAGCTTTGACTTTATAGGTTCTAAAATCCTTATAGTAGTTGGTAAAAATCCAAAGTAGAGCAAAGCTTTGACCTTGAGTATAGAAGGAACTTCCCCCAAATTGCATGTTGGTTGATATTTGGCCTTTTCAAGTTAAATTTCCAAATTACAAGTTTTGAACATCGAAGTTTAACATCCAAAATAGTTAAATTCCTTGCCTAATCTTGGACATGGAGTTGTAATAGTTGTCTTCTTTCTTCTCTTAGAGGTTACGCTTGATGTTCAAAATTTCTCCAAGGGAAGGTTGATAGCAATTGAGAAAAATTTCAAGACTAAGGGCTCGAAGGGTGTCGCAGCACAGGGCAGGTAAATTCCCCATTATACTCACAAAAATCGTTCTAGAGTATAACTAAGTGACTCTAAAGATCGAACCCACGAGATCCTGTGAAGTATCTAGCTCTATTAAGCAGTTAAGCTCAGTCAGTATCCCAATCTTACTTTCCGGTCCTAGATCTAGAACCAGAAATACCACCACACCGGATAACTATAGACCAGATTACTCCTTCTTCCGATCCTACTAACTATCCGGTCTGTACAAATATCCAAATCCCAGAATCTTACAACTTCAGGTCCTCGAAATCCGTCCTGACCAATCCGGTCCGGATGGTCATCATGTATCCGTAATCCTATCCGGTTTGGTTTTGCCTCTGTTTCACCATCAGAGGGGTCGCCGCTTAATTTTGAGAGTGGTAGGCCCACCACTCCTTCCGTGACTTATAGTGGCTGAAGACCCACTGTTCTACTTCCTAAACTCCTAAGCTAATCCGGATCCGGTTTGGTCCTTCACAACAACCCAGATAGCAATCCAGGTTGTAGGTCACACAAAGACCCCACACTCGACCCTCTCATACTACAACGACCTTGATGCTACTTCCGATCCGTGCGAAGACAGGTGGTTACAAGTGTACCCGTCCGTTCCAACATCAACTAAAGTTCTTCCGTTTGCCAACTAAGGCGGCAAGACCTCACAGGAGATCGGACACTCGACCGGATTTCCCACTCGGGAGTTCTAGCGTAGCTAAGGAATCCCTCCCTACCCGCCTAGCCTAACAACGGCTTTTTCACCCGGAATCTCAAACTCTAGACGTGCTGAGGAACTAAGTTCACTCCCAACTCTTCGATATCTACTCACATGCACCTAGGATCAGAAATAAAACACCAAGGGGAGAAATCACTCGCAAACCAGCTCGTACTATCCTAACTCCACATCATACAATCCTGTCGCGCTGGAGAGAGACACACAATGAGGAGAAAGGAAAGGTACAAGAAGTTTGCAAAATGAAAAACTCCCAATTCCCATCGCGGGAACCGATTTATATACAAAGGGTAAAAACCCTAAAAGCACAAAAAGGAGCGGAAAACCCGTGGGGGTTCGCCGCCATCCTAATCTAACTTCCGGTCTAACCTAATACTGTTGAGCCGGATCCGGATCCGGATCCGCTCCTGCTCCTAACTGAAATCAAAATCCTATCTACTCTACAACCCTAGATCCTATTGTCGGGCTTCCGCTCTCCGGAACCAGCTCCTCGAAGACTTCACTCAAGTTCCGATTCCGTTCCCCCTCTACAGGGTTAGATCCGGGTGAAGACTCCAGGTCGATTGTAACATCTGGTCTCGTGCCCGGAGTCTTAGCCCGTGTAGACTTCTTGGACTCGGGAGTCCAATCCTTCCTATCCTTCTGAATGGTCGCGTCCGGAAAGATATCCGGTAGCGAGATGTCCGAAAGATGTATGCCCTTGGAGCACGTCGCTCCAGTAAGCTTCCGGTTGCTTTCCTCAATCTGGTCCGCAGCTTTCCGCCCCTCCACCATCGCCGTCTCCACCTGCTCAGCAAAATCGGTGAGAATCCGGACCATCCGGGAACCGGATAGTTTCTTCTCTTCGTGGATCTTCTCGTCGAAGGGCTTCGCTTTGGCGGCGGCCGTTCCGGTCTCTCCCAGGATCGCCTTGATCTGCTCAGCTATCTTCCAAGTCTCCTCCGCCATCTCCCGGGTGGCCGTCACGTCTTCCCGATAGGCAAAGAGAGTTGCCTTCAGGGTGTCCACCTCCTCCTGCAACCCGCGGATCTCCGCTTCCTGTTTCCGGGTCTCTTCCGAATTGGTGATGCACTCCGCCACCTTTTCCGCCAACTTGCTGTCCGGTGGCGCACCTACCAACTTTCCGATCGCCGCAAGCGTCCTGTGCTTGACCTCCCAATCCGCCCTGATGTTGCAGAGGAGGTTGATAAGACCGTTGAACGGATCTTGCATTTCCGGGTCTTCCCCGGAAACGGTCTTCTCGGCTTCCGGTCTCTCTTCCGGGGCCGGTTTGTCGTGACCGGGAGGCGTCCCGCGCTTGTGTGGAGGCGTCAACTTCTGTCGCTTGATGGGCGGCATCGGCTCCTCCTCTTCCTCGCTCGACTCCCGGTCTGAACCGGAATCGGACTCGGCCTCGTCATCCGTTTCCGACTCCCCATACTTCAGGAGGACTTCTTGAGTCCTCCACACCTTCTCCTCCGCGTCGGTGAGGACTTGGTGTTCCCGATAGAGGTGGAAGAAGTAAGGGCACACTGGACTGGTCCTCTTCTTCCCAACTCTACTAACGAGCTGGGTCACGAGATCGGAAATGATCTGTGCCCAATCCACTTTCCGGGTACCACTTAGGGCACCGAAAATTGTGTTGCCAAGGGTGATCGTCACCCTGGTCGGCTTTTCCGGGTGAAGGACCGGAACCAAGAACTGCAGCAGCCGACGGTGTCGGTCATCCACGCAATCCTCGACCGTGTATCCGTCCTTCGGGTTGACGGCTCCCTGGAACTTGCCTCGGACAAATTCATCCTTCCAGTTTGCCATTCCTAACCCTCCTGCCCGGAAACCCTAAACACCTCTCCACATTCCCTCGTTCCAGCGGATGGGAGTTCCTCTCACGGTGTTGTCAAACTGGTTGGACAGTTTTTCGAGGAGTTCCTTGACCATTCTCTCCTCCCTAAAACCCCAGGGTTTCTCGGCAAACCCTAGGCAACCCATAGAGGTGAGATCTTCCATGAGTTGAGACTTTTCCGGCTCGGTGGAGGGAATAACCGGAATGACTTTCCAGAGCTTCACCTCGCCTCCAGAGGGACTCGCTGGTCTCGACCTACGTAGCGGCGGCATTCCTACTCCAATCTATCTCACTCTCTTCTAGCCGCATGTCCCTTTCCTCACGTTCTCTCTCCGATCTCAACCGGAATCAAAGCCTACAGCACACAAACGCGAAAATTCAACTGCGCGCTCTCAAGGTTGAGTTTCTAAAAGGGGGTGCAATAGTGAAGGCTCCTCCTTATATAGTCTCTGGACCCTTTCCAGTTTGGTCATCATGAATCCGGTTCACCATCATAATCCGGTCCTAGACCTAATCTGTGTTGCATTCCGTTTCCGTCGTTAGTTACTCCTGACCGGATTAGATCCAAGAGGCCCACTACTTCACGTTCCGTGCTAATTTTGAATTTTCCTTCTCCACCTAATCGGATCCGGTTCCCTAATGGCTAGTTTCCGTTCCTATTTCAGTGCATACTAAGAAAATCAAAATTTTTAAGCTGCGACAACACTCAACACACACCGAACGAATGAGTGATGCTTTCACAATGCAAGTGACATGGAAAGTGTGACGACAATGGCCCATGGTTACCGCACCTTCCGGCCTGAAGAGGCCTTGGCAAAGGCTACAACAACCATCCAAGATTGGAGAGGCTGGATCACTAGCATGCACCACTCGTTTGTCTTTCACATTGATATGTGCTGAAAGTGTATTGTAAGGGACCTATCCTTCCTCTACTTCCAAGGCTCAATTGATGGGTGGAGCTTGGTCCTTCTTTGTGTGGTTTAACCGCTCAAACATGGCATCCATGTCTCTCCAACATGTGATCTCCGTATATCCCTTTGAAGGATGTTGATCAAACATAGTCTTGAACGAATTCAAAGAGCTTTGAATGGCATCACAATTTTCATTCGACTCCATTGCCAATGTTTGAAGACCTGCCATTGCTCGAGATACTACAGAGGATATATCTTGGAGTCTTTGTACCCATGCTAACCATCGAGACTCTAAGCCGTTAGATGGCATAAACTTTTTCAAATCCAAGCACAATTGCAATCGATTCAATTCGGATTCAATAGTTCCTTTTGCTTCAATTGCCTCCTCCCATTTATGCTTAAACTCTTCAAAGTCACAACTCTCCATTTGCGTCTCCGCATTCACGTAAACGAATGAAAGTTTTTCCATTGATGGTTGTTGTGTCGCTTTTAACATGCTCATGTCGTGACTTTTTTGTACATTTACAATGGCAGGGTTGTCGCTTGTTTTGGCCTTATCAAAAGGAAGAGAGAGCTTATCTTCACTCTCTTGAGTCTTTTGACTGTCTCTGAGTACAATCACTGGTGAGATTGTAACCTCACTCGGATTCTTGGAGGTCCTTTGTAATTCTGCAATTCGTTTACACATCTTCATCAACTCCTCCATTTTCCTCGATGATTGTTGATTTAAATGTTCAACCTCACTCTCCGAAGTCTTTAATTTCAACTCCAACACTTTGCACCTTGCTTCCACTCCTCTAAGGTCAACAATTTTTTTCTCATATTTCAACAATTGTAATATGTGAGCATCTCTTTCTTCGAAAAGTGGTCCGAAAGTCTTCGTGAGATTCTGAAATGTCATAGCACCTTTCAACATCTCTAGTGCCATTAAAGAAAACTCCTTGGCCAAATTCATAAAAGTCGAAGCAACTTCCGATAAAAATTCAACTGACATCGTCATTTTGAAAGTTGTATCAAGTATATGTGCAACATTCTTTAGATCTGCAAGTGAACTCATTGGAACAACAGTAGTACCATCATCGCGGTTAGACGATCCGCCTATTTCTTCATGAAGGTTAGCAAACTGAACCGAGAGCTTCAAAGATTTTCCAATTGTTTTGGATTGGACATGTCTTGCAAGGTTCGATGTAGAAGACTCGACAATGCCGCTGTAAACGGAAACTCCTTTGCCCGCCTTTTACGTTCGGAACTCCATAATGAGGATATATTATCAAACGTCACGCCTTGTCCATGAGGTGTATGTACTTTGTCTTCTAAACTTAACGCTGGACTAGATTCAATGCCTTGATGCATAGGCGGAGATTTGTAGACCAAACTATCAAAACAATTGTTGTCTATCAGACTATTAATTGTAGCATTAGCCTTTGCCACTTTTTCCGCCAAGACTTCGTCTACTTTATTTTTTGAAGTTTCCTCGCGTTCCGTGCAAACCTTGCCTTTGTTTACAAACTCCGTTTGCATTTGTGCCGCAACATTTGGTGTAAAGGTCAAACATGTTGGAGTTGTGGAAAAGACTTCACCCTCCTGCGCCTCTACATCTCTCTCCACATCTTTCCCCACATTTTTCGAAGAGCTTTCATTAATTGCTTTTGTTGGAGATTGTATAGACCGTAATTCTTCAACATTTGAGGCTTTCTCCACACCATCCATTTTCACCTCAATAGTATTTTTTAATACTTTTTCTGTTTCTCCCCCTGAATTGTACAAGTCGGGAATGTCCTTTTGATTGGCTTCAAGTAGAAGTGGGCAAGCTGTTGTTGTCGGAAACGTGCTCCAGTCGATCTTGCGCTTTAATATAAGTTCCGCGTAAACCATACATGCCACGCTATAATTAATATAGCCTTTGCTTCTAGGCTTGTTTCCGAATAGAACACGCCACACCTCCGAAGATCGATGGACAAAATGTTTGTTGTTGCAAGTCCATAGTTTACAACAAAAATCCCGTATATGACCCTTGTGCGACTCCTGAGGCCACAACTTGTCAATGTGGTACATTTTATCATAGGTCCTGCACATTTTTGATGTCCAATACTCCGCATCTTCATCTTCCCACCCGCTCTCTGCTTTAATTGTAGGGTCATTTAAAATGTCAAGCCGAAGGTCATGTATAGCCCCCTTCACTTTGCTCTTTTTCTTGGCTTCGCTTCCCGGAGTCACTCCATCAATATTTCGATCACCTTCGCTGTTCATGATTGTCAATTGGATTCAATAACCAATTGAAGTGAATAAAAAAATCTCACGTGATAGTCAAAAGTGATGGCATCAACTGTAACACAGTAACAAAAGATAGAAGACCCCAACTCTCCACCCCATAGGAGCAACTAGCGCATAAAGCAATAGTAGCACATCCAACTTGGCACTGAAGAAGAATTGAAGTGAGAAAAAATGGAAGTCACTCCACTCTTATAGCCGTCCGCCGCCGGACTTGCTCCGAACTGCGCGAAGCGGCCCCGAACCTCGCGTCCGCCGCGTGGATCGACGACGTCCGCCTGTCGCCCCAATCGCTCCAACCGCCCGCCCCGTCCGACCGCTGCGTTTGCCCGGACTGTCCGCACTGTCCGCCTTCCGACGCCATCCGCGCTTTGGACACGCCGACCGCCCCACTTAAACACTAACCGCCGACGGCGTCCGCCCAGCTATCCATTGGTGCATCCTATGAGGCCATTATTACTCAAAAACAGCGGTAACATTTCCAAAAAAAAACAGCCTAATAATCACTACTAAATGAGGATCAATGTAATTGATTTATCATTTTAAAAAAAAAAAATGTAAACCCTAAACCCTATACCCTAATTACCCTAAACCTTTTCTTTTCTCCCCTAAATTGTTTTACGAATGAGGGGAATGTGGTTAAGTTGAATATGTTTGGATTATTTATTCATATTATCCTTCTAAATAGGTTTTGAGAAGATTTGAAGATGGTGGGGATTTTTTTAAAGTTCATTAGGAAATCAAATGTTTTGCAGAAATAATCAATTCCTTTTTCATCGTAAGCAAATGAAATTTTTTAAAAAGGCCCCAATACATAATTAGAATAACAGTTTAATGGATTTCAACCTCATGATATTTAATGAAAGGTTGTGATTTCTAATTAGAAGTGCATTACGATCTTCAAATGAACATCGAGTCTTTCATATTTTTTAATGAAATTTTGATTAGATTTGAAAACAAAGAAAAAGAATCAATGTTTTAACTTTCAAATCATATATGGCTATATTTTTCCTTAAAAACATAGAAAAATTCGTTACTTGAGTTGGTGGAGTAGAATACATTATACACTTATACATGTGCTATATTTATTTTGAAGGGTAATTCCAATATTCTTATTTCAGATGTTTTTAAATATTAATTTTAAAAAAGAAGGTTCATTGCTTAAAGATCTAAAAAATTGACAAACATAATTTCTATTATAAATAGGAATTGAATTCGGAATTCGAATTTTGAAATGATTCAAATGAACAAGATATTGATTATAAAATATTTCTTCGTTTGAGTTTTCAAAATGAATTCACGAAACAATTGCAAACTTTTGAACTTAGGTATATGATATTGTTTTCGGTTTGTACTTTGTAGAGTATAATACTTCAATTTTAATCCTAAATAAATGAAAAAATTCCACATGAATGAAATGTTTCTATGTATTGCACAAAGATTTCTACCAATTACTATGATAATTAAATACATTGTTACATTTTATAAAATATTCTACATAGAAAGAAAAAATCATTTTAGTTTTCAATCATGATAAACAATGTCTTCTACTTTTTCTGTTATATGTTCGTTTTGTATAACGTGTACATTGTACAATCTTTGAGAGCAGGGGAGTTCATTTTTGACTCTCATTGAAATAGAAAATATATTTGTGTTTGGATTTTGAAATCATTATCACATTATGTATTCTACGGTGTTGCAAGAATGCATCTTGCTCCTTCCTTTGAATCCTTTTGATATTTTCTTTTTTTTTCTTTGCTTTCTCGTAGGGCTCTTGTTCTCTTGTTCTCTTCATTTGACCAGCCTATTTGGCTTGGCTTCTAGTTTTTGTTTTTTTTAATGCAATGGTTTATGCATATGTTATAAAAAATATATATTATTTATTTAAAATTAATATATTGATGAACAAACGCATAAAGGCATTGAATGCTTTCACATTTAAAGTTATAAATCTATCATAAATCACTCTTGCAAATTTGAATGATTGAATCGAAAATTTGAAAATGTAATTACAAGAGCTTTCAATTCAATCAATTGCATAAATCATAAATGTTGAAATGCAACTCGTATGAGTTTAGCATCTATGAAGATTAATTCATGCCATCCACATGTAATTTTCCAATTTAATAAAATGCAATTGAGTACTTCAATTTCTTTCCCTCCAATTCTCCAAGTAACATTCACTTCATATCTTTCTCTATTTGTTTGTTTAATTTTTGGGAACAAATGGAGAAACCATCTTTGTCTATATTTGAACATGCACTCTTATTTGATTGATGAAGAATAGATGTATGAAATATATAATCATTGATTTGTTCATGTTGATTTATCTAATATATTTTATATATGTATATACATTTATATATATATATATATATATATATATCATTTAAGGAGTATGGAAGACAAGATTGATAGATTGTGTTCAAATGTTGTTGATTTTGAAATGATTTCGTACTATATCATTTATAAGAATATTATAATAGTGTTATGTTATAATATTCCTAAAACAATTGCAACAAATATTAAAATACATGCTAAGTTAGGTTTGTTAGCCTACCAATTGTTCATTAATAGACATAATTGAGTAGCCCCCTTAAATGAAACACTCAATATCTAATATCTTACAATCCAAATGGTGGATTTGTCTAAAATTTTTTCCACATCTTTTCCAACTACTTTTCTACAAGATCCTACGGTTACATATGCCCCAAAGTATTTTTCTTCCAAGACTTGGTATTTGCACTACTAATGGCAGTTTTGAAGTGTTTTTCGTGAAAAGAACTTTAGGGGTTAAACATCTATACCGTTAGATTTTGAAAAAAGAACAATTTGCTTCATTGGGGATAACTATAAGTCCATGCTCTTTTTCGATAGCCAAACACACTTGCAAGGACTTGGACATTTAGCGGTTTACTAAGTGATTAGACGTCAACTAATTCAATTTAATAGTAGAATTTTTATTCAACTACATTTTTACAATTGCTTTATACACAATGCAACGTGAATATTTGGGTACATATATTAAACATTGCAATCCTTTCGTGAATTTTTGCACATTTTAGCTCATATCTTTGTATAAAAATATCATTTACGAAGAATTCATAAATTTGGTCATAAAGGAAGGCTACCTTTTTTAATTTCAAATTTTACATTGGATGAATGAAAAGTTAGTTGAACTATACAGTGCCATGAAGACCTCTGTTTATCGTGCAAAATATGGGTTTAGGGTCGCTTTAGGGTCAAACCGCCCTGTCCGCCCTCATACCCGTTCGCCCCATCCGCCCAGACCTCCGTCCGCCCCAATACCTGTCCGCCCCATGACGGCCGATGCATCCGCCCCCCCCGGACCATCTGATCAGGCGGACGCCAAATTTGTCCGCCCGTGGCCGTCCGATTGAGCGGACGGGGCTCTAGGGTTTCGGGGAGGCGGACGGCCGATCCGTCCGCCACCCTCAGCCCCTCCGATCGAGCGGTTGGTTTAGGGTCGTCCGATGGGGCGAACGGGCCGTCCGCATTCTCACTTTTGCTTTACCCCTTGTGAATGCAAGGTGAAGCGGAGAGCTTGGTGGTTCATCCTCCATTGGCTCCTTTCTGAGGCAAGGCAAGAGTGGTTTATTGGGGCCTCCTTGTTGCCAATTTTTTGAACACTTGCGCGTGAATTCAATTTTAAATTAGAAAATTTCATCTATATCAGTTTCATTTGTCACGATGGCGAAGGGAAAGAAGAAGGTTGCGAAGCTTAAACATGGAGAGGGACCATCAAACTTGGAGGTAGCTCGCCAAAGTCCTTCGGAAGAATGCAAGAAATTCATGATCGAGCGCATCGTTCAATTTTATGAATCGAAAACAACATTGTCTTTAGACAATAAATACATCAGATATCAAGAGGAGTGCGTGTCTAAATTCAAGGTAGACATGACACAGATGTTGTTGTATGCATTGAATGTGGCGAAGTGGCATGACGAAATGCATAAAACGTATTTCACCAAATGTTTGAAGAACAAGGATCATGACGCTTTGTGGAATTCTAAAGTCATTTTGGTTAAATATGGCAAGGAATATCGACCCAATGACGCCCAGTTTGAAGAAGTGATTCTGAAAGCGGACTTATTTAAGGGGCGATGTGCTCCATTCACCAAAACGCACAATCGAATTGGTTCAATTGCTTGGTGGAAAAACAATGATGGAGTTGTTGAAGTAGAAAGGACCAAACGGCACCTCATAGCACTTCCAGATACAACACGCATGATTGTTGTTGATAATAGAACGATGAGAGGTGGATATGCAACGATTCGAAAGGTTCGTATTGAAGGATGCTCAGGAATACTTCTTGATTGGGAGTTTGCGGCAAAGAAATCCATTCACCACCAAACTCAACCCGATCTTGCAAAATTAGAACATCAAAACGAATCAATGGTTGTTCGAATTCCACACGCGGGTGTGATATTGTTTGCTGCGGTGCACAGAACAACGTGTAAAGGTTATGCGTATTGGTGGAATGGTAGAACTCTTCGACAAATGTTGAATATGGATAAGGACTTTCCAGACAACATTCAAATCCGTTTGATGTATACGAATCCAACCGAAGAGGAGGTTGTAAAAGCTAACCATTTAGGACGATATCGGAAGAAACGCACGGAGTTGACATGGACGTTTATGCATATAATGTGTGTAGTGCATCTTGCTGGACATTTGTACAATGATCTTTCTCTAGACAACATCTTGTTGCATTTTCTAGAAGATGAGTCATGTGTATACATTGGAGTTTGCGATTGGGGCATGACCACCTTAGCTTCTCAACCAATGAAGTCTTTGTACACATTCACATCAGCAGATGAAATGAAACAGACTTTGTAGAGGAGATGGTGGGTAGATCCACGTATTGCATATTTGTATAAAGCAGGTATAGATGTGGAAGTCATTTTGATGTATTCACGTAAGTCAGAAGAGTATGCCATTCGAAAAATTGCTCAGCGGATGAATGGAAACAACATGTCAGAGGCGTATTTCAACGTGCTACTTAAAACATCTAGTGCGACATTATTTGCCTTTTATGACTTTGCAAAAGTGTTTTATGCTTACTTGAAGCGCATTTCTTCGAAGACTGACGATGAAAATATTAGTTTGGCCCATGTGATTACGCAATTTTGTAATACATATCGTTGGCCGATGCCAGATGAACATTTCCGCCATTTATATTAGATTGGTAGTGCAGAAGTAGTAGTTGAATAGATTATATAGGCATTAAAAATTAGTTTAAAAATATAGAATTGGAATGAAAAAAATTATATGTGCAATTAGCCAAATGTGCATAATGTATGGTATTCTATATTAAATTCAATATATTTTGCCCATATTGATTATGTTTGTATTTGTGTTGATCTCGATTTTTTAAATAGTATATATATATATATATATATATATATATATATATATATATATATTTGAAGTCACAAACTTTTTTAGTTTGCTTTTTGAAAATGAATTGGAATTTTTTCATAGTTTCAAGACTATCATGGACTCATGGTCAAACTTTATAATCTTTCAACTTATAAGAGACATTGTTTTAAGCGAACCATTGCACTTCATTTAACATTTAATTGTTTAAAGATTAAGGGAGTGACCGCGGGGCAGTTTGGGTAGGGCGGTCGGGGGAAATAGGGCCGTCAAAGCGAACGGGGCGGTCCCGGCGAACGTTGTGTCCGCCGAGACCGCGAATGTCAGCAGACACTGCGGACACAACATCTGCGTCCGGATGTCGTGTCAACCCTGATGGAGATAGTTTTGCTTATTGTAGTGTGTAACAAACTCAAGCAACTTAGGAGTGCTTGCACTCCATGTTTGAGGGCACAATAAGTATGGACTAACAAGTTAAAAGTTCACCTTGAAAGGCACAGAGCACATAAGGAGCTCTACTAATGATGTACCTTCATAAGGTTCTAACCATCATACATGACAAAATGGATCACTCAAAGATAGCTTTTCCACATTTCTCTCACAAAAGCAAGCAAATGATTGTTTTGTAAAGTTACCCGTCGCTATGACGAATATAATTGTTCATGGTCATGGAAACATGCGATATGCACACTATAATTTAGACATGTTTTCGATGGACTCCAAGCATACCGTGGGATCCATTGCAAAATTGTTGCAAGATCTTGAGTCTGAACTAATTCACTAAAGGTTTCTTCGCATCAATTATTTGATATGGAGGATATGATTCATCCATTGTCAAAAGCCATACTAGAAGGCTCAAAGCTTTGTGTTGAATCCCTACTGACTTGCCCTGAGGAGGTCGTTGAACCTCAACTTTTTCCTCCAACTTTGACTCTTGAACTTGATAATGCTTCTAGAGACAACAAAAACTGATGGGTTTTTGCAATTTGCTCTCTCCTTGTATATAGAGCCATTTTCTACGAGATATACATCAATTTCCTCATTGTTAGATACACTCATAAGGACATTGATGCTCTTTTTGGTCGTAGGAGCAGCAAGTTGAAGACAAATGACTACCCAACGCTTCCGAGGGTGATGAAGTTCTTCATGGATTGTAAAATACAACTCGTGATCCTTCATTTTATTGAGGAGGTTCTTGACTTCAAGCGATTTGTGAAAGGATACTTGTATATAAATAGGGTTGACACGACGTCCGGACACGGACGTTGTGTCCGCAGCGTCCGCTGACATTCGCGATCCCCGCGGACGCAGCGTCCGCCGGGACTGCCTCGTCTGTTCGCCCCGCCCATCTGCACCGTCCGCCCTGTTCGCTTTGACGGCCCTATTTCCCCCGACCGCCCTACCCAAACTGCCCCGCGGTCACTCCCTTAATCTTTAAACAATTAAATGTTAAATGAAGTGCAATGGTTCGCTTAAAACAATGTCTCTTATAAGTTGAAAGATTATAAAGTTTGACCATGAGTCCATGATAGTCTTGAAACTATGAAAAAATTCCAATTCATTTTCAAAAAGCAAACTAAAAAAGTTTGTGACTTCAAATATATATATATATATATATATATATATATATATATATATATATATATATATATATATATACTATTTAAAAAATCGAGATCAACACAAATACAAACATAATCAATATGGGCAAAATATATTGAATTTAATATAGAATACCATACATTATGCACATTTGGCTAATTGCACATATAATTTTTTTCATTCCAATTCTATATTTTTAAACTAATTTTTAATGCCTATATAATCTATTCAACTACTACTTCTGCACTACCAATCTAATATAAATGGCGGAAATGTTCATCTGGCATCGGCCAACGATATGTATTACAAAATTGCGTAATCACATGGGCCAAACTAATATTTTCATCGTCAGTCTTCGAAGAAATGCGCTTCAAGTAAGCATAAAACACTTTTGCAAAGTCATAAAAGGCAAATAATGTCGCACTAGATGTTTTAAGTAGCACGTTGAAATACGCCTCTGACATGTTGTTTCCATTCATCCGCTGAGCAATTTTTCGAATGGCATACTCTTCTGACTTACGTGAATACATCAAAATGACTTCCACATCTATACCTGCTTTATACAAATATGCAATACGTGGATCTACCCACCATCTCCTCTACAAAGTCTGTTTCATTTCATCTGCTGATGTGAATGTGTACAAAGACTTCATTGGTTGAGAAGCTAAGGTGGTCATGCCCCAATCGCAAACTCCAATGTATACACATGACTCATCTTCTAGAAAATGCAACAAGATGTTGTCTAGAGAAAGATCATTGTACAAATGTCCAGCAAGATGCACTACACACATTATATGCATAAACGTCCATGTCAACTCCGTGCGTTTCTTCCGATATCGTCCTAAATGGTTAGCTTTTACAACCTCCTCTTCGGTTGGATTCGTATACATCAAACGGATTTGAATGTTGTCTGGAAAGTCCTTATCCATATTCAACATTTGTCGAAGAGTTCTACCATTCCACCAATACGCATAACCTTTACACGTTGTTCTGTGCACCGCAGCAAACAATATCACACCCGCGTGTGGAATTCGAACAACCATTGATTCGTTTTGATGTTCTAATTTTGCAAGATCGGGTTGAGTTTGGTGGTGAATGGATTTCTTTGCCGCAAACTCCCAATCAAGAAGTATTCCTGAGCATCCTTCAATACGAACCTTTCGAATCGTTGCATATCCACCTCTCATCGTTCTATTATCAACAACAATCATGCGTGTTGTATCTGGAAGTGCTATGAGGTGCCGTTTGGTCCTTTCTACTTCAACAACTCCATCATTGTTTTTCCACCAAGCAATTGAACCAATTCGATTGTGCGTTTTGGTGAATGGAGCACATCGCCCCTTAAATAAGTCCGCTTTCAGAATCACTTCTTCAAACTGGGCGTCATTGGGTCGATATTCCTTGCCATATTTAACCAAAATGACTTTAGAATTCCACAAAGCGTCATGATCCTTGTTCTTCAAACATTTGGTGAAATACGTTTTATGCATTTCGTCATGCCACTTCGCCACATTCAATGCATACAACAACATCTGTGTCATGTCTACCTTGAATTTAGACACGCACTCCTCTTGATATCTGATGTATTTATTGTCTAAAGACAATGTTGTTTTCGATTCATAAAATTGAACGATGCGCTCGATCATGAATTTCTTGCATTCTTCCGAAGGACTTTGGCGAGCTACCTCCAAGTTTGATGGTCCCTCTCCATGTTTAAGCTTCGCAACCTTCTTCTTTCCCTTCGCCATCGTGACAAATGAAACTGATATAGATGAAATTTTCTAATTTAAAATTGAATTCACGCGCAAGTGTTCAAAAAATTGGCAACAAGGAGGCCCCAATAAACCACTCTTGCCTTGCCTCAGAAAGGAGCCAATGGAGGATGAACCACCAAGCTCTCCGCTTCACCTTGCATTCACAAGGGGTAAAGCAAAAGTGAGAATGCGGACGGCCCGTTCGCCCCATCGGACGACCCTAAACCAACCGCTCGATCGGAGGGGCTGAGGGTGGCGGACGGATCGGCCGTCCGCCTCCCCGAAACCCTAGAGCCCCGTCCGCTCAATCGGACGGCCACGGGCGGACAAATTTGGCGTCCGCCTGATCAGATGGTCCGGGGGGGGCGGATGCATCGGCCGTCATGGGGCGGACAGGTATTGGGGCGGACGGAGGTCTGGGCGGATGGGGCGAACGGGTATGAGGGCGGACAGGGCGGTTTGACCCTAAAGCGACCCTAAACCCATATTTTGCACGATAAACAGAGGTCTTCATGGCACTGTATAGTTCAACTAACTTTTCATTCATCCAATGTAAAATTTGAAATTAAAAAAGGTAGCCTTCCTTTATGACCAAATTTATGAATTCTTCGTAAATGATATTTTTATACAAAGATATGAGCTAAAATGTGCAAAAATTCACGAAAGGATTGCAATGTTTAATATATGTACCCAAATATTCACGTTGCATTGTGTATAAAGCAATTGTAAAAATGTAGTTGAATAAAAATTCTACTATTAAATTGAATTAGTTGACGTCTAATCACTTAGTAAACCGCTAAATGTCCAAGTCCTTGCAAGTGTGTTTGGCTATCGAAAAAGAGCATGGACTTATAGTTATCCCCAATGAAGCAAATTGTTCTTTTTTCAAAATCTAACGGTATAGATGTTTAACCCCTAAAGTTCTTTTCACGAAAAACACTTCAAAACTGCCATTAGTAGTGCAAATACCAAGTCTTGGAAGAAAAATACTTTGGGGCATATGTAACCGTAGGATCTTGTAGAAAAGTAGTTGGAAAAGATGTGGAAAAAATTTTAGACAAATCCACCATTTGGATTGTAAGATATTAGATATTGAGTGTTTCATTTAAGGGGGCTACTCAATTATGTCTATTAATGAACAATTGGTAGGCTAACAAACCTAACTTAGCATGTATTTTAATATTTGTTGCAATTGTTTTAGGAATATTATAACATAACACTATTATAATATTCTTATAAATGATATAGTACGAAATCATTTCAAAATCAACAACATTTGAACACAATCTATCAATCTTGTCTTCCATACTCCTTAAATGATATATATATATATATATATATATATAAATGTATATACATATATAAAATATATTAGATAAATCAACATGAACAAATCAATGATTATATATTTCATACATCTATTCTTCATCAATCAAATAAGAGTGCATGTTCAAATATAGACAAAGATGGTTTCTCCATTTGTTCCCAAAAATTAAACAAACAAATAGAGAAAGATATGAAGTGAATGTTACTTGGAGAATTGGAGGGAAAGAAATTGAAGTACTCAATTGCATTTTATTAAATTGGAAAATTACATGTGGATGGCATGAATTAATCTTCATAGATGCTAAACTCATACGAGTTGCATTTCAACATTTATGATTTATGCAATTGATTGAATTGAAAGCTCTTGTAATTACATTTTCAAATTTTCGATTCAATCATTCAAATTTGCAAGAGTGATTTATGATAGATTTATAACTTTAAATGTGAAAGCATTCAATGCCTTTATGCGTTTGTTCATCAATATATTAATTTTAAATAAATAATATATATTTTTTATAACATATGCATAAACCATTGCATTAAAAAAAACAAAAACTAGAAGCCAAGCCAAATAGGCTGGTCAAATGAAGAGAACAAGAGAACAAGAGCCCTACGAGAAAGCAAAGAAAAAAAAAGAAAATATCAAAAGGATTCAAAGGAAGGAGCAAGATGCATTCTTGCAACACCGTAGAATACATAATGTGATAATGATTTCAAAATCCAAACACAAATATATTTTCTATTTCAATGAGAGTCAAAAATGAACTCCCCTGCTCTCAAAGATTGTACAATGTACACGTTATACAAAACGAACATATAACAGAAAAAGTAGAAGACATTGTTTATCATGATTGAAAACTAAAATGATTTTTTCTTTCTATGTAGAATATTTTATAAAATGTAACAATGTATTTAATTATCATAGTAATTGGTAGAAATCTTTGTGCAATACATAGAAACATTTCATTCATGTGGAATTTTTTCATTTATTTAGGATTAAAATTGAAGTATTATACTCTACAAAGTACAAACCGAAAACAATATCATATACCTAAGTTCAAAAGTTTGCAATTGTTTCGTGAATTCATTTTGAAAACTCAAACGAAGAAATATTTTATAATCAATATCTTGTTCATTTGAATCATTTCAAAATTCGAATTCCGAATTCAATTCCTATTTATAATAGAAATTATGTTTGTCAATTTTTTAGATCTTTAAGCAATGAACCTTCTTTTTTAAAATTAATATTTAAAAACATCTGAAATAAGAATATTGGAATTACCCTTCAAAATAAATATAGCACATGTATAAGTGTATAATGTATTCTACTCCACCAACTCAAGTAACGAATTTTTCTATGTTTTTAAGGAAAAATATAGCCATATATGATTTGAAAGTTAAAACATTGATTCTTTTTCTTTGTTTTCAAATCTAATCAAAATTTCATTAAAAAATATGAAAGACTCGATGTTCATTTGAAGATCGTAATGCACTTCTAATTAGAAATCACAACCTTTCATTAAATATCATGAGGTTGAAATCCATTAAACTGTTATTCTAATTATGTATTGGGGCCTTTTTAAAAAATTTCATTTGCTTACGATGAAAAAGGAATTGATTATTTCTGCAAAACATTTGATTTCCTAATGAACTTTAAAAAAATCCCCACCATCTTCAAATCTTCTCAAAACCTATTTAGAAGGATAATATGAATAAATAATCCAAACATATTCAACTTAACCACATTCCCCTCATTCGTAAAACAATTTAGGGGAGAAAAGAAAAGGTTTAGGGTAATTAGGGTATAGGGTTTAGGGTTTACATTTTTTTTTTTTAAAATGATAAATCAATTACATTGATCCTCATTTAGCAGTGATTATTAGGCTGTTTTTTTTTGGAAATGTTACCGCTGTTTTTGAGTAATAATGGCCTCATAGGATGCACCAATAGATAGCTGGGCGGACGCCGTCGGCGGTTAGTGTTTAAGTGGGGTGGTCGGCGTGTCCAAAGCGCGGATGGCGTCGGAAGGCGGACAGTGCGGACAGCCCTGTTCGCCGCATCCGACCCGTCTAGCCTGTCCACTCGACTGCCCCGTCCGACCCGTCCGACCGGTCCATCCGCTCGCCCGTCCTCGTCTGCCCGTCCGCTTCAGCCTTGTCTGGGCCGTTGCTTGTTTTTGAACGGAAACCCTAAAAATGAACCTTTAATTTTCTGGAGGGGACTATAAATGTTAGAAGAGAAGCTTTGGTATTCACTCTCGAAAAACTGAACGCTAAGATTTCCAAGGGTTATGAGCTTGAATTTATTGAATCTCTTGCTTGGTAATGCATAGTTCGGTGGACGAGGGGGCTTTGATTTTCAAAGCTTTGTGTGACTAATTTCATTGATATTGTATACATTGTCACGTTGTGGGTTTCAAATTTAAAAGATTTTATTGTTTTCTTTTGAAATTGAGGTAAAACATACACTTGTCAATATGGTGACTAAACCGACGGGGGATTTTTCTCCTTGGTTTAGTGTGCAAGAGGGTGGTAAAGTAAAATGTAGGCTTTGCAAAGCAAGCATATCAAGGAAACTCAACCATATGTTCAGCCACTTAGGCTATTTTGGGCCTGGAGGTGTACGTGATGAAGGGATGAGCCTTTGTCCACGATTATCAATGGTAGTTCGAGATTTATTTCGGCATTGCGAAGGAGTTTTTCCAAAACGCGTTGTCCAAGAGTTTTCGGCTGGAAAGGCTGTGTCATATTTTGACCACGAAGACTCTTGTCCAGCGTCCAAAGAATTGGTATCAATGGTATGTGCTACAACTGAAATGACTTTGAGTACGGAAGCTTCTAGTGAACGTGAAACCCCGAGGGCATCAAGTTCTAGGCCTCAGAGGCAAGGCAGCTTAATGAATGGGTTTGAAGAAGGTCATAGACGCAAATTACATTCAGTGTGGGCAAATTTTTTTTATTCAGCCAACATACCATTTTTCGTGGCTCGAAATCCAACTTTTAAAAAAGTAGTGAAGAAAACGGTTGCGTTTGGTAGGCCATACATTCCTCTCTCATACCACGACCTTCGGTACAAATTGTTGAATGACGCGAAGACCAACATTCAGACACAGTTGAATGCATGGACCGAAGATAGCATTCGAAAATTTGAAGCAACATTGTCCATTGATGGATGGAGCTCCGTGATTAATCGACCTTTCATCAATGTCATGCTTGTATCATCCGCAAGTGAAGAATTTATTGGATCTGTGGATACAAGTGGTTGTGAAAAAAATGCAAAGTACTTGGCAACTGTATTGGAAAAGTTCATTGAACAAGTGGGGTCCAAGAACGTCGTGTTAATAACTACGGATAATGCTCCCGTGAATCCGTCCGCATGGGATGTAATATCTGCAAAATATCCTCATATTTTTTACCAAGAGTGCGTGGTACATGCATTGAATTTGTTGTTGAAGGATTGGGCTGTACAGAAATGGATTGCTTCCAAATTGGATAAAGGAGTTCTCGTAGCTAAATTTATCAGGAAGAGACATATGCCGCTAGCTCTATTGCGAAAGTATTCGCCAAATCTTGGTCTCTTGATGCCTAGGGATACAAGGTTCGCCTCTAAATTTATCATGATGGAGCGTTTGACAAAATTGAGAGGAGCATTGGAACAAACGGTGGTAGATCCGCAATGGGTCGAGTATGTACATACTCTCAAGCAAAAACGTGGAGCGAAAGTCCAACCAAAAGACTTGGCCTTAGCGGTGAAAAAAATTGTTCTTGATGACCATTTTTGGAATCAGTCCATTAATTATGTGGAGATGGTTGAACCAATCATATGTGCACTCCGCGATTTGGATTCAAAATCACCATGCATGGGGAAGGTGTTGCATATCATGAGGAAGTTAGAGAAGCATGTGAACGGATTACAAAGTCCACCATTTTATTTGCTAGAAGAACTTGCAATTCCATTCGTACAGTCTTTTTATGCCCGAAGAAGAATAGTGGACAACGATCTCCAATCAGTCGCAACTTTTTTGAATCCATACCTTCTTCATGACAGAGAGCTAGCGGATGATGCAGATGCAATGTCAAGATGTAAGAAAGTTTTGGAGAGAATATGTAAACTGGATGAATATGCAGCAGTGGTGAAGGAATTTGTAGCTTTCCAAGACAAGGAACCTCCATTCCGCAAAATGTTGAATCCGGGAGATCAAATGTTGTCCGCACATGCTTGGTGGGATTTTGAAGGTGCATGTGGCAAGTTTATAGCTCCATTAGCGAAGATGATATTGGCTCAACCGGTATCATCATCTTCATGTGAACGGAATTGGAGCAACTATTCTTTTGTTCACAACAAATCTCGAAATAAATTGAAGCCGGAGAGAGCAACGGATTTGGTGTACGTGTATACCAATTCCAAAGTATTAAACGCATCGAAGGAAAAAGATGAAAAAAATGGTATAATGATAATGTGGATCCGATGAAATCAGAGGATTCAGATAGGCCGACGTTAGAAGACGATGATGACGATGATGACGAGGATTTGGAAAGGGCCCTTTCAGTTGTAGATGGCGGAGATGACTTCAATCGTGCGACAGTATGGGGAGATGAAGACGTTATGGAAGGCTTTCCCGATTTGGTGAATGATACGCATGATTATCATCTAAACCGCAAGGATGTCGTTCCCGACAATGCAAACGATGCATATACCTTTTGTGAAGACGAGGACAATGTAAGGGTACATGCGAATCTACCTTCTTTAACTGCATATTGCAATGGAATGGGATACTTAAATAGCGAAAACATTCTATCAGAAAAGGCAAACGCTATTGCCAAAAAGGTGAAAATCAATGAGAATGCTATTGGTGATGAGGGGAGAAATGAAGAAGTTTTAATTTTCAATCTCCATTTGTGGCATTAAATGTAGTGCAAGGAAACGACAAAAGAGAAAATGCGGTCATGGAGGTGAACGTTCCAAAAGATATAGGCAACAATAGTGGTGATGAGGGGAAACCAAATATTGCGGTACAGAAAAATAGTGATTCACTTGAGATGGTAGTCACAAATTTGGCAATTGTGAAGAGTGATAAAGGAAAAGAGCCAATGAAGTCAATTTTTGAAGTACCGAGATCTAGTGCTCTTCCACCAATACCGTTGAAGTCTGTTAGCACACGATTGAATGATTCTCAGAGCTTTGGATATGGAAAACGCCTAATGAACATTTCCAAAAAAATTTTTACAGGTGGTAATCTACGGAAAGTAGCGTCATCACCTACAAGCCTAAGTGATACGGATAGTGATCGGATGCCATTGGCATCTTTGCGTGCTCGCATTTTAGGAAAAGGAATGGCACAAGAACCCATCAAATCAATAAATAGCACTCTATTACTTCAAAAGAAAACCAAAGTGGAGATAACCGTTCATGGACATGTCGACCCTACATCGAGATTGATGGTTCAAGAATCGAGTAAGGTGAAAGCGAAAAGAGAAATGCAACCTTTTGCTATCTCTCCAGTGAAGAATAGGACCCCTCTTGATAAAAATGTTGCTACTTTGTCAAATAGAAAGAAAAAAAAGGTTCCTATTCAAAAAGCCTTTAATCGTTTTGTCAAAGTAAAAAAAGAAAAATTAAATTCAAAAGAAGGGAGTAAACCTACTTCGAGAGAAGACTTGAAGGAGACAACGATACTTGATTCCAACAATGAAGATGACTCCGATAATGAAGATTTTGAACGGAGAGCTGTAGGAGAGAGTAGTAGGGCTGAGGTTAGAGGAGATGTGAATTGGCATCCATAGGAATTGTGGAGATGTGAATTTAGATATTTGATTGTTTAGTTGCTGATGATATATGGAGCTCATGTTGACAAATGACAATGGTTTCTTCAATCATTTTATTATAAAATTGTTTGTTTATTGATGATATACATCTCGTTGGATTTTAAAGTGATTTTGTTTCTAAATCAAAATGAAATTCAACCAAAAAAATTAAAAATATATTTCATATTTTAACTTTTACATAAATAGTGATATACAACTCTATTGAATCGCAATTGCAATATAGGAACAATCAAAATCAAAATGACTTCACTTTCAATCTCTCATTCGTAAAAACAAACAAAACAAAAAACCCAAAACGGGTTCTCTAAGCCGCCCCGCCCATCCACCCGGCCCCGCGCATCGCCTTCCGACGGCGGGAGGGACACTGCGTCCGCTAGCGTCCGTGCGTCCGGACGCTATTTTGGGGCAGACGTAGAGATTCGTCAACCTTGTTTGTACAATCTCCAACAAAAGCAATCAATGAAAGCTCTTCGAAAAATGTGGGGAAAGATGTGGAGAGAGATGTAGAGGCGCAGGAGGGTGAAGTCTTTTCCACAACTCCAACGCGTTTGACCTTTACACCAAATGTTGCGGCACAAACGCAAACGGAGTTTGTAAACAAAGGCAACGTTTACACGGAACGCAGGGAAACTTCAAAATGTAAAGTAGACGAAGTCTTGGTGAAGAAAGTGGCAAAGGCTAATGCTACAATTGATAGTCTGATAGCCAACAATTGTTTTGATAGTTTAGTCTACAAATCTCCGCCTATGCATCAAGGCGTTGAATCTAGTTCAGCGTTAAATTTAGAAGACAAAGTACATACGCCTCGTGGACAAGGTATGACGTTTGATAATATATCCTCATTATGGAATTCCGAGCGTAAAAGGCGGGCGGAGGAGTTTCCGTTTACAACGGCATTGCTGAGTCCTCTACATCGAACCTTGCAAGACTTGTCTAATCCAAAACAATTGGAAAATCTTTTCAAGCTCTCGGTTCAGTTTGCTAACCTTCATGAAAAAATAGGCGGATCGTTTAACCTCGATGATGGTACTACTGTTGTTCCAATGAGTTCACTTGCAGATCTAAAGAATGTTGCACATATACTTGATACAACTTTCAAAATGACGATGTCAGTTGAATTTTTATCGGAAGTTGCTTCGACTTTTATGAATTTGGCCAAGGAGTTTTCTTTAATGGCACTAGAGATGTTGAAAGGTGCTATAGCATTTCAGAATCTCACGAAGACTTTCGGACCACTTTTCGAAGAAAGAGATGTTCACATACTACAATTGCTGGAATATAAGAAGAAAATTGCTGACCTTGGAGGAGTAGAAGCAAGGTACAAAGTGTTGGAGTTGAAATTAAAGACTTCGGAGAGTGAGGTTGAACATTTAAATCAACAATCATCGAAGAAAATGGAAGAGTTGATGAAGATGTGTAAACGAATTGCAGAATTACAAAGGACCTCCAAGAATCCGAGTGAGGTTACAATCTCACTAGTGATTGTACTCAGAGACAATCAAAAGACTCAAGAGAGTAAAGATAAGCTCTCTCTTCCTTTTGATAAGGCCAAAACAAGCGACAACCCTGCCATTGTAAATGTACAAAAAAGTCACGACATGAGCATGTTAAAAGCGACACAACAACCATCAATGGAAAAACTTTCATCCGTTTACGTGAATGCGGAGACGCAAACGGAGAGTTGTGACTTTGAAGAGTTTAAGCATAAATGGGAGGAGGCAATTGAAACAAAAGGAACTGTTGAATCCGAATTGAATCGATTGCAATTGTGCTTGGATTTGAAAAAGTTTATGCCATCTAACAGCTTAGAGTCTCGATGGTTAGCATGGGTACAAAGACTCCAAGATAGACCCTCTGTAGTATCTCGAGCAATGGCAGGTCTTCAAACATTGGCAATGGAGTCGAATGAAAATTGTGATGCCATTCAAAGCTCTTTGAGTTGGTTCAAGACTATGTTTGATCAACATCCTTCAAAGGGATATACGGAGATCACATATTGGAGAGACATGGATGCCATGTTTGAGCGGTTAAACCACACAAAGAAGGACCAAGCTCCACCCATCAATTGAGCCTTAGAAGTAGAGGAAGGATAGGTCCCTTACAACACACTTTCAGCACATATCAATGTGAAAGACAAACGAGTGGTGCATGCTAGTGATCCAGCCTCTCCAATCTTGGATGGTTGTTGTAGCCTTTGCCAAGGCCTCTTCGGGCCGGAAGGTGCGGTAACCATGGGCCATTGTCGTCACATTTTCCATGTCACTTGCATTGTGAAAGCATCACTCATTCGTTCGGTGTGTGCTGAGTGTCGTAGTCCATTGAGTATTAGGTTCTACGAAATGTTTGGTATCTTGGAAGCTATGCCTCCAAGCTACAAGTACAATCATTGGAATCTTCCTTTTGATCAAGCGCCGTACAAATTTCAAAATTATCAACATTGGGGGAAGCCAATCCGATGGAATGCAAATGAACAGAGGCATGATTTGTACGAGGAATCTCAGCAACCATTGGATTTCAATGTGTGGATGACTCACAATAGAGAGGTGGAATTGCGGGCTCGAGGAATCGTAGATGACGTGGCCCATGAAATGTTTTGTCGTAACATGGGGGGACATTGGAGCTTGCAACACGAAAAGTTCTTTCGTTTTCTAGATAAAAAAGTGGAGAGAGGACCAGAAGACAGTTGGGTGGAGGTGAACTATGGAAAAGAGTTCGATAAGCAGTATAAGGCATACGACCACACCCTCGTAGGTAGGGCCTTTCTATTGTCAAAGTTGAAAGAGGCTGCAAAAGTTCGTGCTGTCTACGATACAAATGGACAAACAAGCACAGGACATTCATCTGTAGATGTGGCAGCAGCATTTGATAGGTGCATTGGCGATATTATAGGGCATTGGAAGGCTTTCCTATTGGATGGAGACTGCCTCACAGTATGGCAAGGGAAAGGAGATGATGAAGTTGTTCAAACGATGGTAGATCGTGTGGAGAGCAACTTGAGAACCTTGAAGGCAAACGAAGTCGATTTATCACCGAAAAGAAAACAAAATAGGAAGCGTGAAGAGGACGATGACTTCTCTCTAGAAACCAAGAAACAATTTCATAACGTGGACATCGAAGTTCAATCTGGAGGGCAAATAGTCCGTCCAAGTCAACAACGGTCAACTCGTCAATCATCTGCTAAACTCCTCCGTACATCAGATTTTCCTTTTGTTTTGGGAGAAGGTAGTGGTCCATCCGGTGGAAAGTAGGATTTGAGGAGAATTTTGTTTTTTTAAAAACAATGGTCCTTTCATTGTTTAAAAACAAAAAAGAATGTGAAAGATTTAGATCTTAAAAAGATCGTATAGGATTCAATAGTGATATTGGAACTATGTTTTCATATATTTTGTTTATACATATATATTTATATATAAAGATGCTATATTTTCATTTGCGTATAAAAATATTTTTATATGTACATCTTATTTTACGTGGATGCATTCATTTGTAATTGTGTAACATTCAAATTACATAACAATATAAAATTTTCTAATGACTAATGGCAATGCGAAGTCCGCCCCGTCCGCCTTGTCCATCCGCCCCGCCCGTCCGCCCCGCCCCGTGCGTCCGCCTTCCAACGGCGGAAGGGACGCTGCGTCCGTGCGTCCGGACGTCCGAAAAACGGACGCTATTTTGGGGCGGACATTGAGATTCGTCAACCTTGGTAAGAGATAGGAATTATATTAAAATAAAATTTCAGACTATATTTAGGCATGGTCCATTGGCTTTTTGAAAAACTTGAAACTAAGAAAAGTTGGGATAACAATCTTTCATGTCCAAAAATTTATTTGAGATTTCAAGCCTTAGATCTAAAGTTATAAAGCCAATATTGTCTAATTACCATAAAGCGTAGAGGTCAAGGAGATCTTATTCATATTTGCTTGTAAAGTAGTGTCTAAGTTATAGTGGAGTTGCATGTCAATCTTTTTTAAGTCAATTTCTTGTTGCATGACTTCAATGTGACTAAAATGCAGTGATACAAAAGTCTTCTTTGTGGAATGCATGTGCATTCCATCTTTTGAGAGTTGTTTGCAGGCATACACATATATAAAATGTATGCCTCTATTGATAATTATGTTCAATAAACAACTCAAACCTAAGTAAACAATCCTACTTTGATTATTTTGAAAAATAATGTTGAATTATTCAAATTGTATACTACTATAACTTACTAATGTAACAATTTACCAAATAAATAACATGATGGATATGTCAATATAAAATTTAAAAACTAAACTAGTAGATATTAAAATCATTACAAGCAGGGTTGACAAGACGGTCGGACCTCCGGGACGTCCGGACGCGGACTCTATGCTCGCAGCGTCTGCTGACATTCGCGGACACCGTCTACCCTGTCCGCCCCGTCCGCCCGGTTACGGCCGTCTGATCAACACGCGGATTGATTTGGTCCGCATGATCTGGGCGTCCACCTCGGGTCGTCCGCCCCGCCCATCCGCCTTCCGACGGCATGAGGGACACTGCGTCCGCTGGCGTTCGGGTTACGGACGCCTTTTTCAAGCGGACGTAGAGATTCGTCAACCTTGATTACAAGGATTTATCCTATTATTGTAAGTGACACTAGTGTTTCTAAATCATAATAATTTTAGTTATTATAGATTAAAATATTCTTGTAATGCACTATTTTCTACAAAAATGTATTTTTTGGAGGTGATAGTTAAGTATTATGAAGTAATTTCCTAAATTCAAATTTTAAATTAAGAAAATCTACATAATTAAAGTCTTAAATGGTTCTAGGATTCCTTGACTTCGACTTCTGTTACACAATCCATACTGTGAAAGTTTCAAATACATTGATTTTGAATAATACAAGGATAAATATTTTAAGAAGGTAATTTTAAGGTCCTTTGATTATTTTCCTAATTTTTCATATTTTGGGATTTTGGTAAAAAAATATTTCTACAACTATGATGAAGCAATTGTTTTCCTAATATTTTATATTTTGAAGTTTTAGTAAAAATGGTTCTACAACTATGATAAAGATTGCACAATTTTATCAAAATATACCATCGTCTTTTTCCCTCCCCTTAACTACACTCCCTTGTATGTAACAAATATACTAGTCACATTTTAGTCAATAGCATAGTGCAGCCTTGCTCGTCTGGACAGAGGCAGATACTAAAAAAATTTTACAAACTGCCCATGATCCTACTACAAGTAACAATTGAGTTGTCTTTTTGTCGGGTCTTAGTACACACGCTCAATCTGCATGACTTCGTGTTATTGCAACGTAACTGCATGGAGTTTGCAATCTTGAACCACAACAAGGAGCTAGCCATGTCATCACACCACTTTCAAAGTCAGCCACCCTAAATCCAATAGTTAGTTGCACATTAGTCAACATGAGTCATGTTTAAGTGGCATATAGGTGAGAGGAAGTCATCTTCCGTAACTAAATTTTCCATGCCATTCCCTACATTTTCCGATTGATGATGATGTCAACAGAAAACTATGGATGAATAATAGATGTCATTGCTGCTTCATCTCGTAGTCATAGCTCCAATTGCAAAATGATTAGGACGCTACGAAGAGCAAAATTTTGGTGCAATTATGGAGGGACCAATCATAGTGCAATCATTATAGACACTTAATCACATCTGCCAAGTCACATTTATCCCTGATTTCTTGTAGTATCTCAAGCAAAGCAAAATTTGGGATGTTTGCAAAGATGGAATTTGACATCACTCAAGACATCAACACACAGAATTCTTGTATTAAAAAAACATTGTTTTCTTATAGTAACTTAATCACCATAGCTACAAATCTACAACAAAAAAGTTCTATCTCTAAAACAAACACAAAGCTTACTTGACTAGAATGAAAAATCAAAGAAGCCTCAAAGCCCAAGTATCCCAAACTCTAGTTGACAAGAATAAATAGTCAACTCTTACATGGGGTTCTTAAATGACTAAGGTCTCCATAAGAACATAATATGGGTTGAAACCCCAATTTTAGCCCAATAAATAATAAGTTGTGACGTGCTAAACACTATCTAATACCTCATCACCTGACATATTTAATTGTCCTATTAATTATCAAAATCAACAAATTTTCACATTTGATGAAATTACTAGTTATATGGACTTTGTCATTGTCAAGTGGTAGTAGTGATACACGGATTTTTAACAATTGTGTCATTTCTTTTAAACATGTATATTTGGTAGTTGTAACACATGTCATAAGTCACCTACCATGACTCATGATGGTCTAGAGTCTTTCCACAAGTTAGTATTCGGACCATTATCAAGCGTTGTGTCATAGTAGTAGACTAGTAGTGATGCATTACCTTGCAAACCATCTAAATTGAATGCAATTTTGTGCATTTTAGTTTGTATTGGGGGTTAGTTCTAACTCACTTATGTGCTTAATTTGTATGTAAGAAAAGTGTTAAGACATTGATGGGGTCATTGGCACATCATTTGTAATTCATACTTATGCTTTGGCACATGTTGACATGATTTGATATTAGTGAAATGCACTTGTGTATGACATACAATTACACATTGAAGAGAATTGCTATGATTCAATGACTCAATACTCTTAAATAGAAAACGAAAATGAAATAAGAATAATACACATCATAATTATACTTGCAATCCAAATAACCAAATTATGTAAATAATCCTCAATAGATTGCAATAAATTGTCTATACAATCCAAAGTTAAGTCATATACTATACATTAAAACTTCCTACTCACCACTATTATAATTTATCATTGGCTTTAATTTCCAACGATAGCTTCAATTTTGTAGAACACTTAAGACACAAATCCTAGTCAATTTTGAAGGAGCTTTTGCCTTAAAGCATGGTCCCATTATAGGGGTCACTTTGCATTCATCACAAACCACTTCATCATGATCACCTTCAAGATTGGCCAAAGAAATTGGTGATAACAATTCTAATAACATATAGGGTACTAAATTTGGACCAGTTTTCCAAAAAAAATCCATATTGAAGGAATGTACCCCGAATTCTTTGGAAAAGAACTTAAAGAAATAAACCCCACCAAATTAAATTCATTCAAATAATATACCTTCTACACATCCTCTAGAATTGTGGCCAAGCTTGAACATCCACTTCAAATCTAGAGTGATCAAAAGAAGATAAAATCACTCCTTCATTTCGCAAAGCCACCAAACCTAAATACCTGCTCAAATCTAGAATGGTCAAGGAAGACAAGTTCCCCACTTCATTTGGCAAGGTTGCCAGCCTTGAATACTACCACTTAGAGAAATTGGTCAGGGAAAACAAGTTCCCACTTCATTTGGCAAGGCCACCAAGCTTGAACACTCATTCAAATCTAGAGTGGCCAAGGAAGACAAGTTCCCTACTTCATTGGACAAGCCTACCAAACTTAAACAACTTCTCAAATCTAGAGTGGTCAAAAGGGACAAATCCTATACTTCTTTGGACAAAGTCACCAAGCTTGGAAATTCTTTCAATTTAAAGTGATCAAAGAAGACTAGTTTTCCACATTATTTGGCAACGCCACCGAGCTTGAACACCCACTCAAACCTAAAATCGTCAGACAAAACAAGTTCCCCCCTTCACTTGGAAAGGACACCAAGCTTGAACACCCACTCAAAGATAGAGTGGTCAAGTGAGGCAAGCTCCCCACTTCATTTGGCAAGGCCACCAAGTTTGAACACTTATTCAAATCCAGAGTAGTCAAATTAGACAAGTTCCCCACTTCATCTGGCAAGGCTACCAAGCTTGAATACCCACTCAAAGATAGAGTGGTTAAGGAAGACAAGTTCCCCACTTCATTTGGCAAGGCCACCAAGATTTAACACCCACTGAAATCTAGAGTGGTCAAGGGAGATAAGTTCTCCACTTCATTTGGCAAGGCCACCAAGCTTCAACACTCATTCAATTTGAGAGTAGTCAAGGAAGACAAGTTCCCTACTTCATTTGGTAAGGCCACCAAGCTTGAACACCCACTCAAAGATAGAGTGGTCAAGGAAGACAAGTTCCCCACTTCATTTGGCAAGGCCACCAAGCTTGAACATTCACTCAAAGATAGAGTGGTTAAGGAAGACAAGTTCCCCATTTCATTTGGCAAGGCCACCAAGCTTGAAGAATCAGTCAAAGATAGAGTGGTCAAGGAAGACAAGCTCCCTACTTCATTTGGCAAGGCCACCAAGCTTGAACACCCTTCCAAAGATAGAGTGGTCAAGGAAGACAAGTTCCCCACATCATTTGGCAAAGCCACCAAGCTTGAACATTCTTTCAATTTGAGAGTGGTCAAAGAGGACAAGTTCCCCACTTCATTTGGCAAGGCCACCAAACTTGAACACCCACTCAAATCTAGAGTGGTCAAGGAAGACAAATTCCCCACTTCATTTGGCAAGGCCACCAAGCTTGAAGAATTAGTCAAAGATAGAGTGGTCAAGGAAGACAAGCTCCCGACTGCATTTGGCAAGGCCACCAAGCTTGAACACCCACCAAAAGATAGAGTGGACAAGGAAGACAAGCTCCCCACTTCATTTGGCAAGGCCACCAAGCTTGAACACCCTTCCAAAGATAGAGTTGTCAAGGAAGACAAGTTCCCCACTTCATTTAGCAAGGCCACCAAGCTTGAACACCCACTCAAATCTAGAGTGGTCAAAGAAGACAAGTTCCCCACTTCATTTGGCAAGGCCACCAAGCTTGAACATTCTTTCAATTTCAGAGTGGTCAAGGAAGACAAGTTCCCCACTTCAATTGGCAAGGCCACCAAGCTTGAACACCCACTCAATTTGATAGTGGTCAAGGAAGACAAGTTCCCTACTTCATTTGGCAAGGCCACCAAGTCTGAACACCCACTCAAAGATAGAGTGGTCAAAGAAGACAAGTTCCCCACTTCATTTGGCAAGGCCACCAAGCTTGAAGAATCAGTCAAAGATAGAGTGGGCAAGGAAGACAAGTTCCCCACTTCATTTCGCAAGGCCACCAAGCTTGAACACCGCCACATATTAAGAGTGGTCAAGGAAGACAAGTTCCCCACTTCATTTGGCAACGCCACCAAGCTTGAACAGTCTCTCAAATCTAAATTGGTCAAGGAAGACAAGTTCCCCACCTCATTTGGCAAGGCCATCAAGCTTAAACATTCTCTCAAATATAAAGTGGTCAAGGAAGACAAGTTCCCCACTTCATTTGGCAAGGCCACCAAACTTGAACACCCACTCAAAGATAGAGTGGTCAAGGAAGACAAGTTCCCCACTTCATTTGGCAAGGCCACCAAGCTTGAACAATCACTCAAAGATAGAGTGGACAAGGAAGACAAGCTCCCCACTTCATTTGGCAAGGCCACCAAGCCTGAACACCCACTGAAATCTAGAGTGGTTAAGGAAAACAAATTCCCCACTTCATTTGGCAAGGCCACCAAGCTTGAACACCCACTGAAATCTAGAGTGGTCAAGGAAGACAAGTTCCCTACTTCATTTGGCAAGGCCACCAAGCTTGAAGAATCAGTCAAAGATAGAGTGGGCAAGGAAGACAAGTTCTCCACTTCATTGGGCAAGGCCACCAAGCTTCAACACTCATTCAATTTGAGAGTGGTCAAGGAAGACAAGTTCCCTACTTCATTTGGCAAGGCCACCAAGCTTGAAGAATCAGTCAAAGATAGAGTGGGCAAGGAAGACAAGTTCTCCACTTCATTGGGCAAGGCCACCAAGCTTCAACACTCATTCAATTTGAGAGTGGTCAAGGAAGACAAGTTCCCTACTTCATTTGGCAAGGCCACCAAGCTTGAACACCCACTCAAAGATAGAGTGGTCAAGGAAGACAAGTTCCCCACTTCATTTGGCAAGGCCACCAAGCTTGAACAATCACTCCAAGATAGAGTGGGCAAGGAAGACAAGTTCCCTACTTCATTTGGCAAGGCCACCAAGCTTGAAGAATCAGTCAAAGATAGAGTGGGCAAGGAAGACAAGTTCCCCACTTCATTTGGCAAGGCCACCAAGCTTGAACACCCTTCCAAAGATAGAGTGGTCAAGGAAGACAAGTTCCCCACTTCATTTGGCAAGGCCACCAAGTCTGAACACCGCCACATATTAAGAGTGGTCAAGGAAGACAAGTTCCCTACTTCATTTGGCAACGCCACCAAGCTTGAATAGTCTCTCAAATCTAAAGTGGTCAAGGAAGACAAGTTCCCCACTTCATTTGGCAAGGCCATCAAGCTTAAACATTCTCTCAAATATAAAGTGGTCAAGGAAGACAAGTTCCCCACTTCATTTGGCAAGGCCACCAAGCTTGAACACCCACTCAAAGATAGAGTGGTCAAAGAAGACAAGTTCCCCACTTCATTTGGCAACGCCACCAAGATTTAACACCCACTCAAATCTAGAGTGGTCAAGGAAGACAAGTTCTCCACTTCATTGGGCAAGGCCACCAAGCTTCAACACTCATTCAATTTGAGAGTGGTCAAGGAAGACAAGTTCTCCACTTCATTTGGCAAGGCCACCAAATCTGAACACCCACTCAAAGATAGAGTGGTCAAAGAAGACAAGTTCCCCACTTCATTTGGCAAGGCCACCAAGCGTGAAGAATCAGTCAAAGATAGAGTGGGCAAGGAAGACAAGTTCCCCACTTCATTTGGCAACGCCACCAAGCTTGAATAGTCTCTCAAATCTAAATTAGTCAAGGAAGACAAGTTCCCCACCTCATTTGGCAAGGCCATCAAGCTTAAACATTCTCTCAAATATAAAGTGGTCAAGGAAGACAAGTTCCCCACTTCATTTGGCAAGGTCACCAAGCTTGAACACCCACTCAAAGATAGAGTGGTCAAGGATGACAAGTTCCCCACTTCATTTGGCAAGGCCACCAAGCTTAAACAATCACTCAAAGATAGAGTAGACAAGGAAGACAAGCTCCCCACTTCATTTGGCAAGGCCACCAAGCCTGAACACCCTTCCAAAGATAGAGTGGTCAAGGAAGACAAATTCCCCACTTCATTTGGCAAGGCCACCAAGCTTGAACACCCACTGAAATCTAGAGTGGTCAAGGAAGACAAGTTCCCTACTTCATTTGGCAAGGCCACCAAGCTTGAACACCCACTAAAAGATAGAGTAGACAAGGAAGACAAGCTCCCCACTTCATTTGGCAAGGCCACCAAGCTTGAACACCCTTCCAAAGATAGAGTGGTCAAGGAAGACAAGTTCCCTACTTCATTTGGCAAGGCCACCAAGCTTGAACATCCACTCAAAGATAGAGTGGTTAAGGAAGACAAGTTCCCCACTTCATTTGACAAGGCCACCAAGCTTGAACACCCACTCAAATCTAGAATGGTCAAGGAAGACAAGTTCCCCACCTCATTTGGCAAGGCCACCAAGCTTGAACACCTACCCAAATCTAGATCAGTCAAGGAAGACAAGTTCCCGACTTCATTTGGCAAGGCCACCAAGCTTGAACACCGCCACATATAAACAGTGGTCAAAGAAGACAAGTTCCCCACTTCATTTGGCAAGGCTACCAAGCTTGAACACCCTTCCAAAGAGAGAGTGGTCAAGGAAGACAAGTTCCCCACTTCATTTGGCAAGGCCACCAAGCTTGAACACCAATTCAAATCTAGATAAGTCAAGGAAGACAAGTTCCCCACTTCATTTGGCAAGGCCACCAAGCTTAAACAGTCTCTCAAATCTAAATTGGTCAAGGAAGACAAGTTCCCTACTTCATTTGGCAAGGCCACCAAGCTTGAACACCGCCTCAAAGATAGAGTAGACAAGGAAGACAAGCTCCCCACTTCATCTGGCAAATCCACCAAGCTTGAACACCAACTCAAATTTAGATAAGTCAAGCAAGACAAGTTCCCCACTTCATTTGGCAAGGCCACCAAGTCTGAACACCCACTCAAAGATAGAGTGGTCAAGGAAGACAAGTTCCCCACTTCATGTGGCAAGGCCATCAAGCTTAAACATTCTCTCAAATATAAAGTGGTCAAGGAAGACAAGTTCCCTACTTCATTTGGCAAGGCCACCAAGTTTGAACACCCACTCAAATTTAGAGTGGTCAAGGAAGACAAGTTCCCCACTTCATTTGGCAAGGCCACCAAGCTTGAACACCGCCACATATTAAGAGTGGTCAAGGAAGACAAGTTCCCCACTTCATTTGGCAAGGCCACCAAGCTTGAACACCCTTCCAAATCTAGAGTGGTCAAGGAAGACAAGTTCCCCACTTCATTTGGCAAGGCCACCAAGCTTGAACAACCAATCAAAGATAGAGTGGTCAAGGAAGACAAGTTCCCCACTTCAATTGGCAAGGCTACCAAGTTTTTACAAGAACTGAGATTTAGTCTCAATAAGGAATGACTTGATGCAAAGTTGTTGGGTAATTGTTCAAGGAATTCAAGTCCTATTAGATCGAGAATTTTCAATGATGCATGAGTGCCACAGAGGTCTAATATTCCGTTTTGCAAGTTATTTGTAATATGTGTTGGAAGTGTTTGTGGCCATTCAATCGATTGTCCATTGGTTCCTATTATAAATGCTTCCAACCGAGAACATTGTTTAGATAGTTCAAGTAATAAACCCAAGTTGTCAAGATGTGCTTCAAAAACACCCAAATCGGTCACCAAAATCAAGACACGAAGTTTTTGAAAATCAAAGCTTTTGACTTGTTTCACTACACTTCCTTGTCCACAAATGCCTTCAAGACCTTCAAAGTCTTGTTGAACCATAGTCCCTTGCAATGAAATACCTTCCAAAACCTCAACATCCTGCATTCAAAAAAACTTTGTTTAAGATGTATTACATCGTTCTCTAGAGGCTTAAAATGAAAATTGATTTTGTTCGCATACTTCCAAACTCATGATTCTTGAAAGAATTTGGATTGGAATGTTTACAAATTGAATTCAAAAGTATACTAATGAGCACATATATCATGCCCACATAGACTATTAAGAGATTACCTTGCTTGTAAATCCACTTTTTAGAATCATAGATGCCTTCCAAACTCTTGAACCTTCAGCAATCCTTCGTCCCATGTCACGGAGTTGGTCATGCATTTCAAGAATGTTACCATCTTCGTTGACCTTCAACAATGACATGTCGATCAATCTATCCAATTCATCCATTGGAAGGATGCCATTCTTGGACCACATGTACAAAATAGTCTCTTTTGACATGCCAGATGGATATGCATCTCTACAAAAGAAACAAGCCACGTCCAAGAACATATTCTTCTCCACACCATCGTTCAATCCATCGTAGCTTATTTTCAAGGTGTTCCAAATTTCTTCATCACCATCCAAATTCCTCCCTCTTGCCATCCTTTGCAATGCACGTTCCCAACTTCGCAACTTCTCTTTATTGCGAAGAAATGAACCCATGACTTTCAAACTCAAAGGCAAGCCCTTGCAAGCTCTCACAACATGCTTGCGATAGGACTCAAAGTCTAGTGATAAAGGACCTACACCCCAAGAAAGGTGAGTGGTAAAAAGCTTTGTTGCCGCCTTTTCATCCAACAACTCCACTTCTAACCTCCCTTCAATGCCCACAAATGATTTTATTGTGCTCCACTTGCGAGTCGTGAGAATGATTGTGGTACCCTTGCTAGCTTGTACAATATGGACAGGTACAATATTATGCACCAAGGCTTCTTCCTTGACATCATCCAATATTAAGAGAACATTCTTTGCAACCAAGATTTCATTCATCATCCCTTGTGCATCTACCAAATCCTTGGGTTTCCGATCATTCCCCAGTTTGGGTAAGATCTCACATAGCATGTTGTATGAACTTTCAGCTTGACTTTCAGAGATTGCGGATTGTGAAACAAAGCAAGAAGCATCGTATAAGGATTTCACTTTGGTATCACCAAGTATTGCTTTTGCTAGTGTGGTCTTGCCAATTCCACCCATGCCGACAATCCCAATATAATTTAGTTGCAAAAGCGCTTTCGCTTTAGACAATTGATGTTCCAAATCAACAAGATCTTCTTTTGCATATAGAATTTGCTCTTTCACCTGTACAAATACAAAAGTCATATTTACTAAATTGGTCTCAAATAAATCAAACATTACTTTGAAAACCACAATGTCAAGTATCAAAGGAAAGTACAAAAAGCACACATTACTATATGAGTTTTGTACTTAAGTAATCTCATACCTTTGGGACATGGTCTACAATGGGCTCAGAATCTCTTAAGGGAGAAGGTGGACCAAATTGTGGAACCATCTCACATGAAAATGTTCCCTTCCAAAAAGACTTCTTTAATTGGATGAGCCTTTCACAAATGTTGGAAAATGTTGGTCGTTGAAGAGGTTCTTGAGACCAACATTCTTGGATTAAGTTCGTGAGTTCTTTGCAATTGTTGGGTAGCTCCGGTCGCAAGCTTTCACTACTAGTACTGCCATGTTAAGGTGCATTTTGAGCACGAAAATCTTTTGGTTCCAAACCATAATATGGAATTTTTCCGGATAGAATCTCAGAACATATCATGGCAAATGACCATGCATCAGCTCGAAATGGATGCAATGGAGTTTGGCTTCCCTTGATTATTTCATGAGACATATACCTTGGTGTTCCAACTGTATATTTTGATGGTTTTGGATTCTTTGCATTGCTACACACTTCCAATTGAGAAGTTCCGTAATCCATGACCTTAAATATGAGATGAGAATCCAAACCCTCCATCAATATTGAACTTGACAACACATTATCAGGTTTCAAGTCAAGATGAGCAACTTGCATGTCATGAAGATAATACACACCCTTTGCAATTTGGAGCATGATGTCAATTGCAAGACCATAAGGAATAGGTCTTTTTGCTCTCTTCAATATGGTAGACAAGTTTGAATCCATCAACTCCATCACCAAATGCATCTCACCAATTTCATGACTTGTTTGGGTAATCCCAAAACCAAAATATTGAACAAGCTTTTTCAACATTTGAAACACGCTTGATTTCTTCAATTGCATCACCAAATGCATTGCGCCAATCCCATCTTCCTTCATATTCTCATCAATTCTTTTGTTGATCCCACAACCAAAAAATTGGACAAGATTTGGGTGGCTCAAGCCTGCCAAAATGCCAGCTTCTTTTCGACAATTCAAGAGATCTTCAAGGTCACCTTTTAAAACTTTCGTAGCACATGGAAGGCCAAACCAATTTGATCTATACACATCTCCATAACTTCCAATTTTTTGGATTAATTTTGGTGGTTTGAAGTCATTAGGAACTTCCAAAGCATCCAAGTCTCCACCATCAACTCGATCCAAATTTCTCAATCTCAACAACAAATGTTGCACCAATTCATAGTCCTTAGAGACTCCGCCTTGAAGTGCAAGTTCAAGCTTTTTCTTTAGTTCTTCTCCATCTTGAAGGACTTGCTCATAGGTACATGCATCAAATTGAATAGGAAGAATATCATTTGATGGATTCAAATGGTGGAATAAGTATATATCCCTCGCCGTATCATAACAACACTTCATTTCTAAAAGCAACTCACGAAAAGTCTCTTTGTTTTGAAGTTGAAATATAGCCGAATGACACCATTGCCCTTGCTCAATGCAACTTCTTCCCACAACCTCCACTTTCTTTTGGAGAAAACACAATTCATCAAAAACACATTGGAACTTGAGATCCCCAGTAGCACTTGACAGCATTTTGTCGATCCCCTTCATAGCCGATATGAATTTGCCAAAAAGATGAATGCATTGATTTTTATTCAAGACTTTTGTCTTTGGAGATGCTTCCATATCCTTCAAGAATTTTTCCAGACTTGGTATAACATTGCAAAGTCTCTTACAATGCTCACTTTGAACTTGTAAAAAATCCTTGTCTTTTCTGCAAGGTGCTTAAAACCTTTTGTCAACAAGATATCTTGATAGGATACAAAGTCATAGCAATTCCCTATAATATAGATATAAATAACCAAACATGACCTTCAAACATTGGTTAATAAGATAGTGATCTACCTAATGCATCTTAAATACATATTTTTGTGTTTGGTCATTAACATAAATGCTTAAAACTCAATATAAATCAAATAGAAAACTATACAAAAAACTTTGTGATTTGAACACTTTTGTATTCTAAAATGCACTTTTCAATCACCAACACTTGCAAGAGAACATTTATGCTCACCTGGTAGACCATGCAAAACCCATGTATTTCCAAAAGCTTGCCATTGTGAAGAAGCTTGCCATCCACACCAAGAAGCGAGCCATTTCTTACCACAAATGGAATAAACTACCAATATTCTACACTAGCTTCAGAAACAATCCAAAAAAAGTAATTAGAACACAACATCCAAATATGTTAATAAAACAAGGTCCTAAGAAGATTTCAATTAGCTCATACATTAAAAACTATCTCATATAAAGAGTTGTATCAAATCCATTATGTGTTTCTGATGCAAATCTAATATCACACAATAAAATTAAACTAAAAGATATTATTTTTTCATTGAATATTTGTCAATATTGCAAGAGCAATATGGTGATGAACATTATCCTTTGAAAGAAATTTAGAGAGCCATGTCTAGGACATTGTATTTGTCTCATAGAATTCAAATTATTATCTACTAAATTAAAAGAAGACATACACTAATGGATGGGAATTCAACAATGATCATCTATTTTGAAATGTCATTTCAACATGTAAATGTTATGATGCTCAAATACACCACCATAAACAACAACCAAGTGCTAATTTTGTAACTTCTTAGACATGTTGGAGGTGCAAAATTATATCAAATTGGGAGTTTCAAGAATCATTGGACCAATATAAGTATAAAGATAAACTTTTGTCACTTATTTATTTGATTCATTTAACTTCTGTGTCAAATAAACAAAAAAATCACAACTTTATGAATGTAATCACGAGATTGGCTTTCAAAAACTCCACTAGAAGATGATTTAAATTTAGAAATATACAACAAAAGATGATAGACATTAGATTACAAACTAGGACAAAAAAGGAAGTCATCATTGTAGCATTAGTTATGTTTGATGTCCTTGATCTAGAATCATACAACTTTTCAAATCTTGAATACCATATTGGTTTTCACCCGTCCAAAAAAAATCCTTATCCAATTGGGTCAAACTACACTCAAAGGTACCAATACCATTACTTTTCCATGACTAGAACAACAATCCTTCTTTTAACTTTCAAAGCTCTAATTTACTTTCATGTTGTTATTTTTCAATACATTTAAGGATGAATACTATTGCAATACTCCCCATTAATAAGTAGGAGAAAAAATTTCATAGGTAAAATCCTCAAAAGGACGTAAATCATTAGCTACAAGGCCAAATTTAGTGTTATATTACAATATAATACTTCAAAAAGATATTTTAATCCAATTTTTTTGTACTTTTGAAGTATACAACTATTCAAAAATATTTTTAGTAATTAGTCTTAGACACAAAATAGTGTAATTTTTTAATTAATTGATTGATTATGGACAAATTACTAATTTATTCTTAAAAGAATTTAAACATTCAATTCCAAAAATAGCTTATATAGGGACCTTGAGGTGAATAATATATACATTTTTTGTTCTAACACAATTAACATTTAGACTAGTGTGCCCTATACCGTTGCCACAGTCAAAACAAAAGTACAAAGCAAATTTTCTGATTTTTTTAATTTATATGAACTTCAAAATTCTATAACTTTCACATTATTGGTCGGAATGCCACAAAACAAAGTTGTGCACTCCTCACCAAGAGCTTTCTAAAAATACTAGGAATTCAACCAAGGAACTCACATTTTAAGAGATCTCAATGTAATAAACAAACAAGAAAAAACTATCATTATTTGGATATTATTTTTTAGACTTCAAAAGGATGTTCATATGTTTGTACTTCTAAATATTATAGAAAATGAAAAAGTATTCAAATTATAACAAAAGAGTCCTTTTCTGCTCTATCATATGATTATATATACATGAGAATTTGGGGATTCAAGTACATTATTATTCATAAGAAATTAAACCCCTTTTCTACTATTAAAAAACCTAACATGTTGACATGTGAAGTTTAATTGGAACTTTAGTGAAGAATTTATTATTTTTGATGAACAAAAAAATATTAGCCTTAATATGACTTGAAGTACTAGCAAAAAAGGACTAAACTACTTAGAATTAAAAGATTATTTTCTTAAAACAATAGCTCGAAAGAAGTTACATTGTAGATTTGATTGGGTTTAACTCCATATTTAGTACTTACATTTGAAGGTGATTTGACCCAATTCCAATATAACAAGATAATTTGCAACTCCAATCCATTAAAATTAATATTTCCCCAATACCTTACACAGGTTTATACTAAATCAACATTATCCCACTAGCATATATATATTCTCCAAAGGCCATCCTACGTTCAAATTCCATGTTTCAAAAATTGAAACATAAATCGACGTAGTCATTGTCTAGTTTATACAACTCATATTAACGGCAATATCATATGATAAAAGTTGACTCAAATTTCTTCAAAAACTAAATTATCAATATTTCAAACCAAATCTTAAACTTATGGGAAGGTGTGGGATAAAATTATTATCAAATTAGAAAGGCAACAAAACTTTCATCAAACAAGTTGTATTGATTTTTTCAAACTAATCAAATGTCAATGACTTTCTATCACAAAATCACAAATGCCTCATAACATGTATTTGAGGATGAAATTTCCTACAACACATGAAGGCTAAAGAAGTTTAGTATTTGCTTAAAGATAATGTCTTCCCTTTGGAAGGGCAAACCTATTACATTTCCTAATCAAAGGAGAAAAATGATTCTAAAATAAAGGTATACATTGGACTCTTCAGTGAACCAACAAACATTACAAGATAGGGATGCTTTTGAAACTTGTCAATCCAACTTCAAAAATTCATAACTATTTTGGAGAGATCAAAAAACATAAGTAAAAGTGGGGTAGATATAACTTTTGTTTATATTCCAATATTCTACTAGCACAATGAATGTACCTTAAGTTATAAACACATGCTCAAATTCAAACCCTAGATACAAACAAAATCATTCAAAAACAAAAAAATTTGACTAGAACAAAATTGGGTTAAAACAAGTACCATTTGCTATACAAAAGGACCTACAACTTCATTTCATACATTGTGTTGATTGATAATTAACCTTGCAAGGACATTGCAACCAAATAATGGCCAATAGATAACTTCTCAAATCACTAAAAATGAAGGATGCACCTATTGCTCCAAAAATCAAATACCTTAGTGATAAGTTTCATCCTTCTAGGACTAAACATGAACATGAAATTTCACTCATAGATACTAGTCCTAATTAAAATATTAGATTATTATTTAATTCCCCTTGTAATAATTTGCAATACATATTCATTTAAAAAAAAAATTCAAATCTATTGAAGACAATGGACCTAATTTTAAGGCAATTGAAGCATGGATATCCTAAGAAAAATTCAAGTCAATTCCTTGACCTAAATTTATATACTAATCAATATTCACTTACAAAGCCATGACCACCATCATACCTCTACTATTGCCTTTTTTCATTAGAATATGTGCACCAACATGTGACACTCCAAAGATTTATTATACATACAATGATGTAACTTCTTAAATACTTCAAATCAAAGTATAAAATGATGCCCTTAGGAGCCAATATTTCAAAAGAATGCAATAGGATTTAAACTTTATTGGTAGTTGACACCAATTAATGCAAAACCAATCAAATAAGATTTTCAAGTGGAGCATTTAAATACATGTTGCAATTGATTGTATCTATGCTATCCACCATGTACAATAGTGACTATCCCTAGTCTCACGATTTTGCAACAAATGAATTTGTACATTACAATTTCAAATGCATTGCCATTTCTGAGAAGATAACAAGTGCAATGCTTGATATAGAGTGTTTTTGGATCTTATCTTACCTTGTAAATTATAAGACTTTCAATCTCAAGCTCTGTCAAAGATCACTTGACATCATAAGAGACCCGAGATAAATGAAATATGAAGTCTAGCTTTCTCCACCACTCTTTGCAAATATGTCCAAAGCTCGTCAATATTCACTCCTGCCCTACTATTCTAGTAGCAAGTTTGATCATCCCTGTAACATTGCAACCATCCATTCAATCTACCAAATTCTCGCACCAATTTGCCAATCATTGTATGCTCTAGGACTCACTATGAGACACACTGTATTTAGCAAATTCACCCATGAAAGAGCACCAACCCTCTATTGAAAAGTTTTTTGCACACTCTACCTATGGTCAACTTGGATTTCCTCTTTCCAATGGAAATGGGCCTCTTACCACATAGTAGCCGCACAACACACAAATTCCAAGAGCATTTTAGAACATTGCAATAGGAACAAATGTATTTTAATTGAATGGTATATAGTTCAAGTCTAAACAACATCTGAAATTTGGATGAGGAAAAGGAATTTCATAGATATGGATGAAATCCAAATAAGCTTAGGATGAATGATTGGAAGATTTCAAGAATGGATGAAGTGTTTAATTAAAGCCCATTGTGGTACATTCAAGAATGCCATTTTCAGCACATCGAGTTCAGGCGAGTTGTACAAAGCAAGGAGCCATGACTTTGAGAAGAATTATGGAGCTCATTTTTTGTGATGTCAAGCTACTTCGAAGACTTCAAGTGTTTGGGGCTTCATTTATATACTATTCCCCTTAGCTAAATATTCCATTGACATTTCGCAAATTCTCTGAATCGCTGATAGACAATCAGACAAGATTCCAAAATCTAGTTAAAGTATGCAAGGGCAAGATCGGGCACCAATAGTCCAATAAGTTGATGATGAAATCCCAATGTCAGAAGAAGATAAGTAATTAGGGTGGGACTTATATTGGCATGGAAGTTTGTCGACTTATGAACTGTTCCGATGACGGGATTGGAATTCAAATCAGTGATAAGCAATTAGTAATCAGAAAATTAAGCCCAAAATGTATATTGGAGCACATCACTGCACTCCCTTTCCAGGTTCAGCACGTCGTTGTTACTCAACAACCTAGAGCATGCTAGACACGTAAACCTTGAATCAAGGCCATTGCGCATGGAAACTTACCAAGAGCAGGACCTCTTCCACTTTGGGCCATTCTAGAAAACGCCTACACAAAAAAAAATAACAGGTGCAAAAAAAGTTTTAACTTAAAAGCTCGAGAATAAGAGTACAACAATCACTAATGCTGCACTATAAGGTGAAAAGATGCAAACAACATGTTTTTGATTTATCCCCCTCACTTTCAATTTTCGAAAATCACAAACCATCGATCTACTCACAAAAAAAAAAATTGAAAGTAATCCCCAAACCATCCATTTGCGATACAAATACAAGGTTCCAATACAGATATGGGATATGAATACAAATACAAACACAATACAGAGGACGTACATTGATATACAATACGGACAGGAATGTGATGGAAAACAAATACAAAGTACATACATTGATATATGTTATAAATATGGATACGATGGAATACAAATACAGATGTCGTACATTGATACAAGATACGGATATGGATACGAGGGAATAGCAATCCCATATCGATTGGAGATCCCATTTTCACTCTAGAATTACAAATAGAGTGGGTCAATGTATTCAGATTGGGTGTGGAATTGGGTTTGGGTTGGGTTCGAATTAGGAATTGAAAAAAATAATGTTATTCTAGGGGGTAGGGGAGTAATAAAATTGAAAAATCCACTGTCCAATAACATATTGCCTCACTATGCACTCAAAAGACAGGGGACTACTGGGCGGCAGACCCGTAAAATTCTACTCGAATGCAACGACCAAACACACAACCACCTCGCGAAAACAACGAAGATAGAAAGCTTGAAGCGGAACCTTAACTACTAACATTACAAACAGCTGCAAAGCTCACACTTCAATTAATCACAACTAGGACACTCGTCAACAGAAGTGCTACTTCCAAATCACAAGGCTCTTTCTACTTCACACTAGAAGCCAGAGTAAGAATAAGAAAAACAACAGGAGCTTCTACAAAACGAAAACGTAAACTCACCATAATCATCAGCAGAGGAAGGACGACGCATGCAGTAGCGACAGACCACCCAACAAGGCCAGCGGGCTTGAAACAACAACAGCGAAACTTTAAACCCAAAGCCACCACCTTGGAAACCCTAGTCGTTGGTCCTTATCTGCAATACCATCCAGAAACGGAGAGTTCATGCAAACGGAAAGTTCATCCAAATAGTTTTGGGAACGAAATGGATCGCGATGGGATCAAAATTTAGTGTAATTGCAGTGACTGCACACTGTGTGGTAAAGGGCGGTAGAGGGCTGCAAGGAATATTAACTACATTTCAGCCTCATTGCCTTTAAGTTACAAAAAAAAATTTAGGACAAAACCTTTGTGCTTTCGGTTCGGGAAGGTGCCATTTGATAGTCACGTCAAATTTCAGAGCATGCACGTTTCTATTTTATTGTGCTGAAGGATTTGAACTTAGTCTAACTTACGTGCTGATTGGCAAGTTTACTCTGATCCTGATTGCGATACAAAAGTCATACACGAGACCCAAGCAACCAAGAGCCTATCCAAACTAGGAACGTCTAGAAAAGCGCTATCAAGCTAGATGCAAAAGTCATTCACACAGTATCCCAAAACGACACACTAAGATGCTACTGAAATGCTATCGAAGCTCAACCAAATCTAGATGCAGTATGACCACGGGAACCACACTCAGTCTCCCACTTGAACGCATTCCTACAAGCAGATACCTGACTGCCGTGAGGATCCAAGAGCATTGAGGGTCGTCTCTGTGGCTTGTAAGACACTCCAACAACAAAACGTCTGACGCAGCAGAGAACAACTTCACAGGGCAAATACAACGTCACATGCATGACAGCAGGGCCTCGTCTGATCCTCCTTGTGTGTATAAGCTTAGAGGACAAAGCCGCGGAGACGCCATAGCTCCAAAACTGCCAACAAGCAGACGCAGACAGGACGCGGAGAAGGCAAGAGTAGACAAGATGCAAAGGCTGAGGTCTGGGGAAGTTGATGGGGTCGCCAGTCAATGCCCGACGACCGGAAGCCCGGGATTTTGGTGGGGTCGTTGCGGGCTGGGAGTGGCAAAAGTGGTACCAATAGTGTCAGCCGTCCCACGTGAAGAACACTGTTGAACGTGGACGACGTCAGCAAGAGGACTGTTTCCTGCTGCGTGGGATCCGTGTGAGCCAGGGCTAGCCAGAGCTTATCTCGTGATTCTGGTCTGGCGTTTTCTTCCACGCGGGGGAAAACGTAAGTTACTGTAGGTCAATTCTGTCGATGAGGGTACTGTACCTCGGAGAAGGTTTAGACAGAACAGAATTATAGAAAACTTTGATCGTCGCCGTCGTCTCCTCTACAGCTATCTGAGAGGTACACCCCATGTACCGCCAATTTTAGTGTCCGTGAGCAACCGAGCATATCTAGTCTATGCAGACGCTCTGAGCCTCTGAGCGCTTCGATTGGTACATACATCTCCGTATTGGGTGCTTTTCGTCCTCAACCTCCCGCACTGGCGAAATTTTTACTACCCTGGAGAAAGAGTATTCAGGTTCTCTGTGAAAACGAATTGTCCTCTTCCCTACTCATTTTCTACTACGATGAACTCTCGCTGATCAAATTTGCAATGTTGGCATCACACTTGAATAGCGAAAATTTGAGTCTTCAATGTAGTTGATATAGTGAACCTTGTACTTACCACACTTCTTGTAACCTTGAAGTGGATGGGGTCGCCAGTCAATGCCCGACGACCGGAAGCCCGGGATTTTGGTGGGGTCGTTGCGGGCTGGGAGTGGCAAAAATGGTACCAATAGTGTCAGCCGTCCCACGTGAAGAACACTGTTGAACGTGGACGACGTCAGCAAGAGGACTGTTTCCTGCTGCGTGGGATCTGTGTGAGCCAGGGCTGGCCACCACGGAGAGCTTAAGTTAATACATCTCGTGATTCAGTTCTGGTCTGGTGTTTAGTTTTCTTCAACGCAGGGGAAAACGTACTGCAGGTTCATTCCGTCGATGAGGGTACTGTACCTCAGAAAGAAAGAGGGTTTCAGTTACCCCCAGCAAAGTTATGGAAAACTTTGATCGTCAACGAGTTTTATGCAACACACAATCTACTTATTTAAAGATTGGAGAAGCTTAGAGACCCTTGTCAATAAGATCCTTTTCTTCTTTCACCTTTTTACTAAACAGAGATACTGACTGCTCAGTTCACCTTTCCTCGAAACAAAAACCAGAAGCTTGATTTCAAATTTACTAAAATATTTGGATATGCCGTAAAAAATAACTCCCGCCATCATTTTGAACTGTTGAAAGAGTACTGTACAGTAGTTGAGAAAATAGTATTCAAACGAGAGGAAAAATTGGTACGCTAGAAGGAGGGGTCGAACCTCCGACCTTGTGGTTAACAGCCACACGCTCTAACCAACTGAGCTATTCCATCTAGAAATGGAGGCTCCACCACAGGATCCTTTCCACGAAGAGCAGAAACCGTCCAGGAATCGCCGCTGCCGGGGATCGAACCCGTGTCACCTGTGTGACAGGCAGGAATTCTTACCACTATACTACAACGACAGTCTGCGATGGAGGGGATCCATACAGTGGAAAACTTGAATCGTCGCCGTCGTCTCCTCTACAGCTATCTGAGAGGTACACCCCATGTACCGCCAGTTTTAGTGTCCGTGAGCAACCGAGCATATCTAGTCTACGCAGACGCTCTGAGCCTCTGAGCGCTTCGATTGGTACATACATCTCCGTATTGGGTGCTTTTCGTCCTCAACCTCCCGCACCTGGAGAAATTTTTACTACCCTGGAGAAAGAGTATTCAGGTTCTCTGTGAAAACGAATTGTCCTCTTCCCTAATCATTTTCTACTACGGTGAACTCTGGCTGATCAAATTTGCAATGTTGGCATCACACTTGAATAGTGAGAATTTGAGTCTTCATTGGAGTTGTTACAGTGAACCTTGTACTTATCACACTTCTTGTAACCTTGAATGCTTGGTAATCAACGCAGATTAGGGGATGTCAGAGTTGGTCCGTAGGAAAAGAGAAGAATTTCATAATCTTGCTCCAAACCTCCTCAACAATCTACAACGGGAGTGGTTTGTTGTGAAAAAAAAGAATTGCGTTGTGCCTAATTTGGTAACGATCCCGCAAATGGCAGAGCAAGAATCATAATGGCTGAGCAAGAATGGCAGAGCAAGAATCATTTCAGCTTCACAATATATAGGTCCCTGCCTTCTAGCTCAATCTGTTACTTTGACAACTTGAAAAACGTACCTCACCGGGTGTTTCCAAGTTCGGTTGCTGGTCGGTCCGGCCGGTGAACAGTTTAGGAGCTTCATCTCCGCCTTTAGAGTACCTGAAGGAATATCATTGAGCAGGAGTAATCATTACAATATATCCAAACACCAGGTGGGAGACATTTCAAATTTAATAACATCCTCATTTCGTAAAGAATCAAGTTAGGGTGATTCTGCAGCACTAACAATACCTGCGCTCAAACACCACCAGCGTTGCAGCTTGAATCGTGGAAAGCACGTGTTTCGCATTGGGAGGAATGTAAGCAAACTCGTCCACCTGTTGTAACATTAGGACATCGAATCACTGTTAACATGAATACAGTTCACTGCAGGCATTCAGTAACTATGTGATGAATTTTTTCACCAATAGGGGAAGAAATGTGTCACTTCATGAAATTGCAGTAAGGAAATGACCTTCAAGGTAGCGGTGTCCACAGACGCGTCAGCAATCAAAGTAGTTTCTCCTTTCACAACGAACACAAATCTGCATCCCTCATACAAGTGGAAATGAGGACACAACTCGGTGTACTTAAGAAGTATTAAATATTCAGATGAAAATGCTGACTATGAAACGAACGACGACAAGATTTAAAAACCTCTGATTTGGGGGCAGCTATCACAGATCGTGAAGCTTTCATTTGCAGGTGTTCCAACTAAAAACTTACCTCTCAATGCCTGGCGGTGGCTCAGCAGAGGACGAGTTATTTGTGAAGGTGTGTTGCCAAAGAATCAGGTCAATGAACGGAATTTGAGAACATTTCGGCACTTCGAAATTCTTATTTCTGCCCAAATTAAAATTCCAGAAGGGTGCCACCAAAATTGTATACTTAACTGATTCATCAATAAAAAAAAATCCACGTATAAACCCAATATTGGGATAGAATGCAACCATCATGCGAAGAAATTCCGAGTTACCTGCCATGGAAGCCAGGTACATAGTGAAATGAGCACCGATTGCAGGGGTAATCAAGTAGGCTGCTACCGTGTTAACACTGAAAATAAACAGTACAACATGTCATCATTCCATAAACTTAACACGGTGACGAACACATTTTCCATGAAAAACATTTCCCACATCAGATTATAAAAAATTCTCAAAAAATCCCTGTCGCGGAAAAATCTGCACTAGTCAATTGAATCAAGAGCTCCAGTCTCTATACATGAAGGAAGAAAAGAGGAGGGAACTACCAGCCAGGAAGAGGGCTGTAGACTTGGCTTTCGGGTGTAATGAGAGCATGGTCTCTCTCGTAGACGCTCCTAGTGAATCCTGGTAGATCTGTTGATACAAAAAAAAAATTAGGGGACATAAGTAGTATAGACGACCAGCATTTTCTGTAGGGTACTACTAGAAGTGAGAACGTCCTATCAGAAGTATAAAGGACCCTGGAGTATATATGAACCAATACCTTAATCAAATTAGGGGTTGTTAAAAGATATGAAAAGGTGATGGTGAAATAAAAAGTTGGAACAAAAAGTATCACTTGACAATCACAGACCACAATCACTTTATAATCGAACATATATTTATAGCTAGAAAAATTAATAAATTTTAAAAAATTGAATTATCTTATTTAACCCCTAAATGCCCGAGGCACCCAAATCTAGTGTTTGCAAAACTTTGAAGTTAAATAAAACCTAACCAAGTTGCTCTTTTTGTAATTTATATTTTTGAAATATTCTTCTTGAAGTCTAGTTTTAGCATCAAAAATACGATCTTGAAAATAAATGATAGTGATTTTTCTATTCAAGGTTTTGGGCAAGGGTACCCATTGCAATCTTGACTTCCCAAAGTGTTGAGAGCTCTTGGAAATGAGCCTCAAATACACTAGGACTTGAAGAAAAAATCACATTCAAAACTCATTCAAAAAAATTGTAGAGTAGATTTTGAAAAGCCATAAATTGATTTGAGTTATTCATATTAGGCCCTTAAACCTCATATTTCTTTTAGTCACCAACTTTTTAAGTTTGACTTGTAAAAGGTGAATTGAAAATTCTTCATAGTTTTAACACACTCATGGTCAAATGTTACAATCTTCCAACTTATAAGTGATATTGTTGTGTTTTTTCTTCCTATGTGATCTCTAACATGTCTAGTTTGAATTTGTACAGTTACAATTCAGAAAAAGTTGATACGATTTATCAAAATGTTGGCTTTTTGTTCAATTTAGAGCAAATTTCTAGAGGCTCAAAACAGGCCTTGGGCATTTAGGGGTTAACACAAGTATCTCACTTGTATAGTATTAGTTTGCTTAAAAATCAGTTGACAGCTCTCAGAGTCTCTGCCAATCCAAGCAGATGTGTACAGGACTCTGTACAAAATGACAATTTTCATTTTCACAATTTATAAATTTAGGAGGAGTTTCATAGTTCACAAAGAGCAAAACGGGTTTCAATCAAAAGAAACTTTGCTTCTTGGATATTCCTCAAATTTGCTCAGTCAATTACATGCTTCAAATGTTGCTTTGTTGCTTACAAAATTGATCTCCAAATATAGCATTGCACCTCAACAATGCGACTCTCGTGGAATCCTAATTTAGTCACATCCAGTTATTCAGACAATGATTGCGCCATGGCTACACCACAGCAACATAAAGCTTGAAGTAGGTGTTCATCTTCAAACAAACCAATATCAAATGAATGGTGGTCACACTTGAGGTTACTGTAAATCTAGCTTGCAGATGTTTTAGGACTCACTATACCTCAGAGCACTGACAATCTGCTCAACAAATAAAGCTATGGTAAGTCATAACAATTTGGAGGTGGTACGCAATGTATAGCTAAAGGAATTGATAAAGATTCTTTGGCCAGTCCTTTCTCCTTCAAGCAGGGGACGAACTCCTCAAATGGAAGACTCCACAACTCATCACAAATGCAAAAAAGTGAAGTTATTCTCCATCGACTTTGCATACTATCTTGCAATGGGTAATTCTCATTGTCCACCGGTAGCTGCCAAAGCTTTGCAGTGATCCAACCTTAATCCTACACTTGTTAAAAGTCAATTCAAAGCTACACTTAGAAGTGGGCTTTTAATCCCTAAAGTTCTTTGACTATGTTTTCACTAAAAACGTTCCAAAACTACCATTTCTAGGACAAGTATCAAAAAAAAAATTAACATTTTTAGACACATCCAACCGTAGGATCTTGTAGTATGATAATTTTAGAAGAAGTGGAAAAAAATTCAAAAAAATTCCATTGTATAGATTGCAAGATATTAGCAATTAAATTGACGAAAAGACTATTTTTGGCCCTACAAAAAAATCGGAAGCTACACCTTACAAGGTCACATTTGTATGAAAAAATGTCCAAAATGGTTGCAACTCTTTGGATTCTTTCTTCAAGGTAGGTTGGCTACATGCTTGAAAAAATTTGAGATCATTTGGAATTGTACAACATATAGGAAAAGAATAGTAAGTAGAAAGAAGTAGAGAGTGAATGAAAATACTAAATTGTTAATAATTTAGTTATAGAATTGAAAAATGCTAATCCCAATGGTTATAATGTTGTAATAAACAATCTTCACCTAATATTTTTTATTTTTTTTCAAAAATATTAAAAATTGAGTTCAATAAAGAACTTCAAAGTTTATTTTGGAGTAGAGAACCCATAACTACCCACAAACTAAAACACCTCATAACTTTTGACTCATTGATCAAAATGGAATGATTCAAAGCCTTCTATGTATATATAAATCTAAAAAATTAATTTCAAATTTTTGTTTTTGAAAAAAGTGATTTTTTCAAATTTGCCCGAACTGCCCAAGTTGAAAAATAATCTACATATTAGGCCATAACTTTTGACTCATATTACCAAATGTCTTGAATTTTAGTGCACATGAAAGATATCCCTTGCCCACACCTTCTATTAAAATTTGGGCAAAAAATAAGATATCTCCACTCACATACACCTCCCCCAAATTGATCCGTTGTCAAAAACAACATTTGGTCCTTTAGGGGTTAAGGCTATCTATGTGTGATACCTTTACTTTGAGATTTAATTCTCATTGCATCTACCCATTCAAAATCTAACGATTTGATGCCAACTCTATTCCCGTTGCTATGAATGCTTCAATACCATGGAGGATGCTCACCTTCTTTCGTTGGAAGTACAAAAAAGAGTGGAGTTCACTAACAAAATTCTAATCCTTAGATGGGCAACATTCATGTTTGACTAGAATGTACGAGAAAGGAGCAAGGCTGTTTGCTGGAGTAAAATTGAAGAACAACAAAGGCACTGAGGGGCTTCTACAGTAAAAGAACTGTTGGTCTAAACCTTCTTGGAGATGGTACTTGCATTAGGCTTTGTAATGGCCAATAACCCTTAAAGAATCCCAAGGTTCTTTTTTGGCTACTGAATGACAAAGAATCTCTCTATACGAGACAAAATTGCAACTATTCATTTTTGAAAAAAAATTGTGTGAAAAGGGGAGATCTTCCATAGTACTTTGACTTTGAATGAATGCTTTTGCATTTTTTTAAGCCAACAATTTGCATGATACAAAAATATATTATTTCCATGATGACCAATCCCTTCTATGAAGAATTAATAGTAGATAATAGCCAATATCCGTTTAGATGGGCATCTAAAATGCCACCATTTTTTTCTACTGTACATAGCTATATTAGACTAGTCAAAATTTCATATTTTTTGGTTGGCAAGTGAATAAAGATTGAAACACACCAAAGATTGTAATATTTAAATATTGCATACAAAAGTTATAAAAGGTCAAAGATTTTTGGTAGATAATTTAAAATTGATTCCCTCGCATAGGTATTTACTGATTTTGGAGGTGTTCTAAGAGTGATGATGGTGTTTTTTGACAATGTGTGGTTGGGGAAGTGCCCACCTTAAGAGTCACTAGTAGGGCAAAAGCAAGCTAGGATATACCAAAGTTGGCAAGAATATAATCATAATAGTCTATTTCAATTTTTTTTGCATATGACCTCTAAATTTTTTTTATAAATATTTTTTTAATATTTTATTAAAGCAAAAGATGAAGAAATTGAATTAAAATTTCTTTTGTATATTTATATAAAAAAAACTTAAAATAAGACATCAAATTTTGATGTATTTCAATACATTGCATAATTGATTATAATGAAAATTAATTCTATTGAAAATTAGGCCAACCTTATAAATACTTATTACAATTATTTTGATAAAAATAGATTTGTGTATAGTTGATTTTTAGTTTGTCTCATGAACCTCAAAAAAAACAATATTATTTCTGATGAGATAAATATCCTTTCTTCAAAGAATAAAATAGAAATTATTTTAATATATAGATAACAATATATATTCTATATTCTTCAAATATATAAATGACATATCATGTTCTTGTATGAATTCAAGAGTCATTTCATAAAAGTTAATGGATTGTAACAATCGTCAAGTGAAGATTGAATAGTCCATAATACATAATAAAATACTAAAAATATATTTAATTCACATATTGAAGGTTGTAGTCTATGAAATATACAACACATTAATGAGTCTTTTTTTATTACAATTATACCATATGTTTTTTTAATCTTCAAAAATGAAAGTATAACTAACAAAATATGAATTATGACAGTACTTTTGGAATCACCCTAGCTTGTTTTTGCCTAGAAGTCGGTAGTCACATCATTGAAGAATAAATACTGATTTCTTTTTTAGCAAACTTGGATGTCTTTCACGAGATTTATGGAACTTGGGAAAATAGCTCTTGAATACATCTGTGATGTATCTAGTGGATGCAAAATCTCTTTATAGTGTCACCTCGCCATTTTTATACTTCAGAGAAGATTCATTATTGCTATGCATAAACCTAAATGTGCCTTGATTGAATAAATGAAGCAAAGGCCTTCAAGGATGTGACAAGTTTGGAGTGTCTTAGAGCATCTTCAATGAACATAGCAAAACCATCTTGTAAAATATTACTAACTTTTGATTGATGTGGAATTAGAACTTAGAACATTTTCATTGGAAGCAAATAAACGATCTTTTAGGATAGCCCAATGAATAATTTAAATTTAGGAACTACACACAAGACAAAAGATAAATATAGGCCATAGAAAATCATCCCTATAAAAAAAAGTCATGCAAATAGCTTGACACTTGATCTTTGAAAAGTATTTGCTTCTTATACTCTAAGGATCTCTATTCAACTCTCAATTCTCAAATTTTAGATATCTCCCAATCATCACTCTTGCATCAATTAAAGAAAATATTATTTTGAGTTTATTTGGGTTTATTCGTGCCACCTAAAATTGACTATTTTTGCTCCAAACAATAGTATATTTTCTCTAGAATTTTTATTGACATACAAATCATATTCCTAGAAAGCTAATACATTCCCATAGCTTCAAAAAAAAGATTTTAAAAATTTCAATAAAAAATGACATCAAAAGAACATATCCAAAATCTAAGAAAACCATTTTGGAACTTTTGTCTTTTAACTTCTAAATGCCCTAAGGCATCCAAATTTGATGTTTGCAAAACTTTGAAGTTAAATTAAACCTAACCAAGTTGCTATTTTGAATAGTTTGTATTTTCTTAAAGTTCTTCTTAAAGTCTAGATTTAGCATCAAAAATTCGATCTTGAAAATAAATGATAGTGATTTTTTTATTGAAGATTTTGTGCAAGGGTATCCATTGCAATCTTGACTTCCCGTAGTGTTGAGAGCTCTTGGAAATGAGTCTCAAATACATTAGATCTTGGAGAAAAAACCACATTCAAAATGCATTTAAAAAAATTCTAGAGTAGATTTTAAGAAGCCATAAATTGATTGGGGTTATACATGTTAGTCCCTTTAACCTCATATATTTTTGGTCATCAACTTTTTAGATTTGAATTGTGAAAAGAAGATTGAAAGACTTCACATCACTTCTATAATTTTAACACCCTCATGGTCAAACATTATAATCTTCACTCCATAAGTGATATTGTTGTGTTTTCTTTTCCTATCATGAGATCTATAATATGTCTAATTTGAATTTTTATGGTTACAATTGATACAACTTATCAAAGTGTTGGCATTTTGTTCAATTTAGAGCAAATTCCAAGAAGCTCAGGACAAGCCTTGTGCATTTAGGGGTTAAGGTTAAATTTACAAGGCAACAATCTTTCCCTCTCTTCCGCTAGAACTCACATCAATGCCACCTTCTATTGCATCTGCATCTCAATACAACACTGAACTCTACAGCCACATTGTCGGTAATTCTTTACAAAGGAAAAAGCACAAACTTTTTCTTCAGCAGTAAAGTTCCTTTTATCACCACATGTACATGTAAGCACTAAAAAACAGTTTTAGGGAGAGTGTTGATTGAACTTCATGATCACTACTTTTAACCAAGCTTCAATTCTGTCAGAACTTTGTTGGGGACTCTTGCTGCCCGACATCTCCATTTCCCCCTCATTCTTCTTCATACTGCACAGTTGATGCATATTTATTAGATGCACATCGCTAATTCATATGAAGTTCAGATTAATTGACATTGAAATTTTACTGAACTTGTAAAAGAAGCCCTAATATAACCTTTTTTGGGAAATTTTAGCTTTCATTCTTTTCTAAAAGCAGAAAGGCACATTCAATTAATTCAAAGTTCATTAGCATCAAAGGCAGTATTCACACATTTGAGGTCATAGGAACTTCATATGGCAAGGACAAGCAGCTTCATTCCTTGATATAATCCCCAAACTGTCATCACTTCACTCCACGTGTTGTCACATTTAAATGCATAAATTTAAAGTTGGAATAAACCTTTTGGGAAGCTCTAAAAAAGATACCAAAATGCATCCACTGAAAGCAGAATCCATATGGAGACTGTCTACAATTTGAGTAATAGAACGATGTTGCAAATGTTACTATAATTGACTGTAATTGACGGTGCCCAGCTAACTCCTGGCGATCTGCATAGGTCGACCAACGTTCTCAGCCATTTGATGAGCATCCAAGTACCCCCACTAAGGCTCAAAACATGACTCCAACCCGGTGACTGGCCGTGTGTGCCCAAGTTTAGTGCCACGCAGGAAACAGTGCCCGGCTACAAAATTGACCAACCAAATTTTTATCCCTGTTTCCAAGGAGTTGATCCTTGAGCTGGCCAATGAATAGCTAGTCTTCAAACTTGGAATACCTACCTAGTCGTACGGCCAAGTTAAGAAGTATAAACATCAAATGCCAATTTCAATTCTGAAGTTTCAAAATTATATAATTTATTGGTTTCATGGCGGAAATGATTTGATAGCATTCGGTGAGGAACTAGGGAGGAGAGCTTGTTTATATAGTGAAATCCATAAGTCACCACGAACTTTTAAAGAGTATAGGACAATTTGAAGATGAGAGCTTGCTCACTAATTGTCAAAATGTAGAATTTGTGTTAAAAGTAGAATTTTAGACCTCATTTAGGCATAGTTGAAGAAGTTCTTTCAAAATACTTTGGACTAAGAAAAGTTGGGAATTTAAGACAATTTTCATCTCCAAAAATTAGTTTGAGATTTAGAATCTCCAATCAAAAGTTATGAGCAAATTTCAAAAGATGTTTGAAAATGTCAAAAAAATTTCCCTTCCAACTCCTCTTTGACATTTGTTCATAACTTTTGAGTAGTGACTCAAAATATCAAACGGACTTTTGCAGATGAAAATTGTCTAAAATTCCCAACTTTTCTTAGTTCAGAGTTTTTTGTTTTTCTTTAATTCTTCAACTATGTCTAAATGAGGTCTGAAATTCTGCTCTAAACACAAGTCCTATGTTTTCACTTAATGACAAGTGTTTGAGTTCCTACTAATTCTAATTCACATCTCCCACATGGGTTGGTCTACCTCCTACCACCCCATGTGTATATATAAAGCTTCTCTTTCCTCTACAACTTCTTACGAAGATGGAACTATATGTCAACTAATGTGATAGATTCCAAAGAAATGATTTGTAAGATGAATTTCTTCTAATCAAATTCCTTGGCATTGGAACTACCTGAAATAGTTTCTCATTGCTACAAAATTAAAGTGTAAAAAATTGATCTTCTTGTCCCTTTTTGGCTGGGCCGGGCTGCCGTGGGGCACAAGAGCTTGCTGCTGGCCGGCAGAGAGGCACATGGCAGATTCTGACTTGACGAATGAACTTTTGGCCGCCTCATCAACTATTGCTTATGGCTTCAAAAAGAGGGAACGACCAGAGAGCATCCAGGGAACTCACGGCTCAGTTCAGGGTTCAAATCTCCTCTAATGTAGATCCCCCTTGAAGAAGGAAATGCTATTTGAATTGTCGTCCAAGTAAGAAGAAGAAATGCAATAGAGAGCTCCACACAATGGAGAACTAGAATCGCTGTCAAAATGCAACTACCGTTTGAGTGAGTTCTATGGGGTCAGTTGGTGATGGTGGAAGAAGAAAGATGAAACAAAAAAGTGCAAGAAAGACCCAATTTCTACACATGTAGAAAAATCATCAAAGACTGTAACACCTCTATTGTTTCAAGAAATACTCATGTGCTGCAAATCAAAACCCTCAAACACTTGGCCGAGCGAAAAGAAACAAGGGAGACTAAACTCAAATTCTATATACGAAGCAGAAAGTTCAAGTATTCAATGACAATAGATCGCATTCTAGAGATAATTAACTACGTTATCAGACCTGTGTCAATGTAGTAATACTAGTTGCCATTTTAGAGTGCTTTTCGCAATAATTTGACAAGCTCATGTTTGCTGAAGATGTTCATCATTCTAAGCAGTTTTAAGTATTTTTAACTTGCATGTTTGTTTGAAGTAGTCGCTTTAAGTTACATGGTTCTTAATGATGTTTGTGGTTCTAATTTTAAAGTGTTTCAGATCTGCAGGCTGCTATGTGCATCATTGAGAGTTACATTCTCCTCGGAGGGGTTGATTTTGTGAGGTTGCATGCAAGTGATGTAGTGAATATCTTTGAGAGTGTTGTTGGGAATGTAAAAGAGAGGGGAATGTTGTGTACCTTCCCTGTTATCTACTCCCTCATTTAGGTTCAATATTGAACCACTACTTTGTCTTTTGGTCTGTTCAATCTGTGAACACCTGGTTTATCATACTAACGAATCAATAGTCATGGAAGTATCCACTTCTAGTGTATGTACAATACTGGTGTGCTTTGCATTTATCTGAAGTTTAGTTATGGAGGCGTGAAAGACAGTGTTTCTTATGTTTGATTGTGTTGTACGTGTTCGTAAAATATCATGTGTCATGGTACAATATTTTCCTGTAGATGCACCTACCTTTTTGGAGGGAACTTTGCAAGTACAGGTTTTATGCCATCCTATGGATTAGATGAGATCAAGGGGTTGAGGAATTGACACCCTCCACTTCTTGGACATTAATGAAATAGAAATTAATCTTTTTCAAGTGGAGTCTTCTTGCTTGCAAGTGCGATGGAATCACTGTTAATATTTTGTGATGTCCACGATTTGTCATTCATTTAAGGGAGAATTCATATCAAGCTTTTACTCATCATAAATGTTTTGGAGTACATTAAAGAGTTTCTTCCCAAAAATTATGAGCTTGCTTTGTCACCGCAACATACATTTGGATGCTCAAACTTAATTACAAGAGCAAGAGACGCACCTATAATGCTTTTGATAAGGGTGAATGACACCCTGAATGCTAGATTGTGATCAGATTCTAGTGTCCTAACCAACAAGTGGAGTTCTGGAAAAGATGCATCAAAGGCAATTTGCATTTTTTAAGTTAGTCTCGCATTCTACTAACTTATGCCATCGTGAGAATTGAGATCCATTACAGCTCCCGGCCTCCCCAAGTCCCAGGCCAATGCTTTTTACAGGGACCCACTGGTCCGAACCTCCAGTTCTATACGACGGATGAGACGAATTGCGAAAATTTGTTGTTCTATTAGGATGATGACCTATTTTCAACCACTTAAGCAATGCAGCCTCTCTGCGGCCAGGGGGAGGTTGAGGAGAAAATTTCCACGTATATAGAAATAGATTTAAGAAGGATTTCATAATTTTTGACATTTTTTCCCTCAAAAACAAAATTATCATAAATTTTTTAAATGAAGATTCTCTTTGTCCCATTCTCGATGCATAGGCAAACATAGGCTGGTTACAAAATTGATGGAGGTGATTGTTGTGGCTTTTTATATACATGTTGGGATCATTTTATACTTTCAATGTACACCTCTCAAACATTTTCATTGCCCTTGCATTTGTGAGCTGTCACCTACAATACAACTGATTCGAAATGCCTAAGTTGTAAGAATGGGATGTTGGTAAAAAATGGGTGGTCTCCTTCAAGGTTTCGTTGTCCTATGTAGATCTTGAATTGCGGTAGTTTGTCCAAATTTACTCAAATTTGCTCCAACTTTATAAATTTATTAATTCATAGATGGGATCCTTCGGCGGCTCCATCAATTGTCCAAAAATACTTAGTGGGTGATGGATGGAAGTGTACAATAGCAACTCCTTTGCCCAATCATCAAATGTCATTTTTCATTTTTCTAGTTCAAAAATATTTCTAGAAAATGTAGGTGTTCATTCATAGAGAGAACCCAAGTGATGACTTTGAAGAATTGCCATTTTTTGTCTACTTGATGCAAGAATGCAACACTTTGCTAGGGTTTGGACATTCATGTTGTGCACATAAAATACTAGATTTAAAGAATAATCCTAGAAAGACGCTAATCATGCCACGGATAATTAGTGCCTTATGGATGAAAGAGAATCCTTCTATATAAGACAAAAGTTTAAATGTTTTTCTTGGAATTTTGTATGAAAAGGAGAGGTTTTGCATAATATTTGGACATTCAGTGAGTGTTCTTGGGTTGCTTTAAGCAAACAATTCACACAATACCCAAAAGAATGATTTCCTTCTTATTGACTTGTCTATTTGAGGTTAAGGATTCAAGGTTCAGTGCAATTGTAAAAGGTTTGTAGAAGTGCAGTTATTCTACAATGCTATGGATTATTCCATTAAATTTTCAAATACATTCGTTTCATAAGGTGCATGTGGGAATTCAAAACAGATATTCATTTTCAACTATGAACCTTCACATTAATATGGCCTCTTGCAATTTATGTAGTTTACAATATACTCTATATTTTGTGAGGAATTTAACTTTCTTGAAGTGAAAGTATATCATTGTTCTATTAAAACTAGTGACTACTACATTAATGTCCATTTTATATTTATATTGCATAAAAGATGACTAATGATTAATCATTTAGTATTTATTATAATAGCTTGAAACTCCACAAAATAGAAAAACATAAATTATTATTATTATTATTCATGTCTTATAAAGTAGCTTTGTCAAAACATTATTAGTAATTAGGTGGATGTTCCCCATTGTAAATATCTAAATGAATTTCTTTTTTGCACTTGTCACACTCTGAGATAGAAACAAATAGTAACCAACAAATTGCACATGTTTCAATGGCATTGCTCACTAAAGATACTACACCTACATGAGTTGGAATTGTTTTCAAGTAATTGCAACTAATTGTGAGACCTTTTTCTAAAATTGTCTTCTAGATATTCTTGCCAAAAATGTACAACCTCTACTCATGAGAGCGTAGCTAGGGTTGAAATTGGGAATTTTTGTTTTCAACACTTTGAGCACTCATAGTTTATTCACAATAGGTCCAAATATTTCATTTTAAGAAAACATAGAATCCTCTTTTGGACTCTCAACAAGACTTTTTAGAGTTCAATAATAGGAACGATGCTCAAATCCTTATTTGGACTATTTGAGGTTTTACTTCAATGAAAGTGATGATTCTTAACATTTTTGTCAGCAACATAGTGATGCCCTTATTAAAATGAAAGTGAAAGCCACATCCATCTTTTTTTTTTTTCTCTTTTCTTCTTTTCATTCTAGAAAGCATCTTTTCCTAAAAAAACATTGTCTTGGAGTAAATGACTTGACTTTTAATTAGTTTGGGTTTATAAGTCAAATCTTAGTTGTTGAAAAGATTCACAAGTTAGCAGTTTTAGAATACCAAGCTTAGATCAAAATCACCCATTGAAACACAAATAAGTGTGAGACAAATCCTCCATCAATTTTTTACTTCCATTTCCACTTTCATTCTATGCCATCATCACTCTATTTGATTAAAAGACTCTATATATGATACACGGTAATAAATTGAAAAAAATTATTTCCATTTAGACCATGAAAGTACATAATCTCTTCCTTTGTTGGATTTTGGTGCAAATGTGGATTTTGATTTTTTATAAAGTAAGCTATACAATCTATTTCCGACTAGGGTTCCATTTGTGTAATACAAAGTAATTAAGTAACCTATTTTCGACCAAGGAAATATGATGTGGTTTTAGCAACTTGGAGAATGTCTAATAAATAACACATTGACACCTAATGAAGTTGTTAAGATTAGTTTATAGCTTTGCGTTTCTTAAAAATAGGTTCTTTAATACATTGAAAACGGGTTGGGTTGTCATCTATACTTCTTTAATTTCTACTAATTCCAAACTTGATGAAAAATTAGCAAAAAATAGTGCAAACTTCAATATTTCTCTTCCTTCACCATTCTATGATTAGACATATGTAAAAATGCTTGACATTGTTGAAAAAGATTGTTTACTTTAACTCCTAAAAATCTTTGAATATATGTCACCAAAAAATAGTCAAAATAGGCCCTCCAAAAAGTAAAATCTTGTTCCACTTAACTATAAGATTTAGTATTAGACTATTTCATTATATTATAGTAAAAAAAATGGGAGGTTTTGACTGCACAAATTGTATGATTAAAGCGTTTGAAGTTGGAAAAAGTGTTTTTTGGGGGCATCCAAATTCTGAGTAGCTTTGATTCAAGCAAACTTTTGCACAAGTTAATTTCACTTTTTTACTTGAATTTTTTGGTAAAGTTGGACACATGTTCAAAAAAATCATAACATTTCAAATTAGGAAATACATACCAAAAAATTCTAATAGGGAAGTAGCTTCAAAAAAAGTCACATAGAAAGCCCTTTTTTCAACAATTTATGGCTTGCACATTTAGTAGGTTCTTCAAAATGTAAATGGTGGAGTTCTAAATTTCAACTAGATTTAGAAGAGGAAAAAATGAAAGTAAAAATCTCCCAAAATATCAAAATTTTGCAAGCTTGATCAATTTGTATCCAAACTAAAGTAAAAGATAGTTGAGAATCATTAGAAGAAGTTTGAGGGCTCCAGAAGCCGGTTTTGGGCCTATTCCCCCGTAGTTGTTCCCCGCAACGAGGAGAATTACGTGCTGTCAGAATTGAAAAAAAAAATTTAATCTCCAAATGCAAAAAGAATTGAAATTCTTTTGAAGGGGGATGGTGACGTGGCAAGGTCTTGACCATGTTAGCAATCCAGTTCCGACGTTGCACTGGTCCTGTTCCCAACTTGATAACTCAAAGGCTTTTGGAGCCCTCAAACTTCTTCTAATGTTAGGCCCAACATGAGAGGAAGTTGGATCAAGGTTAGCAAAGCTTGGCTCGTCACAAATCCCTAACACTGGATCAACTTTTCTTGATTTTGAAGATGTTGCCTTTTCCCCCAATTTTGAATATGTTCCTCTCTCCTTGAACTATAATTTTAGAATATTCAACATTAAATTTTAAGAATATTCAAAATGTAGGCCATGGGTCTCCCATAGCTTATATAACAACAAACATTGATAGCTTTTACAAGAGAAGAGAAGATGCTTATACAAGTGGAGTAGTGAGAGGAAACAAAAATTTGTGTGGGATATGTAAATTAGAATTAATATGAATTCAACCGCTCATAGTTAAGTGAAAATTAGGAATTGTGATCAAATTAGAATTCAAACCTCATTTTTTCATAGTAGAATAACCTTTTACAAAAACTTTTGAACTAAAAATAGTTAGTTAACCAAGATAATTTTCATCTCGAGAAATTTGTTGAAGATTTTGAGTTTCTAATCAAAAGTTATGGACAAATTTTAGAGAGGATTTGGAAGAGACATTTTCATTGACATTTTCAACTGTTTTCTTTGAATTTGGTCCATGATTTTTTTTGGAGGCTCCAAATCATAAATGGATGTTTGGAGATGAAATTTATTTAGATTTCTCAACTTTTTTTAGTTCAAAGTTTTTTGCAAAAAGTTATTGTACTATGCTAAAATGAGGTTTGAAATTCTACTTTGAACATAATTTCTACATTTTGATAATGAGTGGTCAAGCTCTGATCTTCAAATTATCCCATACCCTTGGAGGAGTCATGATGGACAATAGATTTCATTATAAAAACCACTTCTCCACCTTATCTTCCAACAAATGGCTAAAAACAAATTGTGTCATTTTACTTTCAATTTTTTCTTTGGATGGTAATTTGTCCAATGATAAATTGGTAATGGATTTCTTGACATTTTTTTTATTCTCTTGTTGCAATTTGAAGTAACCTCCTTAGTAGGCAAAAGAAAGCTACAGAGCAATTGCCTTCCTTCTATCACCTTGTGAGTGCCCATTTTGTCACTTGGGACTCACTTTTTTATTTTATTTGTTAGTATTTTGAGTGAAGTTATTTATACAAAAATCCCTAAAAATAGATATGTTATATGCTATTATTGTACTTGTTCCTAATTAACTTGGTTTTTCCTAAAACATAACCCGAATCCTACATGTAAATAGGGTAGAAACCCAAAAGTTGTACATATTATAGTCATTTAGTAGAATTGTCCCAAACTGGCTAAACTTGCCTTATATGCAATAGAACATGGCTGAATTGGTCTAAAGGAACCTATGTAAGAACCCTAAGTCAATGCTAGTGTCGCAGCTTAAAATTTTGATTTTCTTAGCATGCACCAAAATAGGAACGGAAACTAGTCATTAGGGAACTGGATCCGATTAGGTGAAGAAGGAAAACTCAAAACTAGCATAGAACATGAAATAGTGGGCCTCTTAGATCTAATCCGATCAGGAGTAACTATCGACGGAAACGGAATGCAACACGGATTAGGTCTAGGACCGGATTATGGGTGAACCGGATTCAAGACGACCAAACCGGAAATGGTCCAGAGACTATATAAGGAGGAGCCTTCGCAGTTGCACCCCTTTTTACAAACTCGACCTTGAGCGCGCGTCGTAGAGTTTTTTGCGTTTGTGTGCTGCAAGCTTTGATTCCGGTTGAGATCAGAGAGAGAACGTGAGGAACGGAACCGGAACTTGAGTGAAGTGTTTGAGCAGCTGGATTCGCAAAGCAGAAGCCCGACAGTAGGATCTAGGGTTGTAGAGTAGATAGAATTTTGATTTGAGTTAGGAGTAGGAGCGGATCCGGATCGGGATCCGGCTCAACAGTATTAGATTAGACCGGAAGTTGAATTAGGGTGGTGGCGGACCCCCACGGGTTTTCCGCTCCGCTTTGTACTTTTAGGGTTTTTTCCCTTTGTATATAAATCGGTTCCTGCGATGGGAACTGGGAGTCTTCATTTTGCAAATCTCTTGTGCCTTTCTCTTCTCCTCATTGTGTGTCTCTCTCCAACGCGACATGGTTGTAGGATGTGGAGTTAGGATGGTGTGAGCCGGTTTGTGAGTGATTTCTCCCCTTGGTGTTTTCTTTTCCGATTCTATATGCATGTGAGTAGGTATCTAAGAGTTGGGAGTGAACTTAGTTCCTTAGCACTTCTAGAGTTCCAGGTTCCGGGTGAGAAAGCCGTTGTTAGGTTAGGTGGGTAGGGAGGGATTCCTTAGCTGCGCGAGAACTCTCGGGTGGGAAATCCGATCGAGTGTCTGATCTCTTGTGAGGTCTCACCACCCGTGTGGGTAAGCAGAAGAACTTTAGTTGATGTTGGAACGGACGGGTACACTTGTAATCACCTATCTTCGCACGGATCGGAAGTAGCATCAAGATCGTTGTAGTATGAGAGGGTCGAGTGTAGGGTCTTTGTGTGACCTACAACCCGGATTGCTATCTGGGTTGTTGTGAAGGACCAAACCGGATCCGGATTAGCTTAGGAGTTTAGGAAGTAGGACAGTGGGTCTTCAGCCACTATAAGTCACGGAAGGAGTGGTGGGCCTACCACTCTCAAATGTAAGCGGCGACCCCTCTGATGGTGAAATAGAGGCAAAACCAAACCAGATAGGATTACGGATACATGATGACCATCCAGACCGGATTGGTCAAGACGGATTTCCAGGACCGAAAGTTGTAAGATTCTGGGATTTGGATATTTGCACAGACCGGATAGTTAGTAGGATCGGAAGAAAGAGTAATCTGGTCTATAGTTATCCGGTGTGGTGGTATTTCTGGTTCTAGATCTAGGACCGGAAACTAAGATTGGGATACTGACTGAGCTTAACTGCTTAATAGAGCTAGATACTTCACAGGATCTCGTGGGTTCGATCTTTAGAGTCACTTAGTTATACTCTAGAGCGATTTTTGTGAGTATAATGGAGAATTTACCTGCCCTGTGCTACGACAGCTAGAGAGAGGTTTCAGTTTCTCCATCGTATCGACGAAATAATAGAAACCCCAATTGTTAGCCTACAAGTGAAGAAAACTCAAGATGATCCAAAAGACGGCATCTACAACATAAGTATGGTGGATCAAGGTAAAAATCATGCTAGAAGTCCAATGGTTAAATTTGTTCACCAAGATTTCCCTTCGTAAGAAAGATTTTCCATTCACCACAAATTAAAGGAGATAGCAAGGTTTGATTCTCCTTCATCAAATGTGCAAAGTAAGAATATTGGCTTGCACATCTTTTGTAGAATTCCATAGAAGGTTCTACAAAAAATTCTGGGATTTTCTAATGATTAAAAGATATTCTTTCAAATGGTCAATCACCAAATTTTACAATGAGAAATTCATAGAAATTACCCGCGTGTGAGCCCTGTGAATATCACTTGAGTTTCAAAGTGTTTTTTTTTTTCCACTTTTGCTCATTTTTATGGATAATTATGTTCATAAGCACCAAAAAAGTGGATTTAAGGAATAATTGAAAGAGCCCCCAATATGTATGGGTTAATGTTTCAAGAACTTTGGAAGTTCCATAAGCATTTCCTTTTGTTAGTTTTAAAAGTCTAAATAGATGTTTGACTGTCAAATTAGGGATTGGGAAGTAGTTTCCAACTTTGGCAAAATATTGTAAAAACACTTAGTTTGGATTCCATGTAGGATTTTGCCAGTCAAAGTGCATGCGGCAATATTGGCTAAATTTAGCAAGGTTAGGATCAATCTAACTTTCCTAGTGTCATAGAAAATTTATAGCAAAAGATTAGGTGAAAATTACATTTCAACTACGATAATTTAAAATTTGCCATTATGCATAACTTTGCAAGCAAAATCCACAAATACAATATGCAGCGATTGCTAGAAGAAGAGACATGTTCTTAGCACAGAAACATACCAAAAACATAATGATGAAGCTAGATTGCCAAGATTCCCTTATACAAAAATGATTCCTCCCCGAAGATATTAAATCAAGAGAAGTAAATTTATTTCTCTTTTGAAAAGTGCAATTTAAACTTGAAACTTTGTGTAGAAGATTTGGGGACTTCCTAAAAGTTACTCAAAAAGTTTTGTAATTTTTCAAATTATACAACATGACTCCATAGAAAGTCAATCAATGTTATTAGGAATGGAAAAATTCATGGAAATTCATTTGGTGATGGTAAAATTCCACTAAAAATTAGGATAGTGTATTTAAGTCTGAATAAGCACTTCATCAAGTTTTGCAACATTTCGACAACAATAACTACCCAAATCGGTGGCGCCAATGGATTTTAATAAAATTTCAAAACATTCCACAAATTGACCATCAAACTACAAGCATAAGAAGGCCAAATTGAGTCATTTTGGACTATTTCCTTGCATTCTTGGACCTTCTGGACAACTGTGGCTAGTCTAAATTAGCAAAAATCACAAACTCCAAAACTTAGGTTTTTCACCTTTTTCACTAAGATGGAAAATGTTGTCTTTTGTGAGGGTTTTTGACTGGAAAGTTTGGGGTTAAGGGTTTTCTAGAGTAATTGGGGTCTTTTGAAACCAATGGTGTAGTTCATTTGTCATTTGGAGTTTTCCTTCAAAAGATATAGGACAATCAGTTGTACGGTAGAATTAGGCATAGTAAAAGTTAGTATTAATAGTTTTTGATTTACTTAGTTTGTTTTAGAGTAAAAGGAGGAGGTGAAGGCCCTTGGAAATGTATAAAAAGGCTCCCACTGACTCCTTTTGGACCCCTTTTCTTGTTTGAGACCAAATCTCTTTGCTTTCATTCTTGTTTGGCTGCCACGAGGCCCTTGTTTTGTACTTTGGCCAATTTGTGGCTTTGTTAGTGAAGCTTTGAGCAATTTGCCAAAGTCTCCTTGCATTCTTTTTATGAACCTTGCCTTTGGCTTTGTATTTTGAGCTTATTCCAAAGGACGTGGGGGGGCCCTTTGGTTTTGCTTGTTTTTTCTATTTGAATACTAATACTAGAAGACTCTTGGCTGAATTCTAGCCAGGGTTGACAGGACGTCCGGACGCGGACGCTGTGTCCGCAACGTCCGCTGACATTCACATCCTGGCGGACGCAGCGTCCGCTTGTCCCCCGTCCGTCCCGTCCGTCCCGTCCGTCCCGTCCGCCCGATTACGGCCGTCCAATCGACGCACGGACTGATCTAGTCCGCACGATCTGGGCGTCCGCCTCGGACTGTATGCCCTGTCCGTCCGCCCCGCCCCGCCCGTCCGCTTTCCGACGGCGGTTGGGACGCTGCGTCCGCTAGCGTCCGTGCGTCCGGAAAACGGACGCTATTTTGGGGTGGACGTTGACATTCGTCAACCCTGATTCTAGCGATGCCATTAGCCAAGAACTTTTAGAGCTTGCTTGTTTTTTTTATGTTGAGTCTTTTAAATTCCTCACCGAGCTTTTTTTAACGAGAGATTTTACAACTTGTTGTAGCAAATTTCCCTTGAAGCCTAGATGTGGAAAATGGTGGTCCAAGTATTGTTCTTTGTTCATTTGGGAAGACTTGGGTGAGATCCAAGTCTCCAAAGTTCTGCTATATGTCATCTTGTTGTTTCCTTGAGGTACATCATCTAATATGATGCCTTCGGGCCCCAACTAATTTTGACTTTTTTTTTCTCATTTAATTTTCCCATCAAAATTGAGTGAGGGAAGGAACCCAAGTCCAGAGAGGTCAGTCCATAACAGAAAATCTAATTTTTGAACCAAACAAAGAGGAACCTAGATCCAGAGAGGTCAATTCATCACAAAAGTCTGATTTTTGCTTAAAGAATCAAACAAGAGTAAACTGAGCTCAATGAAGAAAGGAACCCAAGTCCAAAGGGGTCAATTCACAACAAAAAAAATCTGATTTTCGCTTAACAAAACAGACAAGAGTAACCCAAGTCCAGTAAGGCTTACCAAACCAGGAGGAACCCAGTCCAAAGAGGCATACCAAACAAAAGGAATCCACGTCCAATTTCTGGACGACCAACAGATTGAAATTCAGATTTCTTTCTCAGTTTTGTTTGGATGAAAGTCATCTAATTTGTGGAGGTTCCTTATCAAGTTCTTGTCCTATCCAATGGTTGGATTTGGTTTTATTAGAGTGCATATTTTTCTAAAATTACAAATGTGGAAGAGTGTCAAGCCAAAAATTGCACTGATTTTAGTTCAAAACTTGATTTGCAAAAATGAGGTCATAGATTAAAGAACCCAAAGATTTAAAAAAATCAATATATCAAGAGAACCTCATTTGAAATCCATTCCAACAAGTTTTACTCAAAAAATGATAATATTTTGCTTGTAATTGAATTTTGAAGGAATTTTGAAATTTCCCTTTCCATATTTATAAAAATAAAATATTGGTGATAGTACTAGTGAATCTAACCGTATGGATAGAATCTACAAATCAATATCTACAGCTTTTATTTGTATTTCAATTCCAAAATATTCTTCCACATAGCACTTTATAACAGTTTTTCCCAAATCGTCAATTTTGGAAATGGATCCAGACGTTTAGGGGTTAAAGAATCAAACAAGAGTAACCTAAGTCCAATAAGGCTTATCGAACCCAGTCCAGAGAGGTATACCAAACAAGAGTAACCCAAGTCAGTTCTTAACAAAAAACCAGGAACCCAGTCCAGAGAGGTCAGTTCTTAAAAAAAAATCTTATTTTTTCTTAAAGAATCAAACAGGAGGACCCAAGTCCAGGAAGGCTTACCAAACAATATACTGATTAATTAAAAACTTCGGTTGTGTTAACAACCAGAGTGATGGTTGAGGCGTTGGAGCTCCCTCCCTCCAAAGGCCTTGCAAGCTCAGTTGGCTCCAGAAATTCCTTTGCAAACTGGACACAGATTGAGTAATGTGTAATGTGTCACACAACTTGGGTAATGTGTCAATCTTTGATTGGTGGATATTCAAGTGCTAATAGATACACCCTAAGGTGATTATGGGTTGTTGATATGACATTTTGATTCCAGTCCATGGATGGTTTTGTAATTTCAGAGTAGACTACTTCAAAAATTCACAAAAATTTAAATTTTAATCGAAAAATTCTAATTCACTTGGCTTTGATTAGTGGAACAAGCGCACAGTTGTGAAAAATATCTATCCCTCTTGAAGTTGTCCCTAAGATATTACTATTGCTAATTAGGGTGGTAATAGGTAGGTCTATTTTAATGAGTTAGCAATGGTCCAACTCATCCAAGAAGAATGGGACTTCCTACCCTCTTTTTTATTCAATAAGATTCTCCATGTTCTTTTAGTAGTGAATGGTTGGATTGTAGGACTCCAAGGTCCTATATTCACCATTATTCTTGTTTGCACAATATATATAATTCATGATTAGTTGGTCCCCATGTGAGTGCCTAGTTCATCACTTAGGACTCATTATTTTTTTCATTTATTAGTATTTTGAGTGTGAATTATCATACCCAAAACCACAAAAGAATGTAAAGCCAAAATAGGTATATCACATGCCAGTATAGTATTTGGTTCTAATTAGCTTATTTTTCCTAAACTTAATGTGAATCCTACATATAAATAGTATAGAAACTCAAAAGTTGTACATATTATAATATTTGAGTAGAATCATCCAAATTGCTTAAATTTGTCTTGCATGTGACAAAACATGTCTAAATTGTTGCAAGGAAACCTATGTGAGAACCCTAAGTCAATCCCAGAGAGAGGTTTCAGTTTTCATTTTTTTCTCTCACTTGAGTTGTTCTTGGTTTTTTCTTTCGTTGCTTGTTTTGAATACTACTCTAGCGCCAATTGACAACTTATAGTTTGTGATAACATTCTTAGTGACTATGTTTGTGGAAATAGTAGCACCAAAGCAACTTCAGTACTATCGGCTTCTCATAAGTTGATTTCTTTTATGCTTGTTTTTGTCACTTCTAGTTCCTATAGTTTTAGTAAGTGCGATTTATTTCAGTTGGACTACGTAGTGCTTCAGGTGGTTTTATCCCTATAGAAGATGTCCTTCATTTGGAATTCATTGTGATGCTCAAATCCATGATTTGCATTTCACGTAGTGCTTCTTCTTCAATGTATGTTGGATTGTGAGTTCTTAGCAATCATCAAGCCATAAATTCCGGAAGCATTGCAATATTGAATTCACTCATAGTTTCATATTATCTTTGAGTCAAGGATAAAATTCCCTCATGTACTAATGATAGGTGCCTACAGGATAGTAAAACATAATGTGAGAAAAACGATTAAATATTTACTATATGGACTTTATCTTTGAGTCCAAAATAACTTGTGAGTCTAAGAACACTCAATGTCTTCAAGAATATGAATATGAATATTTTCAAAATTCCTAACTATATCTCCGAGTAATAGTATATTTTGTTTTAATCAATACTCCTACATGTTTTGTGTATCAACTTTATCTTCGAAGCCAAGATAACTACAAAAACTATAAAGACTTATACACAATAATTCTGCAATAAAATATTTGAATATTTTCATCATTTCGATGACATAAGATTGGATTAATAGGAAAATCAAAAAGTCTATATTATGAATCAAAAAACAAATCACAAGAAACTTCTTAGATTCTTTTCTAATGATTGTTTTTTTTAAAAGTGAAGTGATTTTATATTTATCTTTGAATCAAAGATAATATTAAGGTTTAGAGTTCTTAAATATTTGAATATTAAGTGTTTACATCTCTAGTTATATTTTGAGGTTCAATATTTATGTCCTAACTTCAAAATTATTGTCAACTCATAGATATTATATATATTAGACAAAGAGAGTCGAAAATGACAACTTACGATAGTATAATATGAATTGAGAGAGCAATGTCTCAAAAACTTATTGGAGTAGTTGGTTTTATCTTCAAGTCAAAGATAAGTTTGACTTGTCTAATTACCCTAAACCTTTTCTTTTCTCCCCTAAATTGTTTTACGAATGAGGGGAATGTGGTTAAGTTGAATATGTTTGGATTATTTACTCATATTATCTTTCTAAATAGGTTTTGAGAAGATCTGAAGATGGTGGGGATTTTTTTAAAGTTCATTAGGAAATCAAATGTTTTGCAGAAATAATCAATTCCTTTTTCATCGAAAGCAAATGAAATTTTTTTAAAAGGCTCCAATACATAATTAGAATAACAATTTAATGGATTTCAACCTCATGATATTTAATGAAAGGTTGTGATTTCTAATTAGAAGTGTATCACGATCTTCAAATGAATATCGAGTCTTTCATATTTTTTAATGAAATTTTGATTAGATTTGAAAACAAAAAAAAAAGAATCAATGTTTTAACTTTCAAATCATATATGGCTATATTTTTCCTTAAAAACATAGAAAAATTCGTTACTTGAGTTGGTTGAGTAGTATACATTATACACTTATACATGTGCTATATTTATTTTGAAGAGTAATTCCAATATTCTTATTTCAGATGTTTTTAAATATTAATTTTAAAAAAGAAGGTTCATTATTTAAAGATCTAAAAAATTGACAAACATAATTTCTATTATAAATAGGAATTGAATTCAGAATTCGAATTTTGAAATGATTCAAATGAACAAGATATTGATTATAAAATATTTCTTCGTTTGAGTTTTCAAAATGAATTCACGAAACAATTGCAAACTTTTGAACTTAGGTATATGATATTGTTTTCGGTTTGTACTTTGTAGAGTATAATACTTCAATTTTAATCCTAAATAAATGAAAAAATTCCACATGAATGAAATGTTTCTATGTATTGCACAAAGATTTCTACCAATTACTATGATAATTAAATATATTGTTACATTTCATAAAATATTCTACATAGAAAGAAAAAATCATTTCAGTTTTCAATCATGATAAACGATGTCTTCTACTCTTTCTATTATATGTTCATTTTGTATAACGTGTACATTGTACAATCTTTGAGAGCAAGGTAGTTCATTTTTGGTTCTCATTGAAATAGAAAATATATTTGTGTTTGGATTTTGAAATCATTATGTATTCTACGGTCTTGCAAGAATGCATCTTGCTCCTTCTTTTGAATCCTTTTGATATTTTCTTTTTTTTCCTTTGCTTTCTCGTAGGGCTTTTGTTCTCTTCATTTGACCAGCCTATTTGGCTTGGCTCTTAGTTTTTTTGTTTTTTTTAATGCAATGGTTTATGCATACGTTATAAAAAATATATATTATTTATTTAAAATTAATATATTGATGAACAAACGCATAAAGGCATTGAATGCTTTCACATTTAAAGTTATAAATCTATCATAAATCACTCTTGCAAATTTGAATGATTGAATCGAAAATTTGAAAATGTAATTACAAGAGCTTTCAATTCAATCAATTGCATAAATCATAAATGTTGAAATGCAACTGGTATGAGTTTAGCATCTATGAAGATTAATTCATACCATCCACATGCAATTTTTCAATTTAATAAAATGTAATTGAGTACTTCAATTTCTTTCCCTCCAATTCTCTAAGTAACATTCACTTCATATCTTTCTCTATTTGTTTATCTATTTTTTGGGAACAAATGGAAAAACCATCTTTGTCTATATTTGCACATGCACTCTTATTTGATTGATGAAGAATAGATCAATGAAATATATAATCATTGATTTGTTCATGTTGATTTATCTAATATATTTTATATATGTATATATATATGTATATATATATATATATATATATATATATATATATATATATATATATATGTATATCATTTAAGGAGTATGGAAGACAAGATTGATAGATTGTGTTCAAATGTTGTTGATTTTGAAATGATTTAGTACTATATCATTTATAAGAATATTATAATAGTATTATGTTATAATATTCCTAAAACAATTGCAACAAATATTAAAATACATGCTAAGTTAGGTTTGTTAGCCTACCAATTGTTCATTAATAGACATAATTGAGTAGCCCCTTTAAATGAAACACTCAATATCTAATATTTTACAATCCAAATGGTGGATTTGTCTAAAATTCTTTCCACATCTTTTCCAACTACTTTTCTAAAAGATCCTACGGTTACATATGCCCAAAAGTATTTTTCTTCTAAGACTTGGTATTTGCACTACTAATGGCAGTTTTGAAGTGTTTTTAGTGAAAAAAACTTTAGGGGTTAAACATCTATACCGTTAGATTTTGAAAAAAGAACAATTTGCTTCATTGGGGATAACTATAAGTCCATGCTCTTTTTCGATAGCCAAAACACACTTGCAAGGACTTGGACATTTAGCGGTTTCTTAAGTGATTAGACGTCAACTAATTCAATTTAATAGTAGAATTTTTATTCAACTACCTTCTTACAATTGCTTTATACACAATGCAATGTGAATATTTGGGCACATATATTAAACGTTACAATCCTTTCGTGAATTTTTGCACATTTTAGTTCATATCTTTGTACAAAAATATCATTTACCAAGAATTCATAAATTTGGTCATAAAGAAAGGCTACCTTTTTTAATTTCAAATTTTACATTGGATGAATGAAAAGTTAGTTGAACTATACAGTGCCATAAAGACCTCTGTTTATCGTGCAAAATATGGACGTCGGGGCACTTCAGGGTCAAACCGCCCCGTCTGCCTTCATACCTATCCACCCCATCTGCCTAGACCCCCGTCCGCCCCGATACCCGTCCGCCCGGTTACGGCCGTCCGATTGACACGCGGACTGATGTGGTCCACATGATCTGAATGTCCATCTCGAGGCGTTCGCCTATATATATATGGGGAGGCGGACAGTTCATTTTGAACAGTCGTTCTCTTTTGGAGTGGGCGGACTAGTGCCTTGGAAGCTCTGCGCGCCCCCTCCGCTTTGAGTGAACGATTGTTTTGACATTGTTACAAATTGTCACAAAGTTCACGCTTGTAAAATTTTAATTAATTGATTGAATCAAAATTTTGGTTCTTAAGCTTTCTAATTGTTTCATTCTCTTTGCTTTGGCTTCATCATGCCGAAAGATAGAACATCCAAAAAAAGTAGTCGAAAGGGAAGACCCCAATTGTTCGATTGAGATGCTTGGGCCAATCCGTTGCGCGTAGGTGAACCGGGATGGAAAGAGGAACCAACAAAAGTGTGGGATTGCTCAATGTGCAAGAAGTATGTAAAAATGACTTACATTCAAAAACTTTGGCGACGTAAATGTGTAGAGCACCAAGCGCCACGTTGAGGAGGACAAATGTCTACGTGCCAAAGTGAGCACTTCAAACAACGATACATACAAGTACATCGAGTTCTTAGCATTAAAAGCGCCAAACCAAATATAATGAATTATAATGTTATGGCAATGGTTTGGACAGAGATTGTACTCCACAAGGACGTGGACTGGCGTACCGCTACAGGTCGCCATGTGGAGAATTATACGCGCATGAATGCTGTTATAGATACACAGTGGAGGGGCGGAAGCGATTGCATGCCAGAGTGGTCCAATCGAGGTTATCTACAACAACCTTCAGTTGTTCTATGAGATGTTGAAGATGCGTGGTCAGATGACGATGATATGCAAGCGCCTGTCACATTTGGAGTTAGGCACGAGCGGGTAGAAGAACTAGAACGAATTAAATTCGAACAACAAATGCAAGAGGCAACACACAGAAGCCTTCAAGATCGTGGACGGCAAGATAGGCATGGGGGATCCTACGGACGTGAACATAGAACGCGAGGATCTGAACAAGGAAGAGGTGGTTCATGTTCTAGTTACGATTCTCAAAATAGATATGAAGGTAGAAGAGGGAGCTATGGATCCACGCATTATGGTGGTTCAAGTGCAGTTGGTTCTCATTATGGCACTCCTCCTAAAATTGGCTCTCAAGGTGGAGCAGGTAGCTATGGCAGTACGCACTATGATAGGTCTAGTGGATCTGGTTCATATTATACGACGCCCACTCAAGTGGGCTCCAAAGGTAGTGGAGGAAGCCATGTAACCTCGCAGTATAGTTGCTCTCTTCATGAAAGTGTCCAATACTATCCGGGATCAACTAGAAATGATTCATACTAGCATTATGGGGCCTCTTATTACGGGGCTTCAAATGAAAGAGGATCAGAGCCTACTATTCCGATTCTTCCTCCCACTTTTGGAAATTCAAGCTATAGACAAGGAGGTGCACCGAGTGGATATCACGGAAACTACGGAGGTGGTCCATTCATTAGAGTACAAGAAAAAGGCACCGGTCAATAATTTGAATCCGATTCAGATTCCGAATAAAAAAACATGCAAGTATATAGTGAGCATGTATTTGCTCAATTTTCTCATTTTTACTCTCACGACAAGTATAGAGCACTAGATTAGTAGAAGTAGTACAAAATTTTAAATGAATAGAACAATTTTGAACAACAATTTTGTTCACTTTTTCAAAAAGTGTTGTGTAATAGTGTACACCAAGTATGTATGTAGGAAAGCATATTGTTGAAGACATCATTGTATTATTTTATAATAGCGTTGATGTATAAGGCTATAAGCGACTTTGATAAATAATAAAAATATGAAGAAGAAATGTAACTTTGTAAGAGCCATATTATGTTTATTTTTGAATTCAGCATTCGAGGTTAAATATGTACTAGCATGGTGTGTATTTTGAAATTATTGTTATATGTTTATTACATTTAAAAACTCGTAAATGGTATAAATGTATTTTTAATTAATTTATAAAAGATTGAATTATTTGAATATTTGAAATTTTTTTATTCTTCATTCAATGATTGCTAAAAACTAAAATGGTTTCTTATTGGTATGAAGAAATGCCCAAATTAGACAATTAGTGGTTCTTCTTTAGATTCTATTTTCAAATATGGAAGTTCACTGAAATGGTTTATTTATGGTTCTTTAATTGACAAGTACATTGATGGAATGCACCGATAAAAAAAACATTATTAAATACAAGAGTTAATCCTTTTCTTTATCTTTTCCATTTTTATTTAAAATTGCAAGTGCACCATTTATGAACGACCTAGGGTCACAATAGGGACCTATGATGAAAATCACTTGAAAATTTATAAATAAATTACAAATCTTTGAAAAAATACCAAACCACTTGATTTTAATTCCTCATCAATTTTTCTTTGTCTGAAAAATGAAAAAAAAATATTCCCATCCAAAGAAATAGATGAAAAAAGTGGATCAACTCTCAGATGCACCATTTTTGAGACTCCCAGCCTGCCTTAAGACTTGAAAACAAAATCAAATTCGAAACTCATATAAAAAATCGGAATATTAGAGCAATTCGTCCTTTGTCGTCCGATCGGTTTATACCAGATTTGTCTGCCCGTGGCCGTCCGATTGGGCGGACGGTTTGGGGCCGTCCAATGGGGCGGACGGACCATCCGCATTCTCACTTTTGCTTTGCCCCTTGTGAATGCAAGGTGGAGCGGAGAGCTTGGTGGTTCATCCTCCATTGGCTCCTTTTCTAGGCAAGAGTGGTTTATTGGGGGCCCCCTTGTTGCCAATTTTTTTGACATTTGCGCGTGGAATTTAAATTTAAATTTAAAAATTTCATCTATATCAGTTTCATTTGTCACGATGCCGAACGGGAAAAAGAAGGTTGCGAAGCTTAAACATGGAGAGGGACCATCAAACTTAGAGGTAGCTCGCCAAAGTCCTTCGGAGGAATGCAAAAAATTCATGATTGAGCGCATCATTCAATTTTATGAATCGGAAACAACATTGTCTTTAGACAATAAGTACATCAGATATCAAGAGGAGTGCGTGTCTAAATTCAAGGTAGACATGATACAGATGTTGGATGCATTGAATGTGGCAAAGTGGCATAACGAAATGCATAAAACGTACTTCACCAAATGTTTGGAGAACAAGGTTCATGACGCTTTGTGGAATTCTAAAGTCATTTTGGTTAAATATGGCAAGGAATATCGACCCAATGACGCCCAATTTGAAGAAGTAATTCTGAAAGCGGACTTATTTAGGGGGCGATGTGCTCCATTCGCCAAAAAGCACAATCGAGTTGGTTTAATTGGTTGGTGGAAAAGCAATGATAGAGTTGCTGAAGCGGAAAGGACCAAATGGCATCTCATAGCACTTCCAGATACAGCACGCGTGATTGCTGTTGATGATAGAACGATGAGAGGTGGATATGCAACGATTCGAAAGGTTCGTATTGAAGAATGTTCAGGAATACTTCCTCATTGGGAGTTTGCAGCAAAGAAATCCATTCACCACCAAACTCGACCCGATCTTGCAAAGTTAGAACATTAAAATGAATCAATGGCTATTCGAATTCCACATGCGGGTGTGATATTGTTTGCTGCGGTGCACGGAACAACGTGTAAAGGTTATGCGTATTGGTGGAATGGTGGAACTCTTCGACAAATGTTGAATATGAATAAGGACTATCCAGACAACATTCAAATCCGTTTGATGTATACGAATCCAACTGAAGAAGAGGTTGTAAAAGCTCACCGTTTAAGGCGATATCGGAAGAAGCGCACAGAGCTTACATGGGCTTTTATGCATATAATGTATGCAGTGCATCTTATTGGACATTTACACAATGATCTTTCTCCGGACAACATCTTGTTGCATTTTCTAGAGGATGAGTCACGTGTATACATTGGAGTTTGCGATTGGGACATGACCACCTTAGCTTCTCAACCAATGAAGTCTTTGTACACATTCACATCAGCAGATGAGATGAAACAGACTTTGCAGAGGAGATGGTGGGTGAATCCACATATTGCATATTTGCATAAAGTAGGTGCAGATGTGGAAGTCATTCCGATGTATTCACGTAAGTCGGAAGAGTATGCCAGTCAAAAAATTGCTCGGCGGATGAATAGAAACAACATGTCAGAGGTGTATTTCATCTTGCTACTTAAAACACCTAGTGCAACACAATTTTTCTTTCATGAATTTGCAAAAGTGTTTTATGCTTACTTGAAGCGCATTTCTTCAAAGACTGACGATGAAAATACTAGTTTGGTCCATATGATTACGCAATTTTCTAATACATATCGTTGGCCGATGCCAGATGAACATTTCCGCCATTTATATTAGATTGGTAGTGTAGAAGTAGTAGTTGAATAGGTTATATAGGCATTAAAAATTAGTTTAGAAATATAGAGTTGGAATGAAAAAAATTATATGTGCAATTAGTCAAATGTGCACACTATATGGTATATGTAAATTTTTGAGTCCACAATGTATGGTATTCTATATTAAATTCAATACATTTTGTCCATATTGATTATGTTTGTATTTGTGTTGATCTCGATGTTTTAAATTATATATGTATGTATATATATATATATATGAAGTCACAAACTTTTTTAATTTGCCTTCTAAAAATGAATTGGAATTTTTTCATAGTTTCAAGACTATTATGGACTTATGGTCAAACTTTATAATCTTTCAACTTATAAGAGACATTGTTTTAATTTTTTTTTCTATGTGGTTGAATCCCTAGAGGACCAACATGTGTTTTTGGGCAATACATAATTTTTGGGCATATGTGTGATTGTAGATTTGCATATTTTGGGCTGAAATTTTTTAATAGAATGTGGGGATGAGGAATATCTTCCATATGCACAAATTTCATGACATTTGAAAATATGAGTAAAAAGTTATTGCATAGTATGTTGTTTGTTTCTCAACTCGGGTAGTCCGGGGCTCTGGGCAGATCTAAAAAAATCAATTTTTCAAGAAATAAAAATTTGAAATTGGTTCTTGAAATTTATATGTATTCAAAAACCTTAGAATCATTGTATTTCAATAGTTGAGATAAAAGTTATGAGGCTTTTTAGTTTGCGGACAATCATAAAATCTTTATACCAAAAAAAACTTTGAAGTTCATTATTTTATTGAAATTTCAATATTTTTGAAAAATAATAATAATATTGGATGTATAATGTTTATAACAACAATTTACCATTTGGATTGAAACTTTTTAATTCCACAACTAATTTACTAACAATTTAGTATTTTGAATCATTCTCTATATCTTTCTACTTACTAATTTTTTCCTATATGTTGTACAACTCCAAATGATCTGAAAATTTTCATATGTGTAGCGAGCTTGCCTTGAAGAATGTATCCAGAGAAGCACAACCATTTTGGACATTTCTTCATAATGATTTAACCTTTTGAAGCACAATCACCCGTTTTTTCGCAAAGTCAAAAAAAGGATTTTTGTCACTTCAAAGTTTAAACACTAATATCTTGCAATCTACATGGTGGAAATTTCTGAAATTTTTTCCACATACTCTCAAATATATTAGTACAAGATCATACCGTCACATCTGTCAAAAAATGATATTTTTCAAAATTTTGGTACTTGTACAAGAAAATGGCAGTTTTGGAGCATTTTTAGAGAGAACAGAATCAAGGACCTTTAGGGTTAAAACTCACAGTTTTTAAACTTGAAATAATATGAAATTAAGTGTTCAATGAATGCATTTGAAAATATATTTCTTTTAGTTTTTAGTTTCTTAGTAGCCTTTTGCATTACAAATTTAGAAGTTTAAATTTTTTGGATATAAGTATATAACATGTCTACTTTGAGTTAGTAGGGTTACATTTTCCAAAAAATTAATATAACTCATGAAAATGGTTTCTTTTCCCTTTAATTCTAAGGAAACATTTTTTTATTTTTTTTATAACAAATCGCGAACCATTGCACTTCATTTTATATTTAATTGTTTAAGGATTAAGAGAGTGACCGCGGGGCAGTTTGGGTAGGGCGGTCGAAGGAAACAGGGCCGTCAAAGCGGACGGGGTAGACAGGGCGGTCCCGGCGGACGCTACGTCTACCGAGACCGCGAATGTCAGCGGACGTTGCGAACACAACGGACGCGTCTCGACGTCCTGTCAACCCTGACAATAAGTATGGACTAACAAATTAAAAATTCACCTTGAAAGGCAGAGAGCACATAAGGAACTCTACTAATGATGTACCTTCACAAGGTTGTCTTAGATGTACCCTCACAAGGTTCAAACCATCATACACGACAAAATGGATCACTCAAAGATAGCTTCTCCACATTTCTCTCACAAGAGCAAGCAAATGATTATTTCATAAAGTTGCCTGTCGTTATGATGGGTATGATTGCTCATGGTCATGGAAATATGCGATATGCACACTATAATTTAGACATGTTTTCGATGGATTCCAAGCACACCATAGGATCCATTGCAAAATTGTTGTGAGATCTTGAGTCTGAACTAAAAGTTTATTTGCGTCAATTATTTGATATGAAGGATATGATTCATCCACTGTCAAAAGCCATACTAGAAGACTCAAAGATTTGTATTGAATCCCTACTGACTCGCCTTGAGGAGGTTGTTGAACCTCAATCCTTCCCTCCAACTTCGACTCTTCAACTTGATAATGCCTCTAGAGACAATAGAAATCAATGGGTTTTTTCAATTTGCTCTCTCCTTATATGTAGAGCCATTTTCTACAAGATATACATCAATTTCCTCATTGTCAAATACACTCATGAGGACATTGATGCTCTTTTTGGTCATAGGAGCAGTAAGTTAAAGACGAATCACTACCCCATGCTTCCGAGGGTGACGAAGTCCTTCATGGATTGTAAAATACAACTTGTGATCCTTCATTTCATTGAGGAGGTTCCTGACTTCAAGTGATTTGTGAAAGGATACTTCTATATAAATGATGATTCTCTGTAGGGCAATTTTCAAACTCAAGAATTCAAGTTTTACAAGGATTCGAATGAGTAGCCCTTCATGCAGTACAAAATTCTTTGTACGGATGTTGATTAGTTGCCCAAAAAAGGTGGGGGAATTTGCTTGTAGGAAACAATAGATGGGCACCTTGAAGTACCAAGGGGTACTCTTCAACCTTTGGCTCCGCACCTTATGCGTTGCATTAATGAAGTCTATAAAGGCTTGGACAAATACATTGCATTGTAGGGTACAATGGTCAATCAGAACTTATCTAGAGATCTCCGGAGGAAGAATGAACTAGTGAAGTGATATTGGGAAGGTGTAAGAAGTACTTACAATGAACCTCTTATGAGGCGTGAGGCATTGCGGGATGGATTTCAGCCTTATTCAATAGTCGCCAATGAGGTCAAAGATCAATTCCTTGATGATGGTACGATATGTGAGGAGTTTGTGGAGGATGCATCTTTTGTTGGTTGAAAATGTGATCATCCCGCTTCTTCATTCAATGTTTACTGTGATATATATGCAGATTACTTTCTTATGGTGCATCTTGTTGATAGTGACCTTCGTCCATTTTGGCTTGCTTCGGCACTCACAAACCCTAATCCAAATCCAGAGCATGTCAATTCCATTTAGTTGTAGTATTAGACTCCTACGTCTTTTCAACACATTGAGGAGGACACTCATTCAAGGTAAAACACTAAATAGGGAAATTCATGGTATAAAGACAAGGCTATCTCCCTTAGCTGGATGCATACCAATTGTTTCATGATTGCATGGAAGGCACGTGTTAGAGTAAAGACTTTGGATTCAAGAATCAAAATTCTGAAAGCACAAATTGTTATCATCAAGTCTTGGGTGGAGTCCTTGGTGTCTAATAAAAGCAATAATGCATCCTTGGTGTCAAAATGAATACTTTTTGGCATAGAAAGTTATTAGGGCTTTTTGAAGTTCTACAATTTCTTTTGGAAATAGTATGGTGACATGAAAAAAATAGGAAAAAATAGAATTCTTTTTGAAAAAGAAAAAAAAGGAGTTTATAGAGTGTTCAAAGTTGATACTTAGATTAGTTTTATTATAATATGTTTGAAAAATTGGAAAGGAAAAAAAATTAGAAATAGATTTAGTTAGCAAATTCTATTATCCATTTTTGTTTGTTGATCATTTTTTATATTATTTAAAAATTCAATCCTTTTTCAAGTTATTTGGATTGACTACATGTTGGACACTAATGTATTAAATTTGTATTGTTATTAAGAATACTATATTATGTATTTGGCTACTTCTTTATTACATTTTCATAGTTCATGTTTGTTTGTTTTCTAAGAATACACAAGTACTAGAGGCACTTACGTAGCTAAGAATTTGTAATCCTGAACATATGCCAAAATCATGTACTTCAATGTTTTAATTAATTACTTATTTTGAATGATGGTTCAAGTTTGAATCTAAGGAGACTCCTTAGAATGTACTATAATATAGTAGTGCCATACAAATCAACCTAAAGATCAACCCAAAAATTATGTGTACTTTGTAATGAACCCATATAGGAATATGAGACATAAAGTTTATAGAATAAAAAGTGAAAAGTGTTTGTGCTACTTCTTATGCTTAAGAAAAATTTACAATTCTTTTAGCACATGAAAGTTTCAATTTATTAGAGTGTTTCAAATTAATTACCTCTATTCTACACTAAATTAGGATCATGATTAAAATGAGACTCCAGATTCTCTCATTTTAATCAATATGGGCTTCATTAAAAGAATAGAAAAAAAACAATATAGGAAAAAGAATAGAAAAAAATAGGAAAAAGAAGAGTGTAAGGAGTTTTAAAAGTTGATAGGTTAGTTTTTTTATAATATGTCAAAAAAATTGGAAAGGAAAAAAATTTGGAAAAAAAATTGAAAATTAGAAATAGATTTAGAAAATTAGAAATAGATTCACATCGAAAAAACATGAGGAAATTTGAAAAAACATGGAATGTTTTTAGAGAAACATCACAACAAACACAATTTTAAAAGGTGACCAAAATGTGCCATGTGGCAACCACATAAGTGCCACGCAAGTAGGTAATGCCACATAGGATTTTTTTCACCTGACCGGAAGATGAGGTGGTAGTTGCTATCATGTTTTTGAAAAATTTCATACTATTTCACATGACATCACCTTAGACAACCATAAAAATTTGAACATTATTTTTAGTAACATTGATGTTTCAATTAACATTCCTATCAAATAAAACATTCACTCATTTTACATTTAACATCTATGTGTTTGCAATAACATCCTCAAAAATTCTCATTCACAAAGTAGCTACAACATTCAACATTCATTCACCAAACTTGAACACCCACTCAAATCTAGAGTGGTCAGGGAAGACAAGTTCCCCACTTCATTTGGCAAGGCTACCAAGCTTGAACACCCAATCAAAGATAGAATGGTCAAGGAAGACAAGTTCCCCACTTCATTTGGCAAGGCCACCAAGCTTGAACACCCAATCAAAGATAGAGTGGTCAAGGAAGACAAGTTCCCCACTTCATTTGGCAAGGCCACCAAGCTTGAACACCGCCACATATAAAGAATGGTCAAGGAAGACAAGTTCCCCACTTCAATTGGCAGGGCCACCAAGCTTGAACATCCGCTCAAATCTAAATCAGTCAAGGAAGACAAGTTCCTCACTTCATTTGGCAAGGCCACCAAGCTTGAACACCCACTCAAAGATAGAGTAGTCAAGGAAGACAAGTTCCCTACTTCATTTGGCAAGGCCACCAAGCTTGAACACCGCCACATATAAAGAGTGGTTAAGGAAGACAAGTTCCCCACTTCAATTGGCAGGGCCACCAAGCTTGAACATCCGCTCAAATCTAAATCAGTCAAGGAAGACAAGTTCCTCACTTCATTTGGCAAGGCCACCAAGTTTCTACAGAAACTGAGATTTAATCTCAATAAGCAATGACTTGATGTAAAGTTGTTGGGTAATTGTTCAAGGAATTCAAGTCCCATTAGATCGAGAATTTTCAATGATGCTTGAGTGCTGCAAAGATCTAATATTCTCTTCTGCAAGTTATTTGCAATATGTGTTGGAAGTGTTTGTGGCCATTCAATCGATTGTCCATTGGTTCCTATTATAAATGCTTCCAACCGAAAACATTGTTTAGATAGTTCAAGTAATAAACCCAAGTTGTCAAGATGTGCTTTAGAAACACCCAAAGCGGTCACCAAAATCAAGACACGAAGTTTTTGAAAATCAAAGCTTTTGACTTGTTTGACTACAGTTCCTTGTCCACAAATGCCTTCAAGACCTTCAAAGTCTTGTTGAATCCTAGTCCCTTGCAAAGAAATACCTTCCAAAACCTCAACATCCTGCATTCAAAAAAACTTTGTTTAAGATGTATTACATCGTTCTCTAGAGGCTTAAAATGAAAATTGATTTTGTTCGCACATTTCCAAACTCATGATTCTTGAAAGAATTTGGATTGGAATGTTTACAAATTGAATTCAAAAGTATACTAATGAGCACATATATCATGCCCACATGCACTATTAAGAGATTACCTTGCTTGTAAATCCACTTTTTAGAATCATGGATGCCTTCCAAACTCTTGAACCTTCAGCAATCCTTCGTCCCATGTCGCGGAGTTGGTCATGCATTTCAACAATGTTACCATCTTCGTTGACCTTCAACAATGACATGTCGATCAATCTATCCAATTCTTCCATTGGAAGGATGCCATTCTTGGACCACATATACAAAATAGTCTCTTTTGATATGCCAGATGGATACACATCTCTACAAAAGAAACAAGCCACGTCCAAGAACATATTCTTCTCCACACCATCGTTCAATCCATCATAGCTTATTTTCAAGGTGTTCCAAATTTCTTCATCACCATCCAAATTCCTCCCTCTTGCCATCCTTTGCAATGCACGTTCCCAACTTCGCAACTTCTCTTTATTGCGGAGAAATGAACCCATGACTTTCAAACTCAAAGGCAAGCCCTTGCAAGCTCTCACAACATGCTTGCGATAGGACTCAAAGTCTGGTGATAAAGGACCGACACCCCAAGAAAGGTGACTAGTGAAAAGCTTTGTTGCTGCCTTTTCATCCAACAACTCCACTTCCAACCTCCCCTCAATGCCCACAAATGATTTTATTGTACTCCATTTGCGTGTTGTGAGAATGATTGTGGTACCCTTGCTAGCTTGTACAATACTGATAGGCACAATATCATGTACGAAGGCTTCTTCTTTGACATCATCCAATATTAAGAGAACATTCTTTGCAACCAAGATTTCATTCATCATCCTTTGTGCATCTACCAAATTCTTGGGTTTTCGATCATTCCCGAGTTTGGGTAAGATCTCACACAACATATTGTATGAACTTTGACCTTGACTTTCAATGATTGGGGATTGTGAAACAAAGCATGAAGCATCATATAGGGATTTCACTTTGGTATCACCGAGTAATGCTTTTGCTAGTGTGGTCTTGCCAATTCCACCCATGCCCACGATCCCAATATAATTTAGTTGCAAAAGCGCTTTGGCTTTAGACAATTGATGTTCCAAATCAACAAGATCTTTTGGAAATGGAATTCGCTCTTTCACCTATACAAATACAAAAGTCATATTTACTAAATTGGTCTCAAATAAATCAAACATTACTTTGGAAACCACAATGTCAAGTATCAAAGGAAAGTACAAAAAGCACACATTACTATATGAGTTTTGTACTTAAGTAATCTCATACCTTTGGGACATGGTCTACAATGGGCTCAGAATCTCTTAAGGAACAAGGTGGACCAAATTGTGGGACCATCTCACATGAAAATGTTCCCTTCCAAAAAGACTTCTTTAATTGGATGAGCCTTTCACAAATGTTGGAAAATGTTGGTTGTTGAAGAGGTTCTTGAGACCAACATTCTTGGATTAAGTTCGTGAGTTCTTTGCAATTGTTGGGTAGCTCCAGTCGCAAGCTTTCACTACTAGTACTGCCATGTGAAGGTGCATTTTGAGCACGGAAATCTTTTTGTTCTAAACCATAATATGGAATTTTTCCGGATAGAATCTCAAAACATATCATGGCAAATGACCATGCATCAGCTCGAAATGGATGCAATGGAGTTTGGCTTCCCTTGATTATTTCAGGAGACATATACCTTGGTGTTCCAACTGTATCTTTTATTGGTTTTGGATTCTTTGCATTGCTACACACTTCCAATAAAGAAGTTCCGTAATCCATGACCTTAAATATGAGATGAGAATCCAAACCCTCCATCGGTATTGAACTTGACAATACATTATTAGGTTTCAAGTCAAGATGAGCAACTTGCATGTCGTGAAGATAATACACACCCTTTGCAATTTGGAGCATGATGTCAATTGCAAGACCATAAGGAATAGGTGTTTTTGCTCTCTTCAATATGGTAGACAAGTTTGAATCCATCAACTCCATCACCAAATGCATCTCACCAATTTCATGACTTGTTTGGGTAATCCCAAAACCAAAATATTGAACAAGCTTTTTCAACATTTGAAACACGCTTGATTTCTTCAATTGCATCACCAAATGCATTGCGCCAATCCCATCTTCCTTCATATTCTCATCAATTCTTTTGCTGATCCCACAACCAAAAAATTGGACAAGATTTGGGTGGCTCAAGCCTGCCAAAATGCCAGCTTCTTTTCGACAATTCAAGAGATATTCAAGGTCACCTTTTATTACTTTCATAGCACATGGGAGGCCAAACCAATTTGATTTATACACATTTCCATAAGTTCCAGCACCAATTTTTTGGATTAATTTTGGTGGTTTGAAGTCATTAGGAACTTCCAAAGCATCCAAGTCTCCACCATCAACTCGATCCAAATTTCTCAATCTCAACAACAAATGTTGCACCAATTCATAGTCCTTAGAGACTCCTCCTTGAAGTGCAAGTTCAAACTTTTTCTTTAGTTCTTCTCCATCTTGAAGGACTTGCTCATAGGTACATGCATCAAATTGAATAGGAAGAATATCATTTGATGGATTCAAATGGTGGAATAAGTATATATCCCTCGCCGTATCATAACAACACTTCATTTCTAAAAGCAACTCACGAAAAGTCTCTTTGTTTTGAAGTTGAAATATAGCCGAATGACACCATTAACCTTGCTCAATGCAACTTCTTCCCACAACCTCCACTTTCTTTTGGAGAAAACACAATTCATCAAAAACGCATTGGAACTTGAGATCCCCAATAGCACTTGACAACATTTTGTCAGTCCCCTTCATGGCTGATATAAGTTTGCCAAAAAGATGAATGCATTGATTTTTATTCAAGACTTTTGTCTTTGGAGATGCTTCCATATCCTTCAAGAATTTTTGAAGACTTGATATAACATTGCAAAGTCTCTTACAATGTTCACTTTGAACTTGTGAGAAATCCTTGTCTTTTCTGTTAAGTGCTTAAAACCTTTTGTCAACAAGATATCTTGATAGGATATAAAGTCATAGCAATTCCCTATAATATAGATATAAATAACCAAACATGACCTCCAAACATTGTTTAATAAGAGAGTGATCTTCCTAATGCATCTTACATACATATTTTTGTGTTTGGTCATTAACATAAATGCTTAAAACTCAATATAAATCAAATAGAAAACTATACAAAAAACTTTGTGATTTGAACACTTTTGTATTCTAAAATGCACTTTTCAATCACCAACACTTGCAAGAGAACATTTATGCTCACCTGGTAGACCATGCAAAACCCATGTATTTCCAAAAGCTTGCCATCGTGAAGAAGCTTGCCATCCACATCAAGAAGCGAGCCATTTCTTACCACAAATGGAATAAACTACCAATATTCTACACTAGCTTCAAAAACAATCCAAAAAAAGTAATTAGAACACAACATCCAAATATGTTAATATAACAAGGTCCTAAGAAGATTTCAATTAGCTCATACATTAAAAACTATCTCATATAAAGAGTAGTATCAAATCCATTACGTGCTTATGATGCAAATCGAATATCACACAATAAAACTAAATTAAAACATATTATTTTTTCATTGAATATTTGTCAATATTGCAAGAGCAATATGGTGATGAACATTATCCATTGAAGGAAATTTAGAGAGCCATGTCTAGGACATTGTATTTGTCTCATAGAATTCGAATTACTACCTACTAAATTACAAGAAGACATATACTAATGGATGGGAATTCAACAATGATCATCTATTTTGAAATGTCATTTCAACATGTAAATGTTATGATGCTCAAATACACCACCATAAACAACAATCAAGTACTAATTTTGTGACTTCTTAGACATGTTGGAGGTGCAAAATTAAATCAAATTGGGAGTTTCAAGAATCATTGGACCAATACAAGTATAAAGATAAACTTTTGCAACTAATTTATTTGAATCATCAAACTTCTATGTCAAATAAACAAAAACAAAACAAAACATTATGAATGTAATCAAAAGATTGGCTTTCAAGAACTTTACTAGAGAATGTTTCATGTTTAAAAATATACAACTAAGGACAATAGAAATTAGATTACAAACAAAGACAAAAAAGAAAGTCATCATTATAGCATTAGTCATGTTCAATGTCCTTGACCTAGAATCATACAACTTCTCAAATCTTGAAAACTATATTGGTTTTTACCCATTCAAAAAAATCCTTCTCCAATTGGGTCAAACCACACTCAAAGATACCAAAACCATTGTTTTTGTATGACTAAGTCTACAATCCTTATCGAAACTTTTAAAGCTCTAAATTACTTTCATGTTGTCATTTTTCAATACATTTAAGGATGAATACTATTGCAATACTCTCCATTAATAAATTGGAGAAAGAATTACATCAATGAAATCCTCTAAAGGACATAAATCAATAGCTACAAGGCTAAATATAACACTATAAAAGGATACTTTAATCCAATTTTTTTTAATACTTTCTCAATATTAAAATAATAAAAAATATTATTATTCATTCAATTTTTGACACAAAATAGTGTAATTTTTTAATTAATTGATTGATTTCTGAGAAATTATTGATTTATTCTTTAAAAAAACTTAAACATTCAAATCCAAAAATAACTTACATATAGACCTTGAAGTGAATAATATATACATTTTTTGTTTGAAGACAATCCTCATTTGGATTATTTTTTATACTAAAAAGAATGATCATATGTTCTTACTTCCAAGTATTATAAAAAATAGAAAAGTATTCAAATTATAGCAAAAGAGTCCTTTTCTACTATATCATATGATTATAAATACATGAGAATTTTTAGATTCAATCACATTATTATTCAGTAAAAATTAAACCGTGTTTCTACCAACACAATGAATGTACCTTAAGTCATAAACACATGTTCAAATTCAAACACCAAATACAAACAAAATCATTAAAAAAAATGATGAGAACAAAGTTGGGCGAAAACAAGTACAATTCGCTATATAAAAGGACCTACAAATTCATTTTAGACATTGTGTTGATTGATAATTAACCTTGCAAAGACATTGCAATCAAAAAGTAACCAATGGATAACTTCCCAAATCACTAAAATTGAAGAATGCAACTATAGCTCCAAAAATCAAAACATTATTGAAAAAGTACCTTGGTAATAAGTCTCATTTCTAGGACTAAACATGAATATGAAACTTCAGTCATAGATACTACTCCTAATTAAAATTTTAGACTATTATCCAACTCCCCTTCACCCCTTGTAATAATTCACAATACACATGCATTTTAAAAAAAAAGATTTCAAGTCCATTGATGACAATGGACTTAATTTCAAGGTAGTTGTAAGATTGAACATGGTACCCTTAGAAAAAATCAAGTCCATCCCTCAACCTTAGTTTATATACTAATCAATATTAACTTACAAAGTCATGACCACCTTCGGACCTCTACTATTGCCCTTTTTCATTAGAATCTATGCACCAACACATGACACTCGAAAGATTTATTATACATGCAATGATGTGACTTCTTAAATACTTCAAGTCAAAGTCAAAATGATGCCTCTAGGAACCAATATTTCAATAGAATGCAATAGGATTCAAACTTTATTGGTAATTAACATTAATCAATACAAACCCAATCAAACAAGATTTTCAAATAGAACATAGAGTGTTTTTGGATCTTATCGTACCTTATAAATAATAAGACTTCCGATCCCAAGCCCTGTCAAAGATCACTTGACATCATGAGAGACTCCAAATAAATGAAATATGAAGTCTAGCTTTCTCCACCACTCTTCCCAAGAATTCAAAGCCAAATGTGTCCTAAACTCATCAATGTCCACTTCCTTGGCCCACCATTTGGTAATCAATATAAACCCTTTGTTTTTCCAATCGTTCCGAAGTTTGATCATCCCTGTAGCATTGCAACCATCCATTTATTCAACCAAATTCTTCCACGAATTTGCCAATCACTGCATACTCTAGGGTTCAATGTCAAACATCCTCTATTTAAGAAATTCACCCATGAAAGAGTACCAGCCTTCTATTGAAGAGTTCTTGGTAGACTCTACCCATGGTCAACCTGGATTTCCTCTTTCCAATGGAAAGGACTCTTACCACACAATAGCCACACAACATACAAAACTCCAGGAATGATTGCAAGGTTTGGAACACTGCAGTAGGAACGAATGTAATTTAATTGGATGATATCTTGTTCAATTCTAAAGGATATCTGATTAATTTGGATTAGGAAAAGGAATTTCTTGGATACGGATAAAACCCAAATAATCTCTGAATGAACGATTGGACGATTTCAAGAACTGATGAAGTGTTGGACATTGTGATATACTCGAGAAGGTCATTTTCAACACATCGAGGTGAGGACAAGCTGCATGAAGTAGCTTGCAAAAGAATTGTGGAGCTTCATTTTTGGGCTACTTCCAACGCTTTCAAGTGTTGGGGGATTCATGGATAAACAGGTTAACTGTTCTACTCAATTGAATATTCCAATTACATTTAGCACATTCTTTGAATCAGTGATAAGCAAACAAAGAAGACAGACAATTTCCAAATCCCATCAAGTTGAATCTGCCTATTTCAAGTGCGCAAGAGCGAGATAGAGCACCAACAATCCAATAGGTTGATGAAATCCCAAGGTCAGAAGGAAATAAGGAATTAGCCATAAACCATGGGACTTATATTGACATGGAAGATTTTAGACTTACGAACTGTTCCAGTGACGGGATTTGAATCTAAGTGAGTGATTAGCAATCAATGATCAAGAAATTATGCCAAAAATGTATTTTGGACCACATCACCCTACTCCCCTTCTAGGTTGAGCACGACGTCGTTACTCAACAACCCACAACATGCTAGTCTCATACACCTTGAGTCAAGGCCATTGTGCATGAAAACTTACCAAGAGCAAGACCTCTTCTGCTTTGGGCCATCCAGGAAACGCCTACACAAAAGAAAAACAGGTGCAAAACCAAACTTAAAAATTTCAAGCTCGAGAAAGAGAGTACAACAATCATTGATGCTGCAGAATGCCGCAGCCCAATACAATACTGATAGAACGTAGCGACCCAACGCACAATGTACTACCTCGCGCGAAAACAACGAAGACAGAAAGCTTGAAGCGAAACCTAAACCACTAACATTTCAAACGACAGCAGAGCTCACTCTTCAATGAATCCCAACCAGGACACTCGTCAACAGAAGGCCTACTTCCAAATCACAAGGCTCTTTCGTCATCACACTGGAATCCAGAAACCTAAATCCCTAAATTATTAAATCACACCAACAACTTTCTAAAATATGCCAAAGAAAGAATAAGAAATACAATAGGAGCTCCTATAAAATGGAAATGGGAACTCACCATGATCAACAACAGAAAGAGGACGCAATTAGATGCAAAAGACAGTTCGACGAGGTTGACGACTTAAAACAACATACAACAAAACCTAACATGCAAAGCCGCCACCTTGGAAACCCTAGTCGTCTAGTCTTGGTCCTAACCTAAAATATCATCCAGAAAATAAACGTTCATCCAAACATCTTTTGGAAAAGAAAAGGAAAGAGATGGGATCAAAGATTAGTGTCATTACACAATGACTGCACATTGTGCGGTGAGAGGGCTGCAAGGAATGTTTAACTACATTTCAACCTCATTGCCTTCAAGTTGCAATAAAAATTGTAAGATGAAACCTTTTTGCATACTGCTTTTTGAAGGTGAAGCACCACATGCCATTTGATAATCATACCAAATTTCAGAGCATGCAAATATTTATTTATTGTGAAGAAAGATTTCAATTTTCTGCATGTGATGATTGGCAAGTTTACTCTATTCCTAATTACAATACAAAAGCCAAACACAAGACCCAAGCACAAGAGCCTACCGAACCTCGGAACAGCTGGAAAAGCACTTTCAAGATGCAAAAGTCATTCACACAGTATCCCAAAATAACGCACTAAGATGCTACCCAAATGCTTGTTCACTTGCTACCAAACCCAACCAAATCTAGAGGCAGTATGACCAAGGGAACCACACTCAGTCTCTCACTTGAACGCATTCCTACAAGCAGATACCTGACTGCCGTGAGGATCCAGGAGCATTGAGGGTCGTCTCTCTGGCTTGTAAGACACTCCAGCGACGAAATGACGCAGCAGAGAAGAGCTGAACAGGGCAAATACAACGTCACATGACAGCAAGGCCTCGTCTTATCCTCCTTGTGTGCATAAGCTCGGACGACGAAGCTGCACAGACGCCATAGCTCGAGAACTGCCAACAAACAGACACAAGTAGGACGAAGAGAAGGCAAGAGGAGCAAAGTTGACAAGGCCGAGGTCTGGAAAAGTCGATGGGGTCGCCAGAGTGACTGGGGTAGTGACTGGGGTTGGGCGCGGGAGTGTCATTAATGGCACCATTAATGAGGTGTCAGCCGTCCCACGTGAAGAACACTGTTGAAGAACACGTGGACGACGTCAGCGACAGGACTGTTTCCTGCTGCGTGGGATCCGTGTGAGCCAGGGCTAGCCAGAGCTTATCTCGTGATTCGGGTCTGGCGTTTTCTTCCACGCGGGGGAAAACGTAAATTACTTCACGAACCAAGCCTCAATTCTGTCAGAACTTTGTTGGGGACTCTTGCTGCCAGACTCATCTCCATTTCCCCCTCATTCTTCTTCATACTGCACAGTTGATGCATATTTATTAGATGCACATCGCTAATTCATATGAAGTTCAGATTAATTGAGATTGAAATTTGACTGAACTTGTAAAAGAAGCCCTAATATAATTCTTTTTGGGAAATTTTAGCTTTCATTCTTTTCTAAAAGCAGGAAGGCACATTCAATTAATTCGAAGTTCATTAGCATCAAAGGCAGTATTTACACATTTGAGGTCATAGGAACTTCATATGGCAATGACAAGCAGCTTCATTCCTTGATATAATCCCCAAACTGTCATCACTTCACTCCACGTGTTGTCACATTTAAATGCATAAATTTAAAGTTGGAATAAACCTTTTGGGAAGCTCTAAAAAAGATACCAAAATGCATCCACTGAAAGCAGAATCCATATGGAGACTGTCTACAATTTGAGTAATAGAACGATGTTGCAAATGTTACTATAAATGACTGTAATTGATGGTGCCCAGCTAACTCCCCGCGATCTGCATTCTGGACAGACAAAGGACGGAGGGCAGGTCGACGAGAATGCAGCCATCAGAGGAGAATTGGGGCCACAAGGGGACTGCCTCCCTTTGTTGGAAGAACCCGATGGTCCAGAGTTCTCAGCCATTCCCAACCAAAGTTCTCTGCCATTTGATGACCATCCAAGTACCCCCACTAAGGCTCAAAATATGACTCCAACCTGGTGACTGGCCGTGTGTGCCCAAGTTTAGTGCCAAGCAGCAAACACTGCCCGGCTTAAAAATTGACCAACCAAATTTTTAGCCTTGTTTCCAAGGTGTTGACCCTTGAGCTGGCCAATGAATAGCTAGTCTTCAAACTTGGAATACCTACCTAGTCGTACGGCCAAGTTAAGAAATACAAACATCAAATGCCAAGATCAATTCCCAATTTGACAAAATAAAAATTTTATTGGTCCACTGGCGGACATGATTTGGTAGCACTTGGTCAACACCCACGATGGAGAGCTTGTTTATATACTGAAATCCATAAGTCACCAAGAACTTTTAAAGAATATGGGACAATTTGAAGATGAGAGCTTGTTCACTAATTGTCAAAATGTAGAATTTGTGTTAAAAAGTAGAATTTTAGACCTCATTTAGGCATAGTTGAAGAAGTTCTTTCAAAAAACTTTGGACTAAGAAAAGTTGGGAATTTAAGACAATTTTCATCTCCAAAAATCAGTTTCAGATTTATAATCTCCAATCAAAAGTTATGAGCAAATTTCAAAAGATGTTTGAAAATGTCAAAAAAATTCCCTTCCAACTCCTCTTTGACATTTGTTCATAACTTTTGACTAGTGATTCAAAATATCAAATGGATTTTTGGAGATGAAAATTGTCTAAATTCTCAACTTTTCTTAGTTCAGAGTTTTTTGTTTTTTTTAATTCTTGAACTATGTATAAATGAGGTCTGAAATTTTGCTTCAAACACAAGTCCTTTGTTTTCACGTAATGATTAGTGTTTGAGTTCCTACTAATTCTAATTTACATATCCCACATGAATTGGTCTACCTCCTACCACCCCATGTGTATATATAAAGCTTGTCTTTCGACTACATCGTCGTATGATGATGAAACAATATGTCAAATATCGTGTGGTACATTCCGAAGAAATGATTTGGAAGATGAATTTCTTCTAATCAAATTCCTTGGCATTGGAGCTACCTCAAATAGTTTCTCATTGCCATAAAATTAAAGTGTAAAAAATTGAACTTGTCCCTTTTTGGCTGGGCCGGGCTGCCGTGGGGCACACGAGCTTGCTGCTGGCCGGCAGAGAGGCACATGGCAGATTGTGACTTGACGAATGAAACTTTTGGCCACCTCATCAACTATTGTTTATGGCTTCAAAAAGAGGGAACGACCAGAGAGCATCCAGGGAACTCACGGCTCAGTTCAGGGTCCAAATCTCCTCTAATGTAGATCCCCCTTGAAGGAGGAAATGCTCTCTGAATTGTCGTCCAAGTAAGAAGAAGAAATGCAATGAAGAGCTCCACACAATGGAGAACTAGAATCGCTGTCAAAATGCAACTACCGCTTGAGTGGGTTCTGTAGGGTCAGTTGGTGATGGTGGAAGAAGAAAGATGAAACAAAAAAGTGCAAGAAAGACCCAATTTCTACACATGTAGAAAAATCATCAGAGACTGTAACACCTCTATTGTTTCAAAAAACACTCATGTGCTGCAAATCAAAACCCTCAAACACTTGGCAGAGCAAAAAGAAACAAGGGAGACTAAACTCAAATTCTAAATACAAAGCAGAAAGTTCAAGTATTCAATGACAATAGGTCGTGTTCTAGAGATAATTAACTACGTTAACAGACCTATGTCAATGTAGTAATACTAGTTGCCATTTTAGAGTGCTTTTCACAATAATTTGACAAGCTCATGTTTGTTGAAGATGTTGGTCATTCTAAGCAATCTTAAGTATTTTTAACTTGCATGTTTGTTTGAAGTAGTGGCTTTAAGTTACATGGTTCTTAATGATGTTTGTGGTCCTAATTTTAAAGTGTTTCAGATCTGCAGGCTGCTATGTGCATCATTGAGAGTTACATTCTCCTTTGAGGGATTGATTTTGTGAGGTTTAATGCAAGTGATGTGGTGAATATCTTTGAGATTGTTGTTGGGAATGTAAAAGAGAGGGGAATGTTGTGTACCTTCCCTGTTATCTACTCCTTCATTTAGGTGCAATATTGAACCACTACTTTGTCTTTTGGTCTGTTCAATCTGTGAAGACCTGATGAATAAATAGTCATGGAAGTATCCACTTCTAGTGTATGTACAATACTCGTGTGCTTTGCATTTATCTGAAGTTTAGTTATGGAGGTGTGAAAGACGGTGTTTCTTATGTCTGATTGTATTGTACGTGTTTGTAAAATATCATGTGTCGTGGTACAGTGTTTTCCTATAGATGCACCTGCCTTTTCGGAGGGAACTTTGCAAGTAAAGGTTTTAGGCCATCCTATGGATTAGATGAGATCAAGGGGTTGAGGAATTGACACCCTCCACTTCCTGGACATTAATGAAATAGAGTTAATCTTTTTCAAGTGGAGTCTTTTTGTTTGCAAGTGGGACCAAATCACTATTAATATTTTGTGATGTTCACAATTTGTCATTCATTTAAGGGAGAATTCATATCAAGCTTTCACTCATCGTAAATGTTTTGGAGTGCGTTAAAGAGTTTCTTCCCAGAAATTATGAGCTTGCAAATTCTGTCAGCAAATTATGAGCTTGCTTTGTCACCGCAGCATACATTTGGACTCTCAAACTTAATTACAAGAGCAAGAGACGCACCTGTAATGCTTTTGATAAGGGTGAATGACATCTTAAATGCTAGATCGTGATCAGATTCTAGTGTCCTAACCAACAAGTGGAGTTCTAGAGAAGATGCATCAAAGGCAATTTGCATTCTACATGTTAGTCTCGCATTCTACTAACTTATGTCATTGTGAGAATTGAAATCCATTATAGCTCCCAACCTCCCCAAGTCCCAGGACATAGCTTTTTACAGGGACCCACTAGGTCAGAACCTCCAATTTTGTACAACGGATGAGACGAATTGCAAAAATTTGTTGTTCTGTCAGGATGATGACCTATTTTCAACCACTTAAGCAATGCAGCCTCTCTATAGCTAGGGGGAGGTTGAGGAGAAAATTTTCACGTATATAGAAATAGATTTAAGAAGGATTTCATAATTTTTGACATTTTTTCCCTCGAAAACAAAATTATCATAAATTTTTTTCATGAAGATTCTCTTTGTCCCATTCTCGATCCATAGGTAGACATAGGCTGGTTACAAAATTGATGGAGGTGATTGTTGTGGCTTTCTATGTACATGTTGGGATCATTTTATACTTTCAATATTCACCTCTCACACATTTTCACTGCTCTTGCATTTGTGAGCTGTCACCTACAATACCACTGATTGGAAATGCAATAGCCTAAGTTGTAAGAATGGGATATTGGTCAAAAATGGGTGGTTTCTTTCAAGGTTTCGTTGTCCTCCGCAAATCTTGATTTGGGGTAGTTTGTCCAAATTTACTCAAATTTGCTCCAACTTTATAAATTTATTAATTCATGGATGGGATCCTTGGGCGGCTCCATGAATTGTCCAAAAGTACTTAGTGGGTGATGGATGGAAGTGTACAATAGTAACTCCTTTGCCCAATCATCAATGGTCATTTTCCATTTTTCCAATTCAAAAGATTTCTAGAAAATGTAGGTGTTCATTCATAGAGAGAACCAAAGTGATGACTATGAAGAACTGCCATTTTTTGTCTACTTGATGCAAGAATGCAACACTTTGCTAGGGTTTGGACATTCATGTTGTGCACATAAAATACTAGATTTAAAGAATAATCCTAGAAAGACGCTAATCATGCCACGGATAATTAGTGCCTCATGGATGAAAGAGAATCCTTCTATATAAGACAAAAGTTTAAATGTTTTTCTTGGAATTTTGTATGAAAAGGAGAGGTTTTGCATAATATTTGGACATTCAGTGAGTGTTCTTGGGTTGCTTTAAGCAAACAATTCACACAATACCCAAAAGAATGATTTCCTTCTTATTGACTTGTCTATTTGAGGTTAAGGATTCAAGGTTCAGTGCAATTGTAAAAGGTTTGTAGAAGTGCAGTTATTCTACAATGCTATGGATTATTCCATTAAATTTTCAAATACATTCGTTTCATAAGGTGCATGTGGGAATTCAAAACAAATATTCATTTTCAACTATGAACCTTCACATTAATATGGCCTCTTGCAATTTATGTAGTTTACAATATACTCTATATTTTGTGAGGAATTTAACTTTCTTGAAGTGAAAGTATATCATTGGTCTATTAAAACTAGTGACTACTACATTAATGTCCATTTTATATTTATATTGCATAAAAGATGACCAATGATTAATCATTTAGTGTTTATTATAATAGCTTGAAATTCCAGAAAATAGAAAAAAATTATTATTATTATTATTATTATTATTATTATTCATGTCTTATAAAGTAGCTTTGTCAAAACATTATTAGTAATTAGGTGGATGTTTCCCATTGTAAATATCTAAATGAATTTTTTTTTTGCACTTGTCACACTCTGAGATAGAAGCAAATAGTAACCAACAAATTGCACATGTTTCAATGGCATTGCTCACTAAAGATACTACACCTACATGAGTTGGAATTGTTTTCAAGTAATTGCAACTAATTGTGAGACCTTTTTCTAAAATTGTCTTCTAGATATTCTTGCCAAAAATATACAACCTCTACTCATGAGAGTGTAGCTAGGGTTGAAATTGGGAATTTTTGTTTTCAACACTTTGAGCACTCATAGTTTATTCACAATAGGTCCAAATATTTCATTTTAAGAAAACATAGAGTCCTCTTTTGGACTCTCAACAAGGCTTTTTAGAGTTCAATAATAGGAACAATGCTCAAATCCTTATTTAGACTATTTGAGGTTTTACTTCAATGAAAGTGATGATTCTTAACATTTTTGTCAACAACATGGTGATGCCCTTATTAAAATCAAAGTGAAAGCCACATCCATCTTTTTTTTCTCTTTTCTTCTTTTCATTCTAGAAAGCCATATTTTCCTAAAAAGACATTGTCTTGGAGTAAATGACTTGAACTACTTTTAATTAGTGTGGGTTTATAAGTCAAATCCTAGTTGTTGAAAAGATTCACAAGTTAGCAGTTTTAGGATGCCAAGCTTAGATCAAAATCACCCATTGAAACACAAATAAGTATGAGACAAATCCTCCATCAATTTTTTACTTCCATTTCCACTTTCATTCTATGCCATCATCACTCTATTTGATCAAAAGACTATATATATGATACACGGTAATAAATTGAAAAAACTTATTTCCGTTTAGACCATGAAAGTACATTGTCTCTTCTTTTGTTGGATTTTGGTGCAAATGTGGATTTTGATTTTTTATAAAGTAAGCTATACAATCTATTTCTAACTAGGGTTCCATTTGTGCAATACAAAATAACCTATTTTCAACCAAGGAAATATGATGTGGTTTTAGCAACTTGGAGAATGTCTAACAAATAACACACTGACACCTAATGAAGTTGTTAAGATTAGTTTATAGCTTTGCATTTCTTAAAAATCGGTTCTTTAATACATTGAGGACGGGTTGGATTGTCATCTATACTTCTTTAATTTCTACTAATTCCAAACTTGATGAAAAATTAGCAAAAAATAGTGCAAACTTCATTATTTGTCTTCCCTTCACCATTCTATGATTACACATATGTAAAAATGCTTGACATTGTTGAAAAAGATTGTTTACTTTAACCCCTAAAAATCTTTGAATATATATCACCAAAAAATAGTCAAAATAGGTTCCCCCCAAAAGTAAAATCTTGTTCCATTTAACTATAAGATCTAGTATTAGACTATTTCATTATATTGTAGTAAAAAAATGGGAGGTTTTGACTGCACAAATTGTATGATTAAAGCGTTTGAAGTTGGAAAAAGTGTTTTTTGGGGGCATCCAAATTCCGAGTAGCTTTGATTCAAGTAGACTTTTGCACAAGTTAATTTCACTTTTTTACTTGAATTTTTTTTCTTGAATTTTTTGGTAAAGTTGGACACATGTTCAAAAAGTTTCATAACATTACAAATTGGAGACTACATACCAAAATTTTTTAATAGGGAACTAGCTTCAAAAAAAGTCACATAGAAAGCCCTTTTTCCAACAATTTATGGCTTGCACATTTAGTAGTTTCTTCTAAATGTGAATGGTGGAGTTTTAAATTTCAGCTAGATTTAGAAGAGGAAAAAATGAAAGTAAAAATCTCCCAAAATATCAAAATTTTGCAAGCTTGATCAATTTGTGTCCAAACTAAAGTAAAAGATAGTTGAGAATCATTAGAAGAAGTTTGAGGGCTTCGGAAGCCCGTTTCGGGCCTATTCCTCCATAGTTGTTCCTCGCAGCGAGGAGAACGGCCCGTTGTTAGAATTTAAAAAAAAAATTAATCTCCAAATGCAAAAAGAATTGAAATTTTTTTGAGGGGGGATGGTGACATGGCAAGGTCTCGACCATGTTAGCAGTCCAAATCCAACGTTGCACCGGTCTTGTTCCTAGCTTGATAACTCACAAGCTTTCGGAGCCCTCAAACTTCTTCTAATGTTAGGCCCAACATGAGAGGAAGTTGGATCAAGGTTAGCAAAGCTTGGCTCATCACAAATCCCTAACACTAGATCAGTTTTTCTTGATTTTGAAGATGTTGCCTTTTTCCCCAATTTTGAATATGTTCCTCTCTCCTTGAACTATAATTTTAGAATATTCAACATTAAATTTTAAGAATATTCAAAATGTAGGCCATGGGTCTCCCATAGCTTGCATAACAACCAACATTGATAGCTTTCACATGAGAAGAGAAGATGCTTATATAAGTGGAGTAGTAAGAGGAAACAAAAACTTGTGTGGGATATGTAAATTATAATTATTAGGAGCTCAATTGCTCATAGTTAAGTGAAAAATAGGAATTGTGATCAAATTAGAATTCAAACTTCATTTTTTCATAGTAGAATAACCTTTTACAAAAACTTTTGAACTAAAAATAGTTAGTTAATCAAGATGATTTTCATCTCGAGAAATCTATTGAAGATTTTGAATCTCTAATTAAAAGTTATGGACAAATTTTAGAGGGTTTGGAAGAGATGTTTTTATTGACATTTTCGACTGTTTTCTTTGAATTTTGTCCATGACTTTTTTTGGAGGCTCAAAATCATAAATGGATGTTTGGAGATGAAATTTATTTAGATTTCTCAACTTTTTTTAGTTCAAATTTTTTTGCAATAAGTTATTGTACTATGCTAAAATGAAGTTTGAAATTCTACTTTGAACATAATTTCTACATTTTGATAATGAGTGGTCAGGCTCTCATCTTCAAATTATCCCATAACCTTTGAGGAATCATGATGGACAATAGATTTGATTATAAAAAACACTTCTCCACCTTATCTTCCAACAAATGGCTAAGAAAAAATTGTGTCATTTTACTTTCAATTTTTTCTTTGGATGGTAATTTGTCCAATGATAAATTGGTAATGGATTTCTTGACATTTTTTTTATTCTCTTGTTGCAATTCAAATTAACCTCCTTAGTAGGCAAAAGAAAGCTACAGAGCAATTGCCTTCCTTCTATCACCTTGTGAGTGTCCATTTCGTCACTTGAGACTCAGTCTTTTCTTTTTTATTTGTTAGTATTTTGAGTGAAGTTATTTATACAAAAATCCCTAAAAATAGGTGTGTTATATGCTATTATTGTACTTGTTCCTAATTAACTTGGTTTTCCCTAAAACATAACCCGAATCCTACATGTAAATAGGGTAGAAATCCAAAAGTTGTACATGTTGTAGTCATTTAGTAGAATTGTCCCAAACTGGCTAAACTTGCCTTACATGCAATAGAACATGGCTAAATTGGTCCAAAAGAACCTATGTGAGAACCCTAAGTCAATACTAGAGAAAGAATTCAGTTTCCCCATCGTATCGACGAAATAATAGAATCCCCAATTGTTAGCCTACAAGTGAAAAATACTCAAGATGATCCAAAAGAGGGCATCTACGACATAAGTATGGTGGATCAAGGTAAAAATCATGCTAGAAGTCCAATGGTTAAATTCGTTCACCAAGATTCTCCTTTGTGAGAAAGATTCTCCATCCACCACAAACTAAAGGAGATAGCAAGGTTTGATTCTCCTTCATCAAATGTGCAAAGTAAGAATATTGGCCTGCACATCTTTTGTAGAATTCCATAGAAGGTTCTACAAAAAAACTCCGGGATTTTCTAGTGATTAGAAGATATTCTTTCAAATGGTCAATTGCCAAATTTCACAATGAAAAATTCATGGAAATTACCCAAGTGTGAGCCCTCTAAATATCACCTGGATCTCGAAGTTTTCTTTTTGTTGCTTCTACTCATTTTTATAGATAATTATGGTCATAAGGACTGAAAAAGTGGGTTTAGGGAATAATTGAAAGAACCCCCTATATGTATGGGTTAATGTTTCAAGAACTCTGGAAGTTCCATAAGCATTTCCTTTTGTTAGTTTTAAGGGTCTAAATGGGTGTTTGACTGTCAAATTAGAGATTGGGAGTAGTTTCCAACTTTGGCAAAATATTGTAAAAACACTTAGTGTGGATTCCATGTACGATTTTGCTAGTCAAAGTGCATGTGGCAATATTGGCTAAATTTAGCAAGGTTAGGATCAATCTAACTTCCCTAGTGTTATAGAAAATTTATAGCAAAAGATTAGGTGAAAATCACATTTCAACTATGAGAATTGAAAATTTGCCATTATACGTAACTTTGCAAGCAAAATCCACAAATACTATATGCGGCGATTGCTAGAAGAAGAGACATGTTCTTAGCACAAAAACATACCAAAAACGTAATGATGAAGCTAGACCGCCAAGATTCCCTTATATGAGAATGATTCCTCCCCAGAGGAATTAAATCAAGAGAAATAAATTTATTTCTCTTTTGAAAAGTGCAATTTAGACTTGAAACTTTGCATAGAGGATTTGGGGACTTCCTAAAAGTTACTCAAAAAATTTCGTACTTTTTCAAATTATACAACATGACTCCATAGAAAGTCAACCAATGTTATTAGGAATGGAAAAATTCATGGAAATTCATTTGGTGATGGTAAAATTCCACTAAAAATTAGGATAGTGTGTTTAAGTCTAAATAAGCACTTAATCAAGTTCTGCAACATTTGGACAATGGTAACTACCCAAATTGGTGACGCCAATGGATTTTAATAGAATTTCAAAACATTCCACAAATTGACCATCGAACTACAAGCATAAGAAGGCCAAATTGAGTCATTTTGGACTCTTTCCTTGGATTCTTGGACCTTTCAGACAACTTTAGCTAGGCAAAATTAGCAAAAATCACAAACTCCAAAACTTAGGTTTTTCACCTTTTTCACTAAGATGGAAATTGTTGTCTTTTGTGAGGGTTTTTGATTGGAAAGTTTGGGGTCAGGGAATTTTTAGAGTAATTGGGGTCTTTTGAAGCCAATGGTGTAGTTCATTTGTCATTTGGAGTTTTCCTTCAAAAGATATAGGACAATCAGTTGTACGGTAGAATTAGGCGTAGTAAAAGTTAGTATTAATAGTTTTTGATTTACTTAATTTTAGAGTAAAAGGAGGAGGTGAAGGCCCTTGGAAATGTATAAAAGGGCTCCCACTGACTCCCTTTGGACCCCTTTTCTTGTTTTTGTTAGGCCGACTCATGACCACCTCGTTCTTCATTTTAATTGTCTGTCGATTGAGACCAAATCTTTTTGCTTTCATTCTTGTTTGGCCGCCATGAGGCCCTTGTTTTGTACTCTGGCCAATTCGCGTCTTTGTTAGTGAAGCTTTGAGCAATTTGCCAAAGTCTCCTTGCATTCTTTTTGTGAACCTTGCCTTTGCCTTTGTGTTTTGAGCTTATTCCAAAGGACGTGGGGGGCCCTTTGGTTTTGCTTGTTTTTTCCATTTGAATACTAATACTAAAAGACTCTTGACTGAACTCTAGCGATGCCATTAGCCAAGAACTTTTACAGCTTGCTTGCTTTTTTATGTTGAGTCTTTTAAATTCCTCACTGAGCTTTTTTTAACGAGAGATTTCACAACTTGTTGTAGCAAATTTCCCTTTAAGCTTAGATGTGGAAAATGGTGGTCCAAGTATTGTTCTTTGTTCATTTGGGAAGACTTGGGTGAGATCCAAATCTCCAAAGTTTTGCTATACGTCATCTTGTTGTTTCCTTGGGGTATAATAGCCCCATATAGTAGAGCTTCGCTTCTACACTAAACTTTTTATTCATCCTAAAAATCCTCTTGTTGTGTGTGTTTCCTTAGAAATACCAAAAGGCAAAACCTTGCCCTTAGAATATCCAATTTAACTTGGGTTAGGGGTCTCTGAAAGGAGACTGAAGGTTGTGGCGAGCAATGGCCAATTTTTGGACAAACTGGATTGGCCCAGTTTGGTTTTTAAAACCAACAAAGGACCGGAAAAGGAAACCAGCAGTTGGCTCAAAGGGCCTGTCTGAAGCCCAACACGGGACTGTATACGTGGTTGGTCAATAGCCGGCCACAGGGGGCTTGATTGACTCATACGGTACTGAATTAACTCATTATCACATACATCAACTAATATGATGCCTTCAGGCCCCAACTAATTTTGACTTTTTTTTTCTCATTTAATTTTCCCATCAAAATTGAGTGAGGGAAGGAACCCAAGTCCAGAGAGGTCAGTCCATAACAGAAAATCTAATTTTTGAACCAAACAAAGAGGAACCTAGATCCAGAGAGGTCAATTCATCACAAAAGTCTGATTTTTGCTTAAAGAATCAAACAAGAGTAAACTGAGCTCAATGAAGAAAGGAACCCAAGTCCAAAGGGGTCAATTCACAACAAAAAAAATCTGATTTTCGCTTAACAAAACAGACAAGAGTAACCCAAGTCCAGTAAGGCTTACCAAACCAGGAGGAACCCAGTCCAAAGAGGCATACCAAACAAAAGGAATCCACGTCCAATTTCTGGACGACCAACAGATTGAAATTCAGATTTCTTTCTCAGTTTTGTTTGGATGAAAGTCATCTAATTTGTGGAGGTTCCTTATCAAGTTCTTGTCCTATCCAATGGTTGGATTTGGTTTTATTAGAGTGCATATTTTTCTAAAATTACAAATGTGGAAGAGTGTCAAGCCAAAAATTGCACTGATTTTAGTTCAAAACTTGATTTGCAAAAATGAGGTCATAGATTAAAGAACCCAAAGATTTAAAAAAATCAATATATCAAGAGAACCTCATTTGAAATCCATTCCAACAAGTTTTACTCAAAAAATGATAATATTTTGCTTGTAATTGAATTTTGAAGGAATTTTGAAATTTCCCTTTCCATATTTATAAAAATAAAATATTGGTGATAGTACTAGTGAATCTAACCGTATGGATAGAATCTACAAATCAATATCTACAGCTTTTATTTGTATTTCAATTCCAAAATATTCTTCCACATAGCACTTTATAACAGTTTTTCCCAAATCGTCAATTTTGGAAATGGATCCAGACGTTGAGGGGTTAAAGAATCAAACAAGCGTAACCCAAGTCCAATAAGGCTTATCCAACCAGGAGGAACCCAGTCCAGAGAGGCATACCAAACAAGAGTAACCCAAGTCTAGAGAGGTCAGTTCTTAACAAAAACATCTTATTTTTTCTTAAAGAATCAAACAGGAGGACCCAAGTCCAGGAAGGCTTACCAAACAAGAGGGAACCCAAGTCAGTGAGGCACATACTGATTAATTAAAACTTTGATTGCGTTAACAACCAGAGTGCTGGTTGAGGCGTAGAGGGAAGGAAGATCAGCCCATACCTTTGGTCAACCTGAGTTGACCAAGAAACTTGGAGCTCCCTCCCTCCAGAGGCCTTGCAAGCTCAGCTGGCTCCAAAATTTCCTTTGCAAACTGGACACAGATTGAGGGAATTCACGTTTTGGTTCCATACCAAAACAAATGCAACAAGCATAATAGGATTGAAGAGATCCTTGAAGTAGTTGGGAAGAAGAGAGAATTGTCAACGGGAATAGAAAATTCAAGATGAAGCAATAAATTGACTTTCTCGCCATAGTTTAAAATTGAACTCAAAGTCAATAAATAAAAAATGAAATAAAGAATCATTTGACTTAATAGAGGTTCTAGAGGTTAACGAAATTAGAGAAAGGGTAAGAAAGCTTAGTTGGGATAGATTTGACTTCAAAATACATTAGCAATACTTGAAAAGAATTAGATTTTCAAGGATTTGATGTAGAAAATTAGGGCCTTCAAAAGAGAAGGAAAAAACTTAGAAAGAAATTGGAAAAAATCAACTTGGAACAAGCAAAAGGAAGCTTGGAAAGTAGACGCAACCACAATAAGTCCAATTACCAAGAATCAAAAATACATGAAGAAATATAGAGACAATGGAAAGAGCATACACTCAAGTGATGGAGTTTGAAGTGCCAAGTGGAGAAGAAAAGATCAGCAACGTTGAGGTTATTGCTTAAATACAAGCCCATAAGTATGTACTATTTCAATTATAATTTCAATTTCACCTTGCAATTAGGACTATAGGTATAAATTAGAGTCAAACCATAGAATCACTAGGATAGCGGAATTAGGATTTAAATCACATAGAGAATTTCTGTAGCTCTCCAAAACTATATTACACTTCAAAATCCAGAAAAAACTCCCCAAAGTATGCTTGGATGAAGCTTAATTTAATTTTGGATGAAAAATCAAGAGGAAAGGGAATTTAAAAGAAAATTAAAGAATTAGAATATAGTGAAAGCAAGAGAGTAAAAGAATAATTGAACCAAAAGAAAGAAAAGAAATTAATCAACCAAAGTAGTTGAAATTTATTCCAAAATCAATATAAAAACATGAAAGAACCATAGGATTTTATTTTATTGAAAGTCAAAGTCAAAAGCAAGTGGAATCAAAGTAATTTGAAGGGGACAAGTAAAAAAAACTAGTAATAAATTTTGATGAATCGGTTAAGGATCAAAATTTACTCTTTAACTCTTTACTAGGAATCTTGAATAGGAAAATTGACTTTTATCCAGGGATAAATGAAAATCTTGAAGATAAAATTATTCAATGATAAAAATAGAAGTAGAATTAAAATAAAGTTATCTTGAATGAAAATTGTAATAAAAATAGATGAAGGATTAAAAGATCACTCAAAAGAATCTTCTAAAGAATTTAGAATATAGAAAAAAGTAGAACCTCCAAGATAAAATTAAAAGCTTAAAAAAATAGAAGATAATCCAAAAATTCATAGTCAACTCCAAAATTTAGAATAGAATTAGGACCTAGAAATTTTCATCATTTATCCAAAAATCTACCAATCTAGGATTATAGTTAGGATTTAGCTAAAAACTCCATTGCTTAAAAGGCAACTCGTTTACTACAAACCAATCACCCATAGAATTTGATTGATTAACATAGAACCCGGTTGTGCATGTTTGGTCTTGAGGGTGGAGATCAAAACACTCACACCGAGGTGTGGTAAAATCTCACTAAAAATTACACCAGCTTCTTTTATGCTAATAACATGTTTCAACAAGTTTCAAGACATTTTGATAGCCAAATGACCCCAAATTAGCAAAATCCTTCCAAGACTAGCAAAATAAAGATTACGGTGGAGTTGACCGGTGTACAAGGAGTGTACGAAGTTGGAATGGGTCCCAAATTAGGTCTTTTTTTATTCCCTCATACCTACCTAAGACCGTAGACTAGTAACTTTCTACAGAAAAGTCAACCTCCAAAAGTTGGGGTTTTTAATCCTTTGGGAGTTTAAGTTGATGCTAGCTTTTGAGAGTTTTTTAGCGTAAGAAAAAGGGGTGATGAAAAATTTGGACAAAAAATGGCCTTCTAAAACCAATGGCATAATTCGTTTGGAATTTGGAATCTTTCTCCAAAAGCTAGAGCTTTTCACCAATATAGAAAGTCAAAACTTATGGATTAGGTTGAAAATTTTAGTTGATAAGATTACTATTTAGGAAAAGAGGGAGGTAAGTGCCCTTGGAAATGTATATATAAGCACTCATTTTCCTCTCAAAACACTCTTTGTAGCCATATTTTGGCTCATTTCACTCTATTGGATTCATTTATTTGGACTTTGGCCATTTGGGGCCAAGTTGCCAAGTTTGCCTTGTGTTTTGAAAGCATTTCAAGCTCCGTTGTTGGTGTTTTTAAAGCTTTCCTTGAAGGACATTGGGGTCCCTTCAACGTTTGCTCATATATTTAATTGTTGGTGTATTTGTTATTCATTTGTTTTGTTTTGAGTTTGGTTTGTTTGTATTAATTCTAAAATTATCCCTCACCGTACCTTGGTGATGCCACTTTGGAGGGCCTCTAGTTCATATTTATAAAATTCTAAATTTCTAAGTGGAAAATTCCTTGATTGCAAAATCCCTTACAGTTTGGATGTTATTGTACTAACTTTTATGTATTGATTTTGAACTAACAAATATTGGTACTAATTCCTTGTTCTAATGTGATAATGTGGATTTTGACACTCTAACTTTGTTGGGACTATTTTGTGTATTCATGGTTTTGACGAATATGGCGAAGCTTTGACTTTATAGGTTCTAAAATCCTTATAGTAGTTGGTAAAAATTCAAAGTACAGCAAAGCTTTGACCTTGAGTATAGAAGGAACTTCCCCCAAATTGCATGTTGGTTGATATTTGGCCTTTTCAAGTTAAATTTCCAAATTACAAGTTTTGAACATCGAAGTTTAACATCCAAAATAGTTAAATTCCTTGCCTAATCTTGGGCATGGAGTTGTAGTAGTTGTCTTCTTTCTTCTCTTAGAGGTTACGCTTGATGTTCAAAATTTCTCCAAGGGAAGGTTGATAGCAATTGAGAAAAATTTCAAGACTAAGGGCTCGAAGGGAAAGAATCAACGATTTCCAATAACCCTAACCCTCCAGTAAGCCAGATCCTTAGCAGTTGAACGAGATCGAGTATAAGGCGCCGAATACGAAGCCCAGGTATGGGTTGAGTATGAGAGATGGGTAAGAAGCAGGGTACGAGTTGCTTCTCTAAGGCCAAGCCATCGCTCTAGGGCTTGGGACACAATTATTTGGAACTCAACCAAATCTCTTGGGACCAAACAAGGTGAGTTACTAATTCCTCCAATTTATATTCAAATTCCACACTTAGCTATTTTCATGCTTAGCCAGACTTTAAGTGCAAGTTAGAGTGTCAATATTAAGTTTTTTCAACTTCTAGATAGAATATCTTGTAGAATTTTTTTCGATGTTTTTGAAAACGTATGATGCTTAGAAATTGGAGTTAAATCAAGAAAGATACTAGTGGATGAAGTTTAGGAGTTGTAGTGGATAAAAATTAGACAATTTCATCCAAAAAGAACAAGAATGGAAACTTAGATAGATTCAGAGAAGTAAAGGTCGAAAGTGAAACCAAAAATAAATTTCAAGTTGTAGATTAGTAGAAAACCACGGATGAAGTTTAGAAGCACTAATTAGTAGTCCAACTTCATCCATTCATAACTTTCACTAGGAAAGTTCAAAATTGGAGTTCTTAGCAATCAGGATAGTTAATCCAAGACCCTGTAAGGAACCAAAATCAGAAGTCTAAGAATAACAAATTGAAAGTCGAATTCTCCACCTTAGAAATGAAGTAGGAAGTAAGTTAGAGTCTTTTGAAGACAACCAAGTAAAGAATTAGAGGTAGCATTAGATAAAAAAAGATTAGAAGAATCCAAAACTCCTTCAACCTTGAAATAATACCTAAAACTTCAATAGTTGTAAGAGGATGAAGTTCGGGACAAGGAATGGATGAAGTCACCTCATAATCACCCAATCAAGTGTAAACTTGGAACTTGAGTAGAAGTTAGTAGTGTAGAGCTAGGGTCCAAAATTTGTAGCCAATTGAAATAGGAAAATTGTCAACAAAGGTGGAGGAAGTTTAGATAGCCTCTTAAAAGTTCCAACTTCATCTAGTCATAACTTCCTATAGGAATCTTTAAATCTTACAAAATTTAGGTTTTTGAAAATGGCATGAGCTGAACTACAACTTCAATGAGTTAAAATTAGACTGTAGACAATGGCTCAAAGACCTAGTGTTTAGAATTAATCTTTGGGAGTAGGATAGTTTTTAGTCATTTCTTTGAATTTTAAGAACTTAGAAAAGATCCATTACTTGGAAGGCACAACGGATCAACTTTAGGCACCCATTAGGATTTACATTCAAAATACTAGAACCTCGTTGTGTATGTATATTTTCCAAGGGTGGGCAAATAGGTGCTCACACTCACGCCCATGGACATGACATCTAGATGTTTGGACAACCCTAGATCAAAAATCACCAAGTTGGTGTAAAACAAGCATACACCATTCACGATTAGAATTGAGGACAACTTCAGGTCTTCCCTTAACCCTAGTCTTATGCAACATGTTGTATTGCTCATTATTTTTGCCAATTTATTTACTTTGCCATTGGAGAGGGTTTTGGGTGGTGTGGATCTGCATTCTGACTTTTAAACACAAGGCATTCGAAAAACTATGAAGTAGTTCGTGTGCATACGAGCATTATTCGAAATTTTGCATGGCTATGTTGCCAACTTAACATACGTGAGTGACGTTTTGTTGCTAGCTGTATTGCTCCATGTTGAATGAATTCACCAATTTTATTCGTACAATTTGCTTGATTCATCCAAACTGTAGTTCATTATGATTGACTTGTATTCCCCTATATGCAATATAAGAGGAAAAAAAATATCGCCAACATAAAACCTTGAGAGTGTGGATGATTGCCACTTGAAAACTATACAATCAATCCACAAATCACCACTTCAACAATAAGCTCCAATGAATTTTCACCTTTTCATCTATTTTTTTTAAAATGAAAAAGAAACCTTGGTGTTTGGTTAGACACAAAATTTCTCCATATTTGAAACTAACCACACCAACTCATACCATTATAGATTCAAATTCTATTCAAACTAAGATAGACCAACCTATAGCCACCGTATTCCCTATTGTTTCCATTCTACTTTTGGCTCCATTACTACCACAAAACTCATTTTCATTCATGTACTTTTTTCACAAAATCAATGCATTAATTTCAACTTGGGTAATGTATCAATCTGTGATTGGTGGATATTCAAGTGCTAATAGATACACTCTAAGGTGATTATGGGTTGTTAATATGACATTCTTGACTCTAGTCCACGGATGGTTTTGTAATTTCAGAGTAGACTACTTCAAAAATTCACAAAAATTTAAATTTTAATCGAAAAATTCTAATTCACTTGGCTTTGATTAGTGAAACAAGCACAAACTTGTAAAAAATATCTATCCCTCTTGAAGTTGTCTCTAAGATATTACTATTGCTAATTAGGGTGGTAATAGGTAGGTCCATTTTAATAAGTTAGTAGTGGTCCAACTCATCTGAGAAGAATGGGACTTCCTACCTTCTTTTTTATTCAATAAGATTCTCCATGTACTTTTAGTAATCGATGGTTGGATTGTAGGACTCCAAGGTCCTATATTCAACATTATTCTTGTTTGCACGATATATATAATTCATGATTGGTAGGTCCCCATGTGAGTGCCTAGTTCATCATTTAGGACTCATTATTATTTTTTCATTTATTAGTATTTTGAGTGTGAATTATCATACCAAAAAACACAAAAGAATGTCAAGCCAAAATAGGTATGTCACATGCCAATATAGTATTTGGTCCTAATCAGCTTATTTTTCCTAAACTTGATCTGAATCCTACATATAAATAGGGTAGAAACTCAAAAGTTGTACATATTATAATATTTGAGTAGAATCATCCAAATTGCTTAAACTTGTCTTGCACGTGACAAAACATGTCTAAATTGCTCCAAGGGAACCTATGTGAGAACCCTAAGTCAATCCTAAAAAGAGGTTTCAGTTTTCATTTCATTCTCTCACTTGAGTTGTTCTTGGTTTTTTCTTTCGTTGCTTGTCTTGAACACTACTCTGGTGCTAGTCAGGGTTGACGAATCTCTACGTCCGCCCCAAAATAGCGTTCGTTTTCTGGACGTCCGGACGCACGGACGCTAGCGGACGCAGCGTCCCTCCCACCTTCGGAAGGCGGACGCCCAAATCGTGCTGACCACATCAGTCCGTGTGTTGATTGGATGGCCGTAATCGGGCGGACGCTGGACGGGGCGAATAGGCGGACGCGAATGTCAGTGGACGTTGCGGACACAGCGTTCGCGTCCGGACGTCCGACTGTCTTGTCAACCCTGGTGCCAATTGATAACTTATAGTTTGTGATAACTTTTTTAGTGATTGTCTTTGTGGAAATAGTAGCATTGAAGCAGCTTCATTACTATCGGATTCTCATAAGTTGATTTCTTTTATGCTCGTTTTTGTTACTTCTAGTTCCTATAGTTTTAGTAAGTGTGATTTATTTCAGTCGGACTACATAGTACTTTAGGTGGTTGGATCCCTATAGAAGATGTCCTTCATTTGGAATTCATTGTAATGCTCAAATCCATGATTTGCATTTCATGTAGTGCTTCTTCTTCAATGTATGTTGGACTGTGAGTCCTTAACAATCATCACACCGTAAATTCCGGAAGCATTGCAATATTGAATTCACTCATAGTTTCAGATTATCTTCAAGTCAAGGATAAAATTCCCTCATGTACTAATGATAGGTGTCCAAAGGATAGTAAAACATAATGTGAGAAAAACTATTAAATATTTACTATATGGACTTTATCTTTGAGTCCAAAATAACTTGTGAGTCTAAGAACACCTAATGTCTTCAAGGATATGAATATGAATATTTTCAAAATTCCTAACTATGTATAATTCTCCGAGTAATAGTATATTTTATTTTAATCAATACTCCTACATGTTTTGTATATCAACTTTATCTTCAAGGCCAAGATAACTACAAAAACTATAAAGACTTATAAACAATCATTTTGCAATAAAGTATTTGAATATTTTCATCATTTCTATGACACGAGACTAGATTAATAGGAAAATCAAGAAGTCTATATTATGAATTAGAAAGACAAATCACACAAAACTTCTTAGATTCTTTTCTAATGATTGTTTTTTTTTAAAAGTGAAGTGATTTTATATTTATCTTTGAATCAAAGATAATATGAAGGTTTAGAGTTCCTAAATATTTGAATAATTAGTGTTTACATCTCTAGTTATATTTTGAGGTTCAATATTTATGTCCTGACTTCAAAATTATCGTCAACTCAAAGATATTATATATATTAGACAAAAAGAGTCGAAAATGACAACTTACGATAGTATAATATGAATTGAAAGAACAATGTCTCAAAAACTTATTGGAGTAGTTGGTTTTATCTTGAAGCCAAAGATAAGTTTGACTTGTCTAATTATTCATTGTCAATATGAAGTCTATTTATTTTAACTATATACTTAATGACTATTGATACCAATCAAAAGTTGTCTTCAATTTCAACAGCATTTTTTGTTGAGTCGAGGATAAATTTGGAGTCATAGTGTCGGTCTTCTTGCTTGGCTTCGATTTCTAATCTTCATGATCATTTTTGTATATAAAACCCTTTTAACTATATTGCAATGGTTATTTTTGTCTTTTATTGTCTTGTGGTTATTTTCCATCCATTGATCTTAGAGTTCTTGTTAGGAGGGTTCAACTAAGGTTGATGTATTTGAGATTTTAATATATATTTATCCTCAAGTCGAGGATAATTTATAATTTGAAATAATTTCTACTTTTCTTTTGGTAAAATGGAGAGTCTTGTTGTAGACGACTTTGCAGTTCTAGTGCCAATTTTACCAACAAGTGTGATAGCTTGCGATGGCATTCTTTGTACTTCTTGGAATATGAAGTGTGTAACATTTATAAATGAGGACAAAGTAGAGGTAGCAAAAGGGATATGCCATAGTGTTGATGTTGACCTTGTCATTGACATAGACATGATGCTATTGGGTAATGATCGGGTTGCAATTCAAATTGTGGAATCCTTGTATGAGGCTAAAGTTCCATTGTCATGGATGTGGTCAATGTGCTCTTGGTACATTTCAAAGATCTACCTTAGCGATGCTAGCTTGTATAATCACAATCAAATTTTTATGCACAAAGCGGCTCTCAACACATCTAGGCGACGCATTCGGGCCGAAGTTTGTTGATATGAAACCTCTCAAGAAAGGAAGGAGCTTGACAACCCTCCCAAGAAAAAAGCCCTCCTAACACTCCAAACAATCATAGAGGTATTTGTAATAATTTATTGCCACTTGAACTGCCTTCAAGTATTTTCACGCAATGAAATTCAAGCCATTTGGTCCCTAATTCACGTGGATGGTGGAGTATTCTAGTGTAAGTCATATCTATTTGATATGCACAAGAAAATTCACCGTGATGAATGTGAAAGAGAAATGATCATCTTAGCACATCGTGATATTTGTCCCACTACTTAATGGACTATCCATGGAGTTTCAAGAGCTACCTTTTATAGATACAAAGAGATGGCAAAAAATGATATGCAACTAGAGGAGCATGGTAGTTTAGGCTTGAAGAAACTATGGACACATGCACTACAGGAAATGGCCATACTACGAATGCTATTTGAAAACACTTCCAACAAAATGCCGCACAAGTCAAGGATCCTTCAATCAGGGGAGAAGTTTCCGTCTATAGTCCTACCATTTGCATTCCAGTGGAGAGACAAGTTGCCTGAGATCAACATTGTGAATTATCCTTTCAACTACAACATATTTCCGCAAGCAGATTGAATAGGATCCGGCGTGATTTTTTTCCAGAATATACTCCAAAGGCTCATGGAGATTAGGGTTGACGAATCTCAACGTCCGCCCCAAAATAGTGTCCGTTTTTCGGACGTCCGGACGCTAGCAGGCGCAGCATCCCTCCCGCCGCCGGAAGGTGGACGGGCGGGGTGGACGAATGCGGCGGACGGACGGGGCAGTCAGGCGGACAGACCAGACGGGGCGGATGGGGCGGACTTCGCATTGCCATTAGTCATTAGAAAATTTTATATTGTTATGTAATTTGAATGTTACACAATTACAAATGAATGCATCCACGTAAAATAAGATGTACATAGAAAAATATTTTTATACGCAAATGAAAATATAGCATCTTTATATATAAATATATATGTATAAACAAAATATATGAAAACATAGTTCCAATATCACTATTGAATCCTATACGATCTTTTTAAGATCTAAATCTTTCACATTCTTTTTTGTTTTTAAACAACGAAAGGACCATTGTTTTTAAAAAAACAAAATTCTCCTCAAATCCTACTTTCCACCGGATGGACCACTACCTTCTCCCAAAACAAAAGGAAAATCTGTTGTACCGAGGAGTTTAGCAGATGATTGATGAGTTGACCGTTGTTGACTTGGACCGACTATTCGCCCTCCAGATTGAACTTCGATGTCCACCTTATGAAATTGTTTCTTGGTTTCCGAAGAGAAGTCATCGTCTTCTTCACGCTTCCTATTTTGTTTTCTTTTCGGTGATAAATCGACTTCGTTTGCCTTCAAGGTTCTCAAGTTGCTCTCCACACGATCTACCATCGCTTGAACAACTTCATCATCTCCTTTCCCTTGCCATATTGTGAGGCAGTCTCCATCCAATAGGAAAGCCTTCCAATGCCCTATAATATCGCCAATGCGCCTATCAAATGCTGCTACCACATCTACAGATGAATGTCCTGTGCTTGTTTGTCCATTTGTATCGTAGACAGCATGAACTTTTGCAGCCTCTTCCAACTTCGACAATAGAAAGGCCCTACCTACGAGGGTGTGGTCGTATGCCTTATACTGCTCATCAAACTCTTTTCCATAGTTCACCTTCACCCAATTGTCTTCTGGTCTTCTCTCCACTTTTTTATCTGGAAAACGAAAGAACTTTTCGTGTTGCAAGCTCCAATGTCCCCCCATGTTGCGACAAAACATTTCATGGGCCGCGTCATCTACGATTCCTCAAGCCCGCAATTCCACCTCTCTATTGTGAGTCATCTACACATTGAAATCCAATGGTTGCTGAGATTCCTCGTACAAATCATGCCTCTGTTCATTTGCATTCCATCGGATTGGCTTCCCCCAATGTTGATAATTTTGAAATTTGTACGGCGCTTGATCAAAAGGAAGATTCCAACGATTGTACTCGTGGCTTGGAGGCATAGCTTCCAAGATACCAAACATTTCGTAGAACCTAGCACTCAATGGACTACGACACTCAACACACACCGAACGAATGAGTGATGCTTTCACAATGCAAGTGACATGGAAAGTGTGACGACAATGGCCCATGGTTACCGCACCTTCCGGCCCGAAGAGGCCTTGGCAAAGGCTACAACAACCATCCAAGATTGGAGAGGCTGGATCACAAGCATGCACCACTCGCTTGTCTTTCATATTGATGTGTGCTGAAAGTGTGTTGTAAGGGACCCATCCTTCCTCTACTTCCAAGGCTCAATTGATGGGTGGAGCTTGGTCCTTCTTTGTGTGGTTTAACCGCTCAAACATGGCATCCATGTCTCTCCAACATGTGATCTCCGTATATCCCTTTGAAGGATGTTGGTCAAACATAGTCTTGAACCAACTCAAAGAGCTTTGAATGGCATCACAATTTTCATTCGACTCCATTGCCAATGTTTGAAGACCTGCCATTGCTCGAGATACTACAGAGGGTCTATCTTGGAGTCTTTGTACCCATGCTAACCATCGAGACTCTAAGCCGCTAGATGGCATAAACTTTTTCAAATCCAAGCACAATTGCAATCGATTCAATTTGGATTCAACAGTTCCTTTTGCTTCAATTGCCTCCTCCAATTTATGCTTCAACTCTTCAAAGTCACAATTCTTCGTTTGTGTCTCCGCATTCACGTAAACGGATGAAAGTTTTTCCATTGATGGTTGTTGTATCGCTTTTAACATACTCATGTCGTGACTTTTTTGTACATTCACAATGGTAGGGTTGTCGCTTGCTTCGGCCTTATCAAAAGGAAAAGAGAGCTTATCTTCACTCTCTTGAGTCTTTTGACTGTCTCTGAGTACAATCACTGGTGAGATTGTAACCTCACTCGGATTCTTGGAGGTCCTTTGTAATTCTGCAATCCGTTTACACATCTTCATCAACTCCTCCATTTTCCTCGATGATTGTTGATTTAAATGTTCAACCTCACTCTCCGAAGTCTTTAATTTCAACTCCAACACTTTGTACCTTGCTTCTACTCCTCCAAGGTCAGCAATTTTCTTCTTATATTCCAGCAATTGTAATATGTGAACATCTCTTTCTTCGAAAAGTGGTCCGAAAGTCTTCGTGAGATTCTGAAATGCTATAGCACCTTTCAACATCTCTAGTGCCATTAAAGAAAACTCCTTGGCCAAATTCATAAAAGTCGAAGCAACTTCCGATAAAAATTCAACTGACATCGTCATCTTGAAAGCTGTATCAAGTATATGTGCAACATTCTTTGGATCTGCAAGTGAACTTATTGGAACAACAGTAGCACCATCATCGGGGTTGGACGATCCGCCTATTTCTTCATGAAGGTTAGCAAACTGAACCGAGAGCTTCAAAGATTTTCCAATTGTTTTGGATTGGACATGTCTTGCAAGGTTCGATGTAGAGGACTCGGCAATGCCGTTGTAAACGGAAACTCCTCCGCCCGCCTTTTACGCTCGGAACTCCATAATGAGGATATATTATCAAACGTCACGCCTTGTCCACGAGGCGTATGTACTTTGTCTTCTAAACTTAACGCTGGACTAGATTCAATGCCTTGATGCATAGGCGGAGATTTGTAGACCAAACTATCAAAACAATTGTTGGCTATCAGACTATCAATTGTAGCATTAGCCTTTGCCACTTTCTCCGCCAAGACTTCGTCTACTTTACATTTTGAAGTTTCCCCGCGTTTTGTGCAAACCTTGCCTTTGTTTACAAACTCCGTTTGCGTTTGTGCCGCAACATTTGGTGTAAAGGTCAAACACATTGGAGCTGTGGAAAAGACTTCACCCTCCTGCGCCTCTACATCTCTCTCCACATCTTTCCCCACATTTTTCGAAGAGCTTTCATTGATTGCTTTTGTTGGAGATTGTACAAACCGTAATTCTTCAACATTTGAGGCTTTCTCCACACCATCCGTTTTCACCTCAATAGTATTTTTTAATATTTTTTCTGTTTCTCCCCCTGAATTGTACAAGTCGGGAATGTCCTTTTGATTGGCTTCAAGTAGAAGTGGGCAAGCTGTTGTTGTCGGAAACGTGCTCCAATCGATCTTGCGCTTTAATATAAGTTCCGCGTAAACCATACATGCCACGCTATAATTAATATAGCCTTTGCTTCTGGGCTTGTTTCCGAATAGAACACGCCACACCTCCGCAGATCGATGGACAAAATGTTTGTTGTTGCAAGTCCATAGTTTACAACAAAGATTCCGTGTATGACCCTTGTGCGACTCCTGAGGCCACAACTTGTCAATGTGGTACATTTTATTATAGGTCCTGCACATTTTTGATGTCCAATACTCCGCATCTTCATCTTGCCACCCGCTCTCTGCTTTAATTGTAGGGTCATTTAAAATGTCAAGCCGAAGGTCATGTATAGCCCCCTTCACTTTGCTCTTTTTCTTGGCTTCGCTTCCCGGAGTCACCCCATCAATATTTCGATCACCTTCGCCGTTCATGATTGTCAATTGGATTCAATAACCAATTGAAGTGAATAAAAAAATCTCACGTGATAGTCAAAAGTGATGGCATCAACCGTAACACAGTAACTAAAGATAGAAGACCCCAACTCTCCACCCCATAGGAGCAACTAGGGCATAAAGCAATAGTAGCACATCCAACTTGGCACCGAAGGAGAATTGAAGTGAGAAAAAATGGAAGTCACTCCACTCTTATAGCCGTCCGTCGCCGGACTTGCTCCGAACCGCGCGAAGCGGCCCCGAACCTCGCGTCCGCCGCGCGGATCGACGACGTCTGCTTCGGCAACGGACGCACCGTCCGCCTGTCGTCCCAACCACTCCAACCGCCCGCCCCGTTCGACCGCCGCGTTTGCCCGGACTGTCCACACTGTCCGCCTTCCGACGCCGTCCGTGCTTTGGACACGCCGACTGCCCCACTGAAACACTAACCGCCGACGGCATCCGCCCAACTATCCATTGGTGCATCCTATGAGGCCATTATTACTCAAAAAGAGCGGTAACATTTCCAAAAAAAAACAGCCTAATAATCACTGCTAAATGAGGATCAATGTAATTGATTTATCATTTTAAAAAAAAATAAATGTAAACCGTAAACCCTATACCCTAATTATCCTAAACCTTTTCTTTTCTCTCTCCTAAATTGTTTTACAAATGAGGGGAATGTGGTTAAGTTGAATATGTTTGGATTATTTACTCATATTATCCTTCTAAATAGGTTTTGAGAAGATTTGAAGATGGTGGGGATTTTTTTAAAGTTCATTAGGAAATCAAATGTTTTGCAGAAATAATCAATTCATTTTTCATCGTAAGCAAATGAAATTTTTTAAAAAGGCCCCAATACATAATTAGAATAACAGTTTAATGGATTTCAACCTCATGATATTTAATGAAAGGTTGTGATTTCTCATTGAAAGTGCATCACGATCTTCAAATGAACATCGAGTCTTTAATATTTTTTAATGAAATTTTGATTAGATTTGAAAACAAAGAAAAAGAATCAATGTTTTAATTTTCAAATCATGTATGCCTATATTTTTCCTTAAAAATATAGAAAAATTCGTTACTTGAGTTGGTTGAGTAGAATACATTATACACTTATACATGTGCTATATTTATTTTGAAGGGTAATTCCAATATTCTTATTTCAGATGTTTTTAAATATTAATTTAAAAAAAGAGGGTTCATTGTTTAAAGATCTAAAAAATTGACAAACATAATTTCTATTATAAATAGGAATTGAATTCGGAATTCGAATTTTGAAATGATTCAAATGAACAAGATATTGATTATAAAATATTTCTTTGTTTGAGTTTTCAAAATGAATTCACGAAACAATTGCAAACTTTTGAACTTAGGTATATGATATTGTTTTCGGTTTGTACCTTGTAGAGTATAATACTTCAATTTTAATCCTAAATAAATGAAAAAATTCCACATGAATGAAATGTTTCTATGTATTGCACAAAGATTTCTACCAATTACTATGATAATTAAATACATTGTTACATTTCATAAAATATTCTACATAGAAAGAAAAAATCATTTTAGTTTTCAATCATGATAAACAATGTCTTCTACTCTTTCTGTTATATGTTCGTTTTGTATAACGTGTACATTGTACAATCTTTGAGAGCAGGGGAGTTCATTTTTGACTCTCATTGAAATAGAAAATATATTTGTGTTTGGATTTTGAAATCATTATCACATTATGTATTCTACGGTCTTGCAAGAATGCATCTTGCTCTTTCCTTTGAATCCTTTTGATATTTTCTTTTTTTTCCTTTGCTTTCTCGTAGGGCTCTTGTTCTCTTGTTCTCTTCATTTGACCAGCCTATTTGGCTTGGCTTCTAGTTTTTTTTTTTTTTTAATGCAATGGTTTATGCATATGTTATAAAAAATATATATTATTTATTTGAAATTAATATATTGATGAACAAACGCATAAAGGCATTGAATGCTTTCACATTTAAAGTTATAAATCTATCATAAATCACTCTTGCAAATTTGAATGATTGAATCGAAAATTTGAAAATATAATTACAAGAGCTTTCAATTCAATCAATTGCATAAATCATAAATGTTGAAATGCAACTCGTATGAGTTTAGCATCTATGAAGATTAATTCATGCCATCCACATGCAATTTTCCAATTTAATAAAATGCAATTGAGTACTTCAATTTCTTTCCCTCCAATTCTCCAAGTAACATTCACTTCATATCTTTCTCTATTTGTTTATTTATTTTTTGAGAACAATTGGAGAAACCATCTTTGTCTATATTTGAACATGCACTCTTATTTGATTGATGAAGAATAGATGTATGAAATATATAATCATTGATTTGTTCATGTTGATTTATCTAATATATTTTGTGTATGTATATATATATATATATATCATTAAAGGAATATGGAAGACAAGATTGACAGATTGTGTTCAAATGTTGTTGATTTTGAAATGATTTCGTACTATATCATTTATAAGAATATTATAATAGTGTTATGTTATAATATTCCTAAAACAATTGCAACAAATATTAAAATACATGCTAAGTTAGGTTTGTTAGCCTACCAATTGTTCATTAATAGACATAATTGAGTAGCCCCCTTAAATGAAACACTCAATATCTAATATTTTACAATCCAAATGGTGGATTTGTCTAAAATTTTTTTCACATCTTTTCCAACTAATTTACTACAAGATGCTACGGTTACATATGCCCAAAAGTATTTTTCTTCTAAGACTTGGTATTTGCACTACTAATGGCAGTTTTGAAGTGTTTTTTGTGAAAAGAACTTTAGGGGTTAAACATCTATACCGTTAGATTTTGAAAAAAGAACAATTTGCTTCATTGGATTTAGGGTTTAAGGTGAGCCGTCCGCCCTGTCCGCCTGATTCGGCGTCCGCCCCGATACCCGTTCGCTCCGTTCTCCATCCGCCCTGTCTGCCCCGTCCGTCGCGATATTCGTCCGCCCTGATTCCCGTCCGATCCGGCGTCCGTCCTGTCCGCTCAATCCGGAGTCCGCCTTGTCCGCCCCGATATCCATCCGGTTATGGCCGTCCGATTGATATACGGACTGATGTGGTCCGCATGATCTGGACGTCTGCATATATATATGGGGAGGCGGACGGCTCATTCCGAACAATCGTTCTCTTTTGGAGTGGGCAGACTAGTGCCTTGGAAGCTCTGCGCGCCCCTTCTGCTTTGATTGAACGATTGTTGTGACTTTGTTACAAATTTTCACAAAGTTCACGCTTGTAAAATTTTAATTAATTAATTAAATCAAAATTTTGGTTCTTAAGCTTTCTAATTGTTTCATTCTCTTTGCTTCGGCATCATCATGCCGAAAGATAGAACACCCAAAAAAAGTAGTCGAAAGGGAAGACCCCAATTGTTCGATTGGGATCAGGGTTGACATGACGTCCGGATGCGGACGTTGTGTCTGTAGCGTCCGCTGACATTCGCGTCCTGGCGGACGCAGCGTCCGTCCGTCCCCCGTTCGCCTGTCCGCCCGTCCGCCCCGTTCGTCCGATTACGGCCGTTCGATCGACGCGCAGACTGATCTGGTCCGCACGATCTAGGTGTCCGCCTCGGACCATCCGCCCCGTCCGTCCGCTTTCCGACGGTGGTCGGAACGTTGCGTCCGCTAGCGTCCGGAAGTCCAGACGTCCGGAAAACGGACGCTATTTTGGGGCGGACATTGACATTTGTCAACCCTGATTGGGATGCTTGGGCCGATCCATTGTGCGTGGGTGAACCAGGATGGGAAGAGGAACCAACAAGAGTGTGGGATTGCTCAATATACAAGAAGTATGTGAAAATGACTCACATTCAAAAACTTTGGCGACGTGAACGTGTAGAGCACCAAGCGCCACGTTGGGAAGGACAAATGTCTACGTGCCAAAGTAAGCACTTCAAACAACGATACACACAAGTGCATCGAGTTCTTGGCATTAAAAGTGCCAAACCAAATATAATGAATTATAATGTTATGGCAATGGTTTGGACAGAGATTGTACTCCACAAGGACGTGGACTAGCGTACCGCTACAGGTCGCAATGTGGAGAACTATACGCGCACGGATGCCGTTATAGATACACAGTGGAGGGGCGCATGCAATTGCATGCCAGAGTGGTCCAATCGAAGTTATCTACAACAACCTTCAGTTGTTCTAGGAGATGCTGAAGATGCGTGGACAGATGACGATGATGACGATGATATGCAAACGCCTGTCACATTTGGAGTTGGGCACGAGCGGGTAGAAGAACGAGAACGAATTGAATTCGAACAACAAATGCAAGAGGCAACATGCAGAAGCCTTCAAGATCGTGGACGGCAAGATAGGCATGGTGGATCCTACGGACGTGAACATGGAACGCGAGGATTTGAACAAGGAAGAGGTGGTTTATACTCTGGTTACGATCCTCAAAATAGATATGAAGGTGGAAGAGGGAGCTATGGATCCACGCATTATGGTGGTTCAAGTGCAGTTGGTTCTCATTATGGCACTCCCCCTGAAATTGGCTCTCAAGGTGGAGCAGATAGCTATGGCAACACGCACTATGGTAAGTCTAGTGGATCTGGTTCATATTATACTACGCCCACTCAAGTAGGCTCCAAAGGTAGTGGAGGAAGTCATGTAACCCCACAATATAGTTGCTCTCTTCACGGAAGCGCCCAATACTATCCGGGATCAACTAGAAGTAATTCATACGGGCATCATGGGGCCTCTTATTATAGGGCTTCAAATGAAAGAGGATCAGAGCAGGGTTGACGAATGTCAACGTCCGCCCCAAAATAGCGTCCGTTTTCCGGACGTTCGGACGCACGGACGCTAGTGGACGCAACGTCCTGACCGCCGTCGGAAAGCGGACGGGCGGGGCGGTGCGGACGGGGCAGACGGCCAGATCGTGCGGACCAGATCAGTCCGCGCGTCGATCGGACGGCCGTAATCGGGCAGACGGGCGGATAGGTGGACGCTACGTCCGCCAGGACGCGAATGTCAGCGGATGCTGCGGACATAGCGTCTGCGCCCGGACGTCGTGTCAACCCTGGATCAAAACCTACTACTCCGGTTCCTCCTCCCACTTTTGGAGATTCAAGCTATGGACAAGGAGGTGCACCGAGTGGATATCACGGAAACTACGGAGGTGGTCCGTTCATTGGAGTACAAAGAAGAGGCAGCGGTCAACAATTTGAGTCCGATTCAGATTCCAAATAAAAAAACATACAAGTATATAGTGAGTATGTATTTGCTCAATTTTCTCATTTTTACTCTCACGACAAGTATAGAACACTAGATTGGTAGAAATAGTACAAAATTTTAAATGAATAGAACAATTTTGAACAACAATTTTGTTCACTTTTTCAAAAAGTGTTGTGTAATAGTGTACATCAAGTATGTATGTAGGAAAGCATATTGTTGAAGACATCATTGTATTATTTTATAATAGCGTTGATGTATAAGGCTATAAGCGACTTTGATAAATAATAAAAATATGAAGAAAAAATGTAACTTTGTAAGAGCCATATTATGTCTATTTTTGAATTCAGCATTTGAGGTTAAATATATACTAGCATAGTGTGTATTTTGAAATTATTGTTGTATGTTTATTACATTTAGAAACTCGTAAATGGTATAAATGTATTTCTAATTAATTTATGAAAGATTGAATTATTTGAATATTTGAAAATTTTTTATTTTTCATTCAACTATTGCTAAAAACTAAAATGATTTCTTATTGGTATGAAGAAATGCTCAAATTAGACAATTAGTGGTTCTTTTTTAGATTCTGTTTTCAAATATGGAAAATAAATCGGATCGGGCAGATGTTTGATTTGTCCGCCCGTGGCCATCCGATCGGGTGGACGTGGCTGTAGGGTTTCGGGGAGGTGGACGGCCGATGCGTCCGCCACCCCCGGCCCATCCGATCGGGCGGATGGTTTGGGGCCGTCCGATGGGGCGGACAAGTCGTCCGCATTGTAACTTTTGCTTTGCCCCTTGTGAATGCAAGGTGGAGCGGAGAGCTTGGTGGTTCATCCTCCATTGGCTTTTTTCCGAGGTAAGGCAAGAGTGGTTTATTGGGGCCCCCTTGTAGGGTTGATGAATCTCTACGTCCGCCCTAAAAAGCGTCCGTAACCCGGACGTCCGGACGCCAACGGACGCAACGTCCCTCCCGCCGTTGGAAGGCGAACGGGCGGGGCGGATGAACGGGGCGGACAGCCCAAGGCGGACGCCCAGATCGTGCGGACCACATTAGTCCGCGTGTCGATCGGACGGTTGTAACCGGGCAGACAGGTGGACAGGGGCCAAGCGGACGGGCCGGACAGGCGGATGCGAATGTCAGCGGATGCTGCGGACATAGCGTCCGCTTCCGGACGTCGTGTCAACCCTGCCCCCTTGTTGCCAATTTTTTGGATACTTGTGCGTGAATTCAATTTTAAATTAAAAAGTTTGATCGATATCAGTTTCATTTGTCACAATGCCGAACGGGAAGAAGAAGGTTGCAAAGCTAAAACATGGAGAGGGACCATCAAACTTGGAGGTAGCTCGCCAAAGTCCTTCGGAAAAATGCAAAAAATTCATGATCGAGCGCATCGTTCAATTTTATGAATCGGAAACAACATTGTCTTTAGACAATAAATACATCAGATATCAAGAGGAGTGCGTGTCTAAATTCAAGGTAGACATGACACAGATGTTGTTGTATGCATTGAATGTGGCGAAGTGGCATGACGAAATGCATAAAACGTACTTCACCAAATGTTTGGAGAACAAGGATCATGACGCTTTGTGGAATTCTAAAGTCATTTTGGTTAAATATGGCAAGGAATATCGACCCAATGACGCCCAGTTTGAAGAAGTGATTCTGAAAGCGGACTTATTTAAGGGGCGATGTGCTCCATTCACCAAAACGCACAATCGAATTGGTTCAATTGCTTAGTGGAAAAGCAATGATGGAGTTGCTGAAGTAGAAAGGACCAAACGGCACCTCATAGCACTTCCAGATACAACACGCGTGATTGCTGTTGATGATAGAACGATGAGAGGTGGATATGCAACGATTCAAAAGGTTCGTATTGAAGGATGCCCAGGAATACTTCCTGATTGGGAGTTTGCGGCAAAGAAATCCATTCACCACCAAACTCGACCCGATTTTGCAAAGTTAGAACATCAAAACGAATCAATGGTTGTTCGAATTCCACACGCGGGTGTGATACAGTTTGCTGTGGTGCACGGAACAACGTGTGAAGGTTATGCGTATTGGTGGAATGGTAGAACTCTTCGACAAATGTTGAATATGGATAAGGACTTTCCAGACAACATTCAAATCCGTTTAATGTATACGAATCCAACCGAAGAGGAGGTTGTAAAAGCTGACCATTTAGGACGATATCGGAAGAAATGCATGGAGTTGACATAGGCGTTTATGCATATAATGTGTGTAGTGCATCTTGCTGGACATTTGTACAATGATCTTTCTCTAGACAACATCTTGTTGCATTTTTTAGAAGATGAGTCATGTGTGTACATTGGAGTTTGCGATTGGGGCATGACCACCTTAGCTTCTCAGCCAATGAAGTCTTTGTACACATTCACATCAGCAGATGAGATGAAACAGACTTTGTAGAAGAGATGGTGGGTGGATCCACGTATTGCATATTTGCATAAAGCAGGTACAGATGTGGAAGTCATTTTGATGTATTCACGTAAGTCAGAAGAGTATGCCATTCGAAAAATTGCTCAGCGGATGAATGGAAACAACATGTCAGAGGCGTATTTCAACGTGCTACTTAAAACATCTAGTGTGACATTATTTGCCTTTTATGACTTTGCAAAAGTGTTTTATACTTACTTGAAGTGCATTTCTTCGAAGACTGACGATGAAAATATTAGTTTGGCCCATGTGATTACGCAATTTTGTAATACATATCGTTGGCCAATGCCAGATGAACATTTCCGCCATTTATATTAGATTGGTAGTGCAGAAGTAGTAGTTGAATAGGTTATATAGGCATTAAAAATTAGTTTAAAAATATAGAGTTGGAATGAAAAAAATTATATGTGCAATTAGCCAAATGTGCACAATGTATGGTATTCTATATTAAATTCAATATATTTTGCCCATATTGATTATGTTTGTATTTGTGTTGATCTCGATTTTTTAAATAGTATATACATATATATATATATATATATATATATATATATATATATATATATATATATATATATATATATATTTGAAGTCACAAACTTTTTTAGTTTGCTTTTTGAAAATGAATTGGAATTTTTTTATAGTTTCAAGACTATCATGGACTCATGGTTAAACTTTATAATCTTTCAACTTATAAGAGACATTGTTTTAAGCGAACCATTGCACTTCATTTAACATTTAATTGTTTAAAGATTAAGGGAGTGACCGCGGGGCATTTTGGGTAGGGCGGTCGGGGGAAATAGGGCCGTCAAAGCGAACGGGGCGGTCCCGACGGACGTTGTGTCTATCGAGACCGCGAATGTCAGCAGACGCTGTGGACACAACATCCGTGTCCGGACGTCGTGTCAACCCTGATGGAGATAGTTTTGCTTATTGTAGTGTGTAACAAACTCAAGCAATTTAGGAGCGCTTGCACTCCATGTTTGAGGGCACAATAAGTATGGACTAACAAGTTAAAAGTTCACCTTGAAAGGCACAGAGCACATAAAGAGCTCTACTAATGATGTACCTTCACAAGGTTCTAACCATCATACATGACAAAATGGATCACTCAAAGATAGCTTTTCCACATTTCTCTCACAAGAGCAAGCAAATGATTGTTTTGTAAAGTTACCCGTCGCTATGACGAATATGATTGTTCATGGTCATGGAAACATGCGATATGCACACTATAATTTAGACATGTTTTCGATGGACTCCAAGCACACCGTGGGATCCATTGCAAAATTGTTGCGAGATCTTGAATGTGAACTAAAAGGTTTCTTCAGGTCAATTATTTGATATGGAGGATATGATTCATCCATTGTGAAAAGCCATACTAGAAGGCTCAAAGCTTTGTGTTGAATCCCTACTGACTTGCCCTGAGGAGGTCGTTGAACCCCAACCTTTCCCTCCAACTTTGACTCTTGAACTTGATAATGCCTCTAGAGACAACAAAAACTGATGGGTTTTTGCAATTTGCTCTCTCCTTGTATATAGAGCCATTTTCTACGAGATATACATCAATTTCTTCATTGTTAGATACACTCATAAGGACATTGATGCTCTTTTTGGTCGTAGGAGTAGCAAGTTGAAGACAAATGACTACCCCACGCTTCCGAGGGTGATGAAGTTCTTCATGGATTGTAAAATACAACTCGTGATCCTTCATTTTATTGAGGAGGTTCTTGACTTCAAGCGATTGGTAAAAGGATACTTGCATATAAATAGGGTTGACACGACGTCCGGACGTCCGGACGCGGACGCTGTGTCCGCAGCGTCCGCTGACATTCGCAGTCCCCGCAAACGCAGTGTCCGCTGGGACTGCCCCGTCCGTCCGCCCCGCCCATCTGCACCGTCCGCCTTGTCTGCTTTGACGGCCCTATTTCTCCCGACCGCCCTACCCAAAATGCCCCGCGGTCACTCCCTTAATCTTTAAACAATTAAATGTTAAATGAAGTGCAATGGTTCGCTTAAAACAATGTCTCTTATAAGTTGAAAGATTATAAAGTTTAACCATGAGTCCATGATAGTCTTGAAACTATAAAAAAATTCCAATTCATTTTCAAAAAGCAAACTAAAAAAGTTTGTGACTTCAAATATATATATATATATATATATATATATATATATATGTATATACTATTTAAAAAATCGAGATCAACACAAATACAAACATAATCAATATGGGCAAAATATATTGAATTTAATATAGAATACCATACATTGTGCACATTTGGCTAATTGCACATATAATTTTTTTCATTCCAACTCTATATTTTTAAACTAATTTTTAATGCCTATATAACCTATTCAACTACTACTTCTGCACTACCAATCTAATATAAATGGCGGAAATGTTCATCTGGCATTGGCCAACGATATGTATTACAAAATTGCGTAATCACATGGGCCAAACTAATATTTTCATCGTCAGTCTTCGAAGAAATGCACTTCAAGTAAGTATAAAACACTTTTGCAAAGTCATAAAAGGCAAATAATGTCACACTAGATGTTTTAAGTAGCACGTTGAAATACGCCTCTGACATGTTGTTTCCATTCATCCGCTGAGCAATTTTTCGAATGGCATACTCTTCTGACTTACGTGAATACATCAAAATGACTTCCACATCTGTACCTGCTTTATGCAAATATGCAATACGTGGATCCACCCACCATCTCTTCTACAAAGTCTGTTTCATCTCATCTGCTGATTTGAATGTGTACAAAGACTTCATTGGCTGAGAAGCTAAGGTGGTCATGCCCCAATCGCAAACTCCAATGTACACACATGACTCATCTTCTAAAAAATGCAACAAGATGTTGTCTAGAGAAAGATCATTGTACAAATGTCCAGCAAGATGCACTACACACATTATATGCATAAACGCCTATGTCAACTCCATGCATTTCTTCCGATATCGTCCTAAATGGTCAGCTTTTACAACCTCCTCTTCGGTTGGATTCGTATACATTAAACGGATTTGAATGTTGTCTGGAAAGTCCTTATCCATATTCAACATTTGTCGAAGAGTTCTACCATTCCACCAATACGCATAACCTTCACACGTTGTTCCGTGCACCACAGCAAACTGTATCACACCCGCGTGTGGAATTCGAACAACCATTGATTCGTTTTGATGTTCTAACTTTGCAAAATCGGGTCGAGTTTGGTGGTGAATGGATTTCTTTGCCGCAAACTCCCAATCAGGAAGTATTCCTGGGCATCCTTCAATACGAACCTTTTGAATCGTTGCATATCCACCTCTCATCGTTCTATCATCAACAGCAATCACGCGTGTTGTATCTGGAAGTGCTATGAGGTGCCGTTTGGTCCTTTCTACTTCAGCAACTCCATCATTGCTTTTCCACTAAGCAATTGAACCAATTCGATTGTGCGTTTTGGTGAATGGAGCACATCGCCCCTTAAATAAGTCCGCTTTCAGAATCACTTCTTCAAACTGGGCGTCATTGGGTCGATATTCCTTGCCATATTTAACCAAAATGACTTTAGAATTCCACAAAGCGTCATGATCCTTGTTCTCCAAACATTTGGTGAAGTACGTTTTATGCATTTCGTCATGCCACTTCGCCACATTCAATGCATACAACAACATCTGTGTCATGTCTACCTTGAATTTAGACACGCACTCCTCTTGATATCTGATGTATTTATTGTCTAAAGACAATGTTGTTTCCGATTCATAAAATTGAACGATGCGCTCGATCATGAATTTTTTGCATTTTTCCGAAGGACTTTGGCGAGCTACCTCCAAGTTTGATGGTCCCTCTCCATGTTTTAGCTTTGCAACCTTCTTCTTCCCGTTCGGCATTGTGACAAATGAAACTGATATCGATCAAACTTTTTAATTTAAAATTGAATTCACGCACAAGTCTCCAAAAAATTGGCAACAAGGAGGCCCCAATAAACCACTCTTGCCTTGCCTCGAAAAGGAGCCAATGGAGGATGAACCACCAAGCTCTCCGCTTCACCTTGCATTCACAAGGGGTAAAGCAAAAGTGAGAATGCAGACGGCCCGTCCGCCCCATCGGACGGCCCTAAACCAACCGCTCGATCGGAGGGGCTAGGGGTGGCGGACGGATCGGCCGTCCGCCTCCCCGAAACCCTAGAGCCCCGTCCGCTCGATCGGACGGCCACGGGTGGACAAATTTGGCGTCCGCCTGATCGGATGGTCCGGGGGGGCGGATGCATCGGCTGTCACGGGGCAGACACGTATTGGGGCGGACAAGGCGGACAGGGCGGACGGTGGACAGGTATTGGGACGGACGGGGGTCTGGACGGATGGGGCGAACGGGTATGAGGGCGGACAGGGCAGTTTGACCCTGAAGTGCCCCAACGTCCATATTTTGCACGATAAACAGAGGTCTTCATGGCACTGTATAGTTCAACTAACTTTTCATTCATCTAATGTAAAATTTGAAATTAAAAAAGGTAGCCTTCCTTTATGACCAAATTTATGAATTGTTCGTAAATGATATTTTTATACACAGATATGAGCTAAAATGTGCAAAAATTCACGAAAGGATTGCGACGTTTAATATATGTACCCAAATATTCACGTTGCATTGTGTATAAAGCAATTGTAAGAAGGTAGTTGAATAAAAATTCTACTATTAAATTGAATTAGTTGACATCTAATCACTTAAGAAACCGCTAAATGTCCAAGTCCTTGCAAGTGTGTTTGGCTATCGAAAAAGAGCGTGGACTTACAGTTATCCCCAATGAAGCAAATTGTTCTTTTTTCAAAATCTAACGGTATAGATGTTTAACCCCTAAAGTTCTTTTCACAAAAAACACTTCAAAACTGCCATTAGTAGTGCAAATACCAAGTCTTAGAAGAAAAATACTTTTGGGCATATGTAACCGTAGCATCTTGTAGTAAATTAGTTGGAAAAGATGTGAAAAAAATTTTAGACAAATCCACCATTTGGATTGTAAAATATTAGATATTGAGTGTTTCATTTAAGGGGGCTACTCAATTATGTCTATTAATGAACAATTGGTAGGCTAACAAACCTAACTTAGCATGTATTTTAATATTTGTTGCAATTGTTTTAGGAATATTATAACATAACACTATTATAATATTCTTATAAATGATATAGTACGAAATCATTTCAAAATCAACAACATTTGAACACAATCTGTCAATCTTGTCTTCCATATTCCTTTAATGATATATATATATATATATACATACACAAAATATATTAGATAAATCAACATGAACAAATCAATGATTATATATTTCATACATCTATTCTTCATCAATCAAATAAGAGTGCATGTTCAAATATAGACAAAGATGGTTTCTCCAATTGTTCTCAAAAAATAAATAAACAAATAGAGAAAGATATGAAGTGAATGTTACTTGGAGAATTGGAGGGAAAGAAATTGAAGTACTCAATTGCATTTTATTAAATTGGAAAATTGCATGTGGATGGCATGAATTAATCTTCATAGATGCTAAACTCATACGAGTTGCATTTCAACATTTATGATTTATGCAATTGATTGAATTGAAAGCTCTTGTAATTATATTTTCAAATTTTCGATTCAATCATTCAAATTTGCAAGAGTGATTTATGATAGATTTATAACTTTAAATGTGAAAGCATTCAATGCCTTTATGCGTTTGTTCATCAATATATTAATTTCAAATAAATAATATATATTTTTTATAACATATGCATAAACCATTGCATTAAAAAAAAAAAAAACTAGAAGCCAAGCCAAATAGGCTGGTCAAATGAAGAGAACAAGAGAACAAGAGCCCTACGAGAAAGCAAAGGAAAAAAAAGAAAATATCAAAAGGATTCAAAGGAAAGAGCAAGATGCATTCTTGCAAGACCGTAGAATACATAATGTGATAATGATTTCAAAATCCAAACACAAATATATTTTCTATTTCAATGAGAGTCAAAAATGAACTCCCCTGCTCTCAAAGATTGTACAATGTACACGTTATACAAAACGAACATATAACAGAAAGAGTAGAAGACATTGTTTATCATGATTGAAAACTAAAATGATTTTTTCTTTCTATGTAGAATATTTTATGAAATGTAACAATGTATTTAATTATCATAGTAATTGGTAGAAATCTTTGTGCAATACATAGAAACATTTCATTCATGTGGAATTTTTTCATTTATTTAGGATTAAAATTGAAGTATTATACTCTACAAGGTACAAACCGAAAACAATATCATATACCTAAGTTCAAAAGTTTGCAATTGTTTCGTGAATTCATTTTGAAAACTCAAACAAAGAAATATTTTATAATCAATATCTTGTTCATTTGAATCATTTCAAAATTCGAATTCCGAATTCAATTCCTATTTATAATAGAAATTATGTTTGTCAATTTTTTAGATCTTTAAACAATGAACCCTCTTTTTTTAAATTAATATTTAAAAACATCTGAAATAAGAATATTGGAATTACCCTTCAAAATAAATATAGCACATGTATAAGTGTATAATGTATTCTACTCAACCAACTCAAGTAACGAATTTTTCTATATTTTTAAGGAAAAATATAGGCATACATGATTTGAAAATTAAAACATTGATTCTTTTTCTTTGTTTTCAAATCTAATCAAAATTTCATTAAAAAATATTAAAGACTTGATGTTCATTTGAAGATGGTGATGCACTTTTAATGAGAAATCACAACCTTTCATTAAATATCATGAGGTTGAAATCCATTAAACTGTTATTCTAATTATGTATTGGGGCCTTTTTAAAAAATTTCATTTGCTTACGATGAAAAAGGAATTGATTATTTCTGCAAAACATTTGATTTCCTAATGAACTTTAAAAAAATCCCCACCATCTTCAGATCTTCTCAAAACCTATTTAGAAGGATAATATGAGTAAATAATCCAAACATATTCAACTTAACCACATTCCCCTCATTCGTAAAACAATTTAGGGGAGAAAAGAAAAGGTTTAGGGTAATTAGGGTATAGGGTTTACGGTTTACATTTATTTTTTTTTAAAATGATAAATCAATTACATTGATCCTCATTTAGCAGTGATTATTAGGCTGTTTTTTTTGGAAATGTTACCGCTCTTTTTGAGTAATATCGGCCACATAGGATGCTCCAATGGACAGTTGGGCGGACGATGTCGGCAGTTAGTGTTTAAGTGGGGCGGTCGGCGTGTCCAAAGCGCGGACGGCGTCGGAAGGCGGACAGTGTGGACAGCCTCGTCCGCCGCGTCCGACCCGTCTGGCCTGTCCATCCGCCCGCCCGCCCTCGTCCGCCCGTCCGCTTCAGCCCCGTCTGGGCCGTTGCTTGTTTTTGAACGGAAACCCTTAAAATGAACCTTTAATTTTTTGGAGGGGACTATAAATGTTAGAAGAGAAGCTTTGGTATTCACTCTCGAAAAACTGAACGCTAAGATTTCCAAGGGTTATGAGCTTCAATTTATTGAATCTCTTGCTTGGTAATGTATAGTTCGGTGGACGGGGGGGCTTTGATTTTCAAAGCTTTGTGTGACTAATTTCATTGATATTGTATACATTGTCACATTGTGGGTTTCAAATTTAAAAGATTTTATTGTTTTCTTTTGAAATTGAGGTAAAACATACACTTGTCAATATGGTGACCAAACCGACGGGGGATTTTTCTCCTTGGTTTAGTGTGCAAGAGGATGGTAAAGTAAAATGTAGGCTTTGCAAAGCGAGCATGTCAAAGAAACTCAACCATATGTTCAGCCACTTAGGCTATTTTGGGCCTGGAGGTGTACGTGATGAAGGGGTGAGCCTTTGTCCACGATTATCAATGGCAGTTCGAGATTTATTTTGGCATTGCGAAGGAGTTTTTCCAAAACGCGTTGTAATGGACAATGTGGATGGCAACCCTAGCCCTTCAGATGTCCAAGAGTTTTCGGCCGGAAAGGCTGTGTCGCATTTTGACCACGAAGACTCTTGTCCAGTGTCCAAAGAATTGGTATCAATGGTATGTGCCACAACTGAAATGACTTTGAGTACAAAAGCTTCTAGTGAACGTGAAACCCCGAGGGCATCAAGTTCTAGGCCTCAGTGGCAAGGCAGCTTAGTGAATGGATTTGAAGAAGGTCATAGACGCAAATTACATTCAGTGTGGGCAAATTTTTTTTATTCAGCCAACATACCATTTTCCGTGGCTCGAAATCCAGCTTTTAAAGAAGTAGTGAAGAAAACGGCTGCGTTTGGTAGGCCATACATTCCTCCTTCATACCACGACCTTCGGTACAAATTGTTGAATGACGTGAAGACCAACATTCAGACACAGTTGAATGCACGGACCGAAGATAGCATTCGAAAATTTGAAGCAACATTGTCCATTGATGGATGGAGCTCCGTGATTAATCGACCTCTCATCAATGCCATGCTTGTATCATCCGCAAGTAAAGAATTTATTGGATCTGTGGATACAAGTGGTTGTGAAAAAAATACGAAGTACTTGGCAGCTGTATTGGAAAAGCTCATTGAACAAGTGGGGTCCAAGAACGTCGTGTTAATAACTACGGATAATGCTCCCGTGAATCCGTCCGCATGGGATGTAATATCTGCAAAATATCCTCATATTTTTTACCAAGAGTGCGTGGTACATGCATTGAATTTGTTGTTGAAGGATTGGGCTGCACAGAAATGGATTGCTTCCAAATTGGATAAAAGAGTTCTTGTAGCTAAATTTATCAAGAAGAGACATATGCCGCTAGCTCTATTGCAAAAGTATTCGCCAAATCCTGGTCTCTTGATGCCTGGGGATACAATGTTCGCCTCTAAATTTATCATGATGGAGCGTTTGACAAAATTGAGAGGAGCATTGGAACAAACGGTGGTAGATCCGCAATGGGTTGAGTATGTACATACTCTCAAGAAAAAACGTGGAGCCAAAGTCCAACCAAAAGACTTGGCCTTAGCGGTGAAGAAAATTATTCTTGATGACCATTTTTGGAATCGGTCCATCAATTATGTGGAGATGGTTGAACCAATCATATGTGCACTCCGCGATTTGGATTCAAAATCACCATGCATGGGGAAGGTGTTGCATATCATAAGGAAGTTAGAGAAGCACGTGAACGGATTACAAAGTCCACCATTTGGTTTGCTAGAAGAACTTGCAATTCCATTGGTATAGTCTTTTTATGCCCGAAGAAGAATGGTGGACAACGATCTCCAATCAGCTGCAGCTTTTTTGAATCCATACCTTCTTCGTGACAAAGAGCTAGCGGATGACGCAGATGCAATGTCAGGATGTAAGAAAGTTTTCGAGAGAATATGTAAACCGGATGAATATGCAGCAGTGGTGAAGGAATTTGTAGCTTTCCAAGACAAGGAACCTCCATTCTACAATATGTTGAATCCGGGAGATCAAATGTTGTCCGCACATGCTTGGTGGGATTTTGAAGGTGCATGTGGTAAGTTTATAGCTCCATTAGCGAAGAGGATATTGGCTCAACCGGTGTCATCATCTTCATGTGAATGGAATTGGAGCAACTATTCTTTTGTTCACAACAAATCTCGAAATAAATTGAAGCCGGAGAGAGCAGCGGATTTGGTGTACGTATATACCAATTCCAAAGTATTAAACGCATCGAAGGAAAAAGATAAAAAAAAATGGTATAATGATAATGTGGATCCGATGGAATCAGAGGATTCAGATAGGCCGACGTTAGAAGACGATGATGACGAGGATTTGGAAAGGGCCCTTTCAGTTGTAGATGGCGGAGATGACTTCAATCGTGCGACAGTATGGGGAGATGAAGACCTTATGGAAGGCTTTCCCGATTTGGTGAATGATACGCATGATTATCATCTAAACCGCAAGGATGTCGTTCCTGACAATGCAAACGATGCATATACCTTTTGTGAAGACGAGGACAATGTAAGGGTACATGCGAATCTACCTTCTTTAATTGCATATTGCAATGGAATGGGATACTTAAATAGCGAAAACATTCTATCGGAAAAGGCAAACGCTATTGCCAAAAAAGGTGAAAATCAATGAGAATGCTATTGGTGATGATGGGAGAAATGAAGAAGTTTTAATTCTCAATCTCCATTTGTGGCATTAAATGTAGTGCAAGGAAACGACAAAAGTGAAAATGCGGTCATGGAGGTGAACGTTCCAAAAGATGTGGGCAACAATAGTGGTGATGAGGGGGAACCAAATATTGCGGTACAGAAAAATAGTGATTTAGTTGGGATGGTAGTCACAAATTCGGCAATTGTGAAGAGTGATAAAGGAAAAGAGCCAATGAAGTCAATTTTTGAAGTACCGAGATCTAGTGCTCTTCCACCAATACCGTTGAAGTCTGTTAGCACATGATTGAATGATTCTCAGAGCTTTAGATATGGAAAACGCCTAATGAACATTTCCAAAAAAAATTCTACAGGCGGTAATCTACGGAAAGTAGTGTCATCGCCTATAAGCCTAAGTGATACGGATAGTGATCGGATGCCATTGGCATCTTTGCGTGCTCGCATTTTAGGAAAAGGAATGGCACAAGAACCCATCAAATCAATAAACGGCACTTTATTACTTCAAAAGAAAACCAAAATAGAGATAACCGTTCATGGACATGTCGACCCTACATCGAGATTGATGGTTCAAAAATCGAGTAAGGTGAAAGCGAAAAGAGAAATGCAACCTTTTGCTATCTCTCCAGTGAAGAATAGGACCCCTCTTGATAAAAATGTTGCTACTTTGTCAAATAGAAAGAAAAGAAAGGTTCCTATTCAAAAAGCTTTTAATCGTTCTGTCAAAGTAAAAAAGAAAAATTAAATTCGAAAGAAAGGGAGTAAACCTACTTCGAGAGAAGACTTGAAGGAGACAACGATACTTGATTCCAACAATGAAGATGACTCCGACAATGAAGATGACTCCGATAATGAAGATTTTGAACGGAGAGCTATAGGAGAGAGTAGTGGGGCTGAGGTTAGAGGAGATGTAGATTGGCGTCCATAGGAATTGTGGAGATGTGAATTTAGATGTTTGATTGTTTAGTTGTTGATGATATATGGAGCTCATGTTGACAAATGACAATGGTTTCTTCAATCATTTTATTATAAAATTGTTTGTTTATTGATGATATACATCTCGTTGAATTTTAAAGTGATTTTGTTTCTAAATCAAAATGAAATTCAACAAAAAAAATTAAAAATATATTTCATATTTTAGCTTTTACATAAATAGTGATATACAACTCTATTGAATCGCAATTGTAATATAAGAAAAATCAAAATCAAAATGACTTCACTTTCAATCTCTCATTCGTGAAAACAATCAAAACAAAAAACCCAAAACGGGTTTTCTAAGCCGCCCCGCCCATCCACCCGGCCCCGCGCGTCCGCCTTCCGACGGCGGGAGGGACGCTGCGTTCGCTAGCGTCCGTGCGTCCGGACGCTATTTTGGGGCAGACGTAGAGATTCGTCAACCCTGTCTGTACAATCTTCAACAAAAGCAATCAATGAAAGCTCTTCGAAAAATGTGGGGAAAGATGTGGAGAGAGATGTAGAGGCGCAGGAGGGTGAAGTCTTTTCCACAGCGCCAACGCGTTTGACCTTTACACCAAATGTTGCGGCACAAACGCAAACGGAGTTTGTAAACAAAGGCAAGGTTTGCACGAAACGCGGGGAAACTTCAAAATGTAAAGTAGACGAAGTCTTGGCGGAGAAAGTGGCAAAGGCTAATGCTACAATTGATAGTCTGATAGCCAACAATTGTTTTGATAGTTTGGTCTACAAATCTCCGCCTATGCATCAAGGCATTGAATCTAGTCCAGCGTTAAGTTTAGAAGACAAAGTACATACGCCTCGTGGACAAGGCGTGACGTTTGATAATATATCCTCATTATGGAGTTCCGAGCGTAAAAGGCGGGCGGAGGAGTTTCCGTTTACAACGGCATTGCCGAGTCCTCTACATCGAACCTTGCAAGACATGTCCAATCCAAAACAATTGGAAAATCTTTGAAGCTCTCGGTTCAGTTTGCTAACCTTCATGAAGAAATAGGCGGATCGTCCAACCCCGATGATGGTGCTACTGTTGTTCCAATAAGTTCACTTGCAGATCCAAAGAATGTTGCACATATACTTGATACAGCTTTCAAGATGACGATGTCAGTTGAATTTTTATCGGAAGTTGCTTCGACTTTTATGAATTTGGCCAAGGAGTTTTCTTTAATGGCACTAGAGATGTTGAAAGGTGCTATAGCATTTCAGAATCTCACGAAGACTTTCGGACCACTTTTCGAAGAAAGAGATGTTCACATACTACAATTGCTGGAATATAAGAAGAAAATTGCTGACCTTGGAGGAGTAGAAGCAAGGTACAAAGTGTTGGAGTTGAAATTAAAGACTTCGGAGAGTGAGGTTGAACATTTAAATCAACAATCATCGAGGAAAATGGAGGAGTTGATGAAGATGTGTAAACGGATTGCAGAATTACAAAGGACCTCCAAGAATCCGAGTGAGGTTACAATCTCACCAGTGATTGTACTCAGAGACAGTCAAAAGACTCAAGAGAGTGAAGATAAGCTCTCTTTTCCTTTTGATAAGGCCGAAGCAAGCGACAACCCTACCATTGTGAATGTACAAAAAAGTCACGACATGAGTATGTTAAAAGCGATACAACAACCATCAATGGAAAAACTTTCATCCGTTTACGTGAATGCGGAGACACAAACGAAGAATTGTGACTTTGAAGAGTTGAAGCATAAATTGGAGGAGGCAATTGAAGCAAAAGGAACTGTTGAATCCAAATTGAATCGATTGCAATTGTGCTTGGATTTGAAAAAGTTTATGCCATCTAGCGGCTTAGAGTCTCGATGGTTAGCATGGGTACAAAGACTCCAAGATAGACCCTCTGTAGTATCTCGAGCAATGGCAGGTCTTCAAACATTGGCAATGGAGTCGAATGAAAATTGTGATGCCATTCAAAGCTCTTTGAGTTGGTTCAAGACTATGTTTGACCAACATCCTTCAAAGGGATATACGGAGATCACATGTTGGAGAGACATGGATGCCATGTTTGAGCGGTTAAACCACACAAAGAAGGACCAAGCTCCACCCATCAATTGAGCCTTGGAAGTAGAGGAAGGATGGGTCCCTTACAACACACTTTCAGCACACATCAATATGAAAGACAAGCGAGTGGTGCATGCTTGTGATCCAGCCTCTCCAATCTTGGATGGTTGTTGTAGCCTTTGCCAAGGCCTCTTCGGGCCGGAAGGTGCGGTAACCATGGGCCATTGTCGTCACACTTTCCATGTCACTTGCATTGTGAAAGCATCACTCATTCGTTCGGTGTGTGTTGAGTGTCGTAGTCCATTGAGTGCTAGGTTCTACGAAATGTTTGGTATCTTGGAAGCTATGCCTCCAAGCCACGAGTACAATCGTTGGAATCTTCCTTTTGATCAAGCGCCGTACAAATTTCAAAATTATCAACATTGGGGGAAGCCAATCCGATGGAATGCAAATGAACAGAGGCATGATTTGTACGAGGAATCTCAGCAACCATTGGATTTCAATGTGTAGATGACTCACAATAGAGAGGTGGAATTGCGGGCTTGAGGAATCGTAGATGACGCGGCCCATGAAATGTTTTGTCGCAACATGGAGGGACATTGGAGCTTGCAACACGAAAAGTTCTTTCGTTTTCCAGATAAAAAAGTGGAGAGAGGACCAGAAGACAATTGGGTGAAGGTGAACTATGGAAAAGAGTTCGATAAGCAGTATAAGGCATACGACCACACCCTCGTAGGTAGGGCCTTTCTATTGTCGAAGTTGGAAGAGGCTGCAAAAGTTCGTGCTGTCTATGATACAAATGGACAAACAAGCACAAGACATTCATCTGTAGATGTGGCAGCAACATTTGATAGGTGCATTGGCGATATTATAGGGCATTGGAAGGCTTTCCTATTGGATGGAGACTGCCTCACAATATGGCAAGGGAAAGGAGATGATGAAGTTGTTCAAGCGATGGTAGATCGTGTGGAGAGCAACTTGAGAACCTTGAAGGCAAACGAAGTCGATTTATCACCGAAAAGAAAACAAAATAGGAAGCGTGAAGAAGACGATGACTTCTCTTCGGAAACCAAGAAACAATTTCATAAGGTGGACATCGAAGTTCAATCTGGAGGGCGAATAGTCGGTCCAAGTCAACAACGGTCAACTCGTCAATCATCTGCTAAACTCCTCCGTACATCAGATTTTCCTTTTGTTTTGGGAGAAGGTAGTGGTCCATCCGGTGGAAAGTAGGATTTGAGGAGAATTTTATTTTTTTAAAAACAATGGTCCTTTCATTATTTAAAAACAAAAAAGAATGTGAAAGATTTAGATCTTAAAAAGATCGTATAGGATTCAATAGTGATATTGGAACTATGTTTTCATATATTTTGTTTATACATATATATTTATATATAAAGATGCTATATTTTCATTTGCGTATAAAAATATTTTTATATGTACATCTTATTTTACGTGGATGCATTCATTTGTAATTGTGTAACATTCAAATTACATAACAATATAAAATTTTCTAATGACTAATGGCAATGCGAAGTCCGCCCCGTCCGCCTTGTCCATCCGCCCCGTCTGGTCTGTACGCCCGTCCGCCTCCCGTCCGCCCCGCCCATGCGTCCGCCTTCCGACGGCGGAAGGGACGCTGCGTCCGTGCGTCCGGACGTCTGAAAAACGGACGCTATTTTGGGGCGGACATTGAGATTCGTCAACCCTGGTAAAAGATAGGAATTATATTAAAATAAAATTTCAGACTATATTTAGGCATGGTCCATTGGCTTTTTGAAAAACTTGAAACTAAGAAAAGTTGGGATAACAATCTTTCATGTCCAAAAATTTATTTGAGATTTCAAGCCTTAGATCTAAAGTTATAAAGCCAATATTGTCTAATTACCATAAAGTCTAGAGGTCAAGGAGATCTTATTCATATTTGCTTGTAAAGTAGTGTCTAAGTTACAGTGGAGTTGCATGTCAATCTTTTTTAAGTCAATTTCTTGTTGCATGACTTCAATGTGATTGAAATGCAGTGATACAAAAGTCTTCTTTGTGGAATGCATGTGCATTCCATCTTTTGAAAGTTGTTTGTAGGCATACACATATATAAAATGTATGCCTCTATTGATAATTATGTTCAATAAACAACTCAAACCTAAGTAAACAATCCTACTTTGATTATTTTGAAAAATAATGTTGAATTATTCAAATTGTATACTACTATAACTTACTAATGTAACAATTTACCGAATAAATAACATGATGGATATGTCAATATAAAATTTAAAAACTAAACTAGTAGATATTAAAATCATTACAAGCAGGGTTGACAAGACGGTCGGACGTCCGGGACGTCCGGACGCGGACTCTGTGCCCGTAGCGTCTGCTGACATTCGCGGACACCGTCTGCCCTGTCCGCCCCATCCGCCCGATTACGGCCGTTCGATCAACACGCGGATTGATTTGGTCCGCATGATCTGGGCGTCCACCTCGGGCCGTCCGCCCCGCCCGTCCGCCTTCCGACGGCAGGAGGGACACTGCGTCCGCTGGCGTTCGGGTTACGGACGCCTTTTTCAAGCGGACGTAGAGATTCGTCAACCTTGATTACAAGGATTTATCCTATTATTGTAAGTGACACTAGTGTTTCTAAATCATAATAATTTTAGTTATTATAGATTAAAATATTCTTGTAATGCACTACTTTCTACAAAAATGTATTTTTTGGAGGTGATAGTTAAGTATTATGAAGTAATTTCCTAAATTCAAATTTTAAATTAAGAAAATCTACATAATTAAAGTCTTAAATGGTTCTAGGATTCCTTGACTTTGACTTCTGTTACACAATCCATACTGTGAAAGTTTCAAATACATTGATTTTAAATAATACAAGGATAAATATTTTAAGAAGGTAATTTTAAGGTCCTTTGATTATTTTCCTAATTTTTCATATTTTGGGATTTTGGTAAAAAAATATTTCTACAACTATGATGAAGCAATTGTTTTCCTAATATTTTATATTTTGAAGTTTTAGTAAAAATGGTTCTACAACTATGATAAAGATTGCACAATTTTATCAAAATATACCATCGTCTTTTTCCCTCCCCTTAACTACACTCCCTTGTATGTGACAAATATACTAGTCACATTTTAGTCAATAGCATAGTGCAGCCTTGCTCGTCTGGACAGAGGCAGATACTAAAAAAAATTTACAAACTGCCCATGATCCTACTACAAGTAACAATTGAGTTGTGTTTTTGTCAGGTCTTAGTGCACACGCTCAATCTGCATGACTTCGTGTTATTGCAACGTAACTACATGGAGTTTGCAATCTTGAACCACAACAAGGAGCTAGCCATGTCATCACACCACTTTCAAAGTCAGCCACCCTAAATCCAATAGTTAGTTGCACATTAGTTAGCATAAGTCATGTTTAAGTGACATATAGGTGAGGAAGTCATCTTCCGTAACTAAATTCTCCATGCCATTCCCTACATTCTCCGATTGATGATGATGTCAACAGAAAACTATGGATGAATAACAGATGTCATTGCTGCTTCATCTCGTAGTCATAGCTCCAATTGCAAAATGATTAGGACGCTACGAGGAGCAAAATTTTGGTGCAATTATGGAGGGACCAATCATAGTGCAATCATTATAGACACCTAATCACATCTGCCAAGTCACATTTATCCCTGATTTCTTGTAGTATCTCAAGCAAAGCAAAATTTGGGATGTTTGCAAAGATGGAATTTGACATCACTCAAGACATCAACACACAGAATTCCTGTATTAAAAAAACATTGTTTTCTTATAGTGACTTAATCACCATAGCTACAAATCTACAACAAAAAAGTTCTATCTCTAAAACAAACACAAAGCTTACTTGACTAGAATGAAAAATCAAAGAAGCCTCAAAGCCTAAGTATCCCAAACTCTAGTTGACAAGAATAAATAGTCAACTCCTACATGGGGTTCTTAAATGACTAAGGTCTCCATAAGAACATAATATGGGTTGAAACCCCAATTTTAGCCCAATAAATAATAAGTTGTGACGTGCTAAACACTATCTAATACCTCATCACCTGACATATTTAATTGTCCTATTAATTATCAAAATCAACAAATTTTCACATTTGATGAAATTACTAGTTATATGGACTTTGTCATTGTCAAGTGGTAGTAGTGATACACGTATTTTTAACATTTGTGTCATTTCTTTTAAACATGTATATTTGGTAGTTGTAACACATGTCATAAGTCACCTACCATGACTCATGGTGGTCTAGAGTCTTTCCACAAGTTAGTATTCGGACCATTATCAAGCGTTGTGTCATAGTAGTAGACTAGTAGTGATGCATTACCTTGCAAACCATCTAAATTGAATGCAATTTTGTGCATTTTAGTTTGTATTGGGGGTTAGTTCTAACTCACTTATGTGCTTAATTTGTATGTAAGAAAAGTGTTAAGACATTGATGGGGTCATTGGCACATCATTTGTAATTCATACTTATGCTTTGGCACATGTTGACATGATTTGATATTAGTGAAATGCACTTGTGTATGACATACAATTACACATTGAAGAGAATTGCTATGATTCAATGACTCAATACTCTTAAATAGAAAACGAAAATGAAATAAGAATAATACACATCATAATTATACTTGCAATCCAAATAAACAAATTACGTAAATAATCCTCAATAGATTGCAATAAATTGTCTATACAATCCAAAGTTAAGTCATATACTATACATTAAAACTTCCTACTCACCACTATTATAATTTATCATTGGCTTTAATTTCCAACGATAGCTTCAATTTTGTAGAACACTTAAGACACAAATCATAGTCAATTTTGAAGGAGCTTTTGCCTTAAAGCATGGTCCCATTATAGGGGTCACTTTGCATTCATCACAAACCACTTCATCATGATCACCTTCAAGACTGGCCAAAGAAATTGGTGATAACAATTCTAATAACATATAGAGTACTAAATTTGGACCAGTTTTCAAAAAAAAATCCATATTGAAGGAATGTACCCCGAATTCTTTGGAAAAGAACTTAAAGAAATAAACCCCACCAAATTAAATTCATTCAAATAATATACCTTCTACACATCCTCTAGAATTGTGACCAAGCTTGAACATCCACTTCAAATCTAGAGTGATCAAAAGAAGATAAAATCACTCCTTCATTTCGCAAAGCCACCAAACCTAAATACCTGCTCAAATCTAGAATGGTCAAGGAAGACAAGTTCCCCACTTCATTTGGCAAGGTTGCCAGCCTTGAATACTACCACTTAAAAAAATTGGTCAGGGAAAACAAGTTCCCACTTCATTTGGCAAGGCCACCAAGCTTAAACACTCATTCAAATCTAGAGTGGCCAAGGAAGACAAGTTCCCTACTTCATTTGACAAGCCTACCAAACTTAAACAACTTCTCAAATCTAGAGTGGTCAAAAGGGACAAATCCTATACTTCTTTGGACAAAGTCACTAAGCTTGGAAATTCTTTCAATTTAAAGTGATCAAAGAAGACTAGTTTTCCACATTATTTCGCAAGGCCACCAAGCTTGAACACCCACTCAAATCTAGATCAGTCAAGGAAGATAAGTTCCCCACTTCATTTGGCAAGGCCACCAAGCTTGAACAATCACTCAAAGAAAGAGTAGACAAGGAAGACAAGCTCCCCACTTCATTTGGCAAGGCCACCAAGCTTGAACACCCTTCCAAAGATAGAGTAGTCAAGGAAGACAAGTTCCCCACTTCATTTGGCAAGGCCACCAAGCTTGAACACCCACTCAATTTGAGAGTGGTCAAGGAAGACAAGTTCCCCACTTCATTTGGCAAGGTCACCAGGCTTGAACACCCACTCAAATCTAGAGTGGTCAAGGAAGACAAGTTCCCTACTTCATTTGGCAAGGCCATCAAGCTTAAACATTCTCTCAAAGATAGAGTGGTCAAGGAAGACAAGTTCCCCACTTCATTTGGCAAGGTCACCAAGCTTGAACACCCACTCAAATTTAGAGTGGTCAAGGAAGACAAGTTCCCCACTTCATTTGGCAAGGCCACCAAGCTTGAACACCCACTCAAATCTAGATCAGTCAAGGAAGACAAGTTCCCTACTTCATTTGGCAAGGCCACCAAGCTTGAACACCCACTCAATTTGAGAGTGGTCAAGGAAGACAAGTTCCCCACTTCATTTGGCAAGGTCACCAGGCTTGAACACCCACTCAAATCTAGAGTGGTCAAGGAAGACAAGTTCCCTACTTCATTTGGCAAGGCCATCAAGCTTAAACACCCTTCCAAAGTTAGAGTGGTCAAGAAAGACAAGTTCCCCACTTCATTTGGCAAGGCCACCAAGCTTGAACACCCACTCAAATCTAGAGTGGTCAAGGAAGACAAGTTCCCCACTTCATTTGGCAAGGCCACCAAGCTTAAACAATCACTCAAAGATAGAGTGGACAAGGAAGACAAGTTCCCCACTTCATTTGGCAAGGCCACCAAGCTTGAACACCCTTCCAAAGATAGAGTGGTCAAGGAAGACAAGTTCCCCATTTCATTTGGCAATGCCACCAAGCTTGAACAGTCTCTCAAATCTAAAGTGGTCAAGGAAGACAAGTTCCCCACTTCATTTGGCAAGGCCACCAAGCTTGAACACCCACTCAAATTTAGATAAGTCAAGGAAGACAAGTTCCCCACTTCATTTGGCAAGGCCACCAAGCTTGAACACCCTTCCAAAGTTAGAGTGGTCAAGGAAGACAAGTTCCCCACTTCATTTGGCAAGGCCACCAAGCTTGAACACCCACTCAAATCTAGAGTGGTCAAGGAAGACAAGTTCCCCACCTCATTTGGCAAGGCTATCAAGCTTAAACACTCTCCCAAAGATAGAGTGGTGAAGGAAGACAAGTTCCCCACTTCATTTGGCAATGCCACCAAGCTTGAACAGTCTCTCAAATCTAAAGTGATCAAGGAAGACAAGTTCCCCACTTCATTTGGCAAGGCCACCAAGCTTGACCAATCACTCAAAGATAGAGTGGACAAGGAAGACAAGTTCTCCACTTCATTTGGCAAGGCCACCAAGCTTGAATAGTCTCTCAAATCTAAAGTGGTCAAGGAAGATAAGTTCCCCACTTCATTTGGCAAGGCCACCAAGCTTGAACACCCACTCAAAGATAGAGTGGTCAAGGAAGACAAGCTCCCCACTTCATTTGGCAAGGCCACCAAGCTTGAACACCCACTCAAATATAGAATGGTCAAGGAAGACAAGTTCCCCACTTCATTTGGCAAGGCCACCAAGCTTGAACACCGCCACATATAAAGAGTGGTCAAGGAAGACAAGTTCCCCACTTCATTTGGCAAGGCCACCAACCTTAAACACCCTTCCAAATCTAGAGTGGTCAAGGACGACAAGTTCCCCACTTCATTTGGCAAGGCCACCAAGCTTGAACAATCACTCAAAAATAGAGTGGACAAGGAAGACAAGTTCCCCACTTCATTTGGCAAGGCCACCAAGCTTGAACACCCTTCCAAAGATAGAGTGGTGAAGGACGACAAGTTCCCCACTTCATTTGGCAATGCCACCAAGCTTGAACAGTCTCTCAAATCTAAAGTGGTCAAGGAAGACAAGTTCCCCACCTCATTTGGCAAGGCCATCAAGCTTAAACATTCTCTCAAATATAAAGTGGTCAAGGAAGACAAGTTCCCCACTTCATTTGGCAAGGCCACCAAGCTTGAACATTCTTTCAATTTGAGAGTGGTTAAGGAAGACAAGTTCCCCACTTCATTTAGCAAGGCCACCAAGCTTGAAAAATCACTCAAAGATAGAGTGGTCAAGGATGGCAAGTTCCCCACTTCATTTGGCAAGGCCACCAAGCTTGAACACCCTTCCAAATCTAGAGTGGTCAAGGATGACAAGTTCCCCACTTCATCTGGCAAGGTCACCAAGCTTGAACACCACCTCAAATCTAGAGTGGTCAAGGAAGACAAGTTCCCCACTTCATTTGGCAAGGCCACCAAGCTTGAACACCCACTCAAAGATAGAGTGGACAAGGAAGACAAGTTCCCCACTTCATTTGGCAAGGCCGCCAAGCTTGAACACCCACTCAGAGATAGAGTGGTCAAGGAAGACAAGTTCCCCACTTTATTTGGCAAGGCCACCAAGCTTGAACAATCACTCAAAGATAGAGTAGTCAAGGAAGACAAGTTCCCCACTTCATTTGGCAAGGCCACCAAGCTTAAACACCCTTCCAAATCTAGAGTGGTCAAGGACGACAAGTTCCCCACTTCATCTGGCAAGGTCACCAAGCTTGAACACCACCTCAAATCTAGAGTGGTCAAGGAAGACAAGTTCCCCACTTCATTTGGCAAGGCCACCAAGCTTGAACACCACCATATATAAAGAGTGGTCAAGGAAGACAAGTTCCCCACTTCATTTGGCAAGGCCACCAAGCTTGAACACCCACTCAAATTTAGATAAGTCAAGGAAGACAAGTTCCCCACTTCATTTGGCAAGGCCGCCAAGCTTGAACACCCACTCAAATTTAGATAAGTCAAGGAAGACAAGTTCCCCACTTCATTTGGCAAGGCCACCAAGCTTGAACAACCAATCAAAGATAGAGTGGTCAAGGAAGACAAGTTCCCCACTTCATTTGGCAAGGCCACCAAGCTTGAACATCCACTCAAATCTAGATCAGTCAACGAAGATAAGTTCACCACTTCATTTGGCAAGGCCACCAAGCTTGAACACCCTTCCAAATCTAGAGTGGTCAAGGAAGACAAGTTCCCCACTTCATTTGGCAAGGCCACCAAGCTTGAACAACCAATCAAAGATAGAGTGGTCAAGGAAGACAAGTTCCCCACTTCAATTGGCAAGGCTACCAAGTTTTTACAAAAACTGAGATTTAGTCTCAATAGGGAATGACTTGATGCAAAGTTGTTGGGTAATTGTTCAAGGAATTCAAGTCCTATTAGATCGAGAATTTTCAATGATGCGTGAGTGCCGCAGAGGTCTAATATTCCGTTTTGCAAGTTATTTGTAATATGTGTTGGAAGTGTTTGTGGCCATTCAATCGATTGTCCATTGGTTCCTATTATAAATGCTTCCAACCGAGAACATTGTTTAGATAGTTCAAGTAATAAACCCAAGTTGTCAAGATGTGCTTTAGAAACATCCAAAGCGGTCACGAAAATCAAGACACGAAGGTTTTGAAAGTCAAAGCTTTTGACTTGTTTGACTACAGTTCCTTGTCCACAAATGCCTTCAAGACCTTCAAAGTCTTGTTGAATCCTAGTCCCTTGCAAAGAAATACCTTCCAAAACCTCAACATCCTGCATTCAAAAAAACTTTGTTTAAGATGTATTACATCATTCTCTAGAGGCTTAAAATGAAAATTGATTTTGTTCGCACATTTCCAAATTCATGATTCTTGAAAGAATTTGGATTGGAATGTTTACAAATTGAATTCAAAAGTATACTAATGAGCACATATATCATGCCCACATGCACTATTAAGAGATTACCTTGCTTGTAAATCCACTTTTTAGAATCATGGATGCCTTCCAAACTCTTGAACCTTCAGCAATCCTTCGTCCCATGTCGCGGAGTTGGTCATGCATTTCAAGAATGTTACCATCTTCGTTGACCTTCAACAATGACATGTCGATCAATCTATCCAATTCATCCATTGGAAGGATGCCATTCTTGGACCACATGCATAAAATAGTCTCTTTTGACATGCCAGATGGATATGCATCTCTACAAAAGAAACAAGCCACGTCCAAGAACATATTCTTCTCCACACCATCGTTCAATCCATCATAGCTTATTTTCAAGGTGTTCCAAATTTCTTCATCACCATCCAAATTCCTCCCTCTTGCCATCCTTTGCAATGCACGTTCCCAACTTTGCAACTTCTCTTTATTGCGGAGAAATGAACCCATGACTTTCAAACTCAAAGGCAAGCCCTTGCAAGCTCTCACAACATGCTTGCGATAGGACTCAAAGTCTAGTGATAAAGGACCTACACCCCAAGAAAGGTGAGTGGTAAAAAGCTTTGTTGCCGCCTTTTCATCCAACAACTCCACTGCCAACCTCCCTTCAATGCCCACAAATGATTTTATTGTGCTCCACTTGCGAGTCGTGAGAATGATTGTGGTACCCTTGCTAGCTTGTACAATATGGACAGGTACAATATTATGCACCAAGGCTTCTTCCTTGACATCATCCAATATTAAGAGAACATTCTTTGCAACCAAGATTTCATTCATCATCCCTTGTGCATCTACCAAATCCTTGGGTTTCCGATCATTCCCCAGTTTGGGTAAGATCTCACAAAGCATGTTGTATGAACTTTCAGCTTGACTTTCAGAGATTGCGGATTGTGAAACAAAGCAAGAAGCATCGTATAAGGATTTCACTTTGGTATCACCAAGTATTGCTTTTGCTAGTGTGGTCTTGCCAATTCCACCCATGCCGACAATCCCAATATAATTTAGTTGCAAAAGCGCTTTCGCTTTAGACAATTGATGTTCCAAATCAACAAGATCTTCTTTTGCATATAGAATTTGCTCTTTCACCTATACAAATACAAAAGTCATATTTACTAAATTGGTCTCAAATAAATCAAACATTACTTTGAAAACCACAATGTCAAGTATCAAAGGAAAGTACAAAAAGCACACATTACTATATGAGTTTTGTACTTAAGTAATCTCATACCTTTGGGACATGGTCTACAATGGGCTCAGAATCTCTTAAGGAACAAGGTGGACCAAATTGTGGGACCATCTCACATGAAAATGTTCCCTTCCAAAAAGACTTCTTTAATTGGATGAGCCTTTCACAAATGTTGGAAAATATTGGTCGTTGAAGAGGTTCTTGAGACCAACATTCTTGGATTAAGTTCGTGAGTTCTTTGCAATTGTTGGGTAGCTCCGGTCGCAAGCTTTCACTACTAGTACTGCCATGTGAAGGTGCATTTTGAGCACGAAAATCTTTTGGTTCCAAACCATAATATGGAATTTTTCCGGATAGAATCTCAGAACATATCATGGCAAATGACCATGCATCAGCTCGAAATGGATGCAATGGAGTTTTGCTTCCCTTGATTATTTCATGAGACATATACCTTGGTGTTCCAACTATATATTTTGATGGTTTTGGATTCTTTGCATTGCTACACACTTCCAATAAAGAAGTTCCGTAATCCATGACCTTAAATATGAGATGAGAATCCAAACCCTCCATCAATATTGAACTTGACAACACATTATCAGGTTTCAAATCAAGATGAGCAACTTGCATGTCGTGAAGATAATACACACCCTTTGCAATTTGGAGCATGATGTCAATTGCAAGACCATAAGGAATAGGTCTTTTTGCTCTCTTCAATATGGTAGACAAGTTTGAATCCATCAACTCCATCACCAAATGCATCTCACCAATTTCATCACTTGTTTGGGTAATCCCAAAACCAAAATATTGAACAAGCTTTTTCAACATTTGAAACACGCTTGATTTCTTCAATTGCATCACCAAATGCATTGCGCCAATCCCATCTTCCTTCATATTCTCATCAATTCTTTTGCTGATCCCACAACCAAAAAATTGGACAAGATTTGGATGGCTCAAGCCTGCCAAAATGCCAGCTTCTTTTCGACAATTCAAGAGATATTCAAGGTCACCTTTTAAAACTTTCGTAGCACATGGAAGGCCAAACCAATTTGATCTATACACATCTCCATAACTTCCAATTTTTTGGATTAATTTTGGTGGTTTGAAGTCATTAGGAACTTCCAAAGCATCCAAGTCTCCACCATCAACTCGATCCAAATTTCTCAATCTCAACAACAAATGTTGCACCAATTCATAGTCCTTAGAGACTCCGCCTTGAAGTGCAAGTTCAAGCTTTTTCTTTAGTTCTTCTCCATCTTGAAGGACTTGCTCATAGGTACATGCATCAAATTGAATAGGAAGAATATCATTTGATGGATTCAAATGGTGGAATAAGTATATATCCCTCGCCGTATCATAACAACACTTCATTTCTAAAAGCAACTCACGAAAAGTCTCTTTGTTTTGAAGTTGAAATATAGCCGAATGACACCATTGCCCTTGCTCAATGCAACTTCTTCCCACAACCTCCACTTTCTTTTGGAGAAAACACAATTCATCAAAAACACATTGGAACTTGAGATCCCCAGTAGCACTTGACAGCATTTTGTCGATCCCCTTCATAGCCGATATGAATTTGCCAAAAAGATGAATGCATTGATTTTTATTCAAGACTTTTGTCTTTGGAGATGCTTCCATATCCTTCAAGAATTTTTCTAGACTTGGTATAACATTGCAAAGTCTCTTACAATGCTCACTTTGAACTTGTAAGAAATCCTTGTCTTTTCTGCAAGGTGCTTAAAACCTTTTGTCAACAAGATATCTTGATAGGATACAAAGTCATAGCAATTCCCTATAATATAGATATAAATAACCAAACATGACCTTCAAACATTGTTTACTAAGATAGTGATCTACCTAATGCATCTTAAATACATATTTTTGTGTTTGGTCATTAACATAAATGCTTAAAACTCAATATAAATCAAATAGAAAACTATACAAAAAACTTTGTGATTTGAACACTTTTGTATTCTAAAATGCACTTTTCAATCACCAACACTTGCAAGAGAACATTTATGCTCACCTAGTAGACCATGCAAAACCCATGTATTTCCAAAAGCTTGCCATCGTGAAGAAGCTTGCCATCCACACCAAGAAGCGAGCCATTTCTTACCACAAATGGAATAAACTACCAATATTCTACAGTAGCTTCAAAAACAATCCAAAAAAAGTAATTAGAACACAACATCCAAATATGTTAATATAACAAGGTCCTAAGAAGATTTCAATTAGCTCATACATTAAAAACTATCTCATATAAAGAGTAGTATCAAATCCATTATGTGTTTCTGATGCAAATCTAATATTACACAATAAAATTAAACTAAAAGATATTATTTTTTCATTGAATATTTGTCAATATTGCAAGAGCAATATGGTGATGAACATTATCCTTTGAAAGAAATTTAGAGAGCCATGTCTAGGACATTGTATTTGTCTCATAGAATTCAAATTATTATCTACTAAATTAAAAGAAGACATACACTAATGGATGGGAATTCAACAATGATCATCTATTTTTTAATTTCATTTCAACATGTAAATGTTATGATGCTCAAATACACTACCATAAACAACAACCAAGTGCTAATTTTGTAACTTTTTAGACATGTTGGAGGTACAAAATTAAATCAAATTGGGAGTTTCAAGAATCATTGGACCAATATAAGTATAAAGATAAACTTTTGTCACTTATTTATTTGATTCATTTAACTTCTGTGTCAAATAAACAAAAAAATCACAACTTTATGAACGTAATCACAAGATTGGCTTTCAAAAACTCCACTAGAAGATGATTTAAATTTAGAAATATACAACAAAAGATGATAGAAATTAGATTACAAACTAGGACAAAAAAAGAAGTCATCATTGTAGCATTAGTTATGCTTGATGTCCTTGATCTAGAATCATACAACTTTTCAAATCTTGAATACCATATTGGTTTTCACTCATCCAAAAAAAATCCTTATCCAATTGGGTCAAACTACACTCAAAGGTACCAATACCATTACTTTTCCATGACTAGAACAACAATCCTTCTTTTAACTTTTAAAGCTCTAATTTACTTTCATGTTGTTATTTTTCAATACATTTAAGGATGAATACTATTGCAATACTCCCCATTAATAAGTAGGAGAAAAAATTTCATAGGTAAAATCCTCAAAAGGACGTAAATCATTAGCTACAAGGCTAAATTTAGTGTTATATTACAATATAATACTTCAAAAAGATATTTTAATCCAATTTTTTTGTACTTTTGAAGTATACAACTATTCAAAAATATTTTTAGTAATTAGTCTTAGACACAAAATAGTGTAATTTTTTAATTGATTGATTGATTATGGACAAATTACTAATTTATTCTTAAAAGAATTTAAACATTCAATTCGAAAAATAGCTTATATAGGGACCTTGAGGTGAATAATATATACATTTTTTGTTCTAACACAATCAACATTTAGACTAGTGTGCCCTATACCGTTGCCACAATCAAAACAAAAGTACAAAGCAAATTTTCTGATTTTTTTAATTTATATGAACTTCAAAATTCTATAACTTTCACATTATTGGTCGGAATGCCACAAAAAAAAGTTGTGCACCCCTCACCAAGAGCTTTCTAAAAATGCTAGGAATTCAACCAAGGAACTCACATTTTAAGAGATCTCAATGTAATAAACAAACAAGAAAAAACTTTCATTATTTGGATATTATTTTTTAAACTTCAAAAGGATGTTCATATGTTTGTACTTCTAAATATTATAGAAAATGAAAAAGTATTCAAATTATAACAAAAGAGTCTTTTTCTGCTCTATCATATGATTATATATACATGAGAATTTGGGGATTCAATTACATTATTATTCATAAGAAATTAGACCCCTTTTCTACTATTAAAAAACCTAACATGTTGACATGTGAAGTTTAATTGGAACTTTAGTGAAGAATGTATTATTTTTTATGAACAAAAAAATATTAGCCTTAATATGACTTGAAGTACTAGTAAAAAAGGACTAAACTACTTAGAATTAAAAGATTATTTTCTTAAAACAATAGCTCGAAAGAAGTTACATTGTAGATTTGATTGGGTTTAACTCCATATTTAGTACTTACATTTGAAGGTGATTTGACCCAATTCCAATATAACAAGATAATTTGCAACTCCAATCCATTAAAATTAATATTTCCCCAATACCTTACACAGGTTTATACTAAATCAACATTGTCCCACTAGCATATATATATTCTCCAAAGGCCATCCTACTTTCAAATTCCATGTTTCAAAAATTGAAACATAAATCGACATAGTCATTGTCTAGTTTATACAACTCATATTAACGGCAATATCATATGATAAAAGTTGACTCAAATTTCTTCAAAAACTAAATTATCAATATTTCAAACCAAATCTTAAACTTATGGGAAGGTGTGGGATAAAATTATTATCAAATTAGAAAGGCAACAAAACTTTCATCAAACAAGTTGTATTGATTTTTTCAAACTAATCAAATGTCAATGACTTTCTATCACAAAATCACAAATGCCTCATAACATGTATTTGAAGATGAAATTTCCTACAACACATGAAGGCTAAAGAAGTTTAGTATTTGCTTAAAGATAATGTCTTCCCTTTGGAAGGGCAAACCTATTACATTTCCTAATCAAAGGAGAAAAATGATTCTAAAATAAAGGTATACATTGGACTATTCAATGAACCAACAAACATTACAAGATAGGGATGCTTTTGAAACTTCTCAATCCAACTTCAAAAATTCATAACTATTTTGGAGAGATCAAAAAACATAAGTAAAAGTGGGGTAGATATAACTTTTGTTTATATTCCAATATTCTACTAGCACAATGAATGTACCTTAAGTTATAAACACATGCTCAAATTCAAACCCTAGATACAAACAAAATCATTTAAAAACAAAAAAATTTGGCTAGAACAAAATTGGGTTAAAACAAGTACCATTTGCTATACAAAAGGACCTACAACTTCATTTCATACATTGTGTTGATTGATAATTAACCTTGCAAGGACATTGCAACCAAATAATGGCCAATAGATAACTTCTCAAATCACTAAAAATGAAGGATGCACCTATTGCTCCAAAAATCAAATACCTTAGTGATAAGTTTCATCCTTCTAGGACTAAACATGAACATGAAATTTCACTCATAGATACTAGTCCTAATTAAAATATTAGATTATTATTTAATTCCCCTTGTAATAATTTGCAATACATATTCATTTAAAAAAAAAATTCAAATCTATTGAAGACAATGGACCTAATTTTAAGGCAATTGAAGCATGGATATCCTAAGAAAAATTCAAGTCAATTCCTTGACCTAAATTTATATACTAATCAATATTCACTTACAAAGCCATGACCACCATCATACCTCTACTATTGCCTTTTTTCATTAGAATATGTGCACCAACATGTGACACTCCAAAGATTTATTATACATACAATGATGTAACTTCTTAAATACTTCAAATCAAAGTATAAAATGATGCCCTTAGGAGCCAATATTTCAAAAGAATGCAATAGGATTTAAACTTTATTGGTAGTTGACACCAATTAATGCAAAACCAATCAAATAAGATTTTCAAGTGGAGCATTTAAATACATGTTGCAATTGATTGTATCTATGCTATCCACCATGTACAATAGTGACTATCCCTAGTCTCACGATTTTGCAACAAATGAATTTGTACATTACAATTTCAAATGCATTGCCATTTCTGAGAAGATAACAAGTGCAATGCTTGATATAGAGTGTTTTTGGATCTTATCTTACCTCGTAAATTATAAGACTTTCAATCTCAAGCTCTGTCAAAGATCACTTGACATCATAAGAGACCCGAGATAAATGAAATATGAAGTCTAGCTTTCTCCACCACTCTTTGCAAATATGTCCAAAGCTCGTCAATATTCACACTCCTGCCCTACTATTCTAGTAGCAAGTTTGATCATCCCTGTAACATTGCAACCATCCATTCAATCTACCAAATTCTCGCACCAATTTGCCAATCATTGTATGCTCTAGGACTCACTATGAGACACACTGTATTTAGCAAATTCACCCATGAAAGAGCACCAACCCTCTATTGAAAAGTTTTTTGCACACTCTACCTATGGTCAACCTGGATTTCCTCTTTCCAACGGAAATAGGCCTCTTACCACATAGTAGCCGCACAACACACAAACTCCAAGAGCAATTGCGAAGTTTAGAACATTGCAATAGGAACAAATGTATTTTAATTGAATGGTATATAGTTCAAGTCTAAACAACATCTGAAATTTGGATGAGAAAAAGGAATTTCATAGATATGGATGAAATCCAAATAAGCTTAGGATGAATGATTGGAAGATTTCAAGAATGGATGAAGTGTTTAATTAAAGCCCATTGTGGTACATTCAAGAATGCCATTTTCAGCACATCGAGTTCAAGCGAGTTGTACAAAGCAAGGAGCCATGACTTCGAGAAGAATTATGGAGCTCATTTTTTGTGATGTCAAGCTACTTGGAAGACTTCAAGTGTTCGGGGCTTCATTTATATACTAGGTAACTATTCCCCTTAGCTAAATATTCCATTGACATTTCACAAATTCTTGAATCGCTGATAGACAATTAGACAAGATTCCAAAATCTAGTTAAAGTTTGCAAGGGCAAGATCGGGCACCAATAGTCCAATAAGTTGATGATGAAATCCCAATGTCAGAAGAAGATAAGTAATTAGGGTGGGACTTATATTAGCATGGAAGTTTGTCGACTTATGAACTGTTCCAGTGATGGGATTGGAATTCAAATCAGTGATAAGTAATTAGTGATCAGAAAATTAAGCCCAAAATGTATATTGGAGCACATCACCGCACTCCCTTTCCAGGTTCAGCACGTTGTTGTTACTCAACAACCTAGAGCATGCTAGACACGTAAACCTTGAATCAAGGCCATTGCGCATGGAAACTTACCAAGAGCAGGACCTCTTCCACTTTGGGCCATTCAGAAAACGCCTACACAAAAACAAATAACAGGTGCAAAAAAAGTTTTAACTTAAAAGCTCAAGAATAAGAGTACAACAATCACTAATGCTGCACTATACAGTGAAAAGATGCAAACATGTTTTTGATTTATCCCCTGCACTTTCAATTTTCGAAAATCACAAACCATCGATCTACTCATAGAAAAAAAAAATTGAAAGTAATCCCCAAACCATCCATTTGCGATACAAATACAAGGTTCGAATACAGATATGGGATATGAATACAAATACAAACACAATACAGAGGACGTACATTGATATACAATACCGACAGGAATGCGATGGAAAACAAATACAAAGTACATACATTGATATATGTTATGAATACGGATACGATGGAATACAAATATAGATGTCGTACATTGATACAAGATATGGATATGGATACGAGGGAATAGCAATCCCATATCGATTGGAGATCCCATTTTCACTCTAGAATTACAAATAGAGTGGGTCAGTGTGTTTAGATTGGGTGTGGAATTGGGTTTGGGTTGGGTTCGAATTAGGAATTGAAAAAAATAATGTTATTCTAGGGGGTAGGGGAGTAATAAAATTGAAAAATCCACTGTCCAATAACATATTGCCTCACTATGCACTCAAAAGACAGGGGACTACTGGGCGGCAGACCCATAAAATTCTACTCGAACGCAACGACCAAACACACAACCACCTCGCGAAAACAACGAAGATAGAAAGCTTGAAGCGAAACCTTAACTACTAACATTACAAACGGCTGCAAAGCTCACACTTCAATTAATCACAACTAGGACACTCGTCCACAGAAGTGGTACTTCCAAATCACAAGGCTCTTTCTACTTCACACTTGAAGCCAGAGCAAGAATAACAAAAACAACAGGAGCTTCTACAAAACGGAAACAGAAACTCACCATAATCATCAGCAAAGGAAGGCCGACGCTTGCAGCAGCGGCAGACCACCCAACAAGGCCAGCGGGCTTGAAACAACAACAGCGAAACTTGAAACCCAAAGCCACCACCTTGGAAACCCTAGTCGTTGGTCCTTACCTGCAATACCATCCAGAAACGGAGAGTTCATGCAAACGGAAAGTTCATCTAAACAGTTTTGGGAACGAAATGGATCGCGATGGGATCAAAATTTAGTGTCATTGCAGCGACTGCACACTATGTGGTAAAGGGCAGAAGAGGGCTGCAAGGAATATTAACTACATTTCAGCCTCATTGCCTTTAAGTTACCATACAAAATTTAGGACCCAAACTTTGTGCTTTCGGTTCGGGAAGGTGCCATTTGATAGTCACGTCAAATTTCAGAGCATGCACGTTTCTATTTTATTGTGCAGAAGGATTTGAACTTAGTCTAACTTACGTGCTGATTGGCAAGTTCACTCTGATCCTGATTGCAATACAAAAGTCATACACGAGACCCAAGCAACCAAGAGCCTACCCAAACTAGGAACGTCTAGAAAAGCGCTATCAAGCTAGATGCAAAAGTCATTCACACAGTATCCCAAAACGACACACTAAGATGCTCCTGAAATGCTATCCAAGCTCAACCAAACCTAGATGCCGTATGACCAAGGGAACCACACTCAGTCTCCCACTTGAACGCATTCCTACAAGCAGATACCTGACTGCCGTGAGGATCCAAGAGCATTGAGGGTCGTCTCTGTGGCTTGTAAGACACTCCAACGACAAAATGTCTGACGCAGCAGAGAACAACTTCACAGGGCAAATACAACGTCACATGCATGACAGCAGGGCTTCGTCTGATCCTCCTTGTGTGTATAAGCTCAGAGGACAAAGCCGCGGAGACGCCATAGCTCCAAAACTGCCAACAAGCAGACGCAGACAGGACGCAGAGAAGGCAAGAGTAGACAAGTTGCAAAGGCTGAGGTCTGGGGAAGTTGATGGGGTCGCCAGTCAATGCCCGACCGGAAGCCCGGGATTTCGGTGGGGTCGTTGCGGGCTGGGAGTGGCAAAAATGGTACCATTAATGAGGTGTCAGCCGTCCCACGGGAAGAACACTGTTGAACGTGGACGACGTCAGCAAGAGGACTATTTCCTGCTGCGTGGGATCCGTGTGAGCCAGGGCTGGCCACCACGGAGAGCTTAAGTTCATACATCTCGTGATTCAGTTCTGGTCTGGTGTTTAGTTTTCTTCAACGCAGGGGAAAACGTACTGCAGGTTCATTCCGCCGATGAGGGTACTGTACCTCAGAAAGAAAGAGGGTTTCAGTTACCGCCAGCAAAGTTATGGAAAACCTTGATCGTCAACGAGTTTTATCCAACACACAATCTACTTATTTAAAGATTGGAGAAGCTAGTCTTCAAACTTGGAATACCTACCTAGTCGTAGGGCCAAGTTAAGAAATATAAACATCAAAAGCCAGGATCAATTCCCAAAATTGACAGAATAAAATTTTTTTGGTCCAGTGGCGGACATGATTTGGTAGCACTTGGCCAAGACCGACGGAGGAGAGCTTGTTTATATACTAAAATCCATATGTCACCAAGAACTTTTAAAGAGTATGGAACAATTTGAAGATGAGAGCTTGTTCACTAATTGACAAAATGTAGAATTTGTGTTAAAAGTAGAATTTTAGACCTCGTTTAGGCGTAGTTGAAGAAGTTCTTTCAAAAAACTTTGGACTAAGAAAAGTTGGGAATTTAAGACAATTTTCATCTCCAAAAATCAGTTTGAGATTTATAATCTCCAATCAAAAGTTATGAGCAAATTTCAAAAGATGTTTGAAAATGTCAAAAAAATTCCCTTCCAACTCTTCTTTCACATTTGTTCATAACTTTTGACCAATGATTCAAAATATGAAACGGATTTTTGGAGGTGAAAATTGTCTAAATTCTCAACTTCCCTTAGTTCAGAGTTTGTTTGTTTTTTTAATTCTTCAACTATGTTTAAATGAGGTCTGAAATTTTGCTTCAAACACAAATCCTTTGTTTTCACGTAATCACGATTGTTTGAGTTCGTACTAATTCTAATTCACATATCCCACATCAGTTGGTCTACCTCCTACCACCCCATGTGTATATATAAAGCTTCTCTTTGACATGAAACAACATGTCAACTAATGTGTGGTAGATTCTGAAGAAAATGATTTGTAAGATGAGTTTCTTCTAATCAAATTCCTACCTCAAATAGTTTCTGATTGCCATAAAATTAAAGTGTAAAAAATTGAGCTTCTTGTCGCTTTTTGGCTGGGCCGCGGTGCTGTTGGCCGGGCTGCCGTGGGGCACAAGAGCTTGCTGCTGGCCGGCAGAGAGGCACATGGCAGATTGTGACTTGACGAATGAAAATTTTGGCCACCTCATCAACTATTGTTTATGGCTTCAAAAAGAGGGAACGACCAGAGAGCATCCAGGGAAGATCCCCCTTGAAGAAGGAAATGCTATCTGAATTGTCGTCCAAGTAAGAAGAAGAAATGCAATAGAGAGCTCCACACAATGGAGAACTAGAATCGCTGTCAAAATGCAACTACCGTTTGAGTGAGTTCTATGGGGTCAGTTGGTGATGGTGGAAGAAGAAAGATGAAACAAAAAAGTGCAAGAAAGACCCAATTTCTACACATGTAGAAAAATCATCAGAGACTGTAACACCTCTATTGTTTCAAGAAATACTCATGTGCTGCAAATTAAAACCCTCAAACACTTGGCCGAGCGAAAAGAATCAAGGGGGACTAAACTCAAATTCTAAATACGAAGCAGAAAGTTCAAGTATGCAATGACAATAGGTCGCGTTCTAGAGATAATTAACTACGTTAACAGACCTGTGTCAATGTAGTAATACTAGTTGCCAGTTTAGAGTGCTTTTCGCAATAATTTGAGAAGCTCATGTTTGCTGAAGATGTTAGTCATTCTAAGCAGTCTTAAGTATTTTTAACTTGCATGTTTGTTTGAAGTAGTGGCTTTAAGTTAATTACATGGTTCTTAATGACGTTTGTGGTCCGAATTTAAAGTGTTTCAGATCTGCAGGCTGCTATGTGCATCATTGAGAGTTACATTCTCCTTGGAGGGGTTGATTTTGTGAGGTTGCATGCAAGTGATGTAGTGAATATCTTTGAGAGTGTTGTTGGGAATGTAAAAGAGAGGGGAATGTTGTGTACCTTCCCTGTTATCTACTCCCTCATTTAGGTGCAATATTGAACCACTACTTTGTCTTTTGGTCTGTTCAATCTGTGAAGACCTGGTTTATCATACCGATGAATAAACAGTCATGGAAGTATCCACTTCTAGTGTATGTACAATATTGGTGTGCTTTGCATTTATTTGAAGTTTAGTTATGGAGGACACTGTTTCTTATGTTTGATTGTGTTGTACATGTTCGTAAAATATCATGTGTCATGTTACAGTGTTTTCTTGTAGATGCACCTATCTTTTCGGAAGGAACTTTGTAGGTACAGGTTTTATGCCATCCTATGGAAGAAATACAGTTAATCTTTTTCAAGTGGAGTCTTCTTGCTTGCAAGTGCGACCGAATCACTGTTAATATTTTGTGATGTTCACGATTTGTTATTCATTTAAGGGAGAATTCATATCAAGCTTTCACTCGTTGTAAATGTTTTGGAGTGTGTTAAAGAGATTCATCCCAAAAATTATGAGCTTGCAAATTCTGTCAGCAAATTATGAACTTGCTTTGCCACCGCAGCATAGATTTGGATGCTCAAACTTAATTACAAGAGCAAGAGACACACCTATAATGCTTTTGATAAGGGTGAATGACACCCTGAATGCTAGATTGTGATCAGATTCTAGCGTCCTAACCAACAAGTGGTGTTCTGGAGAAGACGCATGAAAGGCAATTTGCATTCTTTAAGTTAGTCTCGCATTCTACTAACTTACGCCATTGTGAGAATTGAGATCCATTACGGCTCCTAGCCTCCCCAAGTCCCAGGCCAATGCTTTTTACAGGGCCCCACTGGATCCGAACCTCCAGTTCTGTACAGCGGATGAGACAAATTGCGAAAATTTGTTGTTCTATCAGGATGATGACCTATTTTCAACCACTTAAGCAATGCAGCCTCTCTGCGGCCGGGGGGAGGTTGAGGAGAAAATTTCCAAGTATATAGAAATAGATTTAAGAAGGATTTCATAATTTTTGACATTTTTTCCCTCAAAAACAAAATTATCATAAATTTTTTTCATGAAGATTCTCTTTGTCCCATTCTCGATCCATAGGCAAACATAGTCTGGTTACAAAATTGATGGAGGTGATTGTTGTGGCTTTTTATGTACATGTTGGGATCATTTTATACTTTCAATGTACACCTCTTAGACATTTTCACTGCTCTTACATTTGTGAGCTGTCACCTACAATACGACTGATTGGAAATGCAACAGCCTAAGTTGTGATGTTGGTCAAAAATGGGTGGTCTCCTTCAAGGTTTCGTTGTCCTGTGTAGATCTTGGTTCGCGGTAGTATGTCCAAATTTGCTCAAATTTGCTCCAACTTTATAAATTTATTAATTCATGGATGGGATCCTTAGGTGGCTCCATGAATTGTCCAAAAATACTTAGTGGGTGATGGATGGAAGTGTACAATAGAAACTCCTTTGCCCAATCATCAAATGTCATTTTTCATTTTTCTAATTCAAAAATATTTCTAGAAAATGTAGGTGTTCATTCATAGAGAGAACCAAAGTGATGACTTTAAAGAACTGCCATTTTCTGTCTACTTGATGCAAGAATGCAACACTTTGCTAGGGTTTGGACATTCATATTGTGCACATAAAATACTAGATATAAAGGATAATCCTAGAAGGACGCCAATCATGCCACGGATAATTAGTGTCTCATGTATGAAAGAGAATCCTTCTATATAAGACAAAAGTACAAATGTTTTTCTTGGAATTTTGTATGAAAAGGAGAGGTTTTGCATAATATTTTGACATTCACTAAGTGTTCTTGGGTTGTTTTAAGCAAACAATTCACACAATACCCGAAAGAATGATTACCTTCTTATTGACTTGTCTATTTGAAGTTATTAAGTTAAGGATTCAAGATTCGGTCTAATTGTAAAAAGTTTGTAAAAGTGCAATTATTCTACAATGCTATGGATTATTCTATTAAATTTTCAAATACATTCGTTTCATAAGGTGCATGTGGGAATTCAAAACAAATATTCATTTTCAACTATGAACCTTCACATTAATATGGCCTCTTATAATTTATGTAGTTTACAATATACTCTATATTTTGTGAGGAATTTCATTTTCTTGAAGTGGAAGTATATCATTGGTCTATTAAAACTAGTGACTACTACATTAATGTCCATTTTATATTTATATTGCATAAAAGATGACCAATGATTAATTATTTAGTGTTTATTATAATAGCTTGAAACTCCACAAAATAGAAATAAATAAATTATTATTATTGTTATTATCATTATCATTATCATTATTATTATTCATGTCTTATAAAGTAGCTTTGTCAAAACATTATTAATAATTAGGTGGATGTTTCCCATTGTAAATATCTAAATGAATTTCTTTTTTGCACTTGTGACACTCTTAGATAGAAGCAAATAGTAACCAACAAATTGCACATGTTTCAATGGCATTGCTCACTAAAGATACCACACCTACATGAGTTGGAATTGTTTTCAAGTAATTGCAACTAATTGTGAGACCTTTTTCTAAAATTGTCTTCTGAATATTCTTGCCAAAAATGTACAACCTCTACTCATGAGAGCATAGCTAGGATTGAAATTGGAAATTTCTGTTTTCAATACTTTGAGCACTCATAGTTTATTCACAATAGGTCCAAATATTTCATTTTAAGAAAATATAGAGTCCTCTTTTGGACTCTCAACAAGACTTTTTAGAGTTCAATAATAGGAAGGATGCTCAAATCCTTATTTAGACTATTTGAAGTTTTACTTCAATGAAAATAATGATTCTTAACATTTTTGTCAACAACATGGTGACACCATTATTAAAATCAGAATAAAAGCCATATCCATCTTCTTTTTTTTTTCTCTTTTCTTCTTTTCATTCTAGAAAGCCATCTTTTCCTAAAAAAAACATTGTCTTGGAGTGAATGACTTGAACAACTTTTAATTAGTGTGGGTTTATAAGTCAAATCCTAGTTGTTGAAAAGATTCATAAGTTAGCAGTTTTAGAATACCAAGCTTAGATCAAAATCACCTAATGAAACACAAATAAGTGTGAGACAAATCCTCCATCAATTTTTTACTTCCATTTCTACTTTCATTCTATGCCATCATCACTCTATTTGATTAAAAGACTGTATATATGATACACGGCAATAAATTAAAAAAAACTTATTTCCGTTTAGACCATGAAAGTGCATTGTCTCTTCCTTTGTTGGATTTTCGTGCAAATGTAGATTTTGATTTTTTTATAAAAAAAAGGTATACAATCTATTTCCGACTAGGGTTCCATTTGTACAATACAAAGTAACCTATTTTCGACCAAGGGAATATGATGTGGTTTTAGCAACTTGGAGAATGTCTAACAAATAACACATTAACACCTAATGAAGTTGTTAAGATTAGTTTATAGCTTTGCATTTCTTAAAAATAGGTTCTTTAATACATTGAGAATGGGTTGGATTGTCATCTATACTTCTTTAATTTCTGCTAATTCCAAACTTGATGAGAAATTAGCAAAAAGTAGTGCAAACTTCATTACTTCTCTTGCCTTCACCATTCTAGGATTAGACATATGTAAAAATGCTTGACATTGTTGAAAAATATTGTTAACTTTAACTTCTAAAAATCTTTGAATATGTGTCACCAAAAAATAGTCAAAATAGGCCCCCCAAAAGTAAAATCTTGTTCCACTTAACTATAAGATCTAGTATTAGACTATTTCATTATATTGTAGTAAAAAAATGGGAGGTTTTGACTCCACAGATTGTATGGTTAAAGCGTTTGAAGTTAGAAAAAGTGTTTTGGGGGGCATCCAAATTCTGAGTAGCTCTAATTCAAGCAGACTTTTGCACAAGTTAATTTCACTTTTTTACTTGAATTTTTTTGCTTGAATTTTTCGGTAAAGTTGGACACATGTTCAAAAAATTTCATAACATTTCAATCAGGGAATACATACCAAAAAATTCTAATAGGGAACTAGCTTCAAAAAAAATCACATAGAAAGCCCTTTTTTCAACAATTTATGGCTTGCACATTTAGTAGTTTCTTCAAAATGTGAATGGTGGAGTTCTAAATTTCAACTAGATTTAGAAGAGGAAAAAATGAAATTAAAAATCTCCCAAAATATCAAAATTTTGCAAGCTTGATCAATTTGTGTCCAAACTAAAGTAAAAGATAGTTGAGAATCATTAGAAGAAGTTTGAGGGCTCCGGAAGCCCGTTTCGGGCCTATTCCTCTATAGTTGTTCCCTGTAGCGAAGAGAACAACCTATTGTCAGAATTTTTAAAAAAAATTAATCTCAAAATGCAAAAAGAATTGAAATTTTTTTTGAGGGGGGATAATGATGTCGCAAGGTCTCGACCATGTTAGTAGTCTAGTTCCGGTGCTGCATTGGTCTTGTTCCCAACTTGATAACTCACAGGCTTTTGGAGCCCTCAAACTTCTTCTAATGTTAGGCCCAACATGAGAGGAAGTTGGATCAAGGTTAGCAAAGCTTGGCTCGTCACAAATCCCTAACACTGGATCAGTTTTTCTTGATTTTGAAGATGTTGCCTTTTCCCCCAATTTTGAATATGTTCTTCTCTCCTTGAACTATAATTTTAGAATATTCAACACTAAATTTTAAGAATATTCAAAATGTAGGCCATGGGTCTCCCATAGCTTGTATAACAACAAACATTGATAGCTTTTACATGAGAAGAGAAGATGCTTATACAAGTGGAGTAGTGAGAGGAAACAAAAACTTATGTGGGATATGTAAATTAGAATTATTAGGAACTCAACCACTCATAATTAAGTGAAAAATAGGAATTGTGATCAAATTAGAATTCAAAACTCATTTTTTCATAGTAGAATAACCTTTTACAAAAACTTTTGAACTAAAAATAGTTAGTTAATCAAGATAATTTTCATCTCGAGAAATCTGTTGAAGATTTTGAATCTCTAATCAAAAGTTATGGACAAATTTTAGAGGGTTTGGAAGAGATGTTTTTATTGACATTTTCGACTGTTTTCTTTGAATTTTGTCCATGACTTTTTTTGGAGGCTCAAAATCATAAATGGATGTTTTGAGATGAAATTTATTTAGATTTCTCAACTTTTTTTTAGTTCAGAGTTTTTTGCAATAAGTTATTGTACTATGCTGAAATGAGGTTTGAAATTCTACTTTGAACATAATTTCTACATTTTGATAATGAGTGGTCAAGCTCTCATCTTCAAATTATCCCATATCCTTTGAAGAATCATGATGGACAATAGATTTGATTATAAAAACCACTTCTCCACCTTATCTTCCAACAAATGGCTAAGAAAAAATTGTGTCATTTTACTTTCAATTTTTTCTTTGGATGGTAATTTGTCCAATGATAAATTGGTAATGGATTTCTTGACATTTTTTTTATTCTCTTGTTGCAATTTGAAGTAACCTCCTTAGTAGGCAAAAGAAAGCTACAGAGCAATTGCCTTCCTTCTATCACCTTATGAGTGCCCATTTCATTACTTGGGACTCACTTTTATTTTTATTTTTTATTTGTTAGTATTTTGAGTGAAGTTATTTATACAAAAATCCCTAGAAATAGTTATGTTATATGCTATTATTGTACTTGTTCCTAATTAACTTGGTTTTCCCTAAAACATAACCCGAATTCTACATGTAAATAGAGTAGAAACCCAAAAGTTGTACATATTGTAGTCATTTAGTAGAATTGTTCCTAACTAGATAAACTTGCCTTACATGCAATAGAACATGGCTAAATTGGTCCAAAGGAACCTATGTGAGAACCCTAAGTCAATGCTAGAGAGAGGTTTCAGTTTCCCCATCGTATCGACGAAATAACAAAAAATCCAATTATTAGCCTACAAGTGAAGAAAACTCAAGATGATCTAAAAGAGGGCATTTCCAACATAAGTATGGTGGATCAAGGTAAAAATCATGCTAGAAGTCCAATGGTTAAATTCGTTCACTAAGATTCTCCTTCGTAAGAAAGATTTTCCATTCACTACAAATTAAAGGAGATAGCAAGGTTTGATTCTCCTTCATCAAATGTGCAAAGTAAGAATATTGGCTTGCACATCTTTTGTAAAATTCCATAGAAGGTTCTACAAAAAATTCCAAGATTTTCTAGTGATTAGAAGATATTCTTTCAAATGGTCAATCACCAAATTTCACAATGAGAAATTTATGGAAATTACCCAAGTGTGAGCCCTGTGAATATCACCTGGGTCTCGAAGTTTTCTTTTTTTCGCTTCTCCTCATTTTTATGGATAATTATGTTCCTAAGGACCAAAAAAGTGGATTTAAGGAATAATTGAAAGAAACCCCTATATATGTATGGATTAATGTTTCAAGAACTCTGAAAGTTCCATAAGCATTTCCTTTTGTTAGTTTTAAGAGTCTAAATGGATGTTTGACTGTCAAATTAGGGATTGGGAGTAACTTCCAACTTTGGCAAAATATTGTAAAAACACTTAGTTTGGATTCCATGTAGGATTTTGTCTGTCAAAGTGCATGTGGCAATCTTGGCTAAATTTAGCAAGGCTAGGATCAATCTAACTTCCCTAGTGTCATAGAAAATTTATAGCAAAAGATTAGGTGAAAATCACATTTCAACTACGAGAATTGAAAATTTGCCATTATGCATAACTTTGCAAGCAAAATCCACGAATACTATATGCAGCGATTGCTAGAAGAAGAGACATGTTCTTAGCACAAAAACATCCCAAAAACGTAACGATGAAGCTAGACCGCCAAGATTCCCTTATATGAGAATGATTCCTTCCCGGAGGAATTAAATCAAGAGAAGTAAATTTATTTATTTCTTGAAAAGTGCAATTTCAACTTGAAACTTTGCATAGAGGATTTGGGGACTTCCTAAAAGTTACTCAAAAAGTTTTGTAATTTTTCAAATTATACAACATGACTCCATGGAAAGTCAACCAATGTTATTAAGAATGGAAAAATTCATGGAAATTCATTTAGTGATGGTAAAATTCCACTAAAAATTAGGATAGTGTGTTGAAGTCTAAATAAGCACTTCATCAAGTTTTGCAACATTTTGACAACAATAACTACCCAAATTGGTGGTGCCAATAAATTTTAATGGAATTTCAAAACATTCTAAAAATTGACCATCGAACTACAAGCATAAGAAGGCCAAATTGAGTCATTTTGGACTCTTTTCTAGCATTCTTGGACCTTACGGACAACTTTGGCTAGTCAAAATTAGCAAAAATTACAAGCTCCAAAACTTAGGTTTTTCACCTTTTTCACTAAGATGGAAAATGCTGTCTTTTGTGAGGGTTTGTGATTGGAAAGTTTTTGGTTAGGGGTTTTCTAGAGTAATTGGGGTATTTTGAAACCAATGGTGTAGTTTGTTTCTCATTTGAAGTTTTCCTTCAAAAGATATAGGACAATCAATTGTACGGTAGAATTAGGCGTAGTAAAAGTTAGTATTAATAGTTTTTGATTTACTTAGTTTGTTTTAGAGTAAAAGGAGGAGGTGAAGACCCTTGGAAATGTATAGAAGGGCTCTTTCTAACTCCCTTTGCACCCCTTTTCTTGTTTTTGTTAGGCCAACTCATGACCACCTCGTTCTTCATTTTGTTTGTCTCTTGATTGAGACCAAATCTTTTTGCTTTCATTCTTATTTGGCCGCCATGAGGCCCTTGTTTTGGACTTTGGCCAATTTGTGGCTTTGTTAGTGAAGCTTTGAGCAATTTGCAAAAGTCTCCTTGCATTCTTTTTGTGAACCTTGCGTTTGCCTTTGTGTTTTGAGCTTATTCCAAAGGATGTGGGGGGCCCTTTGGTTTTGCTTGTTTTTTCCATTTGAATACTAACTCTTGAAAAGACTCTTGGCTGAATTCTACTAATGCCACTAACCAAGAACTTTTAGAGCTTGCTTTTTTTTTAATTTTTATCTTGAGTCTTTTAAATTCCTCACCGAGCTTTTTTTAACGAGAGATTTCGCAACTTGTTGTAGCAAATTTCCCTTGAAGCCTAGATGTGGGAAATGGTGGTCCAAGTATTGTTCTTTGTTCATTTGGGAAGACTTGGGTGAGATCCAAGTCTCCAAAGTTTTGCTATACGTCATCTTGTCGTTTCCTTCGGGGTATAATAGCCCCATATAGCAGAGCTTCGCTTCTACACTAAACTTTTTATTCATCCTACAAATCCTCTTGTTGTGCGTGTTTCCTTAGAAATACAAAGAGGCAAAACCTTGCCCCCCTTAGAATATCCAATTTAACTTGGGTTAGGGGTCTCTGAAAGGAGACTGAAGGGTGTGGCGAACAATGGCCAATTTTTGGCCATTATCACATACATCAACTGATATGATGCCTTCGGGCCCCAACTAATTTTGACTTTTTTTTCCTCATTTATTTTTCCCATCAAAATTGAGTGAGGGAAGGAACCCAAGTCCAGAGAGGTCAGTCCGTAACAAAAAATCTAATTTTTGAACCAAACAAAGAGGAACCCAGAGCCAGAGAGATCAATTCATCACAAAAATCTAATTTTTGCTTCAAGAATCAAACAAGAGTAAACTGAGTTCAATGAAGAAAGGAACCCAAGTCCAAAGGGGTCAATTCACAACAAAAAAAATCTGATTTTCCTTTAACAAAACAGACAAGAGCAACCCAAGTCCAAAGAGGCATACCAAACCAAAGGAATCCAAGTCCAGAGAGGTCAGTCCACAACAAAAAAATCCGATTTTTGAACCAAACAGGGAGGAACCCAATTCCAGAGAGGTCAATTCATCCCCAAAAATTAGATTCTTGCTTAACCCTGGAGCACTCGGACGTCCAATTTCTGGAGGACGAACAGATTGAAATTCAGATTTCTTTCTCAGTTTTGTTTGGATGAAAGTCATCTAATTTATGGAGGTTCCTTATCAAGTTCTTGTCCTATCCAATGGTTGGATTTGGTTTTATTAGAGTGCATATTTTTCTAAAATTACAAATGTGGAAGAGTGTCAAGCCAAAAATTGCACTGATTTTAGTTCAAAACTTGATTTGCAGAAATGAGGTCATAGATTAAAGAACCCAAGGATTTCAAAAAATCACCATATCAAGAGAACCTCATTTCAAATCCATTCCAACAAGTTTTACTCAAAAAATGATAATATTTTGCTTGTAATTGAATTTTGAAGGAATTTTGAAATTTCTCTTTCCATGTTTATAAAAAAAAAATATTGGTGATAGTTGTAGTGTAAAAGTGGACTTGGATCAAAAACCCAAGGAATTCACTAGTGGTAGTTCTTTCGTTTGGGAAAGGTCAAATAGTCTATCGTATTGTTTCTAAGGTCACTTTTATCGTAGGATTTCACTCAACTTAGTATTCTAAAAATTAAAGATTAATTAAATTAAACATAAATGTGAATGTGCAAGGGGGTACATTAACCAATACTAGTATTCAGTCCAATATCCCATGTATGTAGACTCCATGATATGCTGTGCAGTCTTATACTAGTATGCTAATGTCAAATAGTCTGGGTGTGTGAAATAATCCGGGTAGGTCAATAGTCTCATGCCCTGTAATGCGTTCTATCGACCTAATCAAATAACCACATATAATATTTATGCCATCTTCTTTTATTACTCTTCTATCGACCTAATCAAATAACCACATATAATATTTATGCCATCTTCTTTTATTACTCTTCTATCGACCTAATCAAATAACCACATATAATATTTATGCCATCTTCTTTTATTACTCTTCTATCGACCTAATCAAATAACCACATATAATATTTATGCCATCTTCTTTTATTACTCTTCTTTGTTTGAATTCATGGTAGTTGGTCAATTGGTCCCAGTAAGCTAATTAACTAATTCTAATTACTACTATGCAGAATGCAAAATCACAAGTCTGTAATTGTCAATTGATCCCAGTATGCAAAAGCACGCAAAAGTGATGTAACTTATCTGCAATTCACTCCAAACAAATAGACTCATCTCTCACTTTCTCCTGTTCCAACTCCATTTGCTTGGGCAAGTCAATTTGTCATGCTAAATAACTTATATCTTTGTATCATAACTAATGAAACTTGCTATTAATTCTGTAGCTTTTCTGTTTCTACAAATTGCTACTACTTGTCATCAGTAAGGTCAATTTGTCAAGCATAAGGCTCCTATCAACCTATCAGTCAATTGGCTAGTCCTATACTAACTCACAATTACCAATCTCAACTAGACCAATATCCTATTACTTAATCTGACTAATTGACATCTCAACAACTACAACCGGGGAAATCTCCAAGATCAGTTTTGTCTATTTGTCTTGGTCTCCACTCAGTTGAGAAGCTCCACATATGGTTGATGACTCAGGCTCCTTCCACCTTGATATAATTGTCAATTTGACACACATCTGAACCACTCACTGGTTGTTCATCTCAATTCTCAAATTTCAAAGGCTATTCGTCTTCCACAGCTTCCTTAACTTGTTCATTTGACATCATTCAAAATCAAATATCCTCAGCCTTACCCAGGCTCACAACCTGCTTTGTCTAACTGACACATACAAAAATTAAGCTCTCAAAATTAACTATTGCATCCTTCTTCACATTGACCAATTGTCATTCAAAATTACGCAGCTATCTCCGCCGCTCGACCAATTGACTACCCGTCAATTAAACAATAACCAATCATTGGTTATATTTAAAAATATGTTGTGCTCTCATTTCCACTCAACCAAGCTCTCACAGCAAGACTAGTAGACTGATAATTTAAAGAACAACGCCACTCCCTGGCCATTTGTCCTGCTCTCTCTCACACAAACAGCCAATCACTGGCTTAAAAGACTACTAGTCAGGTTCAAAAATAATACATTACATTCTCTCAAGATCTATTCACTTGACTTGCTCACAAAGATACAGATTTGAATGCTCAATCAGACAATTTGACAAAATTATAACTTCACCAACAACCTGCTTCCACAGCATGACTATTGGACTTACTCTCCGATGCACCATTACACAAACAGATAAAAGACGATTTGACAAGCTCACTGTTCCTCGGCAATTAGACAAAATCAAAGAGAAAAGAAACAAAGGAGACAAAGCCAATCACTGGCAACTGCTCCAACAAAAGAAACAACAAAATGTCGAAGCCAATCACTAGCTAATCGACAATTTGACATACAGAAATTAATTAGACGAATAGACTTTTTATTGAAGCAGTGCAAAGGTACAAAATAACAAGGGCGGCAATCACTGCATATGCCTGAGAGAGAGAGAGAAATGCTAAGTCTATTAGTCTTTATACTTCTTGGCCCGTAACTAACCTGCGGTTGCCAATGTCTATTTGTCTAACTGCTTTGCTTCTCGTATAACCTAACTACATATCCGGCTGTCTAATGGTCCTTTCCACACTACTATGACTAATTGACTTACTTTTACTTCCAAAATAGCTTTTAAAGCTAATTACCTAGTCTATTAGTCATCTACTTCAAAAATTGCAAAGATAGAACTGAAGATTGTGTCTACAATAGTACTAGTGAATCTTGTTAGAGAACATGTACATATCAATGTAGAGCATGTACATTCAGCCCTAGGAGTAGCATTAGACACTTAGTTAGTGTTAGAGTGCATTGGGTATTGCTCGTAGTCAAAGGTAGCCCATTGTAGTTAGTTATCCCACGTGGTTTGTGGATAACTAGGAAAGGCTTGTACCTTATGTTCAGTCCACACATGTGGCATGGTATCTTTCTACCATCTAAGTAAAGCCTTTCTCCCATATACTACTTTGTAATCTTAATAGGTTATGGGCCTATGCACTTAGAGTTGTGTTTGAAGGAGAAATTCAAATCATTTGGAGGAGATCTTGGAGCTTGGAGGAGCAATCGTCGTTTTGTCTCTTTTTCAACTACAAACCATATGGTGTGAGTTATTTGGGGCTTTTGTTGGCTGGTTTGTGAGGTTTTGAGTGCATTTTGGATGAGAGGTTGTTTATGGTAGTAATCAAACCTTGTGAAGGCTGGCTGCGTACTCCTAGTTTGAGTTTGTGCTTAGAAGAGTCCATTGAGAGTCCATTGAGGGCTGATTGTGCACTTAGGTGCATTGTTGATTGTGATTGTGCCAATTGCAATCTAGTGAGAGTCTTTTGTAAGGCTTGGAAGCACCTTTGGTTGCTTGAGGCATTTGCCATCTATTGAAGGTTGATTAGTGCCCTTGTGAGTGAGTGAGGCAAAGTAGTGGAATTTGCCATCCATTGAGGGCTGATTTGTATCTTTGTGAGCCTTGTGGAGCCATTGAGAGGCAATTAGGCTGTTTTGGAATTTTGGTGATCCAACTAGGGTTGTTGGAGGCCATTGTTGCCCTTGAGGTGCTAATTGTGAATAGTAGCCTCCATTTAGGGCTGATTGGAAGTCTTGAGCTCCTTGGAGTGCAGAGTACCCTATTTGTGAGGAGCATTGTGAGTGTGCTTGTTGATTTGGGGTGACACTAGCCCATGACGTCCATGTCTTGGATTTGAGCTTCATTAGGGTCTGAATTGGTGTGGAGAGGAGGTGATGCACTTGTGAAGAGTGTTGGGTCGTTCTTGGGGTTGGAAGGATCTTTAGAGGTCCTTGTGAGGGTTGATTGGTGCCATTTCAGCCCCATTGGCTGCCAAGTGATTGTTTGGAGGCTGAATTGAGTTTGTGAACTCCAAGAGACACTTGGAAGGCTGCCAACAAGTGGGAGGTGCTTCACCATGGCATCAAGTGGAGGAGAGGGTGTGCGCATCATTGACAAGTTTGAAGGGGAGAACTTTGTCATGTGGAAGTTCAAGATGGAGATGATCCTTGCGGAGAAGGATTTGTGGGATGTGGTGGATGGGAGTGAGGAGCCTCCAAGTGAAGATGCTGATCCAAAGACCAAAAAGGCATGGGAGAGGAAGGAGAAGAAGGCCTTTGCTCTCATTGCCATCAACCTTGTGGACCGGCAAATTGCACACATTTGCCATTGCAAGGGATCAACCCAAGCATGGACCACCCTTTGCAACATCCATGAGACCAAGAGCCTCTCCAACATCTTCTTTCTTTGCCGCAAGTTTTTCACTAGCAAGATGTAGGAGGAAGACAATTTGTTGGATCACATCAACAAGGTCAAGGCTCTTACGGATGAGTTGGCTTGTTTGGAGGCGCCCGTGACCGAGGGAGATGTGGTGATGACCTTGTTGGCAAGCTTGCCACCATCTTATGAGTTCCTCATCACTGTATTGGAGACAAGGCCCACTAAGGAGCTGACCATGGAGTTTGTGACCACATGCTTGATGCATGAGGTGACCAAACACAAGGAGAATGAGGCCCAAGGGGAGGGATCATCGCTTGTCTCAAGACATGGCAAAGGAGGCAACACCAAGGCGTTCAAGGAGACAAGGACGAGTTTCAAGTGTGGCAAATCAGGCCACATTGCTAGGCATTGCAAGAGCAACCAAGGCAAAGACAAAGAGAGTGCACACCAAGCTTCCAAAGAAGAGGAAGAAGAGGAGTTTGCCTTTGCAGCCTATGGAGGAAGGGAGAAGGCCAACATGTTCACTTGGATTGTGGACTCGGGGGCCACGCAACATATGACCAGCCATCGAGATGCCTTCTACACCTATCAATCCATTTCGGGGAAGAAGATTTATTTGAGAAACAATGGCATGGTGGAGGCCCTTGGCATGGGAAAGATCCTTGTGGAGGTGCAAGTGAAGGGGCAGACCAAGAGGATCCAAATCCAAGAGATGCTCCATGTCCCCAAGTTGCATGCCAACTTGCTTTTGGTGAGCAAATTGTCTTTGGGAGGTTTGAAAGTGCATTTCAACATGGTGGTGTGTGTTGTGAGGGCACCAAGTAAAGTTTTGATTGCATCAGCCCCTCGTGAGGGCAACTTGTACCACCTCTGTCGCAGCACAGGGCAGGTCAATTCCCCATTATACTCACAAAAATCGCTCTAGAGTATAACTAAGTGACTCTAAAGATCGAACCCACGAGATCCTGTGAAGTATCTAGCTCTATTAAGCAGTTAAGCTCAGTCAGTATGCCAATCTTACTTTCCGGTCCTAGATCTAGAACCAGAAATATTACCACACCGGATAACTACAGACCGGATTACTCCTTCTTCCGGTCCTACTAACTATCCGGTCCGTACAAATACCCAAATCCCAGGATCTCACAACTTCCGATCCTGGAAATCCTTTCTGACCAATCCGGTCGGAATGGTCATCCTGTACTCGTAATCCTATCCGGTTTGGTTTTGCCTCTGTTTCACCATCAGAGGGGTCGCCGCTTAATTTTGAGAGTGGTAGGCCCACCACTCCTTCCGTGACTTATAGTGGCTGAAGACCCACTGTCCTACCTTCTAAACTCCTAAGCTAATCCGGATCCGGTTTGGTCCTTCACAACAACCCAGATAGCAATCCGGGTTGTAGGTCACACAAAGACCCCACACTCGACCCTCTCGTACTACAACGACCTTGATGCTACTTCCGATCCGTGCGAAGACAGGTGGTTACAAGTGCACCCGTCCGTTCCAACATCAACTAAAGTTCTTCCGTTACCCCTACGGGTGGTGAGACCTCACAGGAGATCGGACACTCGACCGGATTTCCCACCCGGGAGTTCTAGCGCAGCTAAGGAATCCCTCCCTACCCGCCTAGCCTAACAACGGCTTTCTCACCCGGAATCTCAAACTCTAGACGTGCTGAGGAACTAAGTTCACTCCCAACTCTTCGGTACCTACTCACATGCACCTAGGATCGGAAAATAAACACCAAGGGGAGAAATCACTTACAAACTCACTCGTACTATCCTAACTCCACATTATACAATCCTGTCGCGCTGGAGAGAGATACACAACGAAGAGAATGGAAAGGTACAAGAAGTTTGCAAAATGAACAACTCCCAATTCCCATCTCAGGAACCGATTTATATACAAAGGGTCAAAACCCTAAAAGCACAAAAAGGAGCGGAAAACCCGTGGGGGTCCGCCGCCACCTAAATCTAACTTCCGGTCTAACCTAATACTATTGAGCCGGATCCGGATCCGGATCCGCTCCTACTCCTAACTGAAATTCAAATCCTATCTACCCTACAACTCTAGATCCTATCGTCGGGCTTCCGACCTCCGGGGTTAGCTCCTCGAAGACTTCGCTCAAATTTCGGACCCGTTCCCCCTCCTCAGGATTCGGTCCGGGTGGAGACTCCAAGTCGATGGTAATATCCGGTCTCGAGCCCGGAGTCCCAGTCCGTGCAGACTTCTTGGACTCAGGAGTCCAATCCTTCCTGTCCTTTGCCATAGTTGCATCCGGAAAGAGGTCCGGTAGAGAGATGTCCGAAAGGTGAATACCTTTGTCGCACGTCGCTCCCGTCAACTTCCGGCTGCTCTCCTCGATCCGGTCCGCAGCCTTCCGCCCCTCCACCATTGCCGTCTCCACCTGCTCGGCGAAGTCCGCGAGAATCCGGACCATCCGGGAACCGGATAGTTTCTTCTCTTCGTGGATCTTCTCGTCGAAGAGCTTCGCCTTGGCCGCTGCCGTTCCGGTCTCTCCCAGGACCGTCTTGATCTGCTCGGCCACCTTCCGAGTCTCCTCCGCCATCTCCCGAGCGGCCGTCACGTCTTCCTGATAGGCGAAAAGTGTTGCCTTCAGTTTATCTACCTCCTCCTGCAACCGGCGGATCTCGGCTTCCTGCTTCCGGGTCTCTTCCGGATTCGTGATGTAGTGCGCCACTTGTTCCGCCAAGTTGCTGTCCGGTGCAGCACCCACCAACTTGCCGATTGCCGCAAGCGTCCTGTGCTTGACCTCCCAATCCGCCCTGATGTTGCAGAGGACGTTGATCAGACCGTTGAACAGATCTTGCATATCCGGATCTCCCCCGGAATTGGTCTTCTCGGCTTCCGGTTTCTCTTCCGGGGCCGGTTTGTCTTGACCGGGAGGCGTCCCGCGCTTGTGTGGAGGCGTCAGCTTCTGTCGCTTGATCGGCGGCATCAACTCCTCCTCTTCCTCGCTGGACTCCCGGTCTGACTCGGAATCGGATTCCGCTTCGTCATCCGTCTCCGACTCCCCATACTTTAGCAGCACTTCCTGCGTCTTCCACGCCTTCTCCTCTATGTTGGTGAGGACTTGGTTCTCCCGATAGAGGTGGAAGAGGTAAGGGCACACTGGAGTGGCCCTTTTCTTCCCAACCCTACTAACAAGCTGGGCCACGAGATCGGAAATGATCCGTGCCCAGTCCACTTTCCGGGTACCACTGAGGGCACCGAAAATGGTGTTGCCTAGGGTGATCGTCACCCTGGTCGGCTTTTCCGGGTGAAGAACCGGAACCAGGAATTGCAGGAGCCGACGGTGTCGGTCGTCCAAGCAATCCTCGACCGTGTATCCGTCCTTCGGGTTGACGGCTCCCTTGAACTTCCCTCGGACAAACTCATCCTTCCGGCTCGCCATTCCCAAACCTCCTGCCCGGAAACCGTAAACCGCTCTCCACATCCCCTCGTTCCAGCTGACGGGAGCTCCCCTCACGGTGTTGTCAAACTGGTTGGACAGCTTTCCGAGGAGCTCCTTGACCATTCTCTCCTCCCTAAAACCCCAAGGTTTCTCGGCAAACCCTACGCAACCCATGGATCTGAGATCATCCATGAGTTCAGCCTTTTCCGGCTCTGTGGAGGGAATAACCGGAATGACTTTCCGGAGCTTCACCTCGCCTCCAGAGGGACTCGCTTGCCTCGACCTACGTAGCTGAGGCATTCCCACTCACATCTACCTCACTCTCTCCTAGCCGCACGTCCCGTTCCTCACTTCCTCTCTCCGATCTCAACCGGAAGCAGAACAGACAAAACACAAACGTCCAGACGCACAAACGACAAAAACTCAACCGCGCACGCTCAAGGTCGAGTTTCTAAAAGGGGGTGCAACAGTGAAAGCTCCTCCTTTTATAGTCCCTGGACCCTTTCCGGTTTGTCATCATGAATCCGGTTTACCATCATAATCCGGTTCCTCATCATCATCCGGTCCTAGACCTAATCCGTGTTACATTTCGTTTCCGTCGTTAGTTACTCCTGACCGGATTGGATCTAAGAAGCCCACTACTTCACGTTCCGTGCTAATTCTGAGTTTTCCTTTCCCACCTAATCGGATCCGGTTAGCTAATGACTAGTTGCCGTTCCTATTTTGGTGTATACTAAGAAAATCAAAATTCTAAGCTGCGACATTACCCCTTCCTCATCTGTGAGCGTCCCCGCGAACATCATTGACCTTCAGTCGAAGAAGTAGCCACCGAATACTTTTTCACCCTTGATCCGTTCACACGAGTGTCAAGCCACTGGCCCTGCAAATTCGCAAGTTGCAAAGACCCATTTTGAAAAATTTGAATGACTCGGAAAGGTCCCATCCATCGGGTATGCAATTTTCCTGGAAACTCTTTGTGACGGTTGTCATAAACGAGCACCAGACCGCCTTCCTGGATTCCATGATCAACTGGAAGTTTTCGGTCATAATCTTTCTTGCGTTTGAATTGCACTTCCATGGTTCTCTCAAGAGCTGCAATCCGGGTTTCTTCTAGTTCTTCAATCGCGAGGAGTCGCGGAAGTATATCCATTCTGGTCTCCGCATTCCGGGCTGCCATGACACGGAATGTCTCCACTTCTAACTCCACCCCATGAACTGTATTTTGGCCAAAGACCAAAAAGTAGGGCGTTTTTCCGGTTGTGCTCTTCTCCGCCGTATTGTACGCATGCACGGCCGAAGGTAGTTTCCGGTCCCAATCCGTCTTGTGAGCGGAAACCATCTTGTTCAAGATCTTCCCAATAATTCCGTTCGCCCGCTCGGTTAATCCATTCGCCTTTGGATTATAAGGAGTCGTCTTCCGGTGCTTGATAAGATATTTGGCAGTTAGGTCGGAGATGACGTCATTGAGGAAATGGGTTCCTCTATCACTGACCAACTCTAGTGGGTGGCCAAATCGCATGAGGATTTCTTCAAACAAAAAGGACGCGGAAGTCTCGGCATCGTTTTTCCGGGTTGCTCTGGCCTCCACCCACTTGGTCGCGTAATCTGTGGCTAGGATTATGTACCTCTTCTTCCTAGCACTGACCGGAAAAATGGGTCCAATAAAGTCGATCCCCCATTTCTCAAACGGTGCTAAGGGAATTATGGGAGTGAGCGGCCAATGATTCCGGAAAGATGGTGCTCCTGTCCGCTGACACTGATCGCAACTCCGAACAAAATTCCTCACATCCCTGTGTACATACGGCCACCAGTATCCGGCGGATCGGATCCGGTTCACCGTAGTAACAAAGGCAAAATGTCCTCCGGAACTCCCGCAATGGAGTGCCCGGATGACTTTCTTCCGGTCCGAAGGTTCCAAACAACGCCTAAGGACGTCATCCGCCCCTAACTTGAAAAGGACTCCCCTAATCATGGTATAAGGAGCCGCTTTTCTCTGAAAGATTTCTTTCTCCTCTAGACTCATCTGTTCCGGATATTTGGAATTCACTAAATAGCTAATGATATCCCGGAACTCCGAAACAGACTCGTTGCTTAGGTGAAAAACTTCTATCAAGGGAAAATCCGGTTTCTCCATTTCAACCGGAATCTCCAGAGAATCCGGAAACTCATCCGGAAACTCAGCGGAAATATCCGCCACGGATTCCTGTCCTCTTTGTCTCGAGAGGTAATCCGCGTTCGAGTTTGCTTTTCCGGGTTTCACTACGACCTCGTAATTAAACTCTTGTAAGAGCAAAATCCATCTAGCAATCCGACCTGACAAATCCGGTTTGTTCACGAGGTATTTCAAGGAATCATGATCTGTGTGAAAAATTACCTTGTACCCTAGCAAATAATGTCGGAACTTCTTGCAAGAATACACGACCGCCAGAGCTTCTCGTTCTGTGGTGGTGTAATTTCGTTCCGCCAAACTCATTTGCCTGCTCGCATAGTAAATCGGATTCTCACGCTTCTCCGTGTCGAACTGCCAAAGAATGGATCCTAGACACCAACCGGATGCGTCGATGGTGACATGGAACTCTTTTGTCCAATCCGGAACGGAAAGGATCGGAGCTCTAGCAAGCTGAGTCTTCAGATCATCGAAGGCCTGCTGTCGCTTTCCGGTCCACACAAATTCCGTATCCTGTTTGAGTAGTTCCGTGAGAGGGATGGCCCTCTTGGCGTATCCGTCAATGAATCGACGGTAGTAGCCCACACACCCTAGAAACCCACGGATCTCCCTTACGCTCGTCGGAGGCAGCAAGGATAGAACCGCCCTCACCTTCTCCAAGTCCGCTTGTAATCCGGCTTGGCTCACCACGTGCCCCAGTAAAATTCCGGAACTCATTCCGAAAAAACACTTTCCGGGGTGTAATCTCAAATTGGTTTCTGTCGCAGCTTAGAATTTTGATTTTCTTAGTATACACCAAAATAGGAACGGAAACTAGTCATTAGCTAACCGGATCCGATTAGGTGGGAAAGGAAAACTCAGAATTAGCACGGAACGTGAAGTAGTGGGCTTCTTAGATCCAATCCGGTCAGGAGTAACTAACGACGGAAACGAAATGTAACACGGATTAGGTCTAGGACCGGATGATGATGAGGAACCGGATTATGATGGTAAACCGGATTCATGATGACAAACCGGAAAGGGTCCAGGGACTATAAAAGGAGGAGCTTTCACTGTTGCACCCCCTTTTAGAAACTCGACCTTGAGCGTGCGCGGTTGAGTTTTTGTCGTTTGTGCGTCTGAGCGTTTGTGTTTTGTCTGTTCTGCTTCCGGTTGAGATCGGAGAGAGGAAGTGAGGAACGGGACGTGCGGCTAGGAGAGAGTGAGGTAGATGTGAGTGGGAATGCCTCAGCTACGTAGGTCGAGGCAAGCGAGTCCCTCTGGAGGCGAGGTGAAGCTCCGGAAAGTCATTCCGGTTATTCCCTCCACAGAGCCGGAAAAGGCTGAACTCATGGATGATCTCAGATCCATGGGTTGCGTAGGGTTTGCCGAGAAACCTTGGGGTTTTAGGGAGGAGAGAATGGTCAAGGAGCTCCTCGGAAAGCTGTCCAACCAGTTTGACAACACCGTGAGGGGAGCTCCCGTCAGTTGGAACGAGGGGATGTGGAGAGCGGTTTACGGTTTCCGGGCAGGAGGTTTGGGAATGGCGAGCCGGAAGGATGAGTTTGTCCGAGGGAAGTTCAAGGGAGCTGTCAACCCGAAGGACGGATACGCGGTCGAGGATTGCTTGGACGACCGACACCGTCGGCTCCTGCAATTCCTGGTTCCGGTTCTTCACCCGGAAAAGCCGACCAGGGTGACGATCACCCTAGGCAACACCATTTTCGGTGCCCTCAGTGGTACCCGGAAAGTGGACTGGGCACGGATCATTTCCGATCTCGTGGCCCAGCTTGTTAGTAGGGTTGGGAAGAAAAGGGCCACTCCAGTGTGCCCTTACCTCTTCCACCTCTATCGGGAGAACCAAGTCCTCACCAACATAGAGGAGAAGGCGTGGAAGACGCAGGAAGTGCTGCTAAAGTATGGGGAGTCGGAGACGGATGACGAAGCGGAATCCGATTCCGAGTCAGACCGGGAGTCCAGCGAGGAAGAGGAGGAGTTGATGCCGCCGATCAAGCGACAGAAGCTGACGCCTCCACACAAGCGCGGGACGCCTCCCGGTCAAGACAAACCGGCCCCGGAAGAGAAACCGGAAGCCGAGAAGACCAATTCCGGGGGAGATCCGGATATGCAAGATCTGTTCAACGGTCTGATCAACGTCCTCTGCAACATCAGGGCGGATTGGGAGGTCAAGCACAGGACGCTTGCGGCAATCGGCAAGTTGGTGGGTGCTGCACCGGACAGCAACTTGGCGGAACAAGTGGCGCACTACATCACGAATCCGGAAGAGACCCGGAAGCAGGAAGCCGAGATCCGCCGGTTGCAGGAGGAGGTAGATAAACTGAAGGCAACACTTTTTGCCTATCAGGAAGACGTGACGGCCGCTCGGGAGATGGCGGAGGAGACTCGGAAGGTGGCCGAGCAGATCAAGGCGGTCCTGGGAGAGACCGGAACGGCAGCGGCCAAGGCGAAGCTCTTCGACGAGAAGATCCACGAAGAGAAGAAACTATCCGGTTCCCGGATGGTCCGGATTCTCGCGGACTTCGCCGAGCAGGTGGAGACGGCAATGGTGGAGGGGCGGAAGGCTGCGGACCGGATCGAGGAGAGCAGCCGGAAGCTGACGGGAGCGACGTGCGACAAAGGTATTCACCTTTCGGACATCTCTCTACCGGACCTCTTTCCGGATGCAACTATGGCAAAGGACAGGAAGGATTGGACTCCTGAGTCCAAGAAATCTGCACGGACTGGGACTCCGGGCTCGAGACCGGATATTACCATCGACTTGGAGTCTCCACCCGGACCGAATCCTGAGGAGGGGGAACGGGTCCGGAACTTGAGCGAAGTCTTCGAGGAGCTAACCCCGGAGGTCGGAAGCCCGACGATAGGATCTAGAGTTGTAGGGTAGATAGGATTTGAATTTCAGTTAGGAGTAGGAGCGGATCCGGATCCGGATCCGGCTCAATAGTATTAGGTTAGACCGGAAGTTAGATTTAGGTGGCGGCGGACCCCCACGGGTTTTCCGCTCCTTTTTGTGCTTTTAGGGTTTTGACCCTTTGTATATAAATCGGTTCCTGCGAAGGGAATTGGGAGTTGTTCATTTTGCAAACTTCTTGTACCTTTCCATTCTCTTCGTTGTGTATCTCTCTCCAGCGCGACAGGATTGTATAATGTGGAGTTAGGATAGTACGAGTTAGTTTGTAAGTGATTTCTCCCCTTGGTGTTTTATTTTCCGATCCAAGGTGCATGTGAGTAGGTACCGAAGAGTTGGGAGTGAACTTAGTTCCTCAGCACATCTAGAGTTTGAGATTCCGGGTGAGAAAGCCGTTGTTAGGCTAGGCGGGTAGGGAGGGATTCCTTAGCTGCGCTAGAACTCCCGGGTGGGAAATCCGGTCGAGTGTCCGATCTCCTGTGAGGTCTCACCACCTGTATGGGTAACGGAAGAACTTTAGTTGATGTTGGAACGGACGGGTGCACTTGTAACCACCTGTCTTCGCACGGATCGGAAGTAGCATCAAGGTCGTTGTAGTACGAGAGGGTCGAGTGTGGGGTCTTTGTGTGACCTACGACCCGGATTGCTATCTGGGTTGTTGTGAAGGACCAAACCGGATCCGGATTAGCTTAGGAGTTTAGAAGGTAGGACAGTGGGTCTTCAGCCACTATAAGTCACGGAAGGAGTGGTGGGCCTACCACTCTCAAAATTAAGCGGCGACCCCTCTGATGGTGAAACAGAGGCAAAACCAAACCGGATAGGATTACGAGTACAGGATGACCATTCCGACCGGATTGGTCAGAAAGGATTTCCAGGATCGGAAGTTGTGAGATCCTGGGATTTGGGTATTTGTACGGACCGGATAGTTAGTAGGACCGGAAGAAGGAGTAATCCGGTCTGTAGTTATCCGGTGTGGTAGTATTTCTGGTTCTAGATCTAGGACCGGAAAGTAAGATTGGCATACTGACTGAGCTTAACTGCTTAATAGAGCTAGATACTTCACAGGATCTCGTGGGTTCGATCTTTAGAGTCACTTAGTTATACTCTAGAGCGATTTTTGTGAGTATAATGGGGAATTGACCTGCCCTGTGCTGCGACAGTTTCTCGGCACCTTTGAAACGTTTTCCGCAAACATTCGAGATGAAGTTTCCGGTCGCTAAAAACTGCAAAGTCATCAATGAAGACCTCAATGAAATGGCGGAGAAAATCCTTGAAAATGTCCATCATCAGCCGTTGGAAAGTTCCGGGTGCGTTGCACAGGCCAAACGGCATCCGGGTAAATGCGAAAGTTCCCCATTCTGTCGTGAACGTGGTCTTCAGCTGATCCCTCCGTCGGATGAACACTTGGTTGTAACCGGAAAATCCGTCCAAAAAGCTGTAACATTCGTGTCCGGCCACGTGGTCCAAAATGATGTCAGTAAATGGAAGGGGAAAGTAATCCTTCTTTGTGGCTGTGTTCAATTTCCGGAAATCTTGACACACCCGGATCTTAACTTTCCCATCCGTTCCCAACTTCTTGGGAACCACCACAATAGGGGAAACCCACTCGGAATTGTTCACCGGATAGATGAATCCAGTTTCCAATAACCGGTCGATTTCTTCCTTGACCATTAACGAGTACTTCGGGTTGAGTCGGTACTGTCGCTGACGGACCGGAATAGATCCTTCCGTCAAGTCAATGTGATGCTCTCCTAAGTGAGGGGGGATTCCCTTCAGATCAGATGGCTCCCATGCAAAAATATCGAGGTACTCCTGGAGAAGTTGAACGTAACCGGATTTCTCCGTGCTTTGCATGAGCTTGCTCAAGTGAAAGCACTTGCCTGGTTCAACCTCCTCCAGCTCATAATCGATGGGCGAGACGATCGGTTTGATCTTTTCTTCGTGAACCTCTTCCGGAACGGAAACTAAATTCCCCCATTCCGGTCTCATCGTTTCCTCACTTACACCCGCGAGAAGGTTTCCATCCTGGATCTGTCGAGTGATCCACTCGGCTTTGAGCGGAACGCTTGACTCTCCTAACGATCGATCTTCCACCATGGTACTGCTAGGCTTTTCCGGATCATGCTCCAACACAGCATTAGAGAACCCAAAACTTTTCTCAGTTTTGTGTTCGAATGGATCCACATAATAGCTTGGAATCGACTCTTCCGAATCCGTCCAATCCGATGTGTAACCATCCGAGTCGCTGGTTTCTCCTAAATGCTTTTCCGTGGACCAAGGTATCCGGATGGAAGGTTTCCCGACCACCAGTTCCTTGTTTCCCCAATCCACCAGTACTTGGGCAGAGTATAACCAAGGTCTACCCAGTAACATAGGAAAAGGTCTTCCTTTGTGCACACGGATGATGACATAGTTGAGCAGATAATCCGTTCCTCCAATCCGGGTTGGAATTTGCGAAAGTTTGCCAACCGGATGTACTCGGGATTGATCCGCCATACGAAGGACTTGATCCGTCGCTTCGATCGTGGTGAATCCTAACTCAAATGCCGTGTCTTCCAACATCAAGTTGACTCCAGATCCGCCATCGATGGGAACCTTTGGAATCAGGCATCCTTCTATCTCCACACCGATCTCTGGAGCCCCGGAATCTTCCGGTTGGGAGAAGTTAACTGCCACCGCTGGGAGTTTCACCCTCTTCTTCCGTTTCCGTGTCCAGCTATCTCGGATCAACTTCTGGTACATCACGTTGTCGTGCAGGAGCTGTCCAATCGTAACATTCGCCCGTTGATCTCGGATGTCCTGGATGATGTCATACTCATGAGTACGGATATCCGGATTGATAACCACTGGGGTGTTACTGAAACGAACCTGCTTCTTACTCGTCACCACATCCGGTCCAGAGATTTCCGTCCGAATCTCTGCACTGATGTCAATCGGAATCCGGTTCCGGTCCACCCCTTCCTCAAAGTGAACTTCCTCTGGTTCTGGACTCCGTCTCTGAAAAACAGGATCAGAATCACTACTCGATTTCTGCCTCCTCCTCTGCTTTTTCTTCTTTCCCCTTACAGCTCATTCGGGTTGATTCCTGGTGGAACTGCGGGTCGATACCCGGTTTACCAAGCTCTCCGTCTCCGCCGGCAGTTCCACCTCGCATCGTCACTTGTCCGGATTCTCCGTTCCGGCTGAGTGGCCATAGTTGAGCGCGGTCTGCTCCCTTGGAAGAATTTGAACTTGTTTGTAAACCGGTCTTGGCTGTATGGGCTTCGAACACTGCTCCTCCTGATGCCCATACTCTTGGCAATTCTGGCACGGAAGAGTACGAGGAGCACCCTGCCCTGGTCCCCTGTTAGGACACGAGTTGGCATAATGTCCCGGTTCTCCACAGCCATAACAAATCACCACTTGTCTATCCGGGTAACCAAGGGCTCGCACGGGCTGCTGCATTACCAACCCCTGACTCGGTCCCGGTAAAAAGTTCCGGTTCAACATGTTGGACCGGGAAGGAATCGTGATCCCTTTTCCTCTACCATAGGTCGGCTGCACTTGGTAGATCTCCTCCTCTTCCTCGTTTGCTACGGTGTAGTAGATCTCTTCTTCCGGATACACATAGTGAACTTGCTTCTGGGCAGCTCGCTGGCATTCACTTGGATAGTGACCCGGTTCTCCACATCTTCCGCACCAGACATTGGATCGAGAAGTCGGAACGATCCGTCTCGGTTTCCGGTTCTCTGCCATGTTGACCTTGATAGCCTCCAAAGACTCTTGGATGCTCTTCATCATCTTCTTGGAATCCGTATCTTCCATCTTCACTTTCACAACCCGTTTCTCTCTCTGACCCTTCGACTTGTGCGAACGTCGGGGAGGTGAAACACTCTGTTCCTCATCCGAGCTCGATGAATCCGGATCGGAAACTTCCGTTCCAGAACTCTCGGAACTGCTGTCCGAATCGGAAACCTTCTTACGATGCTTCAACTTCCGGTCTCCTTTCTTGTTCTTCCCCTTTTCTTGCTTCTCGCTCCTTCTCAAGGACTTCCGGAGTGACTGAGCGGAATTCTCGTAATTAGCCGCAGCATCCATGGCGTCTCTAAGTGTCCTAGGCCGCGTCTGACGAATCAGAAATCCCATAGACTCGGGTAATCCGGCAACATACCACTCCACCTGCAGACTAGGAGCGATCTCCGTGGTCAGCTTCTGGATCAGCGCCTTCACCCTCTGGCCATACTTCCGCACGGATTCGGATGATTTCATCGTTAGTGTACTGAGCCGTCCCAAGGCTCTGGCTTCTCCTCCTACCTCCCGGAAAGCTTGCAGGAAATCCGTTCTCAACTGATCCCAGTTATTCCGGATTGGATCGGAAATATCCTGGTACCATTTAAGAGCTTCTCCCTTGAGCAATCCTTGGAAAATTCTTCGCTGGGCCGCCTCATTTTCCTGGTTGGCGAGTGCAGTAGATTCAAACTCGCACAGCCAGTCATCCGCATCTTGGCTTCCATCACCCTTAAAACGCTTGTATCTCAATCGAGTCATGACGTCTTCGTCCTCGAGGAACGGATCTTCTCTGTCCGGTTCCGGGTCTAGATCGGAAACTGAAGGCGTATGACCAGATCTCGGATTCTCGCTTTCTCCTGCGGATGCAGACACGAAAATCGGACGGTTAACCGGATCTTGCAGATCCGGTTCACTCTGATCCGGTTCAGGCGATTCTTCCGATCGTTCTCTTCTTCTCAATCGCTCGGACGTTCTCGTATTCCTTATTCCGCTTCTCATGAGTTAGTTTCCAGATTCAGCCGGAAAACAAAACCCAATCCGAGAAATGAAAACACGGAAAAGACGAACTACTGACTCAGCTTCTTCTGTACCGCAATAAAGCCGATAGCTTTAGAATCCCCGGCAGCGGCTCCAGATTTTTGTCATGTCGCAGCACAGGGCAGGTCAATTCCCCATTATACTCACAAAAATCGCTCTAGAGTATAACTAAGTGACTCTAAAGATCGAACCCACGAGATCCTGTGAAGTATCTAGCTCTATTAAGCAGTTAAGCTCAGTCAGTATGCCAATCTTACTTTCCGGTCCTAGATCTAGAACCAGAAATATTACCACACCGGATAACTACAGACCGGATTACTCCTTCTTCCGGTCCTACTAACTATCCGGTCCGTACAAATACCCAAATCCCAGGATCTCACAACTTCCGATCCTGGAAATCCTTTCTGACCAATCCGGTCGGAATGGTCATCCTGTACTCGTAATCCTATCCGGTTTGGTTTTGCCTCTGTTTCACCATCAGAGGGGTCGCCGCTTAATTTTGAGAGTGGTAGGCCCACCACTCCTTCCGTGACTTATAGTGGCTGAAGACCCACTGTCCTACCTTCTAAACTCCTAAGCTAATCCGGATCCGGTTTGGTCCTTCACAACAACCCAGATAGCAATCCGGGTTGTAGGTCACACAAAGACCCCACACTCGACCCTCTCGTACTACAACGACCTTGATGCTACTTCCGATCCGTGCGAAGACAGGTGGTTACAAGTGCACCCGTCCGTTCCAACATCAACTAAAGTTCTTCCGTTACCCCTACGGGTGGTGAGACCTCACAGGAGATCGGACACTCGACCGGATTTCCCACCCGGGAGTTCTAGCGCAGCTAAGGAATCCCTCCCTACCCGCCTAGCCTAACAACGGCTTTCTCACCCGGAATCTCAAACTCTAGACGTGCTGAGGAACTAAGTTCACTCCCAACTCTTCGGTACCTACTCACATGCACCTAGGATCGGAAAATAAACACCAAGGGGAGAAATCACTTACAAACTCACTCGTACTATCCTAACTCCACATTATACAATCCTGTCGCGCTGGAGAGAGATACACAACGAAGAGAATGGAAAGGTACAAGAAGTTTGCAAAATGAACAACTCCCAATTCCCATCTCAGGAACCGATTTATATACAAAGGGTCAAAACCCTAAAAGCACAAAAAGGAGCGGAAAACCCGTGGGGGTCCGCCGCCACCTAAATCTAACTTCCGGTCTAACCTAATACTATTGAGCCGGATCCGGATCCGGATCCGCTCCTACTCCTAACTGAAATTCAAATCCTATCTACCCTACAACTCTAGATCCTATCGTCGGGCTTCCGACCTCCGGGGTTAGCTCCTCGAAGACTTCGCTCAAATTTCGGACCCGTTCCCCCTCCTCAGGATTCGGTCCGGGTGGAGACTCCAAGTCGATGGTAATATCCGGTCTCGAGCCCGGAGTCCCAGTCCGTGCAGACTTCTTGGACTCAGGAGTCCAATCCTTCCTGTCCTTTGCCATAGTTGCATCCGGAAAGAGGTCCGGTAGAGAGATGTCCGAAAGGTGAATACCTTTGTCGCACGTCGCTCCCGTCAACTTCCGGCTGCTCTCCTCGATCCGGTCCGCAGCCTTCCGCCCCTCCACCATTGCCGTCTCCACCTGCTCGGCGAAGTCCGCGAGAATCCGGACCATCCGGGAACCGGATAGTTTCTTCTCTTCGTGGATCTTCTCGTCGAAGAGCTTCGCCTTGGCCGCTGCCGTTCCGGTCTCTCCCAGGACCGTCTTGATCTGCTCGGCCACCTTCCGAGTCTCCTCCGCCATCTCCCGAGCGGCCGTCACGTCTTCCTGATAGGCGAAAAGTGTTGCCTTCAGTTTATCTACCTCCTCCTGCAACCGGCGGATCTCGGCTTCCTGCTTCCGGGTCTCTTCCGGATTCGTGATGTAGTGCGCCACTTGTTCCGCCAAGTTGCTGTCCGGTGCAGCACCCACCAACTTGCCGATTGCCGCAAGCGTCCTGTGCTTGACCTCCCAATCCGCCCTGATGTTGCAGAGGACGTTGATCAGACCGTTGAACAGATCTTGCATATCCGGATCTCCCCCGGAATTGGTCTTCTCGGCTTCCGGTTTCTCTTCCGGGGCCGGTTTGTCTTGACCGGGAGGCGTCCCGCGCTTGTGTGGAGGCGTCAGCTTCTGTCGCTTGATCGGCGGCATCAACTCCTCCTCTTCCTCGCTGGACTCCCGGTCTGACTCGGAATCGGATTCCGCTTCGTCATCCGTCTCCGACTCCCCATACTTTAGCAGCACTTCCTGCGTCTTCCACGCCTTCTCCTCTATGTTGGTGAGGACTTGGTTCTCCCGATAGAGGTGGAAGAGGTAAGGGCACACTGGAGTGGCCCTTTTCTTCCCAACCCTACTAACAAGCTGGGCCACGAGATCGGAAATGATCCGTGCCCAGTCCACTTTCCGGGTACCACTGAGGGCACCGAAAATGGTGTTGCCTAGGGTGATCGTCACCCTGGTCGGCTTTTCCGGGTGAAGAACCGGAACCAGGAATTGCAGGAGCCGACGGTGTCGGTCGTCCAAGCAATCCTCGACCGCGTATCCGTCCTTCGGGTTGACAGCTCCCTTGAACTTCCCTCGGACAAACTCATCCTTCCGGCTCGCCATTCCCAAACCTCCTGCCCGGAAACCGTAAACCGCTCTCCACATCCCCTCGTTCCAGCTGACGGGAGCTCCCCTCACGGTGTTGTCAAACTGGTTGGACAGCTTTCCGAGGAGCTCCTTGACCATTCTCTCCTCCCTAAAACCCCAAGGTTTCTCGGCAAACCCTACGCAACCCATGGATCTGAGATCATCCATGAGTTCAGCCTTTTCCGGCTCTGTGGAGGGAATAACCGGAATGACTTTCCGGAGCTTCACCTCGCCTCCAGAGGGACTCGCTTGCCTCGACCTACGTAGCTGAGGCATCCCCACTCACATCTACCTCACTCTCTCCTAGCCGCACGTCCCGTTCCTCACTTCCTCTCTCCGATCTCAACCGGAAGCAGAACAGACAAAACACAAACGTCCAGACGCACAAACGACAAAAACTCAACCGCGCACGCTCAAGGTCGAGTTTCTAAAAGGGGGTGCAACAGTGAAAGCTCCTCCTTTTATAGTCCCTGGACCCTTTCCGGTTTGTCATCATGAATCCGGTTTACCATCATAATCCGGTTCATCATCATCATCCGGTCCTAGACCTAATCCGTGTTACATTTCGTTTCCGTCGTTAGTTACTCCTGACCGGATTGGATCTAAGAAGCCCACTACTTCACGTTCCGTGCTAATTCTGAGTTTTCCTTTCCCACCTAATCGGATCCGGTTAGCTAATGACTAGTTGCCGTTCCTATTTGGGTGTATACTAAGAAAATCAAAATTCTAAGCTGCGACAACCTCCATTTCACCAAGGTGAATGACACTTCCTTGGCTTGTGTTGCCCAAGGATCAGTCTATAGAGACCTTGTAGAGCTTTGGCATAGGAGGCTTGGGCACTTGAATGTGAAGAGCATGAAGAGCCTCCAGCACATTGTGAAGGGCCTAAACCTCTCTTTTTGTAAGCATGATTGGAGTTCTATGGTGTACAAGGGGTGCATCGAGGGCAAACAAGCAAGGTAGCCCTTCTCCAAAAATGGGGCAACGCGGGCCACCAAGCCATTGGAGCTTGTACATTCAGATGTGTGCGGGCCAATGAAGACCACATCCATAGGAGGAGCAAGGTATTTTGTGACCTTCATTGATGATTTCTCTCACAAGATTTGGGTGTATATGCTAAAGTGCAAGAGTGAGGTGCTTGGGCGTTTTGAGACTTAGAAGGCCCTCGTGGAGACCCAATCGGATTGCAAGGTGAAGGCATTGCGTTCAGACAACGGAGGGGAGTATGTGTCCAAGGCTTTTGAGGTGTACTTGAAGGCCGATGGCATTGAGTACCATACTTCAGCACCTTACACTCCTCAACAAAACGGCATAGTGGAGCGTGCCAACCGCACCATTGTAGAGATGGCAAGGTCCATGATTTATGGCCAAGGTCTCAAGCTTGAGCTTTTGGGGGGAGGCGGTGTCCAATGCGGTTTATACTAGGAACCGGTGCTCCACCCAAGCCTTGACAAGCAAGACACTACAAGAAGCTTGGAGTGGGACCAGGCCCCATGTGTCTCACATGCGCACCTTTGGGTGCATTGCCTATGCATTGGTTCCAAGTGCTAAGAGGACCAAGTTGGATGCCAAGGGTATCAAGAGCCTTTTCCTTGGTTATTGTGAGGGAACCAAGGCCTATAGGCTAATGTGTGTGGAGAGTAAGGCCATCATCAAAAGTCGAGATGTGACCTTCTTGGAGGATAGAGGAGCTGATTCCAAACTCTTGGAGATGAGCCCAAGTGGGAGAAGTAGAGGACCAGCCCAAAAGGTGGGTACAACTCCAAGAGTACACATAGAAGATGAAGATGAAGAGCAAGGTGCTGAAGATGAGGACTTTGTGGAGCCCAAGAAGAAGGTGGCCACACCCCAAGTGAAGAGATCAGCGGCCCCTTCTCCAAGGAAGCAAGAGCATGACCAGCCCTTAGAGGAGCAAGATCAGGCCATGGAGGAGCCCCGTTATCCAACAAGGACCTGCAAGCCCCTTGGAGATTGGTGGATGAATTATATTCTTCCTCAACAACAAGAAGAACAATCCAATGTGACTTTCTTTGGAGATCCATCCACGCTTGGAGAGGTGTTGCGTTGCGAAGATGCAAGCATGTAGGAGGTGGCCATGCAAGAAGAGTACAAGGCCCTCATTGACAAAGGGACATGGGAACTTGCAGTCCTCCATCCCAAGAGATCAAGTGTGGGTTGTAAGTGGGTTTTCTCCACCAAAAGGGATGCTTTGGGTCACATTGTGAGGTACAAGGCAAGGCTAGTTGCTAGGGGTTTTTTCCAAGTCAAAGGAGAGGATTTCAATGTAACCTTTGCCCCCGTTGCCAAGTTTAGTACCATCCGGTACATTGTGACTCTTGAGGCAGCCATGGACTTGGAGATGCACCAAATGGATGTGAAGACGGCTTTTCTCAACCCCAAGTTGGAGGAAGGTCATCTACATGGATCAGCCCAAAGGCTTTGTGCAAGAAGGCCAAGAGCATCTCAAGTGCAAGTTGAAGAAGGCACTCCCCGGCTTGAGGCAATCGGGGAGAGCATGGTATCGAGATATTGATGGCATGTTTGTGGGGAAGGGGTTGAGAAGAGGCCATGCTTATCACTCTTTATACACCATGAAAAGTCGTGAGCATTTGGTGATTATGATCCTCTATGTAGATGATCTGATCCTCCTTGCAAGTAGCATGACTAAGATGCTTGAAGTGAAGGCAATGCTTAAGAAGGAGTACGAGATGACCAATCTTGGAGAGTTGAAGTATTGCCTTGGAGTGGAGTTCAAGAGGGATAGGGCTGCCTACACCATCACCATGAGCCAACGCAAGTACCTTGAAGAAATTCTCAAGCGCATCAACATGGAAGAGTGCAAAGCCATAGGTATACCACTTGACACGCATGTGAAGTTGCCCAAGCTCACCGATGAAGAATTCAAGGAGGTGAGTGCTAAAATGCAAGGTGTGCCTTACAAAACAACGGTGGGTTGTTTGATATATGCCATGGTGGCCACGAGGCCTCATTTGGCATTCCTGGTGAGTGTTGTGAGTCAACACATGTCCAAGTATGGCCCAAATCATTGGGCAACGGTCAAGAGGGTGATAAGATACCTTCAAGGCACACTTGGATTGGAGATGCAACTTGGAGGTGCCCAAGTGTCTATGCACGATTTTTGTGATGCGGATTGGGCCGGTGATGAGGGGGATAGGAGATCCACCACCGGTTACGTGTTTATGCTTGGAAGGGGTGCCATTTCATGGAATTCAAAGAGGCAACCCACCATAGCTCTTTCTACAATAGAGGCAGAGTACATGGCCATGAGCCAAGGTACGAAGGAGGCCATTTGGCTAAAGCAACTCTTAGCTGATGTTGGTCTTGTCCAAGAGGGGAGCACACCAATTTGGTATAACAACCAAGGAGCCATTGCTTTGGCCAAGAATCCCACCCATCACTCTCGGATGAAGCAAATTGATGTGCAATACCATTTCATTCGTGAACGAGTGGAGGATGAGGTGATTGAGCTCAAATATGTGCCTACCCAAGCTATGGTTGCTGATGTGCTGACCAAGGCCCTTGGGAAGCCACAACACCAAAGCTTCATTGAAAAGATGGGCCTTCAAGCCTTTGACCACTCTCAAAGTGGGAGTGTTAGAGAACATGTACATATTAGTGTAGAGCATGTACATTCAACCCTAAGAGTAGCATTAGACACTTAGTTAGTGTTAGAGTGCATTGGGTATTGCTCGTAGTCAAAGGCAGCCCATTGTAGTTAGTTATCCCACGTGGTTTGTGGATAACTAGGAAAGGCTTGTACCTTATGTTCAGTCCACACATGTGGCATGGTATCTTTCTACCATCTAAGTAAAGCCTTTCTCCCATACACTACTTTGTAATCTCAATAAATCTAACCGTATGGATAGAATCTACAAATCAATATCTACAGCTTTTATTTGTATTTCAATTCCAAACTATTCTTCCACATAGCACTTTATAACAGTTTTTCCCAAATTGTCAATTTTGGAAATGGATCCAGACGTTGAGGGGTTAAAGACTCAAAGAAGAGTAACCCAAGTCCAATAAGGCTTATCCAACCAAGAGGACCCCGTCCAGAGAGGCATACCAAACAAGAGTAACCCAAGTCTAGAGAGGTCAGTTCTTAACAAAAAAATCTTATTTTTTCTTAAAGAATCAAACAGGAGGACCCAAGTCCAGGAAGGCTTACCAAACAAGAGGGAACCCAAGTCAGTGAGGCATATACTGATTAATTAAAACTTTGATTGTGTTAACAACCAGAGTGCTGGTTGAGGCGTAGAGGGAAGGAAGATCAGCCCATACCTTCGGTCAACCTGAGTTGACCAAGAAACTTGGAGCTCCCTCCCTCCAGAGGCCAGCTGGCTCCAGAAATTCCTTTGCAAACTGGACACAGATTGAGGGAATTCACATTTTGGTTCCATACCAAAACAAATGCAACAAGCATAATAGGATTGAAGAGATCCTTTGAGTAGTTGGGAAGAAGAGAGAATTGTCAACGGGAATAGAAAATTCAAGATGAAGCAGTAAATTGACTTTCTCGCCATAGTTTAAAATCGAACTCAAAGTCAATCTATAAAAAAGGAAATAAAGAATCATTTGACTTAATAGAGGTTCTAGAGGTTAACGAAATTAGAGAAAGGGTAAGAAAGCTTAGTTGGGATAGATTTGACTTCAAAATACATTAGTAATACTTGAAAAGAATTAGATTTTCAAGGATTTGACGTAGAAAATTAGGGCCTTCAAAAGAGAAGGAAAAAACTTAGAGAGAAATTGGAAAAAATCAACTTGGAACAAGCAAAAGGAAGCTTGGAAAGTAGATGCAACCACAATAAGTCCAATTACCAAGAATCAAAAATACATGAAGAAATACAGAGACAATGGAAAGAGCATACACTCAAGTGATGGAGTTTGAAGTGCCAAGTGAAGAAGAAAAGATGAGCAATGTTGAGGTTATTGCTTAAATACAAGCCCATAATTATGTACCATTTCAATTATAATTTCAATTTCACCTTGCAATTAGGACTATAGGTATAAATTAGAGTCAAACCATAGAATCACTAGGATAGCGGAATTAGGATTTAAATCACATAGAGAATTTCTGTAGCTCTCCAAAACTATATTACACTTCAAAATCCAGAAAAAACTCCCCAAAGTATGCTTGGATGAAGCTTAATTTAATTTTGGATGAAAAATCAAAAGGAAAGGGAATTTCAAAGAAAATTAAAGAATTAGAATATAGTGAAAGCAAGAGAGTAAAAGAATAATTGAACCAAAAGAAAGAAAAGAAATTAATCAACCAAAGTAGTTGAAATTTATTCCAAAATCAATTTAAAAACCTGAAAGAACCACAAGATTTTATTTTATTGAAAGTCAAAGTCAAAAGCAAGTGGAATCATAGTAACTTCAAGGGGACAAGTAAAAAGAATTAGTAATAAATTTTGATGAATCGGTTAATGATCAAAATTTACTCTTTAATTCTTTACTACGAATCTTGAATAGGAAAATTGACTTTTATCTAGGGATAAATGAAAATCTTGAAGGTAAAATTATTTAATGATAAAAATAGAAGTAGAATTAAAATAAAGTTATCTTGAATGAAAATTGTAGTAAAAATAGATGAAGGATTAAAAGATCACTCAAAAGAATCTTATAAAAAATTTAGAATACAGAAAAAAGTAGAACCTCCAGGATAAAATTAAAAGCTTAAAAAAATAGAAGATAATCCAAAAATTCATAGTCAATTCCAAAATTTAGAGTAGAATTAGGACCCATAAATTTTCATCATTTATCCAAAAATCTACCAATCTAGGATTATAGTTAGGATTTAGCAAAAAAACTCCATTGCTTAAAAGGCAACTCGTTTACTACAAACCAATCACCCATAGAATTTGATTGATAAACATAGAACCCAATTGTGCATGTTTGGCCTTGAGGGTGGAGATCAAAACACTCACACCGAGGTGTGGTAAAATCTCACTAAAAATTACACCAGCTTCTTTTATGCTAATAACATGTTTCAACAAGTTTCAAGACATTTTGATAGCCAAATGACCCCAAATTAGCAAAATCCTTCCAAGACTAGCAAAATAAAGATTACGGTGTAGTTGACCGGTGTACAAGGAGTGTGCGAAGTTGGAATGGGTCCTAAATTAGGTCTTTTTCTACTCCCTCATACCTACCTAAGACTGTAGGCTCGTAACTTTCTACAGAAAAGTCAACCTCCAAAAGTTGGGGTTTTAATCCTTTGGGAGTTTTAGTTGATGCTAGCTTTCGAGAGTTTTTTAGCTTAAGAAAAAGGGGTGATGAAAAATTTGGACAAAAAATGGCCTTCTAAAACCAATGGCATAATTCGTTTGGAATTTGGAATCTTTCTCCAAAAGCTAGAGCTTTTCACCAATATAGAAAGTCAAAACTTATGGATTAGGTTGAAAATTTTAGTTGATAAGATTACTATTTAGGAAAAGAGGGAGGTAAGTGCCCTTGGAAATGTATATATAAGCACTCATTTTCCTCTCAAAACACTCTTTGTAGCCATATTTTGGCTCATTTCACTCTATTGGATTCATTTATTTGGACTTTGGCCATTTGGGGCCAAGTTGCCAAGTTTGCCTTGTGTTTTGAAAGCATTTCAAGCTCCGTTGTTGGTGTTTTTAAAGCTTTCCTTGAAGGACATTGGGGTCCCTTCAACGTTTGCTCATATATTTAATTGTTGGTGTATTTGTTATTCATTTGTTTTGTTTTGAGTTTGGTTTGTTTGTATTAATTCTAAAATTATCCCTCACGGTACCTTGGTGATGCCACTTTGGAGGGCCTCTAGTTCATGTTTTTAAAATTCTAAATTTCTAAGTGGAAAATTCCTTGATTGCAAAATCCCTTATAGTTTGGATGTTATTGTACTAACTTTTATGTATTGATTTTGAACTAACAAATATTGGTACTAATTCCTTGTTCTAATGTGATAATGTGGATTTTGACACTCTAACTTTGTTGGGACTATTTTTTGTATTCATGGTTTTGACAAATACGACGAAGCTTTGACTTTATAGGTTCTAAAATCCTTATAGTAGTTGGTAAAAATCCAAAGTAGAGCAAAGCTTTGACCTTGAGTATAGAAGGAACTTCCCCCAAATAGCATGTTGGTTGATATTTGGCCTTTTCAAGTTAAATTTCCAAATCACAAGTTTTGAACATCCAAGTTTAACATCTAAAATAGTTAAATTCCTTGCCTAATCTTGGGCATGGAGTTGTAGTAGTTGTCTTCTTTCTTCTCTTAGAGGTTACGCTTGATGTTCAAAATTTCTCCAAGGGAAGGTTGATAGCAATTGAGAAAAATTTCAAGACTAAGGGCTTGAAGGGAAAGAATCAACGATTTCCAATAACCCCGACCCTCTAGTAAGTCAAATCCTTAGCAGTTGAACCCCAGTAGCTGCCACGTACAAGCCAACCAAGAGAGTTGGATACGAGATCAAGTATGAAGCGCCGGATACGAAGCCCGGATATGGGTTGAGTATGAGAGATGGGTAAGAAGCGGGTTACAAGTTGCTTCTCTAAAGCCAAGCCATTGCTCTAGGGCTTGGGACACAATTATTTGGACCTCAACCAAATCTCTTGGGACCAAACAAGGTGAGTTACTAATTCCTCCAATTTATATTCAAATTCCACACTTAGCTATTTTCATGCTTAGCCAGACTTTAAGTGCAAGTTAGAGTGTCAATATTAAGTTTTTTCAACTTCTAGATAGAATATCTTGTAGAATTTTTTTCGATGTTTTTGAAAACGTATGATGCTTAGAAATTGGAGTTAAATCAAGAAAGATACTAGTGGATGAAGTTTAGGAGTTGTAGTGGATAAAAATTAGACAATTTCATCCAAAAAGAACAAGAATGGAAACTTAGATAGATTCAGAGAAGTAAAGGTCGAAAGTGAAACCAAAAATAAATTTCAAGTTGTAGATTAGTAGAAAACCACGGATGAAGTTTAGAAGCACTAATTAGTAGTCCAACTTCATCCATTCATAACTTTCACTAGGAAAGTTCAAAATTGGAGTTCTTTAGCAATCTAGATAGTAAATCCTAGACCCTGTAAGGAACCAAAATCAGAAGTCTAAGAATAACAAATTGAAAGTCGAATTCTCCACCTTAGAAATGAAGTAGGAAGTAAGTTAGAGTCTTTTGAAGACAACCAAGTAAAGAATTAGAGGTAGCATTAGATAAAAAAAGATTAGAGGAATCCAAAACTCCTTCAACCTTGAAAAAATACCTAAAACTTCAATAGTTGTAAGAGGATGAAGTTTGGGACAAGGAATGGATGAAGTACTTGATAATCATCCAATCAAGTGTAAACTTGGAACTTGAGTAGAAGTTAGTAGTGTAGAGCTAGGGTCCAAAATTTGTAGCCAATTGAAATAGGAAAATTGTCAACAAAGGTGGATGAAGTTTAGATAGCCTCTTAAAAGTTCCAACTTCATCTAGTCATAACTCCCTATAGGAATCTTTAAATCTTACAAAATTTAGGTTTTTGAAAATGGCATGAGCTGAACTACAACTTCAATAAGTTAAAATTACACTGTAGATAACGACTCAAAGACCTAGTGTTTAGAATTAATCTTTGGGATTAGGATAGTTTTTAGTCATTTCTTTGAATTTTAAGAACTTAGAAAAGATCCATTACTGGGAAGGCACAACAGATTGATGTTAGGCACCCATTAGGATTTACATTCAAAATACTAGAACCTCGTTGTGTATGTATATTTTCCAACGGAGGGCAAATAGGTGCTCACACTCACGCCCATGGACATGACATCTAGATGTTTGGACAACCCTAGATCAAAAGTCACCAAGTTGGTGTAAAAGAAGCATGCACCATTCACGATTAGAATTGAGGACAACTTCAGGTCTTCCCTTAATCCTAGTCTTATGCAACATGTTGTGTTGCTCATTATTTTTGCCAATTTATTTACTTTGCCATCGGAGAGGGTTTTGGGTGGTGTGGATCTGCATTTTGACTTTTGAACACAAGGCATTCGAAAAACTATGAAATAGTTTGTATGCATATGAGCATTATTCGAAATTTTGCATGGCCATGTTGCCAACTTGACATGTGTGAGTGACGTTTTGTTGCTAGCTGTATTGTTCCATGTTGAATGAGTTCACCAATTTTATTTGTACAATTTGCTTGATTCATCCAAACTGTAGTTCATTATGATTGACTTGTATTCCCCTATATGCAACATAAGAGGAAAAAAAATATCGCCAACATAAAACCTTGAGAGTGTGGATGATTGCCACTTGAGAACTATACAATCAATCCACAAATCACCACTTCAACAATAAGCCCCAATGAATTTTCACCTTTTCATCTATTTTTTTTAAAATGAAAAAGAAACCTTGGTGTTTGGTTAGATACAAAATTTCTCCATATTTGAAACTAACCACACCAACTCATACCATTATAGATTCAAATTCTATTCAAACTAAGATAGACCAACCTATAGCCACCGTATTCCCTATTGTTTCCATCCTACTTTTGGCTCCATTACTACCACAAAACTCATTTTCATTCATGTACTTTTTTCACAAAATCAATGCATTAATTTCAACTTGGGTAATGTGTCAATCTTTGATTGGTGGATATTCAAGTGCTAATAGATACAATCTAAGGTGATTATGGGTTGTTTATATGACATTTTTGACTCCAGTCCATGGATGGTTTTGTAATTTCAAAGTAGACTACTTCAAAAATTCACAAAAATTTAAATTTTAATCGAAAAATTCTAATTCACTTGGCTTTGATTAGTGAAACAAGCGCAAACTTGTAAAAAATATCTATCCCTCTTGAAGTTGTCTCTAAGATATTACTATTGCTAATTAGGGTGGTAATAGGTAGGTCCATTTTAATAAGTTAGTAGTGGTCCAACTCATCTGAGAAGAATGGGACTTCCTACCCTCTTTTTTATTCAATAAGATTCTCCATGTACTTTTAGTAATCAATGGTTGGATTGTAGGACTCCAAGGTCCTATATTCACCATTATTCTTGTTTGCATGATATATATAATTCATGATTGGTAGGTCCCCATGTAAGTGCCTAGTTCATCATCTAGGACTCATTATTCTTTTTTCATTTATTAGTATTTTGAGTGTGAATTATCATACAAAAAACACAAAAGAATGTCAAGCCAAAATAGGTATGTCACATGCCAATATAGTATTTGGTCCTAATCAGCTTATTTTTCCTAAACTTGATCTGAATCCTACATATAAATAGGGTAGAAACTCAAAAGTTGTTCATATTATAATATTTGAGTAGAATCATCCAAATTGCTTAAACTTATCTTGCATGTGACAAAACATGTCTAAATTGCTCCAAGGGAACCTATGTGAGAACCCTAAGTAGCAATTCCAGAGAGAGGTTTCAGTTTTCATTTCATTCTCTCACTTGAGTTGTTCTTGGTTTTTTCTTTCCTTACTTGTCTTGAACACTGCTCTGGTGCCAATTGATAACTTATAGTTTGTAATAACTTTTTTAGTGACTGTCTTTGTGGAAATAGTAGCATTGAAGCAGCTTCATTACTATCAGATTCTCATAAGTTGATTTCTTTTATGCTCGTTTTTGTTACTTGTAGTTCTTATAGTTTTAGTAATTGTGATTTATTTCAGTTGGACTACATAGTGCTTTAGGTGGTTGGATCCCTATAGAAGATGTCCTTCATTTGGAATTCATTGTGATGCTCAAATCCATGATTTGCATTTCACGTAGTGCTTCTTCTTCAATGTATGTTGGATTGTGAGTTCTTAGCAATCATCACACCATAAATTCCGGAAGCATTGCAATATTGAATTCACTCATAGTTTCAGATTATCTTCAAGTCAAGGATAAAATTCCCTCATGTACTAATGATAGGTGTCCAAAGGATAGTAAAACATAATGTGAGAAAAACTGTTAAATATTTACTATATGGACTTTATCTTTGAGTCCAAAATAACTTGTGAGTCTAAGAACACCCAATGTCTTCAAGGATATGAATATGAATATTTTCAAAATTCCTAACTATGTATAATTCTCCGAGTAATAGTATATTTTATTTTAATCAATACTCCTACATGTTTTGTATATCAACTTTATCTTCAAGGCCAAGATAACTACAAAAACTATAAAGACTTATAAACAATCATTTTGCAATAAAGTATTTGAATATTTTCATCATTTCTATGACACGAGACTAGATTAATAGGAAAATCAAGAAGTCTATATTATGAATTAGAAAGACAAATCACACGAAACTTCTTAGATTCTTTTCTAATGATTGTTTTTTTTTAAAAGTGAAGTGATTTTATATTTATCTTTGAATCAAAGATAATATGAAGGTTTAGAGTTCCTAAATATTTGAATAATTAGTGTTTACATCTCTAGTTATATTTTGAGGTTCAATATTTATGTCCTGACTTCAAAATTATCGTCAACTCAAAGATATTATATATATTAGACAAAAAGAGTCGAAAATGACAACTTACGATAGTATAATATGAATTGAGAGAACAATGTCTCAAAAACTTATTGGAGTAGTTGGTTTTATCTTCAAGCCAAAGATAAGTTTGACTTGTCTAATTATTCATTGTCAACATGAGGTCTATTTATTTTAACTATATACTTAATGACTATTGATACCAATCAAAAGTTGTCTCCAATTTCAACAGCATTTTTTGTTGAGTCGAGGATAAATTTGGAGTCATATTGTCAGTCTTCTTGCTTGGCTTCGATTTCTAATCTTCATGATCATTTTTGTATATAAAACCCTTTTAACTATATTGTAATGGTTTTTTTTGTCTTTTATTGTCTTGTAGTTATTTTCCATCCACTGATCTTAGAGTTCTTGTTAGGAGGGTTCAACTAAGGTTCATGTATTTGAGATTTTAATATATATTTATCCTCGAGTCGAGGATAATTTATAATTTGAAATAATTTCTGCTTTTCTTTTGGCAGAATGGAGAATCCTATTGTAGACGACTTTGCAGTTCTAGTGCCAATTTTACCAACAAGTGTGATAGCTTGCGATGGCATTCTTTGTACTTTTTGGAATATGAAGTGTGTAACATTTATAAATGAGGACGGAGTAGAGGTAGCAAAAGGGATATGCCATAGTGTTGATATTGACCTTGTCATTGACATGGACATGACGCTATTGGGTGATGATCGGGTTGCAATTCAAATTGCGGAGTCCTTTTATGAGGCTAAAGTTCCATCGTCATGGATGTGGTCAATGTGCTCTTGGTACATTTCAAAGATCTACCTTAGCGATGCTAGCTTGTATAATCACAATCAAATTTTTATGCACAAAGCGGCTCTCAACACATCTAGGCGACGCATTCGGGCCGAAGTTTGTTGATATGAAACCTCTCAAGAAAGGAAGGAGCTTGACAACCCTCCCAAGAAAAAAGCCCTCCTAACACTCCAAACAATCATAGAGGTATTTGCGATAATTTATTGCCGCTTCAACTACCTTCAAGCATTTTCATGCAATGAAATTCAAGCCATTCGGTCCCTAATTCACGTGGATGGTGGAGTATTCTAGTGTAAGTCATATCTACTTGACATGCACAAGCAAATTCACTGTGATGAGTGTGAAAGAGAAATGATCACCTTAGCACATCGTGATATTTGTCCTACTACTTAATGGACTATCCATGGAGTTTCAAGAGCTACCTTTTATAGATACAAAGAGATGGCAAAAAATGATATGCAACTAGAGGAGCATGGTAGTTTAGGCTTGAAGAAACTACGGACACATGCACTACATGCGACGGCCATACTATGAATGCTATTGGAAAACACTTCCAACAAAATGCCGCACAAGTCAAGGATCCTTCAATCAGGGGAGAAAGTTCCGTCTATAGTCCTACCATCTACATTCCGGTGGAGAGACAAGTTGCTTGAGATCAACATTGTGAATTTATCTTTTCAACTACAACATATTTCTGCAAGTAGATTGAATAGGATCCGGCGTGATTTTTTTCGAGAATATACTCCAAAGGCTCATGGAGATAGTTTTTCTTATTGTAGTGTGTGACAAACTCAAGCAACTTAGGAGCGCTTGCACTCCACGTTTGAGGGCACAATAAGTATGGACTAACAAGTTAAAAGTTCACCTTGAAAGGCATAGAGCACATAAGGAGCTCTACTAATGATGTGCCTTGACAAGGTTGTCTTAGACGTATCCTCACAAGGTTCTAACCATCATACACGACAAAATGGATCACTCAAAGATAGCTTCTCCACATTTCTCTCACAAGAGCAAGCAAATGATTGTTTCATAAAGTTGCCCGTCGCTATGACGGATGTGATTGTTCATGGTCATGGAAACATGCGATATGCACACTATAATTTAGACATGTTTTCGATGGACTCCAAGCACACCGTGGGATCCATTGCAAAATTGTTGCGAGATCTTGAATGTGAACTAAAAGGTTTCTTCAGGTCAATTATTTGATATGGAGGATATGATTCATCCATTGTGAAAAGCCATACTAGAAGGCTCAAAGCTTTGTGTTGAATCCCTACTGACTTGCCCTGAGGAGGTCGTTGAACCTCAACCTTTCCCTCCAATTTTGACTCTTCAACTTGATAATGCCTCTAGAGACAACAAAAACCGATGGGTTTTTGCAATTTGCTCTCTCCTTGTATATAGAGCCATTTTCTACGAGATATACATCAATTTCCTCATTGTTAGATACACTCATAAGGACATTGATGCTCTTTTTGGTCGTAGGAGTAGCAAGTTGAAGACAAATGACTACCCCATGCTTCCGAGGTTGATGAAGTTCTTCATGGATTGTAAAATACAACTCGTGATCCTTCATTTTATTGAGGAGGTTCCTAACTTCAAGCAATTTGTGAAAGGATACTTGCATATAAATGATGATTCTCTGTAGGACAATTCTCAAGCTCAACAATTCAAGTTTTACAAGGATTCCAATGAGTGGCCCTTGATGCAATACAAAATTCTTTGTACGGATGTTGATTAGTTGCCCAAGGAAGGTGGGGGAATTCGCTTGTAGGAGACAATAAATGAGTGCCCTAAAGTACCAAGGGGTACTCCTCAACCTTTGGCTCCGCACCTTATGCGTTGGTTTGATGAAGTCTATAAGGGATTGGACAAATACATTGTGTTGTAGGGTACAATGGTCAATCAGAACTTATCTAGAGATCTCCGGAGGAAGAATGAACTAGTGAAGCGATATTGGGAAGGTGTAAGAAGTGCTCTCAATGAACCTCTTATGAGGCGTGAGGCATTGTGGGATGGATTTCGGCCTTATTCAATAGTCGCCAATGAGGTCAAAGATCAATTCCTTGATGATGGTACAATACGTGAGGAGTTTGTAGAGGATGCATCTTTTGTTGGTTGAAAATGTGATCGTCCCGCTCCTTCATTCAATGTTTACTGTGATATATATGCAGATTACTTTCTTGTGGTGCATCTTGTTGATAGTGACCTCCGTCCATTTTGGCTTGCATTGGCACTCACAAACCCTAATCCAAATCCAAAGCATGTCAATTCCATTTAGTTGTAATATTGGACTCCTACATCTTTTCAACACATTGAGGAGGACACTTATTCAAGGTGGAACATTAAATAGGAAAATTCATGGTATGAAGACAAGGCTATCTCCCTTAGGTGGATGCATATAGATTGTATCATGATTGTTAAGAAGCCACCTGTTAGAATAAAGACTTTGGATTTGAGAATCAAAATTTTGAAAGCACAAATTGTTATCATCAAGTCATGGGTGGAGTCCTTGGTGTCTAATAAAAGCAACAATGCATCTTTGGCATGAAAATGAATACTTTGTAGGCATAGGAAGTTATTAGGGCTTTTTGAAGTTTTACAGTTTCTTTTGGAAATAGTATGGAGACATGAAAAAAATAGGAAAAAATAGAATTTCTTTTTAAAAAGAAAAAAAAGGAGTTTATGGAGTTTTTGAAGTTGATACTTAGATTAGTTTTATTATAATATGTTTGAAAAATTGGAAAGGAAAAAAAATTAGAAAAAGAATTGTGAAAAAAAAAATGGAAATTAGAAATAGATTTAGTTATCAAATTCTATTATCCATTTTTGTTTGTTGATCATTTTTTATATTATTTAAAAATTCAATCCTTTTTCAAGTTATTTGGATTGTCTACATGTTGGACACTAATATATAACATTTGTATTGTTATTAAGAATACTATATTATGTATTTGGCTACTTCTTTATTATATTTTCATGGTTCATGTTTGTTTATTTTCTAAGAATACACAAGTACTAGAGGCACTTATGTAGCTAAGAATTTGTAATCCTAAACACATGCCAAATCATGTACTTCAATGTTTTAGTTAATTACTTATTTTAAATGATGGTTCAAGTTTGAATCTCAGGAGACTCCTTAGAATGTACTATAGTATAGTAGTACCATACAAATCAAACTAAAGATCAACCAAAAATTCATGTGTACTTTGTAATGAACCCATATAGGAATATGAGACATAGAATGTATAGAATAAAAAGTGAAAAGTGTTGGTGTTGCTTCCTATGCTTAAGAAAAATTTACAATTCTCTTGGCACATCAAAGTCTCAATTTATTAAAGTGTTTCAAATTAATCACCTCTTTTCTATATTAAATTTAGGATCATGATTAAAATGAGACTCTAGATTCTCTCATTTTAATGAATATGGGCTTCATTAAAAAAATAGAAAAAAAACAATATAGGAAAAAGAATAGAAAAAAATAGGTAAAAAAAAGAGTGTAAGGAGTTTTAAAAGTTGATAGGTTAGTTTTTTATAATATGTCAAAAAAATTGGAAAGGAAAAAAATTTGGAAAAAAAATTGAAAATTAGTAATAGATTTAGTTAGCAAATTCCTTTGTTTTTTTCTAATGTTGATCCTTTTTTTTTAGAGTATTTGGAAATTGGGTTCACTACATGTTGGAAGATTATATATGAATTTGTATTGTTATTTTCAATACTATATTGTGTATTTTGTTACTTCTTTTTTGTATTTTCATGGTTCATGATTGTTTGCTTTCTAAGGTTATACTAGTACTAGAGGCACTTACATATTCTATGAACGATGAGTAGCTATGAATTTCTAGTATTAACAAGTCGATGCCTCACCCATTTGTTCAAAAAAATAAAAAGAATCTCTAGTTCTAAGCGTACACCAAATCCTCTACTTCAATGTTTAAGTTAGTTACTTATTTTGAATGACGGTTCAAGTTTGAATCTCACGAGACTCTTTTAAACGTCCTATAGTATAGTAGTGCCACACAAATCAACCCAAAGATCCAACCAAAAATTATGTGTACTTTGTAATGAACACATGAGACATGAAGTGTGTAGTCTACAAAGTGAATACTATTCGTGTTACTTCCTATACTTTAGAGGAATTCACAATTCTTTTGGCATACAAAAGTCTCAATTTATTGAAGTGTCTCAAATTAATGACCACTTTTTTATACTAAATTTAGGATCATGATGAAAATGAGACTCCACATTCTCTCATTTTAATGAATATGGCCTTATATGATAAAGTGCAATAGAGAAAAACAAAAAAATATGTTTTGTAGATAAAAAAAAATTTATATTGATGAATCTACCATAATTTTAAAATTTTATTTAATTCATAAAGTTTTCAAAAGAAATCTATCATAACTTTCTATAAAATCATTTGTACATGCATTAGTTCTTATTGTTGCTACATTTCTTTGGTTAGAATTTTGTGGCATACATTTATAATTCTATTTATGCAATTCTATTTGTTCTCTTACTTGATATTGACAACAGTATTGAAATTTTTTTGTGAAGTTTTAAAAACCATTTTTTGAGATGAAAACTACTTGTAGTCAATAACATAGAAAACTCTAAAGACACTAAATCCTAAATTTTGAATCCTAAAACCATAAACATCCCAAAATTCAAAAAATTGAAGTTGATAATTGCAAGAGAAGTTGATTTGCTAGCCCAAAGTAGGCATCTACCTATTGTCCACCCATCTGCTTGCTCATGCATTTGGCCCCAAAGCGGTCCTTGTTGGTTTGCCTTGTGGATCGGAAGTCAACTAGGCAACCAAATGGACAAAGAGTTGGGCAAATGTCCACTATGTACTAGCAATCAACTTCTTTTGCAATTTGTGATTGCAATTTTTGGAATTTGGGAGCGTATGATATACCGTTGCTTTCCAATGGTATATCATACACCCCAAATTTTCAAAAATTGAAGTCATAAATTGTAGAAGAAGTTGGCTGCTAGTATACAGTGGGTGCCTGCCTTGTTGTCCACCCAACCATTTGTCTGCTCGTGCATCTAGCCCAGAAGCAAATCCCAAATAGTCTACCTAGACGTGAGTGACGAATGTGGCAGACATTAGGTCATCCACTTCAACTCAGACTTTTGATCAAGTAGACACAGTTCCATCATTGGGTGGGGTAGCTGCCAAATAGTCCGCCCAATCATATTTGTTAGATTTGGTGGATAGTAGATTTTTTGTCTCATCTTCTCCATTTGATTAGACGGACATGGTTCCACTGTTGGATAAGGCGAAGGCCAAATAGTCTGCCTAGTCACAACTATTTGATCTAGCGGATGGTACATCAGATACCTTACCTTAGGTATCCAATGAAGTGGATGTGGTCCTACTATTGGATGGGGCAAACATTGAATGGTATGACCATTGGATGTGGTAGACAAATTGGTGGATGATGACACAAATGAGTGTGAGCAGGGGGAACAACCCTTGCGTACATTGGCGAACGGGAATTTATCCCTCCTGGTATATTCCAAAAAACTAAATGTCATAGTACATCCGAGGGTTCACGTCCACCGACATGATGCCCAAACATCCGAACAACCTTGGATCAAGAGTCACCACACAAATGAAAGATGAGCATGGACTATTCACAATTAGAATTGTGGACAACTTTAGGTAGTCTTTTAACCCTAGTCCTATGCAACCTGTTGTGTTATTCATTTGTTTTACCAATTGACTTACTTTGCCATCGGAGACGGTTTTGGGTCAGTATACATTTGCATTTTGACTTTTGAGCACAAAGCATTTAGGAAACTATAAAATAGTTTGTATGCATAGGAGTATTTTTATGAAATTTTGCATGTCCATATCGCTAGCTTAACATGCATGAGTGTGACTATGTGACATTTTGTTGCCAACTATACGACTCTATGTTGAATGACTTTGCCAATTTTACTCGCACAATCTACCCAATTCACCTAGATTGTAGTTCATCATAATCAACTTGTATTTGCCTACATGCAACACAAGGAAAAAAAATATTGTCAACATAAAAACCTCACAAGTGTGGATGATGGCCACCCTAGAATTGTACAATCAATCCACAAATCACCACTTCAACAATAAGCACCAATGAATTTTCACCTTTTCATCTACTTTTTTAAAATGTGAAAAAGACCTTGGTTGTTTAGTTAGTGTAGTCTAGATTTTGTCTATTTCCCAAAACCCAGGACTAAGTATAGGGGTCCTAAAATAAAAGGGAATGGTCAAATAGTCTAATGTTTTGCAGCTAGAAGTCACTTGTAAGTTAAATTGTTATGGGATTTACTCAACAATTTTACTATAGAAACCAATTGTAAAACACTCTTATATCCCAAGTGTGAATTTGGAGGCCTGTCCGTTAAATAATGCTATGGACGCATGAGTGCTGTCCCGGTCCTACCTAGTATTCTAGGGGTATTTTCAAGACAATTTGGCAGGTTTATAAGAGCAATTTGTCATGCATGATCTAGACTTTTAAATGCAACAATTCACACACACACACATATATATATATATAATATATATATCAATTCATTAATTATCGTGAAGCTTTTTACCAAAACAATTTGTCTAGTCACTACTTAGCTAGCCAAATTACTAAGTTAGATGAGTATCACAAAGTCCCAGTCCTCTACAACAAATTGTCTCTATCTAATGCAATAGGAATGAGTGTGTGATGCAATACAATTTACAACATCAACACCAACAAGATAACTTTATCCAACACACCATTCATTTAACCACAACATTTCGATAATCACTGCTACTCCTACAATTTGACCTAATTATCAATCAAGACCATTTGTCATACAGTATACTCCATTCAATACTCTGTCAATTCGTCTCACCAAATATTTATTAATCTTACTAATTTCAAGAACAATACCCTTTTCAGTAATTAAATTAATAAGGACAATTTGTCTATACACTGTCTGCAGTGAAATTTGAACACTACGGCAAATTGTCTGTAACACCAGCCTACTGTGACTGAACTACATCAATAACATCAACTAGCCCAAGACAAATTGTCAGTTAGAAATCCAGACGATATCCAGTCTAACAACCAAGAATTCAGACAATTCGCTTTTATTCTACTGACTGTATTATCATTTCAGAAGTTCAACCGTGAAATAAATTGACTTAATTCTATTCTAGACACTTGGTCTATCCACACATAACACAGGATTCAATCACACATACACACATTCAGGACAATTTGACTTCATACGTCAACCGCATAAAAATAACTCAAATTGTCATACTTGGATCCGTTCTTTCAACATCTAGTTCTTTAATCTCCCAATTTTTTACACAAAAAAATTTAAAATATATATATAGCATACACCACTAGACAAATTCATTGTTGGAATTTTTTAGACAACTTGTCTCTAATTTCTTCTAATCCTTAGAAGCTAGTTCTAATTCTTTATTATAATTTACAGTTGTTACTTTGACAATTTGTCTACTTAAAGCCTTATGCTAAATCTCTGATACTCCTCTCAAACTACATAATTCCTGGAATTGAATCAGTCTGAACTACATGAAGATTATAAATGAATTCAACAAGACAATTGGTCGAAAGTACGAATTAAAATGATACAAGAACTTATCTGTAAGTTAGCCGATCTGCATCACCAGTTCCGGCAAATTGTCTCAGTCTGCACACCACCTCCACAGCATCCGCATTGTCGAACTAGTTGGCAAATCGTCTGCTTCGTTTGATTTACAAGAGTCACACAGACAAATTGACTTCTAATCTTGATAAATTGTTATCCATTTCCTCACAGTAACACTCCGACAATTTGACTCATACGTTCATGATACGAAAACTAACCCAGTCAATTTGTCTAAACATGAATCCACCACTACACAATTCCCACGAATTCATACAAGCACAGTCCAACTACACACAATAATTCAAAGTCAACTTGTCGCACAATTCATTCAAACAACCACGAATTCATCATAATAAATCTGCACACATCTTTCACAAAGAAGTCACCCACATACTGAATGATCACACCCCAGTTCCGTCCAGTCACAGGATCGAGATAGTATCTGACAAATTGCTAAGTATTGTGATCCACTCACTAGATCAAAACATACAAATTAATAATTTTACAATTTACACAACCAAAGCAACACTGCCAAGAATACAATTAGTCATAAATAAACAAAGAGATCCAATCACTAGATACTCAAGACAATTTGTTAAGTTGATTTACAGTTCAGAGGATCCAATCACTGGATCTTAACTGCAATTTATAAAATGCTCGATTTAGTCCAATCACTGGATCTAAATTCAAAGCTTATAAGACAAATTGTTTGTAAGAAATATATATTATTGAAGAAGTTCAAAGTACATGAAGATGAGACAATTTGACAAAAGCTATTTGATAACCGAGAAAGTGAGACAGTCAAAATGACAAATTGCCTGGCTATATGCAAAACTGAAGACAACTATTCGAACCTGAAGTGTAGAGTCAACTTGACTTTCACCATCTTAAACCTTTTATATTTTTCTACATCCTTTCTAATCTGGCAATTTGTCTATATTACTACTCTATTGTGTGAACTCTTCGTCAATTTGTCTCTATTTACACTATTCACAGCAAATTGTCAAAAATTGAAAATTTAAAGAGACTACAGTTAGATACAAAATTTCTCCATATTTGAAACTAACCACATCAACTCACACCAATACAGATTCAAATTCTATTCAAACTAAGGTAGACCAACCCACAACATAGTCCAAGTTTGAGCAACGTGAGTGCTTTGAATGTTTGCATTTTATACGTGAAGTTTTAAGTAAAAAGTGTCTCTATATATATTTTTATACAAGTTGTTGTGGGGAACAACAAAAAAGGCTATTTTGTATGTCTCTATGTCCCTTTTACAATAGAAACAAAAAATGAAAATGAATACATTTATTTGTCTTAATTGATCCACTTGTCCACATGGACTTTTATAGTTATTTGCAAAAAATTTAGATTTCTTCATTATGCAAGCTCTATTTGGTGATATTAGATGTTTTGGAGGGATAAAGTAGGAAGTCTATAAAGTGCCCATTTAAGAGTTGAAAATAAATTTGGAGAGGTTTGATTTCTTGAAATTTTTTCATAGTAAATTTATTTTAATTCAAAGACAAATAGAATTGGCAAGTTGTTGCATATTTTTTAGAGCCTAAATTGCCTTATAGACCTCTTACTTATGTACACTTGAAGTTTTCTTCAAGCTCTTCATGCATGATAGGCATTTGAGTAGAATGAATGCCACATGGATGGTTGGTGGACCTCATAGAGAAACACAATGATTTCAAAGGAGTTGTAAATTAACTCTTAAAGCCTTGAGGTATGTTTTTTTGGGCAATATTGTGTTTTCAACCATCCATTTATAAATGAAATATTCAATTTTATGTTTGAAAATTTCACAAAACATGCCATTGACTAGAATAGCTTTAAGGTGCAACAATTTTTATAACATTTGAGTACATAGTTAAAATCCTATTGTATGACAAGTGAATTCTTTTGAAGCTTGGGCAACTTCAGTAACTTAGGAAATTAAAAAAAAATTAAAAAACAACTTAAACTTGATTTTTAATATTTATATGTACTTAAAAAACTTTCAATAGTTCTATTCCAATTAACAAGATGAAAGTTATGAGGAGTTTCAATTTGCAGGTAGTTGTAAACTCTCTACCCAAAAATAGACTATAGAGTCTTGTTTTAAATTAAGTTTTCAATATTTTGAAAATAAAGTTAAAATATAAGATGTGTATTGTTTACTACAACATTGCAACCATTGGGATTGGAATTTATCAATTCTATAACTAAATTCTTAACAATTTTTCATCATATTTGAGCTCTTTCTATTTAAATTTTTTTTTTTCAAACATGAATATGAATTTTGTTTTGAGTTTTATTATATACATTTCCTACTTATTTCTTCATCATATAATGGAGATAGGGATGCAAAAAGTTAGACATACACATTTTGGGGTAATATGTTTCAATGATATATTTTAACTATTTTGAAAGAATTGAAAATACTTCTTTTTAAAGTTCAAGCATCATGATCTTGCAATTGGTAAAGTTTCTTCGTCTAAAATTTTAGGAAGGTAAATACTTAGGGGCGCTTCACACATGGGCCGACCAAGTCAAGAGGCCATGGAAGTTCATGGCCAAACTTTGGGGGAGAGTCCAAAGAAATGGGCAATAAATGGGCAATTTGATGGACTGTCAACCAAAGTTTGGGTTGCCACAAAGTGGCAACCCAAACTTTGGTTGAGAGTTTGTTGTGAGGCCATTGCCACGTAGGAGCTTGGGCTTCCATGTAGGCACTTGGGAGGGCGACGGGCTTTGGATTGTGCTGCCTTGTGTGAAAGGTCGAGAGGCCAAAGTTGGAGTTTTCTGAAATTTGATTGGTGGAGGCCGACAGACTCTCAACCTTGGGCCCATGTGTGAAGCGGCCCTCAATTAAGTTAACAAAAGGATCATTTGGTTGAATTTTTTACTAAATAAATAAAGATGAAGATTTTAGCATTGCATTGGATACGAATATTTTGAAGCAAGTTTGGGTCTACAATCACTACGGTCCTTTAGTAGTTAAGTTATTTTGCAATATCATGCACCACTATCTTTTTCATCAAGAGGTCAATACAACTACCATTCCATTTTACACCTAGTCTTGTACCACAAACATAATCCCAGAAGAATTGCCCTATAATATGAAAATGGAAGATGAGATTTCTTCACTTTCTGCAAGTAATCCCATTTTGTGACTACTTATGAATGAAAAATTTTTGTATTTGGTTTTCAAGGATAATATCCCATCCCTTTCATAGATTATAAATAAGGTCTCAAGATTGTTATGAGAAAAATTGAAATTATCATGAGTTTTTGAAAGAAAATTTATATCAAATACATAGTTGTTTAAAAAATCCAGAAATTTCACCCCACATGCTATCATAGTGTAGAACATTATGGTGCAAGCCAAATTTCTTTGTCATTCTATAATTAGAAAATAGTAGCCTATGGTCAAATGTTCAAATGTTCAAATTGCAACTAAATAGTCAATTTGGGGAATTATTTATTTTTAAAATTTGTGTTAGAAACTAGAATGAATAAATTTCATTTCAATACTTGGAATCAACTTTTTAGAAATTTCATTTTCATGGCTAAAATTCTAATCAAGATTATGTAGCTAGAAGTTGCCAAAGTACACTCCACATTGATCTATTTTCAATGTTTATTTTAAAATTGGGCCCTTATGTAAAATAAAAATGGAGTCAAAATGATGAATTTAGGTATAATGATTTGAACCAAACTTCAACAATAAAAAAGAGTAGATGAAAATCATTATATCTAAATTGTAAGTTGAAAGGATATTATCATCCAAGCACCACAGATTGGTTCTAGCTTGCAACAATCATGAATTCATTTGAAGCTTGAAGTTTATCATTGCATTTGATTGTGCCAATGCACTGCATCAACCCTCAACAAATTGATAATTGTCACTAAGGGGCACATTACACTCGAACTTCACCCAAAACTTTTTGTCTACAAATCCTATAAGTTGGAACCAAACATCATCCCCAAGAGACTATCAAATTAGTGATTTATAAACTTGTCCAAGTGTGAAGGTCTTAGGATTTGTAAATCTCTATTGATTGAATTGAAGGAGAGATTATAGATAAAGATATTGTATTAATCATGATACTTCATAAAAAGACAAATCTCATTGATGAAACATTCATATTGACAAGTAACTTCCTTGACCTACACATACAATATGGCAATATGGCATTATATTAAGCAATGTCAGAACTAATATATTGAAAGTACTAATGGCAAACAGATCTTATCCTAAAAAAATAAATTTGCATCCACCCATTAAAATATGAGAAGAATCTAGACAAAATTTAGTATTTAACTTGCTCTCCCAAGGCACCTTTGTTATTGCTCCAATTACTAGATTTTCAATCAAAAATAATGTGCTTCCTGTAAGAGCTGGAAATACTATAGCAACATGGTTGTGAAGGTTTATTGGACACATCAACCCCGTAAACACAAGTATAACAATGACAATTGCCCCATGTGCACTTGTGCAAGTTACCATGATGGATGAGAAACACACAACCCTTATAAGGTAGACAATGCCTTTAGGGACCTAATCCCATCTCCTATTGCATAACCCTAGTTACCAACAACAACTCATCTTAGCAAGTAGTGAAAGTAGGACTTGACTAAATGCCTGTGGCCACTAATCTTTGAATGCAAATGAGTTCTCTATCACTAATGGTGGTCTACAACTTCCCACTTTGAACGCTTACATTGGAAATTCCGACATGCATGACAACGAAAACTCCACTGTATTAAATTTGACACTTGTGCCTATGGCTCTCTCCACATATCTTGTAAACATCAATTCATACATTGGTTTAAAATGCTTAAAAAGCCCCAAACAGTATCCTTTGCCTTGGTGTGCAACAATCGGCAATTTACTTGTCATGAAAAAGAAAAAACAAATGATAGTGGCACTAACCTCCTCTCCAATTAATTGCTGTTTAGACCGGTCATTTTTCTGGGCATCGATAACATTGCCAGCAACCTGCAGAACATGCCCATTCTACTTGGAATCAATTTTCCACCCTCAGCTTGTGCACCACCAGCCAAGGCTCCTAAACCCTGATGAATGCCCTGTTTATGTGAATTACTTTCTGATGGCACCTCTTGAGCCTCAGCACGGTTTAGGGTTTAGGGATCATCTCCAGAAGTTGTCCCCTTTTCATGCAAAATTTGGATGATGAATAGTTGCACTTTTGTCATGCATGCAAAGATTTTTTGTCATTCAAATATGTTGTTTATGGGTTAAAGCATGGAAAACTGTAATTGCACTTATAGTAAGTACCTTTGAAACTGTCAGTATTTGCTCTTTTGCTTAGTTAGTATTAGTACACTACTCAAAATTTCATTAAGTTTCTTGTTGGAACTAGAAGGAAGTTCCAACGCACCAAAGAATGCTACATTTGGGATATTGTAGGCAAAAGTTAGGAAGGAACAAATTTTGATTCTAAAACAGTTTCTTCCACATAGGTACTTAATTGATTTTGGAGATGTACACAAAGTGAAGATGGCGGTTTAGGATTGGTGGTGCATTTGGAGGAAATCACCTCATTGCAATTGGAAAAAAATTGATCACAAATTGGATAAAAGAATAATATGTGTACTTAATAATGAAAGAGTTGTGTTGATGTGAAAGTTGAACTTCACTTCAAAGTAGGAAGATACTGGTTTCCAAAGTTCATCATAGTAGACCAAATGGACTTGATAGTAGCATAACATTTGAAACTAGCCCTTGTATCTCCTTTTCTAATTCTAAAGAAATTGGGACAATCTTTCCTAATATCCTTGGAGAGAATTTAATTTAATCTATTGAGTGTCATTGGCTAACCAGGTTGAAATTGGTAAGCCAAGATCATGAATTGCTAGCTGGCTCACATTTACTAAATGGGCTTGTATCCAAGGTCAGCAATGCCAAGAAGGCAAGTAGTTGAAAATCAAAAACAACAATTTCTTAAGAGATTGAAGTGGCAATGGTAGGGGCTCTTGCTTTGGAGGGGAGAACAATGGCTTTTTTCCATATTGGTACTTTACTAGGCAATTTTGTGGATTGTCTTTTAAGTGGATAGTGAGAGAATGTGAATTTCACAACTCATTTCACAAGGATACAAGTGGCATTCAAGCATTAGGCAATAAATTTTTCTAAGAAAATGTAAAAGGGGGTACACGTCCTTTGCTATTGGCTAAAGAATTGACATGGATGCTTGTAATATAACACCCCAAAACCTCACACTTGTATATTGACAAGTCCTTCACTTGCGAACAATATGGGACAATGTATATTTATGTTGCCGTATGTATATGTATATATCTAATATATATTCCATATATATTCCATGAGTATTTTACATATTATATATATTATATATATTGTATACATTTTGTGTTCTATATCTATTTTATATATTTGTATTCATAAACCAAAGTATTCATATCTGTATTATTTATTTTTCAAGATCAACAACATTTGAGGGGGGGAATTTTTGTTTATGAGATCAATTGATCTCAATTTTTACTAAGAAAGGGGCAATGGTGTTAATTGCAACTTGAATTTGGATGCATCATCATATGTGATAGTTTACCATGCATAACTTTCCTATTCATGCTCACATATTGGTGTTTATATTTTGGTACCGGTAGTTGAAAATAGATTCCCGGCATATTATTTTTAGTGAATTGGGTTGTAAAGTAGCAAGTTTACAAGTGTTCATCATTCAACATCAAGAATTATTTAGGGTGTATTGTACAATCCCAATTAAATATTGATGCGGGTTCACATTAGCCTCTTATAAATAAAGCAACTACACCTAATGCCACCTTAAAGATCAATTTTGAATAAACCTATTTTTTAACACTTTGAAAATTCATAATTTTTGTTATGCTATAAAAAAATGAATTCTAGGATAATCTAAAATGACCTATTGACTCCCAACAAGCCACAATAATTTTTTTAATTAATTAGCCATTCCAAGAATAATATCCTTTTTAAATTAAAATATTCAAATAGGACTAAATAATTACAAGTTGATGTGGCATTAATTTTGCCACATCAGATTTTAGATATTTGTCATTTTGGATTTATTTTTAAAACTTCATTTTTTTTTTATCATTTTAAATTATTTTTTAAGTTCTTTTCAAAAATTGTCTGGGCATCATCCAAGCACTGCAGTTTTCTAAGTTCTTAAAATATTTTTATTTTTATTTTTTTAAATTGTTAAAAAAATTGGGATTTTTTTGTATTCCCCACTGTCCAAGAATTCAAGGCCTTCATCAGACTTCAAACTTCATGTAAGGTAGAACCATCCAATCCCAACAACAATCCCATGCCCAACCTACAGGGTGGCTTAAATGCAACAAAGGCTAAGATTCATTTCTAAATTTTCACAAGGAATGGTTTAAAAAAGCTTCACAATTGGATGGCATGACATATGGTATTCTCATTACCAAACTGCACGACACATGCGCCTCCTTTTTTGTGCCTAAGTTAACAGGAATTAGTCTCTTTGATTGAGCAATTTTGTATGACTCTAGACTTTGGAAATGAGTCCAAGCCCCCTAGGAGCTTTCATAATTCTTAGTAATTTTTAATCAAATTATAAAGTTACCAAAAAATTAGTCAATCCTCACCATTTCTATGTTTGTACTTACGCAAATATTTGTTTTGTCCCACATCATTTCAAATCATGTCCAAAATTGCTTGAGTCGTTGACTACAAGTGGTTCTACCTTAAATAAATAAAATCACTACACCTACTCTAGTAGAACCACCTATTATCAAACACTTAAGCAATATGGATTTTGCAGTAGTAGAAGACAATGTAAATTCTCTTGCATGTAGGAAGGTAGAAATCATGGGGATTGTCAAATTTCCGTGATTGTATTCTTTAATTTCAAATTATTATGAATTTTAGAAGTGGATAGTTGGTTCAAATCTGTAGCCAACATATTGAATCTTTCAATCCCGATCCGTCAAGAACTTCTTTCTACTCACTAGTTTGAAACATGTGTCATGATTTGATTAGCCTTAACTTTGAAAAAGACAAGAAACACATTCAAAGTTGTGGTTGAACATTTATTTCTATTTTGGTTGGAAATAGTGTAGCCTAAAGGTTCAAGAGGGGTCCCTAATTAACAATGAGTGGTTCTACCATATGTTCATGTGAACTCATGCTTGATGCATAGGTCAAGGCTCCTTACACACAAGCATGAGGTTTAAGGTTCAAGTCTAGGTGCCACCCACATGCCCATGTGGTGGGGGCCTTTGTAGTAGTTCTTGTGACATCGTGGTCTATCCAATAGGGGTGGCACAATGGCACCCTTACTAGGCAAGCCCTGATGCCACATGAACTACCATGGTTGTCTACCATGTGCCCATTTTTGTCTAGCCATTGCTATAATAAATCAGTAAAAATTATATAAGGCTTTCAATTTTGAAAACTCTATCAAGAATTGGGATTGGTAAGCTAGAATTTTATAATTTCAAAGTACATCACTATGTGTTTTCTACACATGGCAAATGATTCATTCATTATTCTACAATCTTCTAGGATGCGACATGAACTACCATGATTGTCTACCCCGTGCCCATTTTTGTTTAGCCGTTGTTAGCGTAAATTAGTAAAAACTATATAAGGCTTGGAATTCTAACAAATTCATCAAGATTTGGGATTGGTAAGCTAGAACTTTATAATTTCAAAGTACATCACTATGGGTTTTCTACACATGGCAAATGATTCATTCATTATTCTACAATCTTCTAGGATGCGACATGAACTACCATGATTGTCTACCCCATGCCCATTTTTGTTTAGCCATTGTTAGTATAATCAGAAAAAACTATATAAGGCTTTGAATTTTGAAAACTCCATCCAGATTGGAATTGATAAGCTGGAATTTTATAATTTCAAAAAACATCACTATGTGTTTTCTACACATGGCAAATGATTCATTCTTTATTCCACAATCTTCAAACATGCCATTGGATTACTATTGCAATTGTGTCAAGATTAGACAAAGTCACAATAGCATGCACATGAACAAGAATGGTTCCTCCCTAAGAAATTCTATGCTTTTGCTTTAACCAACAATAATGTTCTCAAAAATAAATTGACATGACTAAAATAGGTGTAAAAAAGTTCTTTATTTTGACATTCCATTAATAAGAGATATCAAATATTCATTACATTTAAATATATACAACAACCAAAGTAATGACAATAGATTATCTTTTGTTAGTCCTTGTATTTTAATAGTCCCTATTAGTCTTGCCTACTCTTGACTATGAATACTTATATTTTTAGTTGAACCCCTAATTTTTAAAAGTAAGCAAGACTCCTTAAAACTTTATATTAATTATATAATAGTAATAAGTTATAGAATAACCAACTCTTGAAATTGACTCCAAATTGACTCTAGTGGCAATGTTAGACAAGAATTGTTGGTTAGTTCTTTATTAGTAGGTGGGATTTGGAAAAAAATTAAATGCAATTAGAAAACGATGGAAAAAATTCTATAAAATTTCTAATGAGAAAAAAAGTTCCAAAAAATCAGCCAAACTTGGTACCTAAAAAATAATCCCTAAAATTCAAAAATATCCCAAACCCAATGATTTTTATTTTGTATTGAATCAAAGACTCTTGAGCAAAAGAAGAAGAGGCATTGCATTGAAAAATTCTATATGAGAAGGAAGCTTGAGTAAGATTTTATTTGAAATATAATTCTACCCAATGGTATGGAGCAAAAGTTATTCCAAGTGTAGCTACTTCTTTGATTTGTTGGAAAAGATGGTTCATTGTACAACCAAGAAATGACGTCCAAATCATTAATTTATTTTTTTTGTTGAATTAGATACAATAATGACCACTTTCACATTGTTGTTTTGTTCATTCTATACAAGTTAACAAAATGGCCTTCTAATTCTTGTTGATATGAATATTACAACCACCAAATGAAGAGAATTCTTGTTGAATCTGTTGGAATTTTCATGAATATAGAGATCAAATTTCTAAAGAGTATAGTTGGATTTTGAATTACATTTTGAATTTGATTAGAATTCTAATTAACCCCTAAAGGACAATTGTCCCTTTGGAAACAAATGGAATTTGGGTAGATACCTAAGGACTGAAGTTTTATCTAGATTTAAAAAAAAATTTGGAGATAGAAAATTAATTAGCTTTGTGTGAATACAATTTTTTTCAATTAGTGCCGAGGAAGAAAACATTATGCCTAAATTAGCTCAAAACAAAGGAATGAGAGGATGGAAGGCAGTAAAGAAAAATTTTAAATTTTTCAAATTTTATTTCTTGATAGATTACATTTTAGTGTACATGGAAAGCTTTGATTCATTCCATTTGAATATTTCTTGAGAAAGTTATGGACAATCTTGTTTTTCTGGCAATTAGAGCATCCCTTGGAAAAATAACTTGTAGGAATCATTTCTGAATACAATTTTTACAATTTATCCAAAAAAATAATTCTACATGGATTATCTATCTTGCTAAAACAATATCATCATTGGAATTAGTTCATTTTATTTCCATTTTAGAGAAGTTAATAATTTAGATTTTCTTTCTATCTTGTACAATCACACTTCTACTTAACAATTTTTTAAAGAATAAAAATTAAGTTTTCTTGAATTTTTGCTTTCTTTTGTAGATTTTCAATTCAATTCTATACCATCAAGATTTAAAGCTCAAAACTTTGTAGAGCAAAAAATTTAAGTTAAAAATGTTCAGAGTCAAAAAATCTTTTCCTACAATGTGTTGAAAAACTTGACTTTTCCACTTTAAACGCAGATATCATGCAATCTAGGCAATCAAAAATTCTGAAATTTTTTGCATATATTTTCATACTAGTTAGGTGTAAGATCCTATGGTTGGATGTGAATTTAAAAAAAAAATTATTACCTTTTGTTATTCAATTGGCAATTTTGAGTGTTTTTTGGCAGAAAAAAAGCCTTGGTGGTTTTGGGGTTAAATTCAAAATCTTATTCAAATTTGATCAAATAATTTGATTATATTCAAGTTTACAAATTTATAATAATCAAATTTCAGTAGTTCCAAATTCAAATTGAACTACTTGATCGAACTATTGAAATTTGAAAAATTCAATTGTTTTCATTCTTTCATGTGTGGAAGCCTTCAACTACCTCTAACTAATAGTCTCCAAAGCAAGGCTAAAATCTTCACATGTGGTTATTTTCACAACAAATTTAACCATAAGATCTAGTTTATAGTTAACTAGATACATTACACCCTTCTAAAATTTTAAAAGAGAAAACCTTACCAATTGCAAGATTAACTCTTTTCATATGGTGCTTGAATTTCATAAATAAAAAATTGTATTAACTCTTTTCAAATGGTTAGATTTCATCTTTCAAATTGTTTACCCAAAAACATGTAGATCCTACAACTTGCAAGTCTCCAATATGTATTGAAGACATAACTAAAGTTAAAAATACATATTAAAAATTTCAACAAAAAATATTTCAGATTTATGCTTGCAAAAAATAATAAGTATAGAAAAATTGAGAATGATTTAAAGTAGTAAATGGTTACAAATTTTGTTGTGGAATTGAAAAATCCAAATCCCAGCGGTTGTCATGTTGTAATAAAAAATTTGCATCCTATCTTTGACTTTTTTTTCAAAAAATATTTAATATGAATTCAAAAGAAGACTTTGAAGTTCATTTTAGTGTAGAAATTCCATCTTGAACAACAAACTAATCAAAATTCCTCATAACTTTCAACTCACTAATGACAATGAGCTGAAAAGAGAGAAACAAAATTGGGCAATTAACTAACTAGCCCCCATCAGTTCCAAAAAACGAGAATTGTTCATTTTTTTTAATAAAAATTATGAACATCCCCAATCATTGATTTCTAAAATATGGATATACAAATATACAGATGAAAATATACAGATATATGGATACTTATACATATATATATTGAGATATGTATTGGGATATGTGTTGGGATACTGGAGTATATATTCCATATTCATTGTCAAATTTTCTTAACTTGTCAAATTATAAAGAGGGAGAGGGGAGGTGGAAGAGGGGGGGTTGAATAAAATTTAATTTATATTATCTTTGATCGGAGGAGGTAAATTATGGAAACAAAATTAAAAAAAGGAAATCAAATCTTGAGCTCATTTTGATAGTTTGTCACAATGACAATGAGTTCAAAAGAGACACTTGTGTTTCAATTATCCCAACAATGGAAATGACTCAAAACTTTCCACATGAACATTAATTGACAAACCAATTTCAAATTTCTATTTCTTCAAAAAGTATATTATTTGGATTTGCTTAGCTTATTTCTATTAAGAAAGAAAACTACATATCAAACAATAAATTTTTAATAATGTAACCAAAAATTAAGAAAAATGTTATTCTTTCAAAATATTCCTTAACTACATCTTGTGCAGAAATTTCAAAAAAATAAAATAAACTTCTATTTGTATATAGATGACTAAAAGCACTATGATTGCCAAAAAATTATACTTGGTCCTTTAGCAGGGTCAAAGTTTTAGATTCTAGTCATTTAGCGCAATTGAAGGCAAACTTGGTGGCACACCAACGGCCTCAACAATCCAATGACATTTGGTGGAATTCTGACAATACTTGGATCCACTCGTTTACTCTTGCCTCTAGGGATGGAGACCATGTTGTTTGGATTGTAAACAACCCTCCCCCCTTTATTTTCACGTAGTTTTGATTTTTTTCTTTTTTGGTACGTGTTCATTTCTCTTCATTGTCTAGCCATCAGACTTGGTTGTTAAAAATTGTGTTTTTTTTAATGCAATGGTTTTTTCATTTGTTAAAAAATAAATAAATAAATTTACGGAGGTTCCCCAAGCTGTGAACAAGCATAGGGCTGACCATGTTATTTAATAAAAAATGAAAACGAAAAAACAAAAATATTGAAAATTAGTTAAAACTAAAAATACAAGAATAAAAAAAAATTTACATGAAAATATTGAAATATGACTAAATAATCACAATTTGATGTGGCACTAATGTTGCCACATCAAATTTCAGACATTTTTAATTTTGAGTTTATTTCTTAAAACTATTTTTTTTATCATTTAAAATTATTTTTCAGTTATTTTTTAGATCTGTCTAGGCACCGCCCAAACCTTGTTTTCTAATTTTTTTAAATAAATATGTATTTTCTTGTTTTAAAAAGAATTTTTTTTGCTAGTGTTTTCTACTGTCCAAGAATTCAAGGCCTTCTTCAAACTTCAAACTTCATCATGTAATGACTAAGGTAGAACCATCCATTCCCAACCACAACATCATGCCGAACCTCTATGGTGGCCGAAATGCAGCAAAGGCTAAGATTTATTTCTAGTTTTTTTAGAAGGAATGGTTTAAAAAAGTTTCTCAATTGGATGGCATGACACATGGTATTCTCTTTACCAAAATGCATGACATATGTGCCTCCTTTTTCATGCCTAAGTTAACAAGAATTAATTTCTTTGATTGTGAAATTTTGTATGACTTTAGACTTTGGACATGGATCCAAGCCTATTAGGAGCTTTCATAATTCCTAGTAATTTTGAATCAAATTGTAAAATTACCAAAATATAGTCAATCTTCACCATTTCTATGAATGTGCTTTCGAAAATATTTGTTTTGCCTCAAATTACTCTAGATCATTTTTGAAATTTCTTAAGTGGTTAACTATAGGTGGTTCTACCTTAAAGAAATATAATCACTACACCTACTATAGTAGAAACATTCATTGTCAACAAATTAAGTGATTTGCGCATGTTTGGGTGTAATAGAAGGCAATGTAAATTCTCTTGCATGTTAGACGATGGAAATCATGGGAATTGTCAAATTTTGGTGATTCTATAATTTGAATTCAAAATAACGATGAATTTTGGAAGTCGACAATTGGTCCAAACCTATAGCCAACATGTAAAATCTTCCAATCCCCATCATTCAAGATTTTTTTTGCACTCACTAGCTTGATGCAAGTGCCATGATTTGATTAGTCTTAACTTTGAAAATGAGAAGAAACATATTTAAAGCTTTGGTTGAATATTTATTTGCACCTTAGTTGGATGTATTGTAGCCTATAGGTTAGGAAGGGGTCCCTAGTTAATAATGGGTGTTTCTATCATATATTCATGTGAACTCATGCTTGGTGCATTGGTCAAGGCTCTTAGCACATAAGCATGAGGTTAGGAGTTCAAGCTCTCATTCCACCCATATGACCATTTGGTGGAGGCCCTTGTGGTAGTTCCATTGGCATTGCAAATTGTGCGGTCGGGGTGGCCTGGTAGCACCTTACTAGGCAAGCCACGCTAACAAATTTTAATAGAATTCCAAGAACATTTTGTAGTTGACCACCGAACCACGATCATACAAAGTCTGAATTAAGTCATCTTGGACTCTTTTCTTACATTCTTGGACCTTCCAAACAACCTTGTCTAGTCAAAATTAGCAAAAATCACGAACTTCAAAAGTTAGTTTTTTCACCTTTTTCACTAAGTTGAGAAAAATTGTCTTTTGTGAGAAATTCGACTTGGAAGTTGGGGGTAGAGAATTTCTTGGCTAAAAAGGATCTTCTAAAGCCAATGGCATAGTCCATTTTTCATTTGGAAATTTTCTCCAAAAGTTATAGAACATTCAACAATGGGGTAGAATTAGGCGAAGTAATTGTTAGTTTTAATGATTTTTAGTTTACTTAAATATTTTTTAACGTAAAAGGAGGTAAGTGGGAGCTCCAGAAACATATAAATGGGTGCCTACTAGCTCCTTTTGCACCCCTTTTGATTGTTTTTGTGTCCTTAGTCACTCAAGACCAAATCTCTCTAGTGGTTTGAGACCCACTAACACAAAGCATTCATTTTGCATTTTGTTCTAGGCTATACGAGGCCACGTTGTCAAGGAAGTTTGTTGATTATCCAAACTCTTTGTCTTTCTTTGCGTTTTAAGACTTTTGTTGTATTTTCAGCCATTTCAAAGGATGTAGAGGTCCCTTTGAAGTGCTTACTAATATTTATGCTTTAAGCCATTATTAAAGTTGTCTACGAATTCCAAATGTTGGTTGTTTGAGTCATTCTCCATTCTCCACCAAAATCTTAGTGCGGGATCTCACACTATTGTTGTAGAAATCCCCCTAGAATTGTACGTGGAAGAAGTGGTGGCTTTTAGTTTATTTAGGAATACTTGGGTGAGTTCTAAGGTTCCAAGTTCCACTTTAAAGTCTTCTATACATCATCTCTAACAATTTGTGGAACATAATAGTCCCATACGACCGGAGCTTTGCTCCTATACCAAACTTTTATTTATTACCAAAAAATATTGTTGTGTGTGTTTGGAAGGGAAGGATTCACCTCAAAATTCCAATTTAGTTTTGGGTTAGGGGTCCCAAGAAGGGACTCAAAGTTGGCAAGCAACGGCCAAGGGTGTTAAATCCAAAATATTGGATTAAGTGAATTAAAAGCCAGATTAAAAGTCCCCTACTGAAGGCCAAGCCCCCAACCGAAGACCAAAGTCTCCAACCGAACCAACCAGTAAGGCCAGAGTTTGAACAAATTCAGTACATCAAGGAGAGCAGCCCCAGTAAGGGTATCAATTCAAGTTCTCTCTTCCAGCACCTGCAACCACATCCACATCCTGATCTTTGCAAAACTCTCACTTCCCTCAAGCTCTGGCTTTCAAAACTGAAGTGAACTTTGGAGTAGAGAGGAAAGCTAAGTATGTGTGTTAAGGATTGTTAGTGAAGAAGAAGACTATAAAAGTCAACAGAATTGGTTTCAATACAAAATTCATTGATTTCGATGGTATAGTTTACAATTGATCAAAAGTCAATCAATAAAAAACAAAGGGGAGAATCAATTGACTAAGGAGAGGTTTTAGAGTTTGCTAAATTAGAGAAGGATTAGACAAAAATCAATTTGACTTAGAAATAATGCTTTGAAAATTAGATTAGATTAGATTCTCATAGGATTTGGCCTAGGGGTCATTATAAAAGACCAAAAAGAAAATTGAAAACAACACAAAAATCCCAAAAAAGAAGAGGAAGTAAACTTAAGGAAAATTGACAAGGAAAAAAGGAAGGAATTATATCGTTTACCAACTACCGAGCATCGAAATTGTCATGGAGGGAGTGCACAAACAAGCTATGGAAGTTGAAGTGCCTATTAGCGGAGACAAGGCTAATGTGGTGGAGGTTAGTGTTTCCCTCTCTTGAGTTTGCTTAATTTTCCATTTTCAAATCAAAAAGTAGTTCATCTTTATTCCTAAGTTTGTTTAGCAAGTAGGACCGTTGGTACAAGTAGAATCAGACCTTAGATCTATTTGGGAAACATAAATAGAGCTCAAAGGCCTATAGAGAATTCCCATAGCTTTCCAAAAAGACGTTAACCATAAAAATCTGATAAGAATTGAGGAAGTAGTGAGTGAATGAAGTTAGCTTAGAAGTGGAGAAAAAAAAATAAAGTAAAAAAATATTTAAAATATAAAAAAATAAACACTCATCCAAAGAATATTTTGAGAGCATCCTAAAATCTAAATTAGATTTGTTTTGAAACTATAATCAAAATTAAAAGAAGGTTAAAATCATAAGTGCTTTTGAAGTTTAGATGGTAAACAAGAATTACTTTAAGTTTGGGTAAACTGGTCTATAGTCAAAACTTATAGTAAATAACCTTTACCTTGACTTCAAGAAGGGTAATTTAGTTTTTTACTTCCCTAATAGAAGAGTAGTTACCACAACACAAATAATCAAACCAATAAAAGATAAAAGTAACAATGACTTAGTAATTGAATTTGGATAAGGTACTTGAAGTCAAAATTGATTAAAAAATTCCTTAATGTAGAAGTCCATTGGTAGAAAATCATGAAGGATAAAATTTTAAGAGATAATTGAAAAGTTGAAATTATTTCAACAAGAAAAGAAAAAACAGAATAGGAATAGAATTTAAAAAGTCATTTAAAAATCCTGTTGAAGGGTAGAAAATTAGCTTTTTATCAAGGAATCTTTAGGAAATATTTTGAAATAAGAATAGGGTGGAATCTTATAAGGAATAATTTTAGAAGTTGAAAACCAATTTTACCTAAAAATTTGATCAATTATTGAATCATTTAAAGGAAGGTCAATTATTGAAGTAGAGGAAGGTTAGAAAATAATTAAACCTTAGTAATATTATTACGATTATTCCAATTTATATACTAAGCTAGGGAAGTAAAAATAAAAAATTACTGAAAAATCCAAACGTAATTCCAATAGCTAAAACAATAGAAAGTGACGGATGAAGTTTTGCTTAGAAGGGATGACCAATTTTCATCCTTGAATATCTTTTAGGAATCACGGTAGAATTCCGAATGTTTTAGCATTTTGGAAAGAGCACAAAAAACTCTTAAACTTAGCTTAGATACTTTTCTATTTCCCCAAAAGAACCCTTACCCTCAATTTGCACGTTTGATTAGCTTACATTTCTTGAAACTTCCTTTTTACTTCAATTATTCAAGATAGAATTATGAGTAGGACAAAGTAAAAAGCTCCATTGCTTAAAAGGCAACTTGTTACTATAGACCAACTCACCCATTAGAATCTAGTTTAATATAGAACTTGATTGTGTATGTTGGATCTTGAAGGTGGAGATTAGAGCACTCACACTATTATTAGTATAAATCAATAAAAAACTCAATAAGTTTTTGTTGGACAATGTCCAAATTAAACATAGAGTAATTTTCCCTTCTAATATAGTGAAAAGTATATAAGGCTTGAGTTCTAAAATTTCCATTAGGAATAGGAATTGATAAGGTAGGATTTTATAATTTGAAAGAACAACAATATTTGTTTTCTACACATGGCAAAAGGTTCATTCATTATTCCACAATCTTCAAAGATGCCATTGGATTACTATTGCAATTGTGTCAAGATTTGACAAAGTCACAATAGCATGCACATGAATGAAACTACTTCCTCCCTAGGGAATTGTATACTTTTGTTTTAACCTCTAAACGGCCCTCAAGTCCTACAACTATGGAGTCGTATCCATTGAATACAAAGAAAGAGGAATTTGAAAAGTTGCCAAATTGATAGGAATTCAAATTTTGAAATGTTCCGATTTACATGTTGTATCACAGAGGGTACTGTGAGCCCTCAAATTGGCACTTGGAACTCTAGGTTTACTTTTCACAAATGTTTTACAACATTTAGTGAATATTTATGCATTTATACATAAATTATAGTGTTTGAGTGAAATTGGTAGTAGTCCCTGCCAATGATTTAGGAGTCTTTTTAGAAGTAGGAAATATGCTTTTCAACATGTTTTCACACGTTTAAGTGTTTGTTAAGAGATTGGGAGGCTAAAATAGCATATTTGAGCGAAAATGAAGGTATGAGAGTTAGTCAGACCTAGTGTCTTGTTCATGTAACAAATGACCACTAAGGTGCATGTGACAATTTGGCTAATCATAATAGTCTAATTTTAGGTCTAGAGAGTTCAATAGTTTGTGGAATTCAATTCGTAGAGAATTTGAATCCTTTGTGTTAGTCTTGCAGGAAACTGCTAAATATCAACCAAAATCAAGAGTAGATGAAGGAAAGGAAGATTGGAGCTTACGAAAAGGTGCTTTTAGGCTAAAAGCATGCTAAGAGGTCAATGGAGGAGCCAATCATCCACGACAAACCTCGGTATCGGAATAATTTCCCCCCTAGGTGGAAATTATTAAAGACTTTCCAATTTTAGCATCTTCATGAACAATGCAATTGGAAGTTTAATTTTGCTTTAAGGTTTTTGGGATTCTTTAAAGGTTGCCCAAAAAGTTTCGGAATTTTACAAGTTTTCATGATGACTCCATGGGAAGTCAACTACGTTTGAAGCTGCTAGTAAATTTATAGAAATTACTTGGAGTGCAGTAAAATACCATTAAAAATTAGATTAGTGTTTTGTGTACTAAAGAAGCTCCTTATTAAATTTGAAGACTTTCTGATTGGTAGAAGTATCAAAATCGGCAACGACATTGAATTTTACAAGAATTTACAACATGGCAGCGCGTTGATAGGCGAACCAGGAGCTAATGATGTCCGATTTTCACGAACAAGGAGTCTTCCCTCACTTTCTTGAACCTTCTAAATAACCCTAGCCACTCAAATTCTTTAAAACCTACGAATTCCAAAAGTTAGAGTTTTTACTTTTCTTTGGAATTATCGTGAGTGGTTTTTACAATGAAGAATGGCTTAGGAATAGGAAGAAGGGAGTTGGCTTGACTAATTTGGGTCTTCTAAATGCAATGGTGCAATTTGTTTTGTGTTTGGAGTTGTTCCCTAAAAGATAGAAAGGGCCATCTCATAGTTTGACTTTTTTAGTGTAAGTTGTGATAAGTTAAGGTAAATTCTTAGATAACTTGAAGAAGAAGCAAAGGTCTGATTTGATTAGATTTTCAAATCTTGCCTTAAAAAATCAATTTTGACTTTTTAAAGATTATTTAGGAGTTGACATTAGATTAAACACAAAATATCTAGAGTTAATTAAGATTTGATTCCACAAAATCTTCTAAAGTCAACGGGTTTGAATTAGGCATTATTCCTAGGACTAAATGAGGCTTATAAAGAACTTGCTTGAAAACTTTCCTATTGACTAAAGAAAGATGTGTTGGACAAATATCTTAGGATAGATTAGGTTAGTTAGGAAGTTATTTAGATAGAAAAGAACAAAATATCTCATGGTGAAACAAGGAGGTGGGCCCTTTTCCACGGGCATATAAAGGCCCTCCCTCCTTGTTTCTCGCAACCCATTTTACCTTGAAATCCATTCTCTTTCTCAATTCTATACTCATTCTCTCAGTGCCAAGACTTTAGCACATTCTTGTACTGACAAGTCGTCAGACAAATCCGTTTAGTGTACCAATACTCTATCGAACACAATTCTCTCTCTTAGTACACCACCAACTATTGGGATGACCAAATCTTTGCTATGATATTCACTTACGTTAGCAAAAAGCCTTCCAGACTTTGGGTTCTCCTAAGATTGTTCAACCTTTGCTAATAAGTTTACAAAATTTTTAATTTTTGTATTATTGCTTTTTTTTGGAGTGTTGGGAGTTGAATTTCCAAACTCATATCCTTGTCACTGAACAAGTACTTGTTTTAAAACTCTTAAGGCAACAAGGCTAGATCTTGTCAAAAGGTTCTTAAATCAAACACTTGACCATCTCACGTTGTATAATGGAGTTGGTTTGATTTAGTTTTTAAGTTTGGTTTAAATGCTATCACGCGTACCTCCTTTGAAAACTAAAAACTTGATAATTGTGCTTAGGAATTCAAATCTAAAGTTCAGTTCAAACATTGTCATGCATACCTCTTTAGAATTTGAACCAAAATACTTATTTGTATAACATAAACCCTAAAGTTCGATTTAAAAGTTGTCGTGCGTACCTCCTTTCGGTTTTAAAACCAAAAACCAACATGTGATTTAAATACTAAAGTTCGGTTTAAACATTGTCAAGCATACCTCCTTTAGTATTCAAAACTAAACTTTTACTACTTGGGGTGGGCCCTGTACGGCGAAACTTTGCCATGTACTTACAAAAAGACTTGTCTCAACTTGACTTTTAAGCCTTTGAGTAATTTTTTAAGATTTTGGGAGGTTGGCAAGGCCATAACTTCTTTTCAGACCAAAAAATCATAAAAGTTCACTTAGAGTTTATTAGGGACGGTCCATATGGCAAAACATTGATTTCCAAACCCAAATTCACTATTTAAGCTAACAAGTTAAGAAATTTCATTCACTTGCCAACCAGGAAGAGACTTGGAAGCAATTGTCCGAAGAAGATAGGAGCTAGTGGTATTTGATGTGGTAAGCCCCTTTTCCAATTGCTCCATCATTCGTTAGTTAGTAATTGTTTGGTTAGATTTTGATTTCCTTATGTAATAATTTCAAGTTGTTCAGGGCTTTGATAATTTATTTGAATTTATTTTCAATATGATCCATTAAACCCTCCATTAGAATTTTTAACAAAATAGTTTATGTGTATGCTTTTTTTAAGCTGGTTTAAATCTTAATATTTGGAAAACCAGAATTATAAGGGATATAACCCCAGCCAGCCCGCAAAGGGCCGAGCTGATCAGAGTACAACTACTGTACACGGGCCTCTCAGGAGGTTGCTCTGTATACGGGGTCTCGGGGGTTACTGTACACGGTCTCTTAGGGGTTTGCCCTGTATACGGGGTTTCAAGGGGGTTACTGTATACGGTTCTCTCGGAGGTGGCTCTATATCGAGGTCTTGGGAGGTACTGTACATGGGTCTCTCAAGAGTTGCTCTGTGTCGAGGTCTTGGGGGGTATCGAGGTCTCGGGGGGTATCGAGGTCTCGGGGGGTATCGAGGTCTTGGGGAGTATCGAGGTCTTGGGGGGTTACTGTACACGGGGTCTCAAGGGGGTAACTATACACGGTTCTCTCGGAAAGAGGATGTCTCAGCCTCTTACAGCTTGCCACGTGGCAGGTGCTAGCTCTCATCGAGGGGAGCAGGGTGCTGCCTGTGTACAGAGACTGAACAGAGTATCGCAAAGGGTACAGAACCAACCAGGTGAAAAGAGAAAATTGAAAATTAACAATTGAATTCAAACAAAGTGTGTATAAGCTAAAATTCAAACACACAAGGCTGGCCGTTGCTTGCCACCGCTACCAAACTTTTGAATTTTGGCATTCAATTCTCTTTCTCACAACAAAACTCTCTTACGTACTAACTTGTCTCACTTTCAATGCCTTTCCAACAACCAACCTAAATGATGACGGTTTAGAAGAAGAAGTAAAAAGGAAAAATTGGCATTGGGAATTCGACAACAAACATTAAACAATTGCAAGGTAAGAATCTTACTATTCATCTTCACATTATTCAATTGTTTTTTATTCTTTTTTCTATTCATTACTATTCATTAAGGAATTTTCATTAGATTTTATTCTTTTTAATATTGAAGAATTTGGTAGTTAGCCATTAATTGCAATTCCAATTGAAATTAGTTGGCCGAATGTTGGTTTGGAATTTGTTTTATTAGGCATAATAAGACAAATAAATAAAACAAAACCTTAACTAATACATCCAAAGGAATCAAATGAACTAATAATTAAGTTAAAAATTCAACTAATAATTATAATTGATTTGATTTAGCAAATTTAGTTGTTTCAAAAATTAACTTAATTCCTAAATAAAATTAGGATTTATTTGGAATAACAATAAACCATTGTTAAATCAAGTCTATTTACCATAGAGTGCTAAAATAGAATCTAATGATGTAGACAATTATGGATGGAAATGGATACTATAACATAATACACTTAACGGTTCATGATGATGAAATGATAAACTCCTTCAAGGGAGAGGTATGCTAATTGCCCTTTTTCTCTAATTGCATTTGATTTTAAGATTTTGAATTTAAGTTGATTAAGAATATCATTAGTTAGAGTAGTAGAAGTTAGACCAAGTAACAAGTAGTTAGAAAATTATTAAAAGAAGCTTAAAGAATTTAGAAAAATTTAGAAGAATAAAGAAAAGTAGGTTTAGATCTAACATAATAAAGAAGAATAATTAAAATATCCTTAAAAATTCGAAGAGAAATCTTTCTAAGAAAAAATCAAGGAAAGAATCTTTTAGAAATTCTGAATCCTTCTTTACTTTTGAAAATTACTTAGTTTTCAAAATAATAAAAGATGGATGAAGTTTAGCTCTATTTCGGATAAATTCTTCCAAAATAAGTCAGAATTGAGATTTCTCTCAGAAAGATTACCAACTCAATTAATAATCAATCATACTTAAAAAATTAGAATTAATTAAAAAAAAAGGTTTATTATCTTTAGTTAGTAGATGAAATTTAGGATAGTATTTGAATTGCTTTACCATTCGGAAAAAGTAAATCATTTTTAGTACTTAATTAACCAATTACCAATGTAGAATAGACTTCACTTGCTAGTTAGAATTAAACTCTTCAACGAATTGGGTAGATTAAAAGCAAATAATTAGATTTAAGAAAACATAGACATAAAGTATCTATTGCTTGGAAGGTCAAAGAACATTAAACTTATAAAACCCCATTGGAATTTATCAAAATTGCCGCTAGAACTTGTGTGCATGTTCTCCCTTTAGGAATGGAGTTGAAAACATTCATAGGTACACTCAAATTTTTTGGAGACCAAAGTTTCCCGCATTGCACAAATTTAATGCAAAACAACTAGCATGCAACGACACTCTCTCTTGCTTAGCATTCTTTGAGAAATTTTGTCATCGATGACTCAAAGATTGCTCCAGTAGGTGGCCTCACCCTAGTGAATAAAATTGTTTGAAAAAATTTGAAGGCAAAATTCAAAGCAGTGCATTGATTCGGAGTCTCACCAATTTGTATGCCGCTGGAGTGAGGTGACTCGGAGGTGTGTCGGGCAAACTTGGAATACACCCACATGTGATGTCCTCATTGGCTTCCACATGTTGTACAAGGGCGAGTGACTACAACATGTTGGCAATATGCAGGGTAGTTGGTATGGTAGGAGAGTAATTGATTCTCACCAAAAATCTTCATGGAAGCGCTTCCGCCTTTTGCAACACAAATAACCACTTCCATCGATAGTTTGTGACTCGTTGCAAACAAACAAGTTCAAAGAGACAAGGAAATTCACATCAAACAAAGCAAAGTCCAAACAACACAAGCACATTTCTAGCACAAGCATGTTTACATCAAATAAAGAAGAGTTTGAACAAACCCCCTCCCCACAGCGGATTTCGAAATTCGCATTTCCTGTTAGGTGTGCCATTCTCCCACCTCCTCTCAATCACCACTTCTGTGGTTGCAAACCCGCAAGTCTGCTGGATGCCCAAATATATGCCGTAGTCCTTGATTCGTAATGCAATTTGTGTATTTTCAATCTTGTATGCTGTTCTACCATGTATTTAAAGAATTGCAAAGTGGCACCCCATGTGCATATATATATATAGCTGGAACAACTTCGTAGTACATATGAAACCCTAAAAGTGCCAAACACATGAAAATATATTAAAATGTCTAACATACGGCCAGAGAGGGCCTCAAGGCTATTCAAGGATTAACCAACAACAATGTTCTCAAAAATAAATTGACATGACTAAAATATGTATAAAATTTCCATACGTTTAATTTTAAAAATGCAATTACCATGTAAAAGGTTCAATGTTAAATATCAATCTCTTGGGCAACTATTGATATTAATTATTCAAAAATTTCTAACAAAGTATTCATAAACCTATGTTGGTTGCAAAAATGACATTAGATGAGATTCACTTGTTCAACAAGATTGCAAGTTCTTCCACGTTCTAAGACTATGAAAACTTGGCAAAGAGCTTAACAATAGTCTAAGTTTGACCAATGTGAGTGCCTTAAATGGGTGAATGCAAGAAACAATAGTACTATTTTGTGTCACACTTGCAATTTTTAAGTTGTGATTGGTCATATCTTTTGCAGATTTAAGCCAATGTACTTGAATTTTTTTAAGAAGATCAGAATTTAGACAATAATTAGATAAATAACTTTTAAATTTTTTTAAAATCATTTTATATTTAAATTTAAATTTAGCTAATCTGTCACACTTTGTGGTTTAGGGGTAGTTAGTACTATGGACTACCCAAAATTATTGATCTAGAGCTGAAATTTTTATGCTCTATTTCTACTCTAGAGAAGCATGTTCCCACTAAAAATAACTTTAAAAAATATTATTTTATGTCTTCTACATTCATGCAAACAAGGCTACCTTGTGCATGCAACTTTGAACATTGAAAATGGTTTCAAGATCATTTATTTAGTGAAATCTATTCATCATGAAGTCTTCTCAAATTGCCAATTTTTTTTCTCTGAAAATTACTTTTCCTATTTTTTACAAATTAAAATGTCAAAGTATCTATTTTCTTCAAAAATTTATTTTTTCTATTTTGTGAATAACTTTTGATCCAATTTTTTTTTAGATTTGAAATTTTGATAACATAATATTTATAGTATTATGCTAATTATCCATTTTTTTTTTTTTTAAATTCCCAAAAGGTCACTAGTACTAGCTAGTACTAGGTAAATGCAGCAAAAATGGAAGGTGTTTCTTGCATTCATCCAAATGTTTATATTTTAAAGGCAAGGTTTTTGGTAAAAAGTAGCTCTATGTATATATTTTAATGCAAGTTGTTGTGGGAACAACAAGAATGGCTATTTTATATGTCTATGTGTACTTTTTCAATAGAAATGGAAAACCAGAATCAATACATTTATCTATCTGAGTTGGTCATGTTTCCACTTGTATACACTTAATTTTATAGTTATTTGCAAAAAAAATTAGATTTCTTCAACGTGCATATGTACTAGAGCTCTATTTGGTGACATGAGATGTTTTGGGAGGATAAAGAAGGAGGTTTATAGAGTGCACATTTAAAAGTTGAAAATAAATTTGGAGAGGTTTGATTTTTTGAAATATTTTTTTAGAAAATTTTATTTTACTTCAAAGACAAATGGAATTGGCAAGTTGTTGCATATCTTTTAGAGCCCAATTGCCTTATAGACTTCTTATTAATGTACACTTGAAGTTTTCTTTAAGTTCGTGTGGTAATAGGCATTTGAGTAGAATGAATGCCACATGGATGGTTGGTGGACCTCATGGAGAAACACAATGATATCAAAGGAATTGTAAGTTAATTCCTAAAGCCTTTAGGGGATTTTTTTTGGTAACATAGTGTTGTCAACCATCTATTTATAAATGGATTATTCATTTTTATGTTTGAAAATTCCACAAAACATATTGTTGATTGGAATAGCTTTAAGGTGCAACAATTTTTATAACATTTAACTACATAGTTAGAAACTTATTGTATGACATGTGAATTCTTTTGAAGCTTGGGCAACTTTAGCAACTTAAAGAATAAAAAAAGAATTAAAAAAAACACTTAAACTTGATTTTTAATATTTATATGTATTTGAAAAGCTTTCAACAATTCTATTCAAATTAACAAGATGAAAGTTATAAAGAATTTCAATTTGTAGATAGTTGTAAACTCTCTACCCCAAAATAGACTATAGTCTTGTTTTAAATTAAATTTTCCATATTTAGGAAAAGATGGTTTTCAAAAAGTTAAAATATAAGATGTATATTGTATACTACAACATTGCAATTGTTAGGATTGGAATTTGTCAATTCTATAACTAAATTGTTTACAATTTTTCATCATATTTTACCTCTTTCTATTTATTTTATTTTTTTCAAAACATGAATATGAATTTCATTTTAAATTCATTTGTATACATTTTCTACTTATTTCTTCATTGTATAATGGAGATAGGGATGCAAATTGTTAGACATATACATTTTGGGGTAAAATGTTTCAATGATATAACTTAACCATTTTGAAAGAGTTGGAAATCCTTCTTTTTGAAGTTTAAGCATCATGATTTTACAATTGGTAAAGTTTCATAGTCTAAGATTTTAGGAAGGTAAATACTCAATTAAGTTAATAAAAAGATCATTTGGTTGAATTTTTTACTAAATAAATAAAGATGAAGATTTTAGCATTGCATTGGATACAAATATTTTGAAGCAAGTTTGGGTCTACAATCACTGCGGTCCTTTAGTGGTTAAGTTATTTTGCAATATCATGCACCACTATCTTTTTCATCAAGAGGTCAATACAACTACCATTCCATTTTACACCTAGTTTTGTACCACAAACATAATCCTAGAAGAATTGCCCTATAATATGAAAATGGAAGATGAGATTTCTTCACTTTTTGCAAGTAATCCCATTTTGCAACTACTTATGAATGAAAATTTTTGTATTTGGTTTTCAAGGATAATATCCCATCCTTTTTGTAGGTTATAAATAAGTTTTCAAGATTGTTTAAAAAAAATTGAAATTATCATGAGTTTTTGAAAGAAAATTTATATCAAATACAGAGCAAAGTTTAAAAATTTTGAAAATTTCACCCTACATGTATATCATAGTGTAGAACATCATGGTGCAAGCCAAATTTCTTTGTCATTTTATAATTAGAAAACTAATAGCCTATGGTCATAGACCGAATGTTCAAATTGCAACTAAATAGTCAATTTGGGGAATTATTCACTTTTAAAATTTGTGTTAGAAACTAGAATGAATAAATTTCATTTTACTACTTGGAATCAACTTTTTAGAAATTTCATTTTCATGGCTAAAATTCTAATCAAGATTATGTAGCTAGAAGTTGCCAAAGTACACTCCACATTGATCTATTTTCAATGTTTATTATAGAATTGGGCTCTTATGTAAAATAAAAATGTAGGCCAAATATTGAATTGGGGTATAATGGCCAAACTTCAATAATAAAAAAGAGTAGATGAAATCATTATACCTAAATTGTAAGTTGAAAGGATATTATCATCCAAGCACCATGGATTGATGCTAGCTTGTAGCAATTATGGATTGATTAAAAGCTTGAAGCCTATCATTGCATTCAATTGTGCCAATGCATCGCATCAGCCCTTAACAAATTGATAATTGTCACTAAGAGGCACATTACACTCAAACTTCGCCCAAAACTTGTTGGCTACAAATCCTGTAAGTTGAAACCAAACATCATCTCCAAGAGACCATCAAATTAGTGATTTGTAAAATTGTCCAAGTGTGAAGGTTTTAGGATTTGTAAATCTCTATTGATTGAATTGAAGGAGAGAATGGAGATTATAGACAAAGATATTGTATTAATCATGATGCTTCATAAAAAGACAAATTTCATTGATGAAACATTCATATCGACAACTTCATTGACCTACACATACAATATGGCAATATGGCATTATATTAAGCAATGTCAGAACTAATATATTGAAAGTACTAATGGCAAACAAATCTTGTCCTAAAAAAATAAATTTGCATCCACCCATTAAAATATGAGAAGAATCTAGACAAAATTTAGTGTCTAACTTGCTCTCCCAAGGCACCTTTGTTATTGCTCCAATTATTGTATTTTAAATCAAAAATAATGTGCCTCTTGTAAGAGCTAGAAATACTATAGCAACAATTTTGGATGGTTGTGAAGGTTTATTGGACACATCAACCCTGCAAACACAAGTATTACAATAAGAATTGACCCATGTGTACTTGTGCAAGTTACCATGACGGATTGAAAACAGACAACCCTTATAAAGTAGATGGCAATGTTAAGGACCTAATCCCATTTCCTATTGAGTAACCCTAGTTACCAACAACAACTTATCTATGTTATTGACACTGGTTTGAATTTACATTAGACAATGCCTTTAGGGACCCAATCCCATCTCCTAGTGAATAACCCCAGTTACCAACATCAACTCATCTATGTTATTGACACTGGTTTGAACTCATATTAGCAAGTGGTGAAAGCATGACTTGATTTAATGTGTACAACCACTGATCTTTGAATCCAAATGAGTTCTCTATCATTATAAGTGGTCTACAACTTTGCACTTTGAATGATTACATTGGAAATTTTAACATGCATGAAGATGAAAACTCCACCTTCCTAAATTTGGCTCTTGTTTGTACCTACAACTCTCTCCTCACATCTTCTAAACATCAATCCATACATTGGTTTGAAATGCTCAAAAAGATGCAAATAGTATCCTCTGCCTTGGTTTGCAATGATAGGTAATTAAACTGTCATGAAAAAAGAAAACAACAACACTACACTAATGATGATAAATAGTATTACCCATACCAACTGTTTTAGAAATGCTATAAGTTTTTACTCTTCATAAATATTTTTATAAAGTGCATAAATCCTAGTATCCTCTAAGTGGGAAAACCCTACACCCATAGTTAGTAAAAATATTCATCAAGAGTAAAAACTTATGGCTTTTAAAAATAAATTAGTATAGGTAACACTATTTATCATCATGAGTGTAGTGGCATTAACCTCTGCTCCAATTAATCGTTGTTTTTGATAGGTCATTTTTTGGGGCATCGGTAACATTGCCAACAATTTGTTGAACAGGACCATTCTCCTTGGAAACAATTTTCTAGAGGCATTTTGTTAGCTTCTGCACCAACCAAGGCTCTTAAACCCTGATGAATGCCCTGTTTATGTGAATTACTTTCTGATGGCACCTCTTGAGTTTCAGCGTGGTGGGTTCTCACCTTGTAAGAGCATCTCCAACAGTCCTTCACCTTTTCCGGCTCCTGGATGTCAGATCTATCCAACGAAGAGGAGATGGCCCCTTGTATCTCCAACGGTGCAACTCCGTAAAACATGTGTCCAACCAATCACAAGTCACACAATTTGTATTTGTTATGACAACTTGCTAATCCCAAGACAATGGGAAGGTGGACTGGGTCGGCTTGTGTCCCCTGTAGAATTGGCTTTTAAAGCAGGGTGGGCCAAGGCTCGGCCTCTCAAACACTAGAATTAATTGCTCTTCATCCAAAATTCTAGAGGGGAGGGGTAATCCATAGGGCTGTTGGAGATGCTCTAAGCTTGGATTAGAATCCAGCTCTTCCTCAGCTTCCTCAAACACATCACCATCTTGAGCTTCAGAGCAGTTATCATTCTCACCAAGCAAGAGGGAATTTGCATCAGATTCTTCTACAACTTCCTCAAACACATCACCACCATTACTATCTTTCAGTTCATCATTACCATTACTACCTTTTAGTTCATCATTACCATTACTAATTTTTTTTCAATTAAATTTTTTTACTGTTTTTATTGTTTTACTGTTTTCAAATTATCATTGGGGTTTTTTCCAATTCCATAGGCTATTTTTGAACTAGCCACCATTTTCTTCAAAAACATTGATTGGAACAACCCAATGATTTTTAAAATTTTTGGCACATATAACATTTTGGTAATAGTTGAGAAGTAATAAATGACCAAGTTTTGACATTTATTCCAAGTTGATTCTAGTGGCAATGTTAAGGGAGAATGGTCAATTAATTCATTGTTAGTCGATGGAATTGAGAATAAAATTGGTTGTAATTTGACAATATTGGGAAAAGAATGATGATAAAACCTATAAAATTTCTATCTAGAAAAAAAGTAGAAATATTAACCAAACTCGGTACCGAAAAAGAATTCAAAATGGGAATGAAAAGAAAATACTTGTTAGAATTCAAAAAATATTCGGAATGTTATTCTAGTCAATCCAATGATTTTCAATTTGTATTGATTCCAAGACTCTTGAGCATAGAAGAGGAGCACCGCATTGACAATTGCTACAAGATGAGAAAAAAGCTTTAGTAACATCTTACTTGAAATATAATTCTACCTAGGACTATTGAACAAAAAGGCAGTATAATTGTAGCTACTTGTTTGGTTTGTTGGAAAAGATGGTTCATTACTCTACCAAAAAATGAAGTCCAAATTATCAAAAAAATCAACAAATTTCTATTGAATTGGGTACGAGGGTTGCTATTATGTCAGTATAGGAGTGTGAGCCCATGAGCCTAAAATACTACACACCTATGTTATAGGTGTATATACTATAGAAATCGTCTATAATTATAGGATATATATGTTACAAATATCTATATTATAGGTGTTTATGATACATATACCTTATATAGTGTGTGATATCTATATTATAGATACCTATATTGTAGATTCAATGCTCACAAGCTAACATTCTTGGGCTCACATTCTTGAGCTCACATACTAGCACCATTGAATTAGGTACTATAATGACCATTTTTATAGATTTGTGTTCATTCTTCACAAGTTAACAAAATAGACACATTACTTTAGTTAATTTGAATAGTCCAACAATTAAATCAAGCAAATTCTTGTTGAATCTTTTAGAATCTTCTACAAGGTATGAATATAGAGTTTGAATTCTAATCAATCAAATTTCTATAAAGTATAGTTTGATTTTGAATTACATTTTGAATTTGATTAGAATTCTAATTAAATTCAAAATCTAATTCAAATTTGATTCAAATAATTTGATTATATTCAAGTTCTCAATTTTTTATAATAAAATTTGAGTAGTTCCAAATTCAAATTGAATTACTCAATCAAACTATTGAAATTTGAAGTATTCAAGCCCTTTAATTTTTTCATATATAGAGGCCCTCAACTACTTCTAAATGTTAATCTTCAAAGCAAGGCTAAAATCTTCATATGTGTTTATTTTCTCAACAAATTTGACTATAGAATCTAGGCATCTAGCTTGTAGTTAACTTCATATAATACACACTTTCTAAAAATTTTAAAATAAAAAACCTTGTTACTAGTTACAAGATTATGATGCTTGGATTTCATAAATAAAAATTAGTATTATTTCTTTCCAAATGGTTAGATTTCATCTTTCAAATTATTTATCTAAAAGTGTGTAGATCCTACAATTTGAAAATCTCCATTAGATTTTGAGGAAATAACTAAAGTTGGAAAAAAATGTTAAAAAATTTCAACAAAAACTATTTTATATTTATGCTTGCAAAAAATAATAAGTAAACAAAAATTGAGAATGATTTAAAGTCCTAAATGGTTACAAATTTTGTTATGGAATTGAAACATCCCAATTGTAGTGGTTGTAATGCTGTAATAAAAAATTTGCATCCTGTCTATGAATTTTTTTCAAAAATATTTAATATGAATTCAATAGAAGACTTTAAAGTTCATTTTAGTTTAGAAATTCCATCCTAAACCACAGACTAATTCAAATTCCTCATAACTTTCACCTCACGAATCACAATGGAATGACTCAAACTTTCCACATAAACATTAATCAACAATCCAATTTCAAATTTCTATTTCTTCCAAAAATATATATTTTTGGAAATGCCTAGCTAATTTGTATTAAGAAAGAAACTACATATTAAACAACAACTTTTTAATGATGTAACACAAAGTTAAGAAAAATGTTTTCTTTCAAACTACTCCTTGATCACATGTTGTGCAAAAATTTCAAAGATAAAAAATTAAAATTTTATTTGTATATAGATGACCAAAAGTACTATAATTGCCAAAAAATTCTACTTGATCCTTTAGCAGGGTCAAAATTCAAATTTTAAGTTTATTAGTTATTCAAATTCTAAGTTCCTAACTATTCAATTCATAAGTTTTTAACTAGTCAAATTCAAAGTTTAGAACTATTCAAATTCTAAATTCTAAGACTACAAAAGGAATGTGAATTGTCGCCAAAGCACCTTCTAGTGGAATGCTTGCTTGATATTCATATCAACTTAGATTAAATTGAAATTTTTACCACTAAAACTAGATTAAAATATAAAACTTTTTCAACAATTTTCATTAAAAATGGACATACTATGAATGAGGAAAAAGCCTCCAAAGTCCAATGGTTTTAGAAACCCAATGGGAAACCAAACATTACAAGAAGTTTGAGGCCTTCAAAGTTCTGTTGTAGGGAAGTTCCCCAAGCTATAAACAAGCATAGTGTTGACCATATTATTTAATAAAAAATGAAAATGAAAAAACAAAAAACATTGAAAATTATTTAAAACTAAAAATACAAGAATAATAAAAAATTTACATTAAAATATTAAAATATGAATAAATCATCACAAGTTGATGTGGCAATAATATTGCCACATCCAATTTTTAGACATTTGTAATTTTGGATTTATTTTTAACACCTCATTTTTTTATCATTTAAAATTATTTTTCAATTATTTAAAAAAAATTCTAGAAACCATCCAAACCTTGTACTTCTCTAATTTCTAAAAATAAATATGTATTTTTTGTTTTAAAAAAAAATTTGATAAAAGAAATTGTTTTTTTTGCTAGTGTTCCCTACTGTCCAAGAATTCAAAGCCTTCTTCAAACTTCAAACTTCATCGAGTAATGACTTAAAGTAGAACTATCCATTCCCAACTACAACCCCATGCCCAACCTCTATGGTGGTTGAAATGCAACAAAAGTTAAGATTCATTTTAGTTTTTTAGAAGGAATGGTTTAAAAAAGCTTCTCAATTGGATGGCATGACACATGGTATTCTCATTACCATATTGCATGACACATGTGCCTCCAATTCCATGTCTAAGTTAGTAGGAATTAGTCTCTTTGATTGAGTAATTTTGTATGACTTTAGACTTAGGACATGGATCCAAGCCCAATAGGAGCTTTCATAATTCCTAGTAATTTTGAATCAAATTGTAAAATTACGAAAATATAGTCAATCTTCACTATTTCTATCTTTGCACTTATGAAAATATTAGTTTTACCTCAGGACACTCTAGATGATTTCTAAAATTGCTTAAGTGGTTAACTACAAGTGGTTCTACCTTAACCCTAGATGGCCAAAAGTCGTTTTGGATTCAAAAACATCATTGCTTTGGAAGTGCTATAAATCTAGATGTCACTAAGTTATAGAAATCTCAACTATATAGTATTGTAGTGAACATGTTCAAGATAACATAAGTCAAATTTGGAGTCATTTGACTGCATGGATTGCAAGATTATAATGTTTTAATGTTGAAAAAAGATGCTGAAATTTTCCTAGCAAAACATTTGGAGGTGAAATTTGATCTCTAAACCTACTCAAATGAAAAAATTTGATATTATGAAGGGATTCAAAACCAATATACAAACACATTGGTGAAAAAAATATCGTTCAATTGACTCAATGTGTTTGCAAAATGGCTTTCAAATGTCAAAAAATAGCAAGAAAAGTTACCAAAAACACATATGAGCCTAAACCTCCTTCTAAAATGCTTTTCAGTTATTCATAACTTCTTCTATTGATGTGAAATTTTAGCCACACAAACTAGACTAGTATGCGCAACGTAACAAAAAAAATCATTGGAAACGGACATTGTATGGAGAAGAAATAAGCCGCCGAAGTTCACTGTGATCCCAAAATGTTTGAATTTTGAACTTTGAATTGCTCCCAAACATTCAAAGAAGCTTGGATTTACATGAAAATTTTACCACAATAACTAGGCTAAAAGGAAAACATAACCCAAATATCCAATAAATTTTATTGAAAACAAATATTTGACAAAGTAGATACAAGCCCTCAAAGTTGCACTTGTCAAATGCAGTTTGGTGAACTCAAATTGAACTTGTGAACTTTGATTGGCTTCCAGAAACTTGATTCGTCTTGTATTGATCTGAAAATTTTACCACATAAACTAGAAGATAGAGTACAACTTTCCCAACAAGTTTCATTGAATTTTCAGATTAGATGCAAAAGTTACAGTATTTTCAACTGGATGTAAAACTATGTGAAGACACTTCTTGTCCTCTTGGGTAGTCTAGGGTTAAAGAAACAAAATCACTACACCTACTATAGTAGAAACACCCATTGTCAACAACTTGAGCAATTTGTGCATGTTTTGGAGTAGTAGAAGGCAATGTAAATTCTTTGCATGTAGGAAGGTAGAAATCATGGGGATTGTGATTTTATTCTTCGAATTCAAAATAACAATGAATTTTAGAAGTAGACAGTTGGTCCAAACCTATAGCCAATATGTAGAATCTTCCAATCCTGATCATTCAAGATTTTCTTTGCATTCACTAGCTTGATGCATGTCATGACTTTGATTAGTTTTAACTTTGAAAACAAGAAGAAACACATTTAAAACTTTGGTTGAACATTTATTAGTACTTTAGTTGGATGTAGTGCACCCTACAAGTTGGGGAGGGGTCCCTAATTAATAATGGGTGTTTCTATCATATATTCATGTGAATTGTGCTTGGTGCATTGGTCAAGGCTCCTTACACACAAGCATGAGGTTAGGGGTTCAAGCCTCCATACCACCTACATGACTATGTGGTGGGGGCCCTTGTGGTAATTCCATAGAAATCAGAGACTAGGCAGGCTTTGATTCCAATGGAACTACCATGGTTATCAAGCTTGTGCCCATTTTTGTCTCTATTTTTGTCTCCATTTTTGTCTTGCTATTGTTAGCATAAATTGGTAAAAATATCAATAAGTTTTTGTTGGGTAATGTCCAAATTAAACATAGAGTAATTTTCTCTTCTAATGTAGGGAAAAAAAATATAAGGCTTGAGTTCTAAAATCTCCATTAAGAATTGGGATTGATAAGGTAGGATTTTATAATTTGAAAGAACATCACTACAAAGAACATCAATATGTATTTTCTATGCATGGCAAAAGGTTCATTCATTATTCTATAATCTTCAAGGATGGCATTGGATTACTATTGCAATTGTGTCAAGATTTGACAAAGTCACTATAGCATGTACATGAATGAGAATGGTTTCTCCCTAGGAAATTGTATACTTTTACTTTAACCAACAACAATGTTCTCAAAAACAAATTGACTTGACTAAAAGATGTTTAAGATTTCCCTTAATTTAATTTTTTAAATGCATTTCTATGTAAAAAGATCAATATTAAAATACCAATCTATTAGGTACGTATTGATATTAATTATTCAAAATTTGTAACAAAGTATTCATAAGATATATTATCCAATGTGTAGTATGATAGAACCACCCATTCTCAACAAGGGCCCCATCTTCAACTTGTAGGGTACACTATTTCCAACCAAAACTAAAATAAATGTTCAACTAAAGCTTTGAAAGCATATTTTCTCCTTTTCAATGTTAAACTAATCAAGTCATGACACATGTTCCAAAGTAGTGAGCCAAAGGAAGTTCTTGAAATATTGGGATTGAAAGATTGTACATGTTGGCTATAGGTTTGGACTAGCTTATGGCTTCTATAATTCATAATAATTTGAATTCAAATAATACAATCATGAAAATTTGGCAATTCCCATGATTTCTATCTTCCTACATGCTAAAGGATTTATATTGCCTTCCACTACTCTATAACATGTCCAGATTGTTGAAATGGTTGGCAATGGGTGGTTCCACCATATCCATTGTTAATTTGTCCAAAAGCATCAACTTGTACACTTTTCACTTTGTATAAACATCAAAACTATGACTTACTCATCACAATGAACTTCTTTGAGTGTTATTAAGTCCTATTCCATAGAACCTAATTTAGTTGTGTCCTAATTAACTTATATAAGCTTCTTGGATTTGTTGGATAGGAAATTTCACCAAAAGATCCTTGCCAATAGGTCCTCAACCCTAAAATGATGAAGTGGATATTTTTGCTAGAGAAACTACCATGGTTGTTTACCTCGTGCCTATTTTTGTCTATCCTATTCTTGACTATGAATACCTCTATTCTTAATTGAGCCCTTACATTTTAAAAGTAGGCAAGACTCTTTTCAACTTAATATTAATTATATAAATTTTTTCTTAGAGAGTTGTATCCTATTATGATTATTAAGATATCATACAACAATGATGGCTTCAATTGCTTGACCAATTTGATAAGATTTATTTATCATTTCTTTAAATTTAAAAAATGCAATTACTATGTAAAAAGTTCAATATTAAATTACCAATGTACTGGGTATCTATTTATATTAATTATTCAGAATTTCTAACAAAGTATTCATAAAATATATTGTCCATTTTGTAATATAGTAGAACCACCCATTGTCGATAATAGACCCATCACCAACTTGTAGGGTGTACTATTTCCAACCAAAAGTAGAATAAATATTCAACCAAAGCTTTGAATGTGTTTTTTCTCCTTTTCAAAATTTTGACTAATCAAATCATGACACATGTCCCAAAGTAATAAGCGGAAAGTTCTTGAATAATGGGGATTGAAAGACTCTACATGTTGGCTATAGGTTTGGACCAACTAATGGCTTCCACAATTCATAGTAATTTGAATTCAAGGAATAAAATCATGAAAAATTGGCAATCCCCATGATTTCTATCTTCCTACATGATTAAGGATTTATATTGCCTTCTACTACTCCAAAACATGCTTAGATTGCTTAAGTGGTCAACAATGGGTGGTTCAATGAATGACAATGTGAAGGTCTTAGGATTTATAAACCTCTATTGATTGAATTGAAAGAGAGAATGGAGATTATAGATAAAGGTATTGTATTAATCAAAATGCTTCATAAAAAATCAAATCTAATTGATAAGACGTTCATATCAACAAATAACTTCATTGACCTACACATACAATATAGCAAAATGACACTGAATTAAGCAATACCGCAACTAATATATTGAAAGCACTAATGGCAAACAGATCTTGCCATAAGAAATTAAATGTGCACCCTCCCATTAAAACAAAGAAAAGAATCTAGATGAATTTCTGTATCTAACTTGCTTTCCTAGGGCACCTTGGTTATTGCTCCAACTATTGGATTTTCAGTCAAAAATTATGTGCCTCCTGTAAGAGTTGGGAATACTGGAGTAGCGGCCTTGGACGACTGCAAAGGTTTATTGGACACATCAACCCTGTAAACGCAAGTATTACAATGAGAACCGATCCATGTGCAAGTTACCATGATGGATTAGAAACACACAACCCTAATAAGGTAGGCGATGCCTTTAGGGACCTAATCCCATTCTCTTATGGAGTTGCCCCAGTTACCAACAGCGACTCATCTATGTTATTGACACTTGTTTGAAGTCATATTAGCAAGTGGTGAAAGCATGACTTGGCTAAATGTCTGTGGCCACTGATCTTTGAATGCAAATGAGTTCTCTGTCACTACTAGTGGTCTACAACTTCCCACTTTGAATGATTACATTGGAAATTTTTACATGCATGACGCTGAAAACTCCACCCTACTAAATTTGGCTCTTGTACCTACAGCTCTCTCCACACATCTTCTAAATGTCAATCCATACATTGGTTTGAAATGCTCAAAGAGACGCAAATAGTATCCTCTGCCTTGGTCTGCAACGATCAGCAATTCAACTGTCATGAAAAGGAAAACAACAATGCTAGTGGCACTAACCTCCTCTCCAATTAATCGCTGTTTTCTGGGCATCGATAACACTGCCAGCAACCTGCAGAACATGACCATTCTCCTTGGAATCAATTTTCCAGAGGCATTCCCTCAGCTTGTGCACCAGCCAAGGCTACTAAACCACCCTGATCAATGCCCTGTTTATGTGAATTACTTTCTGATGGCACCTCTTGAGCTTCAGCGTGGTTGTTCTCACCCTGTAAGCTTGGATTGGTATCCAGCTCTTCTTCGGCTTCCTCAAACACATCACCATCTTGAGCTTCAGCGCGGTTATCATTCTCACCAAGCAAGAGGGGATTTGCATCAGATTCTTCTACAGCTTCCTCAAACACATCACCACCATTACTATCTTCCGGTTCATCTGTCTCTCCATTATCCACGTCAACAAGTCCAGGGGAGACCTCGTCACTACTCTCCGAGTCTCCTTTCAAGTCTGTAGATTCTTCCACATTTTCCCTTTTAATATCCGCTTCATGGGAGACCTCAGCTGAACCGTCTAAGGCTCCTTTCAAGTCTGCAGATTCTTCCACACTTTCTCGTTTAACATCCGTTTCATGGGAGAGTTCGACACTACTCTCCAAGACTGGAGACTCTTCCACGTTTTCTCTTCTAACATCCTGTCCAGGACTATCGGAAAATTTTGATTCATCTGGCTGTGATGTCTCGTCTTCGTCAGGAAGAGAGTTGTCCCGAACATCATCGTTGGGTTTGTGTTGGGAATCAGTAGAAGCATCCTCTGTGACAGATTTAGTGGCAGGTGCGCTCTCAAACGTATCCCACATATCTTCCTCTTCCTCTTCCTCTTCAGGCTGGGACGTATCCGGCACTCTGGATGCGGATGGAGTTGAGTTAAAAAGAGAAGAACCAGAAGACTCTTCTTCCAACTTCTCATTTTTATCTACCGTCCTGTCAACGAAACTATCTCTAGATATTATATGATCCTGAGCGGGTGCGCCATGTGTAACTGGTGACTCAGAATCAGTACCAGGGATCCCGTTTACATCTTCGTTATGATCCGTTGAAGTAGTAGAGGGATGAGGGATGCTCGCCTGTGGTTCGTCTATTTCTCTGTCTGCTTCTCCTATAGGCTGGTTTGAAGTATCACTTTCTTTATTACCTTCATGAGCCTGAAAGTCGTCCCAATCATCATCATCATCATCATCGAAATCAAGAGAAGGCTGGGGAGTTAAAGAGGTGGAGCTTGTTCGAACTATGAATTGGGCTGACGTTGGGGGCGGAGGAAGAAATCCGGAAGCAGGTGGTGGCAAGGCAGGCTTCGAGATGACTGGAGGAGGTGGTAAGCTAGAACCGGGAATAGGCGGGCTTGCATTATCCTGTTGTGTCATCGAAGATCGGATGATAACCTGCATGCAAAATCAACCCTATATCAATCACAAAATACGCTGAAAATGCCCAGCGCTGACTTTTCTGTAAAAAGCTACTGCAACTCAACTCAACTACGGACTCCCCAAACTGAGGATCGACAACAAGCGGTCATACAAACAAAATCATTTTCTGAAAAAGGAGGAATTTTGGAAAGGATATTAACCGAGTTCATTTACGAAGTGTTAGTAACTTTGCGTAGGATAGAAATATTTGTAAGACAAACATGCGCCTGACCTGAAGTTGTTGGCGAGCTTCAGCAGGCATGTCCAGAAGCACAGTACGAAATTGTGCAGCTGTGGATGGCACTGATGCTAAGTGCGTCACAAGCTTCACTGCAGCATTAACCAATGCAAGAGCAGCCTGTACCACAGAATACAACCAATTCGTCTAAGGAAGAAAATAAAATAGTGAAACAAAAAACACGTTCAAGAACTTCTGGTCTAACTGATCAATATTTGAATTGACCTAAAAAATGCATTACACACTAAAGTGCATCAAAACTTAAAAACAAGGGTATACCTGATTATCTTTCCCATTGACGGAGGCAGCAGCAATTATTGCTGGGAGTAGAACGTGCAGTACTTCCAACTGCGCCTCCTCGCCATCTACCAGAGAATGGAGCAATACGAGCAACTTCAAAGCCTCCCCAACTAAACCAGCTCCTGCAGCAGTTACAGGATCCTGCATCGTGCAAGAGCAATATTACCTCAAGCTTGTATAAAATTGGAAAGGATCTTACCTCTGACCTTATCTGTATGCCACGATCACATAGTACAATCTTATAAAGTTTATTGAAACCACTGCAACCAACCATTAATTGCTCTAAAGATTCTCTGAAGAAAAAACTTTCAAACATCAGTTATCCATTATTAGATCACCTTGCTTTCCTTGTAAATGACTGCGGTGACATCAGCAGCCAGTTTGTTCAAGAGGAGAAGTGCCCATGTGTAAGTTCCTCCTCTTGGCTTCTCTGTTGAACCTGCTTGTGCCACAGTCCTCAGTGCTTGTAGACCAACCAATTGGATCTAGCACATAAAGGAAAAAACATTATTAGATTGTTTCATGACAATTCCACCAGAGTAAGGAGAACACAAGAAGAAAACCGTCCGTCACAAAGAGAACTAAAAATATCAAAATATTTTCAGTTTGCTTCTGCAACTGTCACAAGTAGAGCCCATGATGGACTACCAGCTACGCATATCTTGAAATGGGAATTAAATTATTATACTAAGCTTTAATATGGAAGCAATAGGACCCTGGAGCAAGAAGAGTGCATTCTTACTGCAGGATGAGTGCTTAAAAAAGTAGTCTGAAGACAGGAGATACAACGAGCTTGTGAACCCTGCTTGAATTCTGCCACTTCAGGAACATATCTGGTCAGGGTTATCATAGCTCCTAGCACTAGAAGGATACGTTGAGTCAGGACTTGATCCTCAGTCTTGCTCGCAGAGATCACATTCTTCTCAAAAACCTGCGCAAGGCTCTCTATCGCAGATGCTAGCAAAGAAGTTCGATCTTCTTGACCGAAGTTGTCAGACGAACCTGCATCTGACCCTTGCGACATTAAGTGTCAGAACATATATACATATTCTAATGGAAATCATGATTCCGACCAATACCCGCCACATCCTCATTTTCTTGCAACTAGGTTTGTTTGAACATACACTTTTGAACTTTACAAATTTGTAACTACTGTGCGGTGCCGCTACTGACCCTTAAAAAAACTGGCGACACACATCTTGAAATTCCACCAAATAAAAGATCATACCCAAGAACTTCTACATCGCGTCAAAACTTACGTACCATCTGGTAATTTTGAAGTCGCAACAGTGACAGCTGTGATGAAACTGACAGAAGAAGTAGCTGCATTGCCAGAAGCTTCACTCAAGACCTTGATACCAGCCGCAAGGAGTTGAGGCAGCAGTAATGGTTGACACTGCAAGTAAACAACAAGGTTTCGTACACGATCAGAATAGAAATAGCATATTATAAATTGTTCGACATTCCCACAACAAACATTGCCTCTAATATATTCTCACATCTGGAAAATACCCTCACACTTAACGTAACACTATTCAATGAGTCAGGATGGCATTATCACATCGATTCAAATCTGCAAGATCAAAAAGCTACAAACCCATACCAAACGATACATAATTAGCGTCTCGCAAATATATAAGGAGTTCAAAAATTACTTGTACCTCTTGGGTCAAACGACCAGCCAGATTTGCTGCAGTTCGTAGAGCCAGGCAGACTAGCAATTCGATCTCAGAGCTACTCCACATATAACGTGAGTCACTGAGCCAAAATTAAAGAAATTATATTTAATAACTATAATATCCAAGCCAAGCTTTCTTGTGTCTGAATGGCAAGGGGTGAAGCAAATGTGCAATTTACTAGGCGATAACGATCTTGCATATTCTGAAGCAGTTCACAAGGCCAGAGGTCATTGGATGAAGAACAACAAGAGAAGCCAAACAGCGCTGTACGCAAACTAAACCAATTGCGGCAATCATTGCTATTTACAGCACACACAGACCTCAGCAATTAATTAAATTGAACGGCTGCATCAAAATGGATCAAAATGGAGACCTCTCTTGAAGTCGATGCATGTAGCCTAGACACAGCTCCGAGACTTTTAGCACTAGGGACTTTTCCTCCATATACACGGCTGGTGATGAGTTGACAATCTGCCCCAAAAAACATGAATACAGACAGTTCTAAAAATGCCATCTCAACAAACATATCACGTCACAAAAGGTCATAAGCTAGAACAAAATTTTAAGGGAGCCAATGGTAGCATAAGTTACTTACTTGTTCCACAATGTACAAAATAGCACCTGGAGACCACGAAAAGTCCTTGAACCGAGGGGCTAACAGTACCTGGTCACACCAAATACGAAATCCTGATTAGCTTTACGTTTGACAAAACCTATATACACGGCAAAAAAATAGAAATATTGCATTTCCTCGAAAAAGAAAAACCACCAGAAATGAGTAAAATCGAATTAAAATCGACTTTTCAGATTAACACGTCACACGACAAGTCATTCAATTAAGATATCATCTAAATATGAATTTGATCAAGACTGCACGTGTTAATCAGAATGCTACTGTTAGGTCGGCTACTCAACAGCTTCCCCAACAATCTCCACAACAAAGGGGATGCCTGCACAAAAAACTGTGACCACTTCTCAAAGTAAAATATAACAGAAACACACCAGATCATGCCCACCTGCAAAAGCTCCTGGCAAAGATCCACAGAAAGCATGTCCGGTCTGTAGAAGCCCCTTGCACATAAAGCTCGAACTGCGCGTAGTGCAACCAACTGGAAATTTGAAACTGGTCCGCTACTTAGAAATCGTCCATTAAATGAAGGAAAAATGGTGAAAGAGCGTCTCAAATTTGCACCCTGACGCTCATCATCAGATATCACTAGGATTGCTAATGCCCAAACTTGCTTAAATTCGGTATCATTAATTTCTATCCCCTTCTTTGGATGTCCCTTTTCGTCACCATTCAAATCAGCTTCTTCCGAAGCAGGAGTAACATCAATGGTGACAGCCTCTAGAACCACTGGCCAGCATTCGGTCAAATCGGGAAGCACCACTTCTGCAACACCAGCCAACTGTACTCCATCCAAAAAGGGTTCATAGCGAGGCTGCATGACAAGAGAAGATTATGCACGGAAAGCTTAGGAATAAGCTGTAAACAACTACTCCACCTATGTAGTCAATAAATGATATTTGATCAACACCATATTGGATGGGCTAGAAAACACCTAACAAATCACAAAGATCATGAATTTGAAATATTTACAATTTTCAATTCTGCAAATTGAACTAGTCAACAATTTTTTTGATCTTCTGCGCAAAGAGGAGGACCCAGAAAGTGAAAATTGATCTGTAAACCAATATGATCCATAATCGTTACCTGAATCTTGGTGGCCCACTGCGTGCGAATCGCTGTATAATCTTTTAATAGCCCAACCCAGCATCGAGCGAGCAATTTTGTGTGGGAAGCCAAGAGAGGGAGGAGTACGACACCATCAGAAGCGCTGGAGGAACCCTCTTTTGAGCATGCAAAAGCATATGTCTTAACAGCAGCGTGAGCTCCCAATATACTCACTTGTACCTGCCATGGAAACATTCCAATAGAACTACAATGTAAAGCACATTTACGACCTCCATGGAACCACCTCGTTCCAGATGAGTTTCTATTGATCGAACTGAAAGCAGTCAATCAATGAAAAAGAACAAGAATAGAAGAATCATTGAATGTCGATAATCCTCTTGCAACCTTACAAAACCAAACAGCCAGTCAGGGTTGTTCTTAAGCAGATTGAATTAAATTATCTGCCATAAACAGACAGTGACAGGTAATCAGATTGTACCTTACAGCCAACCCATTCTGCGTAAGAAGGTATGCGAAGATCCGCCCATTTGGTCAATGGCCGTGAAATAAGAGCAACCACGCGCTGCATAACACCCCGGTCTCCGCCAGCAACTCCGCTTGTAATTATCTGTAACCAACAGTTAGATCCACATAAGAAGTCAAAGCCTTGCGTCTCCAAAATGTCGCAGACAATAAGGAGTTGCTGTAACAAAGAAATAAAATCTCCAGTACAGGTATGAAGCCAATGCAAATGAAAAGACCCCACGAATCATGCAGAGGAGCATACCCTGGCAGCCAATCTTGACCCTACAGCCATAAGAAGAGGACCCGCAGAAGGCTCGAGAGCTGTCCGAACAGCTGAAATGAGTTGTGCCTGATGTAAGCATGCAACATTAGTGTATTGATTGACGTTGCCACTAAATGGCTTAAACTGGAATTGAAATATAAAATTCAACAGCAAACGTGGACAAGAGAGTCAATAGATGTTTAAGAAGAAGCCACAACGGATACTATAAGTTATTATGCTAATAACCTGGTACTGTTCGAGTAGAAGGTGCCCCTTAAACATGGGATCGTCAGTCTTCCCGAACTGCACAACAAGCTCACGTTCAAAAACTTCCCAGAAAGTTTCAGCCTAGTCTTCCACTCCAATAAGACTTCTGAAGACTTCACAAACTCTGTACAGCATCTAGACAAGTCTGAGGTTTTCAAATCAAGGTATGATTCACTGCAAAACTTCACCTAAAATAAACTCAACCTGATGACCGAGAATAGATATTTGCTACCAAGCAGAAAGAAGGAAAGAGAGAATATTATCCTTGACAGCTTCCATATACAGGCATACCTTGTCAAGAATGGTATCCAAGAGTGCTACACCCGTAGGTCTCACACTCTCTAGACTTCCTGTGGCAACCTGCATTCATAACAGTGTAATGAGGGTCCATGACGCTCAGAATCAAAATAAGACAGCTGACCATTCCAAAATTTAAGTTCTCCTCCACACCAAACCACATCAGTGCAAAAGTTAAATGCAACAGTATTAGAATCATCATTAAGAGCTGGATTCCAGATAAGCACTGCACGCAGCACTCACCTGATAGGCAAGAGCAACTAACTCCCCAAGATGGAGAACCAGCCAATGTCCACCTTTTTGTTCTTCAGCTATCACAAGATTAAAATGAGCAGGATCTCCTCCAACAGCAGTGGGTAGCCGGCTCAAACATCTGAATACATGTAATGAACGCAGAGAATTCCGACAAAATTAGACAGTGAAAAATCGGTTGAACATAGTTGCATGCTCAAGAAACACCACCAGCACATGTATATTGACATTGGATCAAATTCACAGTGGTGAGACACATACTCTGCAGCAAAAAGTCGAGTTTTATAGCGGGGTAAGTTGGCTTCCAAGTTTTTGCTTTCGCTTTTCTTCAACTCCGTCCCAGTCGCACTATTTACTATCATACCTTCGTCATCTTCACCCATTGGTACATGATCTACTTGACTAGAATCGAAGCGATCACTAGAAAATTCCTCGTACTCCTGGAAACCAGATCCGGCTTGCTTGGTAGCTGCAGTTGCTAGTACCTACAAAGAGAAGATCTGAGAGTTAGCCTATAAAATGAACATGTGTGATTGAAGGGGAAATATCAACTGCTACGGACACGAATTCACTACATATTACGATAACTATGAAATGAGAAATCAACGAAGGTACCGATAATAAACAATCCAGAAGACCCCATCAAGGCACAACTCAAATTCGTGTGATATCCTAATGCCCACACAAAAGGTAGGAAACAACACCATGCACATACAAGGAACGCAGAACTCTCGCACCAAAAGCTAAAAGTATCAAAGGATTTACACGAATAGAATCTATGAATTATCAAAAAAAACACATATAGGAGACTAGTGCTAACCACATTGCGACACAAATGCAGCCATCGTGAAGGGAAAGAAGGACAAGCAGCCTCCAGTAACCTCTGCAGCGTCTGGCGTACGCTCCGAATAATCCTAAAGCGTGAAAAGCCAGCATTAATGAGTGAAATCAAAGGAGTAGAAAATGAGAAACGAAAAAAAGGAATATGTAAGAAAATTAGTAGTGAGTGATGCAAGGCAAATAACCTTTCATCGGTTTCCGAGTCCAACATAGCGAAAAGGTCTTCTTCAATACGTTCTTCTACGAGAGAAACCTGCACAAAGGAATGTTGACTGCTACTTAAAACAGTTCAAAAAAATAGGGAGCTATTTCATAGCTAAAAGACTTAGCAAGCCTAACGGTACTAATTACTAACCGGACAATGTAGGCCACTATAAAATTGAGAATTCAGTACTACCTCGTGCTAACTTCCACCAGTGTTTTTAGATGTGCCCGCAGTAAATCGTTACACAGCAATTCTTCATCTACACTGGAAGTATTTACTGAGTACTTGTTGAATCACAATACGTAGATGAGAGTTCGGAATGAATGACATACAGAATCTCGTTCTGAAAGATGCCTCAAAGTAGCAACCGCAGCTTCCCGAAGTGTTGGCTTCATTCATAAAACAATATGTCATGTCAGTGGCAACATCAAAGACTGACCATTGCGAAATCCTGAGCAAAAAAAATTGTGTTTTCCAATCTAAAATTACAAATGATATAATGCAGAATTTTAGTTATCATACGAGGAAAGATCCATGAGTTGAGATAGCTTCTGGGGAAAATCATTCCCTTCACAATAGAGAGAATGCCAGGAAAGTCATAAATAAAATAAAGAAGCAATCTCCAATAAAAATCCTACTTGAAGTGCGGTTAAAGAATTAAAAGATAAAATGCTGGATGGAGTCATCCTGGTTAATGTGGAAACTTACTTGTCTAGATGATAAAGTTGGACGCAGCGTCTGTACATGCAAACTCACAGACACAGCTTGGGGCGCGAAAAGTGCCAATTGCTGTGTAAACCTCACACATCTGGCAAAATCGACACACAAGACACGAGAAAAATGGATGAGAACCTTGAAGTTCAGAATATCATCACAGCAGGTGAAGGATTTAAGTCGAAGAAACTCACTCCAACAATGCTGCTGGCATTTCTCCAGTATTTATTTCAGCAACCACAGACTGCATCCAACCAATTTCCCCGAGTTAAAAATACACAAGAACAACAATTCAATTCAGATCCACCTTTCAATCGAGAGGTGACAAAGACAGCATAATCATAGGGCAGTTTATAGTCTCGGGTTGATCATTATTTATCATTGTTTTCGACAGAACGTACAGCACAAGAAGACAGCAGTGAAGAATTCCTACCTTCGAGAACACTTGGTCATTGGCTTCGCTTGTCAAAAGTAAACACATTCTGCAATTGCTAATATCAGATATTTACCTTGCACCGCATGAAGAACGAACTAGAAGGCGATAACTCGGGTCCAAGCACTGCCACAATTGCATTGATGAGACGGCCAATGCTTTGCCCTAGCTCCGGTGATGAGTGATCTTCGGAAAGGAGAAGATCCATGACTAGGGACAGTGTCGCCTGATATAACCACAAATCTCCAGCATTAGTATGACACCAACAAATCTACCAAATATTGCTCTCACAACAGTGTAAATCAAGAAATATCCAAGCAGATGTAAATGCAGAGACAGGCCAGAATTCCCTACCTGGACATGCGGAACATATGACAACCCAGCTGCTTCTGCAGTGAGCCACAGGCCATGAAGGGACCAGATGTACAGATCATCTGCTGGATCCCGAGCTAACCCACATAAGACTTGCACAGATGCAGGGACCAAAGTAGAGAGGGCCATTCCACCAACACTGCAAGCCATACGCAATTGTCATTGACATATCTCAACATTCACCAGTGACGGTGGTTAGCTAGAAGAGCATTTAGGGAAAACAATAACAAGATAGGAAAACCCTTTGACAGCACTGCGCAATAACAAAATATAGATTTTCCACCAAGGGACTGAATACACTTGTACTCAATATTCTTCTTTTCTTGAGTACAGTTATTGGTCATCCAGCATGATTAAACTAAGAACTCGAGAAAAGTGACAAGAACTATAAAGATAGGACACATTAAGTACCTCCTGTGAATACATCCCAATGCAAGTGCTAGTGATCCTTTTTGGATGGCAGTTAGAGCATTCACCGCATTCGTTAGTAATAATCGTGCCTGCACCACCCAAGGATATATCAGAAATGCAGAACCTATAAATAACTTATTCGTCAGTCACGACGAGAAACTCATTACAAACATGAAATCAGATCAAATGCGATGGGAAGCAAGGTTATTGAAATGTCTTTCCCACATCATTTTCACCAATATTAAAAAACATACCAGGCGCGAAGCATAGCTATCGCCACCTAGACGTGCTAATACACCCAAACTCTCAGCAGCAGCACGACGCTCTGCAGATGAAATGCTATCTTCAGCCAAAATACCCTGTTGCAAAGACGTAGTGAGTGATAATCCTACCAATAGTGCAAATTCTTTATTTATTCATTTAAAAAATACTGGAACCATATGTCCTCCCATCCAACCATCTTCCACATCATCATAAACAACCCAAGCGAAGTACAGGTTTACAAAGTCAAAGTAGAATTTTGTAATGTCCTTACAAAACCCAGAACATGAAGCTTTGAAACACCAAAAGGCGTATCAGCATACCAAAAGAATTTCTTGAACTTGCCGCAACGCCTCAGCATCTACTCCTTGAGCTCGCACAGATAAGGATGCCTTCTTACAAGAAAATTTTACAATATTAATATGACATTTCGATCTCCGATGAAGACGCTTATGGATTGCCGAAAATAGTGACGACATAACAGTAATCTAAATTTTATCATACCATTAAAGACACGTGAACAAGTTTACGGACACTCTACAATCTGCATGTCCATACCTTCAAGCCTCCCAACAGTACAACACACACATTGGTTGTGAATGATGCTCTCCATCCTTGTTTCTTTCCAGCAGTTCTATTTCCCATCAACTCAAGCAGCTTCAACTTCTGCTTCTCAGACTGCCAAAGATATCCCACCTTCTGTGTTTGTGAAAAAAAATTGAGGAAAATGTAAACATTAGAACAAGTAATAAAAAGCATGTGCGCATCACTGTGAATACGGCTAAAGCAGGGGAAAACACCAACACAGCAGTAACCTTCAATGCGGAGAAATACCTGGGCGGCAAAAATGTTACCGAAGCAGAGTAGCATGTCATCGACAAGTAAAGTTGCCAGTGAAAGCGGCTGACAAAATTCACACAAACAGTGGCATTAATACCAGGCATTAATTATGATATCGAATACAATCCTGCTTGAGACTTCCTTAGAGAATGAAGAGTGTGCGTAGGACACAATAAAAGATAAATTTTTTTGAGTATATCCGCCTACTTGTGCAAAAGCTGGCACTTCAATGTCCCATACACATGGCAAGAACCCATCTTCAGCACCCTGAAATGCACGCAGTTCGTCCTCGAAGAAGTCCCTACAGGATGAACAATGGTCCTCTAAGTCCACCGAATAGACAATTGTAAACAGCATGTTTTAATCAGTCATAAGAGAAACGTAAACATCAAATTCAACAAATTTTAAATGAGATAACCTGCCAGGTACCCAAGGTCCAAGGGATGAATCCCCGGAATCTAATAATTGCCTCAAACACGAGCTCGCTCCATACTTTTCAGGCTCCCTGCGTCAAGAACAACTTCATTATCCTTCATAACGTACCTTAAACGCAAGATACAATTTCAAAGGTAAAACAAAGAACAAAGGAATAATACAGCAAATCCCAAGCACCGCAATCGACTGGCCACAAATTGCTAAAGTTGAACGCACTTTCAAAGCTCCAGGCTGACGGCTACAGCTGATCCTTGAACAACTTAACAAAGATATTTAATCACCCTACCACTATTGCATTGGTCTATGAGTTCACAGAGTTCAAGAAGAAAGTTCTACAAACCATACCTAAAAGGCAGAGAACAGATGGTCAAAAGAGCACCATGATCACTCCTATATACAAATGGATCTGGAAGAGCTTGGTAAGCTCTAAGGATCTTAATAGTGAACAGATCAACGGCAGGTTTCAAAGGCAGCGGTGCTTCTTGCAAGGTCGAGGAGGCCAAGTATTTCAAAGCTCTGTATCATCAGAAGCGTCCACATTGCAAAATGATAAGCAATAACCTCGTCTACTAACACTAGAATCACAAGGATGTATAATGAACAGCAAGTATTTCGACGAAGGCAACACAAACATAGAATACTTAATATAATAATCATAGGTAAAAAAATTTGTATCCTGGCTGTGAGGATGACTACTACATTCTGCTAGATCACATCGGATGACCGGTGCAGGAGTGTACCCAGATAGATAGCTGAGGACAAGCTGGAGAAGGATTTCTTTATTATCCAATGTTGAGATGGGCACTACATAGCTTGTCAAAAATGCTGTCAAGGCCTCGGCTGCGGCAGACCAGCAACTACAGGTTGCGATTCCACAAATGAAGTAAACATTAGACACCTCAGAATGCTATTCAATCTCTTCTAAAAGATGCCAAAAATATCAGCTTATGCACACAATGTTCACATACTGCAAAATTAGATCGAGAAATCTCAAGCAACCAATTGCACAGACACCAAGTAAAACCTCACAGTGCCAGACACTTGTGGTCATTCAAGTACTACATATTCTATAAAACCACAGGCAAGGTGCATACCGCAAGTGTGCAGCCAGACTTTTCTCAGCTTCCTTCAGTTGCTCACGCGTGCCTCCAAACTCCGAAGCCCACAAATCAATCAATTCCCATTCTTGCTCCTCGAGTTCCTGGAATATACAAAGCTTATATACAAATTCTTGGACAATTTCTCGCAAAATTCCAGCTGCTACCTTCTCAATTCAAGTCTCTCTCAAAGTTTCAGAAACAGTTCAAGCAAGATGCCTCTGAGCAGATTCTTAATGACTTTGCATGATATACAACCGATTCTACACAGCTTGATCACATATGTGCATACTTGCTTGGGCATGGTAGACACTAATGCTCCGATTAACATCCAACCAGCTTCTTTTTCTGCAGCTGCTGACAGAGATTTTCCACTCTGCTGTTTAACCATCTTCTTTGCTACCTCAAGAATTGCTGAAGGTAGCCTGCACAAAAACGAGGACACCGTGAACCTTCCTACAGTTTCTGGCAGAAATATGGAGGCAAGCGTGTGACGACCAATTTGAAAGAGACTGCTCATGCAGAATACATAGATGAAATTGTTGCAACATTAGAAAACGCCAAGGAGTAACTACCTGAAAGGCACTCCAAGTGGTAGACTTGGACAGACAGCGAGTAAGGCAGCGAGCATGGTTGCTTGTCCATGCAGAGAATCCAGCTCAATCCTCAGCCGATCACCCTGCAGCAGCTCCCGACAATATACACGTCTGATTGTCCCTACATTCCAATGCCACACATTGCATTGGGGGAAAAAGGTAGCTACAGCTGTCAAGACCTAAAGAAGATGTTATAGATTCTATCATAGTCCTTAAGCTGTGTAATGTCGTTGTAACTAAACCAGGATAAATGGTGTCTTTATCTAATATACCAGCTCAATGGGAAAACTACTTAAAGCACCTTTAAAAAAATATCTCCACTAGGACACCAAGACATGAAAGAGATGTTACAGACAGGACTGGACTAACCTTTTCGACAACTATAATTTCTCGTATAGCACGGAGGGTGGTCACACCGCAGGACAGAAGGTTATTAGCACAAGTAGGATCCACTTCAGCAAGAGCACGAAGAGTAAGAGCTGCTTCCACTCGGACCTGCCATAAAAGGGTGCCATTAAGACAAAAGAGTAACTCCCGATTATCATACTATGCCAGGTTTATTATAACAGTGTCAATGTTAACCTACCCGGACTTGCTATTTGTGAAATAAAAGCCTGTTCACATACACACAATTCCGATTCGTATTCCAAAGAGATTGAATAAGATCGAGACACTCACGGCGACAGAGGGATTAGAAAGCGTCTCCACCAATGAATTGTCAAGAGCTTCTCTACACGCTAACGAGATCTGCAGTTGAGGCATACTTGAAAAGATCAGTCAACTATACTGCAGCATCGACTGTATGGATAATCGCTGTAGAAACGACGACCCCCACTGGCAGCGTGCTAGAATAACACCTCCAATATGAGCAAGACATCACTAAATCAACCACAAAATCGATACATAAGCAGAACACGAAAATACACGGAGGGGCAAGAAGAAACCTCTCCAAGAGTTAGTAGAAGATATGCAATCGTCCTTAAAATAACAATTAGCCGCGGTGAACTGTTATCTGACCCCGACAGCTGCGCATCAAGCATCCCCATAGGTATTCTTAGAATCCAGTCTATGGCATATCTTCAGACGCAAGTCAAACGCAGTCAAACTTCAGACCATGAAGCACAAACTCAAGTTGAAGGAAGATTGAAAAGGAGATTCTATATAAACCTGACCTCCTTAGTGAGTAAGAAAGTAAATTCCTTCTGAGCTGGCTCTCCCATTTGGTCAGCAACCCCCACCCGTAATATGTATTGTACACAGGCCTGGATGTACCACAAAGGTTTGAAAAATGAAGCACCAAACTAAAATATATCACTCCCTTCACAAAACTTCCATGACTTCATACTAGGTTGATCGAAGGACCTAAAATTTTGGACAATGCGTCAACCACTATCTTTCGTATGCTTGAATCTACATAAGTGGATCAAACTTAGAAGGCTAACCTGGGCATGCGCGTCAGGACTGGATGTAAGCATACTGGTAGCCTCCATCCCTAGATGCGCCAGATCCATATTGTTATGACTGTATGTTAAATTCATGACCTGCAGCATTGACATGGTATCAGCATCACAATTACCACTAGAACTATTCCAAAAGTGAAAATTGAAAGAATAACACAAGAATTCAGGTATTAACTCATGCCAAAGTTGCATTCATAATCATGCAATAATGAATCAGCATAATGAATCAGCTTAATGAATCCCCATATAAGAGCACAACGCAGTCAACTTCGTCTAATCATTGGCGCCATATCAGATAGAAGTAATTAAATGAACCACGTAATATCAGAATTGCCACATTATCACAATTGAATTACTGGATGAACTCGGCACAAAGATGAAAAAAAAGACTGGAAATTTGAAAGAATAGTAGAAAAAAACTGTTAAGAAATGGTACCTGCAAAAATGAAACCCAGGCCATCGTAACACCGAAGCGAATACCTTTGGAACGAGGACCTGAGGCTGTGGCACATAATTACTATTGATTAGATGGCAGCCTTAAAATTAAGTGAGTGCATATACTAGCACAAAACTGAAATCACCAAGTAGTCTTGATGTTTACTTCCAGGTAACAGGCCTATTTGACTCCTTACCTCGTAAAAAGGGGATGATCAGATGCTTTTGCAATGCCCCTTCTAAGGCTTTGGGGGGAGTAGGTGACCCTTTCCCTTTAGGTTGAACCTACAAAACCATATGAAACATGTCGGACAAATGAATTTGTTACAGCACAACGAAAGTCAAAGGAAGCAGTTATAAGCACAAGTGAAAGAAACCACATCATGTCCAACGATATGAACCCAATCGCCAAGATATTTACCTGTGCCTGCGGGTTTAAGCCGAGGGCCAGCAAAGCCCCTAAAGCAGAAGCATATCCATCCCGAACACCTTGATAAACATCCTCCAGTCCCTGCTTGTAAAACACAAATAGATTTTTGAAATAAGATGTCAAATTGACAAGGAAGCCTAGCTAAAGAAATGAAAGCACCCAGTCCAGCTAATACCTTCAAGCAAAGGTTAATACAAGCTTCCAGGCCACCAGATGCTACGCCAGGCCCACCAGTCAAAGCAACTGCTCGGAGACACCCAGCTGCGGCAGTCCTGACAGCGGCCGACTTGTCATTTAATCCAACTTTAAAAATCATACGAATGGCTTCTACATATGCACCAGTGGGTCCTCCACCCCCAGATCCCTCCAAAGCATCCTGAAGTAGTTGCAAGCCCGCTTGCCGTATTCTAACCTGTCCAACACTCGCAGACACTGTTAAAATTCATAGAACTGATATGTATAAAGCAGTTCAGTTATACAAGCTTCATATGTAAGCCATTTTATGAATACTCGGGTAAATAAGAGGGTCACAGAGTAGTGTAGAAAATTCTAAATATTCAGACGTGCCAATGAAAGATTCGCAAAATGCTGCCAAAACAAGGAATCTTCCAAACCTGCAAACTAAAGGATCTCATTAACCCTAGAGAGTCCAAAAGGCCAATAGTGGCAGCTTCCATAACAAGAGAAGTTTAAATCAATTCACTCAAGGAAGGTCTCAAATATGTACCAATAAAAGAAGAAATCATGCCCAACGATTTTGAACAATATAAATATGTTCGACGGAGCAATAGATACTATAATCGACTATTAGATTCCAATGTACACTCTCTATTTTTATCGAGGGTAACTAGGAATTAAATCTTCTACTCGCAAATGTTACGTAAAATGAGATTCTTTGCCATCAATCCCAATAAACCAAAAGAGCGGCACAAATGTAAGTCCAGCGATGAACTGTAAAGACAATAGTACACAGAGCAATCAAAGCATTTCAGTCTACGTACCTCTGAGGCTTTCAACAGCTTCCCAACAATACTACTCGTCTCTACAAGTCCTGAAGTGATCCTTCCACCAAAAGCTTTGTATAATGAACCCAAACATTGCGCCCCACCTGTAAGACCAAAACCAGATCAACGTCTGATCCACATCGCAAGTGATTCAACATCTCCGAATATTTTTATACAAATTATTGAGTGCCGTAGCTATGCTCATTCATCAAAATCCGGGCAAGTTCAGCACAGCAAATGCTCAACGATTGAATTTTGAATTGCCTACCGATACATGCGGCCGAATCAGTCTTTCGAACATCTGCTCTATCAGATAACCAACCCTGCAAACTACTAGCTCTGGAGTAGATGGATATACTATCTCCCAATTCAATGAACCTAATCATGGCTGCCGAAGCCAGACGCCGCACTGGTGGTCGAATCCCTAATAACAGCATATTTTGGAGGGCATCCTCTCCCTTTCTCTGGAGGGGCAACAGCGTTTCCTGCAAAAACCACTCGAAGTATTACATTCTGCAGTATCATGAAACAGTCACCTGCATTTTGAAGTCCGAAAACAAGGTTGTGGACTTGAATTGTCTCTCAATAGGAAGCTCAATGCATCTTTCAGATTGAAGCATGAACTTCTTTTAGGGCTCCAAAAGCAGCGGTATCGTTTTTAGCTTCACAAGAAAAGCCAATTGAATTTGAGGTGCTCCAGCTTCGTGTACACACGACTAGTGCCCTAAAACTTGGACAAAAGGACATCTGTAAATTCGGACAAGAAGATAACTTCCAAACGCAAAAACACACAATTCTTCGCCTGGCCATATGCCCAAAGTTGACTTCGCCTTGCCTCCCGTGAGAATGATGGTGCTCCACACAGACAAATACTAAATGAAAAATTCAAATCACATTCACGCTTAGGGGTTCAGCCAGAGAAGTAACGAAAAAGAGTAAAATCTGTGGAGAATACAATCAGCATTTATGAGACTCCTGCAGGAGCCTGTTTCAACAAGCTCGATTGCTGGCGATGCAAAATGTGCGATAGGAATGGTGATTCATTACCCTAAACCTTTCTAAATTGATTATTCGATCTCTCGTCAAGAAGGCAAACCGCGAATTCAGATCGAGGGCAGTAAGAAAGCGATGACAAACTCAAGACATGGCTTCACCTTGGACTCTCTGTCAAGCGTGAACAAGAGATCGGACAGCAGATCGAAACACATGAGCGGCTGCAGCGGCTTCTGCGAGGCAGAATGCACCACGGACTCCAGCTGGGCCACGAGCACCCCGAGCTCCGACAGTCCCCCGCCCTCCGCCATCGTCTCCCCCCGTTCGACGCTGACCTCCAAAAAAATTACCTCTTCTCAAAAGCACAAGAAACAGCTACTCACCAACCAAACATCGCAACTAATTCAATCCAATGCCCGTCATCACCAATACCCTCCTTGACAGGATCGTCAACCCATGCACACAAACTTCGCAAGGATCTCAGAAAGCCCAGCTGCACCGCAGACCTCAAGACAGACCCTAAGCACCAACCGTCCCTTCAGGGAGTTCAGGTCATCTGCCAGCTAGACATTTTATGGGTCACGTCAGCAGCCACGTGCTCACCCCGCCTTTTCAGCTCCAGCTTTCAACATCCAAACTCAAGATTGATTGAAGTTGTTGCAATTAGGGTTTTCATAGGCTTTTGATCATTGAGGTTGGAGCGCAAGCTTGATTGACGACGCTTGATTGACGTTGTTGCAGTTAGGTCTGTAATTGGCCTTTGAGTGATGAGATTGCAGCTGAAGCTTGATTGAAGTTGTCGCAATTAGGGTTTGGGACTATGGCGGAGGCCGGGGGCAGTCGGAGGGACATAGAGGCAGGGGGAAGCACAAGTTCAACCACTGTTGATTCGACAGCAGACGATGCTGCTGCAACGACAACTCTAGGTTCGCATCAATGGCCCACGATTGACGGTCCTTTGGGAGTTTATCACGAGGAGGCAGTCAAGCTCGCCAAGCGCTTCTACTACGCGGGGTTTCTCTTGAATCCCTTGTTGTGGTTCATCAATTGTTTCTACTTCTGGCCCGTGCTGCAGAATCCGAGATCCGATCCTCTAATTCGCCCCTGTACGTTGATCTTTCCATCCTTTTGCAGCTACATCGGCTTCGTCTTGTAGTTTAATTTTGTGACTCTATTTTCCATGGTAGATCTGTTTCTTGTTGCTGTCGAGATCCCTGCCGTGGACCTGGGAAATGATTTCTTCCTACATGACACTGCAAGCACGGTGTTCTCGAATAATCTGAGGTTCTTGATCTGCGTCAATCGTCTGTCTGAGTCATCTGATCATTAGTCACCGACATTAGATTTGAACTAGCACTCCAATACTGTAATTGATAGGCTTTCAGGATCAACATTCAAGCCATTGTTGGCACATGAGATATCAACGAGACCATCATTCACTATATCCACTGAATTGCTTGATGAAGTTCAGGACAAAGTTTTCTTTAAGTTCTAGCCATAGTTTAAAAGGGCGGCGTTCGAGAACGTTCTCGTTCGATAGCTCAGCGTTAGTTTGAGCTTCCCCACGTTTTTCAATTACATTTAGGTGGTTACAGTGTAAGAATATAGGACGTTAAAAACGAACAGACAGAACGCCAAACTGATGAGCAGAAATGCAGTCAAAAACTCGAACCTGGAATATTCGGCCGTTCATTTTATCAATGGTTCTAGCATTTGTACGTTAGGTTAGGTTAGGTTGCGGCTACGGTACTTGTTGTCTTCAAAGTCAGTTTCCTTGTCTTCTGGTTTACCTGGAGATCTGAGATTTAAGGGCGTGATGATTGGGGTATGCATTGTCTAAACTAGGGCATCTCGACCCAAATGGGTCAATTGAACAGGATTCTAATTCGAGAAATTGGCTCTAGGGACACCTCAGCTGAAATTTGTTGAAAAGTTGGGGGCCGATTGTTTGATTCCACACCAAACATTTCACCTTATAGAATTTGCACCATTTGCTTTTCCCTGGCTCTTTCTTTCTTTTCTTCTATCGGATTCTTTGGCTATCAATATGAGTTAGTTTAGGAGCCACAAAATGTTCAACGATTAATGCTTCCAATGCTGGTTGGGAGGACCTATAGGAGGTGTAAAATTGGTGGGTACTTTGAAACCCCATCATCTCTCAACTTTCAATTTTCCTGTTGAGGAATATGAATCTCTATCAATGGCAGCATGAAGATGAGTTGTCAACATTGAGAACTACTACCCACCTCCTTGAGTCGAGTGACAACTTCCAATGCTGGAGGAGTTGTGGTAGAATGCGAATGTAGCACGTGGCAATATTTTTTGGAATACTGAAAACCTTGGAGGGTTTGGACTTTGCAGACGTGGTCAAGTCCGGTATCGGCTTTCTTGTATATGGTTCACTACTCCTTGCATGGTCGTTAACATTTGCATATGGCGGTGAGGAGTTATTCGGTGCCTCATGGAGATCTCTGGCGGTTTATGACATTGCTGAAAAATATGCACAGGTAAACATCGTACCACAGTTCCCCTGTGCTCAATTCGACTTCTGAAACAAAATTTAAATCAGAGGTTTGCTTATTTTACCTGTTTGGTACGCTATTGGTTATTGTGTACGAGATTGCCATTTGTTGCTTCGCTTCAACTCTTCAACCCATCTAAGCCTGCACTTGTTATTTTGCGAATCAGAATCAGCATTGGCTATATGTCTGAACTTGAATTTTTTTTAAAGCATTCTTCTACTCCTGCACACAGTTCTATTGACTTCTTGCTGTGGAAGACAGCAAGCGACCATGCAAACTTTATATAAACATTTGGGTTTACCGGTTATGAGTAGTACAGCGGACTTGTGTAGATCTAGCATTCGACTGAGTTTTGCGAAATTAAAATCCGAAGTATAGAAGACCTTAGTCTATTTCTATAGACCAACGGTCAGTGAGATCATTCCCTAGAGGACCCTATTTGCAAGTTTTTATTCGACCCTAAATAGCCTTTTCACAAACTCTCCTCACTACACTCCATAGGGTTTGTGATTTATGACAGTCTTCAATGCTAGGATTGGGGTCTTTATTTGTGGGTTCTTCCAAGTATCGGGCATGCTCAATGGAAACTGTCCATGTGTTTCAAGAAAAAAAAAAGTATTGGGCATGCAGGAGGAAACCATTTAGTATGTTGGGTATCCTTGAGGTCCCTCGTAAAGTAGGACAAACAAGTCCAACATTTGATAGAATCGGAATGATGGATTTGTATTATTAGGTGCAGCAGTGGGCCTCTAAAGAATAGTATGCGTATTACATATAGTTCGTATGTTGGGTTCCAAAATAGAAGTAGGTTCACACGTGATGCTCGAGTAAGTAGCGGGTTATAATCTAATTATACTACTAATTAGGGTAAATGTTACAGTAAGGTCAGTCTTTGGTGATCTTAATTTAGATGTGTCTTTTTGCAGATGATAACCTGAGGAGTTAAAGCTCTATCCGCAACTGGACCGCTTCAATTTTTCTTTTGGTTTCGGCACATATGAACAATGTATTCATTGCTGGGTGAAGGGCCTTCTTCAATTTCGGATGTGTCATTGGGCACATCATTGTAACAATACTTCATAATAAAGTATCGGTATCAAATCGGAACATAATTGATCTCATGCCAAAGATTTGTGGGGTACAACGGGGAGTGCTTAAATATAGACCCTTCCTTCCCTCCTTTCAGAAAGGTTTTAAGTTACTGAACCTGAATTTACTGTGCCTGCAATACAGTTAGAATTACTATTATTACTTCCTAAGTGGAAATATGCCCTCTGCAAATCTATCGGGGTGCATTGCTGTTAATGAGCTTACCAGCGACGAAGATGCCCTTGCAATTACAGGCTCATAAATGGGGAAGAATAATTCCCAGAGCTGCAACTTTTGAAATTCGCATCGAGACAGTGACGTTGGTAAATTGCCATCGCACTTCGTGTCTTCTCACTCATGATCTCATCACGTCTCATCTGAACGCATTGACACCCCAGAGTCTCTGTGGACCAACCACGCTGAAGTACTGTTGTCAATGACTTGTGGGAAACTTAGCACACACAAGCACAAGTGGTAAGGTAATCATTTCTTTGCCATCCCCACTGCAGCCCACTTTACATTTGTCGTCCTCAACCGATTCTGTCAACCGTATGGCACTAATGACAGTATTTCGTCAAAAAAGTCTTCTTTATTCAAACTGCCCTGCGACGTTTTCTGAATCCTGCAGATCCGTCCAGTACGTTCGTCGACCTGTACGTACCTCTCCTTTCACTGTGCACATGTACGTCCATGTACTTCCAGCCAAGCTGCTTCTCGGTCAAAGACTGCCTCTTGGATACAGGGCAAGCTCCTTATCGAAAAGCCTGATGGTGAGGGTAGTGTACCAAGTTGCCGGGGTTTCCGTTGCACGAGACTTAATTGTGCTGGTCAAGCCTGTTTAATGGGGCTCGAGTATTATATTGCACTGCACTAAATTACAGGAAGTTATCAGTGATGGTGCTCCAGGAGGAAGGGCTGCTGGACTCGCTCACACTACTGCTGCTGCTGCTGCTTCTGCTGTTGCTGGCCTGGAGAGAGCCAGTTACTCGTGTTGCATGCGCGGATTTGAAGTTGACCACACGATCGTCGTCACCCTCCCGGGGTTGACGATACTGTGGCAAGGCGAACTGATTTTGGCGAGGGGGATAGAGTGAATGTCAAGCTTGTGATTTATCATTCGACTGCAATTTAAGTCGGCACTGGGATCTCTAGAGGGGTCCTGAATTTCACAAGAAGTAAGGATGAATTTCTTCTTGTAATGAAGTCGTCTAGAAGCACTGAAACTATGCAGGAAACATGTATGAGAAGGATGCATGCAAAATGCTTGAGCGATTGAACAATAGACGTGATCGGGGTACATATCAAGCACAGCAGCAGGATTATTTTTTAGTTCCTGATGGACTGAATGTGCGCGTAGTCGGTGGGTAGGATCTACAGGTAAAAAACGAACGGTGTCGCTCGAGGATTAAAGCTTCGGCAGCGGAGGTTGGGTGGAGTTAGTAGACCTGGAGTGAAGGTGCTCGCATGCAGGTCGCAACTATTAGCTAGCTCCCTCGTTGTCACTTGGTATTATCCGGCCATTGATCACCAGCCTGTCTTGACCCTAGCCTGCTGCATTGCAATCTTTCAAGGATTCTTTCGCAAACGGTGTAGAGCTAGAAATCTTTGCACAACCTCGTACAGATTCAGTGGGTCGTTCTCTTCGTTTGGATTGGTTAGCAGTGTGACAGCACAGGACAGTTGGTGGCTTGGCCTAATCCTTCGTTGTGTCTCTCTTGGAGTCCTGGTAATTTCAAACAATTGACAGTCGTTCAAATTTCGGTGTAAAGAAGCGGGGGTCTATCGGGGACGTTACCTCGAATCCCATAGTCTCTTTTTCCCACTGGGGTTCTCGTTCAATCGGAGCTAATGAACGGCTCGTGAGGGCGTCATTGTGCGCCGGTGTCCAAGTTGGTTCACCTCTGTGAAGCTGCCATTAAACTGTGGGCATTGACGTCAGTTACAAAGTCTCTAGGTTCATGAACATTGATCTCTCACTGGCAAATAGACGAATTCGTCTCAAACTGTCCGAATCCCTTTCCAGGTTCAAATTTGGAGGTCATCAAGAAAGAACGTTGTGCTCTCACCCTCAAATAGTCTACTTCTGCGCGCAAGACTGTTCGTTCACACCTTGATGACCTCGGACTCATTTTGTTGTGTATTGGTCGCGCAGGCTGAATTTGCAAGTCGAACCCAACTTGGCGGTATCCTGGGCGTTACGTACTCGGTAGGCGAAGACGCTTTCATCCGAGAAATCCCAAAGTGCTGCAAGCTCTAGGAGCTGGTTTTTCTGGCCTGTTAATGTCAACAAGATTCAATGTTGGAGCCCGGTGCTCACAACTTGTAATATTTTCGAGACATTCGAGCCAATGGCCACTATATTTCAAGTCTTTGACTTGAAGGAAGCAGCACGTTTGGAAGTGAAACCGCAGGCTCCTGAGCGAAGATGTTTGGATGGAGGTACCTTCACTTGAATCTCTGATTTTGACAAAATGCTTGAGCTAAAAGTCAGTCACAATTTTCTCGGATGGCGTTTACGTGGCGCGCGCAATTCTGAACCGCAAAACAAAGGATTTTGTATATTCACTTCAAGAATGATAAGTTGCATTGAAGTTCAAATTAAGATATGGCAGCGTCTTGCAGCTCCAAATATGTTAAGTGAAGTCTGAGAGCATAACGTACTTCCCTTGTAACAGAGTACTCATTCTTTAGCTCGTCAACACTCACAGGTTTTGAGGCGCCAAGGAACAGTTTGGACGTGCCGTCCGAAGCTGCCGATGATTCAAGAAGCAGCATTTTCAAGTCTGACGATATTCCGGTAGGTTCATTGCAACAGCTATTCTTTTGAGAACAATGTTTCGCCATTAGCGAGACAGCAAACTGCAAGATTTTTTTTTAGCATCCGTGTACAACGTTAAGCCGTGCAACCATTTGTTGCAGTTCGGTTACGAATATTACAGCCCAGCACTTGCGGCGAGCACCCGACGGTCGAAGAAGGGCGGCTCATCACACTCAGTGTCGCATGGTAACTCGCCAACCAGACGGTGCGAGAGTAGACAGCGTGCTCCCAATGTTGTGGCCCGGCTTATGGGTTTGGAGGCCCTGCCAGATGAGCTTCCTACTCGGAAGTTCTCGCAACCTGGAACACCAACATATGGAAGTCCCAAGCCAGGAAAGCCAGGCTTAACAAGACAACGCTCCCAAGGTGCTATACCTTCCTCATGGCAGCGTCCTCCTTTGCCTCGGCGTGCACCTGCAGAAGAGAGAATTCGCGCTCCCGTGTTAACGTTCCGAGATCATCCGCAAGAAGAGCAGCTGCAGAATTTCAAGAAAGAATTCGAGGCCAAGCAGCAAGCAGCTTTAGCAAAGAAGCAAGAACAGCTTCGCAACTTGCAGCTTGAAGATATGAACCGCGAGCTCGAGGAGAAGAAAGAGAAAGTGCGAGCAACTCTCGTCAAAGCCAAGAGTGCATTGTCGCTGGCTGAGCCGAAGCCTCGACTCAATGATGAAGGACAGTTTGAAGAATCGAAGGAGTTTCTGGACGCCATGAAGTTTCTGCAGTCCAATAAGGACTTCATATTTCAGTTTCTCCAGCCGAAGCCCGAGGTTGCATGCGACCACGAAGACTCCAACACTACGACACAAGTGACTCATCTGAAGAAAAGAAAAGGGGATGCATCTAGTCCCAATAGCGCCCGGAAGCGGGATGGATTCAGCCCTCGCGCATTTGCTCGGCTCTTCATGAATCCGCGGAAATGGAATGACAGCAAGCAACAACCAGTGTCGGTTATCGTTTCGCAGTCGCCTAAGCCCGCAACGGTTGATAGATGCAACGGTTCTGGCTCCAGAGGAGCATCCACCGAAGGAATGTTGTATGATGAGAAGCGGAGGACTTCGAGCTCTACGAATTCAGGATCCGAGTCACGGGCGTCTACAACACCAAACGTGCAGAGTAAGCCACTTAGGGATGAAGTGCCCAAGGGTGGTGCTCGAGATGTCATCGTGAAGATCAAAGAGAGATTGCGACAAAGAGAGCAATGTGATAGAACAAGGGAGGAGGTAGAGACGGAGCGTTTTCATGGTTTTCTGAGAGATTCTAATGACATTCCGCGGAAGACTGCTATAAATGATCGTCTGATCCCCAACCCAACTAGTACTGAGTATCTCTCTACGGGCAAGCGTGTTTCGCTGCACACAGAAGATATGGACGATGTGCGGTACACCAGTGATGGCGAGGAGTTATCAACGCCATTGGTTACGATTGTTAGAGAAAATGCTAGAAGATCAAGCATCAGCTTACCAAGCTCACCTCACCTTTCAGGACGATCCCAAGAAGTCACAAGAGTGATACGACAGCGTCTAACTGCGAAATCCGGGACTCCACCCGCAGCGACACTCAGAGAAGCGAAGAAGATTACTACCTTGACGTCCGAACCCCCTCGACGACGTATGAGTCAGCAAGCCCGAGAGCCCGTCCTTTCAAACACTGAAGTCGAGAAAAGCTTGCGTAAGTCAGCTTCAATGAATGAAATAGATTCTCGGAGCGCAGCCTTAAAGCAGAGAGTTGAAGCCTCAGGAGCCAGATGCCTGGATCAGAGTAAAGAGCCTGCGTCAAATCTCACTCGGTGTCGGTCGATTCCAAACGTGGCATTGCTGAGGAAGCGAGGACAATGTTCCACGGACGCAGTGCAGACAATCAGCGGGGTGCGCCAATCTGACAAGTTCATAGGCACTGCCAAGACCCCACAGGAGACGCCCAAGCATTTATTGGGTCCAAAAGCTGAGATGACGAAGAAATTTTTCTCTGGAGGTAGAATGAAGGCTCGGGATGGCTCGGAGGTCATACCTTCGGCCCAGCACCTGTTGTTTCCGAGCTCAACTCCAGCACTGGCACGCTTTGTTGCGCTTGCGGAGTCCTGCGTCTCACATAGTAAAACCTTAAGTGACGCGGACAACTCCATGGATGTGAAGCTTCATGTCCGATCGAGCAGAAACACAGGTGCATCAAAAGGGAAGCGAAATTCTAGGGCTCAGATATCACCTTCAAAAATAGAAACGTATTCACAATTTGACAAATTGTTACGAGAACTTTCGACTGAGGACGCTGAGAGCGTCGTCTCTGAAAGCAGCGCAGACTCTGATGCCGGTTCCTGGGAAGAAGAATTTTTAAAAGTTCTCTCTCAGTTGCCTCCCCTTGCCAATTCGACGAAAGTCGAGAGCCTGATGGCAGGAGAAACTCTTCCAAGCACTGTGCCAAGAGTGCACCAACAGGTAGACATCTCAAGCCAAATCCGTGAGTCCAGAAATCCTGTTTATTGTAGCACCTAATTAAGATGCATTAACAAATTGCATTCAGGTAAACTATACGAGCTTGGAACTAACGGATCTATGATGTGCATTTCAGGTTCAAAATTTCAAGAGTCCACAGCCTCCACGATTATGGTCGACAGAAACACGGGATACTGCGATGAAGAACGACAATGAGCAGGACTCGAACAGCGACAACAATGGACAGCCAAGCCCTGTATCTGTTCTGGAGGCGCCATTCCAAGAGGAATCGCCATGTCTCGATTTCAAGGAGACCGCAAATAGTCTTCAAGGTCGCTATCCACAGCTTTCTATACTCTTTCTTCAAGTGCGTCGTGTGCATATGGCAAATTGTTCTCTACATTTCACGTAACTCGAATGATTCAAATCTTAGTTACGGGATAACGGAACATTCCTATTCTCACAACTTTTTTCTTTGCGCATTGGATCGTCATACATTGCGTATTTTTTAATCCAATTTCTAATAACTATTCTTAAGTTGCAAGTACACATGCAAACAATGTGACAAGTTCAAAAACAATCAAATTGTTGCTGAATTCGACACCAGAAAACAAAGATATTCCGTCATCCGCTAATGAAGCTTACTTCGAATGGTGAAATTCTTCTAACCTTCGTACTTGTTCACGCAGGCCTGCAAATTCAGTTACGTCATCTGAAAGTCGAAAGAATAAAGGAAGACTCGGAACATTTCCCCGATACACCAAGGGTGACAACACGACACCAATTGCTCGACTCCTCGGTTAAAATTCAAACCCTAACTACTTTCCCGCATCACAAGACCAATCCACTCCGTCGATTTGCAACAACGCAAAGCCGGCACCTACCTCGTCCCGCAGGTGACGAAGCGGATCTCGCGTTCGTGAGCAACGTCCTCATCGGCTCCGACTTCAGTACTCACGGCGGGCGTCTCATCAGCAAGTGGCATTCAGCAATGCAACCAATTAGCCCTCATTTCTTTCAGAAAATCGAGACCTCGTACTCCTCCGACAAGAAAGGGAGCGCTAATCGGCGAATTCTCTTTGATTCCATCAACGAAATACTAGCTGAGAAGCTGCGGCCTCTATGCTACGGGCCATGGACATCGCAATCGAATGCCACAATCGTAAGAACAGGAAGGAGACTTGTAGAGGAGGTTTGCAACGAGATTCAGAAGCGGCAATTCCCGGCATGGTGTCACGACTGGCACGGCGATTACCTGGAGAGCCTTGTGGCGCAAGACCTTCAGACGTCGGCTTGGATGTCGCTCCATCACGATGTGAATCGCATTTGCTTCCAGATGGAGACCGCCATCTTCGACGATTTGATCATTGATCTGTTGCTCGGTGTGTAAATTAAGCTCGTAGATAGGAATTGGTTGCGGATCGAGTGATGTTTTCCACGGCCAGCTTGCAAACGCGCAAGCACTCCGAATTGGTAACCAGACTAGATGCACTTCATTGACGTCCCTGTTCTCCATCGCGCAGGGGCTGCTGTACATAACAACTAAATCTTTGTATGATAGCAACAACAGGACCTCAGAAATTAAGCCTTGGACCTGGTTGTTTGAATTTGAACGTGCTATTTACATCCATGGTCATGGATGAAAATTTGGACTCTTAGGGTATGTTCACACTTGGTGTTAGTGGGGTGATGTTTGGAATGTGAATCCAGTCTAGAAGTAGGTATAAATTTGTTCCTAAGATCTTCAGTAACAACACTCTTTAACACCAAATGCAAAGATATCTTAAAGCTTGTAGATTTCTAAAAAAAGATTATTCTATAAACAATGCCTCAGCCATTTTTGGATCAATGAATGAAAGAGAATTCTTTTGTATAGGACCGAAGTGCAACTATTCATCCTCTGAATTTTACATGAAAAGGGGAATTCTTGTATAGTAGTTTGACTTTTCAATGAGTGCTTTTGGATTTTTGTAAGCCAACTATTCACACAATGTTGAAAAAAATGATTTCCACAATCACCAATCCATCCTTTAAGGATTAATACCATTTTAAAAGTTTGTAGGAATTTATTGATTTCATTCATTTTGAAAAGGATGATCTATTAGGGGAATTTGATTGGTAATAGGTGGTTTGACTTTCAGAGGTGTTAGTTCAAACAATAAATGATGTAATTCTATTTCTTATAGTTAGAAATTTTTTAATGTTAAAAAATTTCATCTTAAGAATAACAAGGTGAAAAAAAGAATAAAAAAAACATATATTAGAAGGAAGTATTAGACCTAATTTTTGCTATGGATCAAATCATATTCATATTACCTACCACAATGTGACACCAAATTAAGACCAAATACCTTATGTTTACAAATCACCTATAAAATAGCCTCCACCATTTTACACCAAATGAACCACAAACAACTACAATATATTGAATTTATTTACTACAATGATAGATACTTTGCACTAATTTTTGAAGCCCAAGTTCATAACTTAGTAATTTCTAACATTCAACAATAAGGCTAGAACTCTAAACCTTTCATAACACTCATAATATATTGAATTTATTTATTGCAGTGATAGATATTCTACACCAATTGTTGAAATTTAAATTCACAAGTTTAATTTACTTATCTCTTACATCCATCAACAAGGCTAAAATTGTAAATTTCTTATAACACTTACAAGAGGAACAAGAGGCACTATTCAAATACATACTCTAAGAGCGCTACATGAACACCTAAAAATTATTAAGAAAAACATCAAAAATACTTTCAAAGAAATAAACACCACTACTATAAGATGCTCCGTGGCCATTCTCCTAACTAAAAGACAACTCACAAACAACTAAGCAACACCCACTATAAATGATCCACCATAAGTGTACACACACAATATATATGGCATCCATCCATTGCTTAAAAAAAACATTATCTTCCATTAATAGTAAAGAAAACAAATACATATTCTATTAAAGTTTACTTGAAGCCTTGAACTCATCAATCTAATTCTATAAACTATAAAATATCTTGAACCATCTCAAGATACTACAACACTAGCACCCTAGTGGATGGAAAAACTAATGTATATCAAATACCAACACTATCAAATGCTAAAACCAATGCTCCTCGATCTCTAGATACTTTACAAGTAGTTACTTCAGAAACAACACGAGATCTATTGTAGGTATATTTAAAGCACATATAATTTTAAAAATATTCAAATAACTATAGCATTACTTCTTTGAAGTGTATTGTATTACAACTACTATATAATACATAATAATGATCTACAATACATAATTTGTAAATCTACACAATAGGTAGTCTAAAAGAGAAGTAAAAAAATCACATAGAGAGTTTCCATTTCCATCTACAAATAGACCAAATAATAAACAATGTATTATTTTGGATTATTATTTGTTCATTTACTCAAATTCAGATTTGTCACAAGCAATTTTCATAGACATGTTGCATAAGTCAAACTTAGTCAATATGATATCATTTGTGGATTTTTAGTTTTCATACTTTTTCTCTAGTTGTATATATATGATTCATTCGTATAATTCTTTTAATATATATGATGTAAGTATGTAAATACATTGTTTTTGTGGGTTGTGTTCAATAGTAATTAGGGTGTACATGTTGCACTAATCAACTCTAAAACCATGTATAAATTTTTGAATCATAATAAAGACATGTTTAAATGCCTCAAATTTCAGTTTTTATTACATAAGGGTTTTATGAAAATGGGCCAAAAGTAGAAGTAGAAGAAAATAGGGGCATATCTATTGTAAAATAATAGCTAGATAATCTCCCAAATAAATAAAAACTAATATATATGTACATATAAATTTGACGTACATTTAGATTACAAAGTACAATGAAGTACTTGGGAGGAATTTAAGTGTGGTAGAGTTTCCTATAATTGTGTAATCACCTTTGAATGTGAATATCTAGAGTGGACTTTTGGTTTTAGTTCAAATAAGATAGGATCAAATAGCCTTTGGATGCAACATGTGTAGGTGAAGGACCATGTGATTACATCTTTGTCAAATATTTGTTTTATAAATACAAACTTTTGCACATTCCAAATTCACAATTTCTTTTGTAAGATTTCTAAGATTATTTTCTTCATACTCAAAAGTTACATTTGAAGTAAAATTTCAATAGTTTTGATATGAATTTGTAAATATAGATTCATTTTTGTGTAAAAATTGTTCAAAAGCAATACAAAAAAATTTCACAAGAACAATGGATAGTATACTAAACTATTGCAAATCTTGGAGGTAATAATATTGCTCTTTTAAGGAAGAAATGTACACACTTTTGGATGAATAAACAACTTGCTATTTATATTTGCAATGCCAATGGAAGTGAATAGTTTTATATCATAGAACATTATCATTGTTTCACTATAACAAGGCTTGACTTTACACATGAAGAACTTGGCTTTGATTTCATCCCCTAATATTTATTCTCTAACTTCCAAACTCACCTCAAGCCTTTCAAACATCAAGCTTTGAATGCCATCTTGTCATGTACCTGTTCAATTTCATTTTTTGCTTGAATTATAGGGAGCATTTTCTTGTAAGTATTTTGTTTCTTGTTCAGGAGTCTAAATTTGTAGTGAAAAGTGACTAGAAATTTAGACAACAGGGAGTTGCTCCCTCGAATCAAACAATAGTCTAATTTCAACATTTGCTTTGATTAAATCTAGCTCTTGTTGGGCCATGACACTAGGCATGAGTGGGGGACCAATCCAACTTGTCCCACATGCTGAAATAATGAGCTTGACCAAGCTGCTTTGGCGTGCCATTTTTGGCCGTGTAACGGTGGAGATGCTCTTACCCCCAGTGAAGATCGCTTTCCCCGTGCCAAATTAATGAACATGATTTTCCGTCAACCCTGTCCTGCATCCCGGCACGAGAGTGATGATAAAGAGGACTGGGCGACAGAGATGGAGAAAGGCTGACGGACGGACACGACAAGAAGGATGATAAAGCGTAACGCCGACGGATGAAAATTTTGAATTTCCGATTCGGACTTCGGAGGGAATCAATCACCCCTGTTTGCGAAACCCTAAGTTAATTGCGCAAAGCTCTCGTCCTCCCCTTCCAGAAGTACGTCGCCCTTTCCATCCCGTGGTTTTCGAAATCAGCGTGCAGCGCCGCCGATGCAATGGCCCAAATACGGCACTTCTTTTCGGGTCACCTCCGCAATGCCGCGTTTCTGGCATCGCCAGTTGCACGCTCAGTGGCTTTTGCTACAATTTTAGAAGCCCTGCCAAAAATCTCACCGATCGCTGACTTCGCATCTAGAAAGCAAAGCTTTTTTGAACCTTCCGCAAGCAGATCGACTGGTGCAGTTGTTTGGAAAAGGGGATTGCTGGTTTGCCTGGTTATATGATTACTGCCGACTTCTGTGATTGCTGATGAATTCGGTGGTTGTGAAGACTAGAACGATGGTGTCGAGATCGTTTTCCTCGAGGTTCGCTCCTGCAGCGGTTTTGTTTTTGGGATTGTTTCTCGGTCAATGTAGTTGCCAAACAGTACCGCAGATCGTTGTGCTTGGTGGTAGTGTCGGATGGACGGACGGCGCAAATGTGAACTACACGCAGTTTATGACGACGGTGTCATTCAAGGCAGGCGACACTTTACGTAAGAGCTTTGTGCCCCCCGTGCCAGCTTTGTTCGCATGAGCTGCGTTCTGAACATTGCTTTTCCTGCACATGTGAATTCTGGTTTCTTTCGTGAGGAGTGGTGAAACCGTAATGCGGGGTTTGATAGGCGACTGGGTTTTGGTACTGTCGATCTAGATGTAGCACGTAGGGGATCTCATCTTCTTTGTGAAGTAACGGGGAATGTTTGTTTTTGCCTTCGTAGGGTTCAACAATACCGATATTGAAGATCACAACGTTGTTCAAGTTTACTCACAAGCCGATTACGACGCGTGCGACAGCAATAACAACACTGGTTGGACTGTCAACCCTGCAGATTATTACGATGTAAGTAGTTTACTTTCGCGGCTTGATGAAGCTATTATGAAGTTGAGATGAAGCTTTTCGTGTTTTCTTTCCGTGTATGCTCGAAAGTGATTGTGGCGCTTCGTTAATTTGCAGCTGCCGTTTCCCAATCCGACTTACCGAGTATGGATCATCGACCCTGCTTTCTGCCTCACTGGCCAGAAGGTGGAGTTCACCGTTTTGAACTCCGACGGCACCCCCGTTCCAGAAGACACCGGCGCCGATCCACCAAGTCTGAATGCACCACCTGCGTCTGACTACAATTCACCGCCTACCCCACCTTCGCCTCTAGGTCTTGCCGGTGGCCCTACTCCCAATGCTGCCAGTACTTCACAAGCCGGACTGGCGATCGCCATGCTTGTTAGTTCCGCTTGCTACTTGGCAGCCAGATTCTAATTTTGCAAGTAAGAATCTTATGAAGCTCCGATGAGGTATTCATCGATGACGATCACCATTCTTTTGCGACGTGGACTCTGTTCTTCTTTTCTAGAAGATTTATAAACTTGGAGGTCTTGTCCATCCAATTTAGTCGTGCAACGAATAATTCTAGAATACGATTTGATGTAAAATATTCGGAGGAAGAATCTTGAAGATAGTCTGCTCCTTCTGAATTGGAAGGCACTAAACAGCTTGGACCGCATCAGATCTTCTCACTTGTTACTGGACCGGAGATTTCGGGTGTGTTCTCCAGTGCTATCGTATTATTAAAATTGCATTGCAGGCGATGCATAGTGCTGTGAGGTTGATGCAGTCGTGAATATAGTGTAGTCTTTCCCGAGTCTGAATGACCGGTTCAGCCTGAAGCTCTCAAGAGCGAGTTCTCATCGAGTACTTCGCTTGAATTCCCTAGTTTAGGTTCACTGAGTTTGTTTAGTACAGTGTAGCAGTTATTGTGATGTCCAATGAAGTTGTGCCACAAGCTTCCTGCCACCTGCTTTATGAATGGGTGATTTCGATAGATTGTTTGCAATGGAATATTGATTAGAGAGCATTAACCTCAAGGATTTTGTGGCAGGGCATAATTTAGTGAATACCAAATAAAAGTTGCAAAAAAGAAAGGCAGCCTTTTAAAAACTTGTAAGGTTGCTTCAGAATGAGTAATCTCGTTTCAATTCTTAATCTGAATTGCATTTGAATACATGCATTTGTATATCTCACAGAATGACATCAAAATATGATTGTATGCAATCTACAACAGAATTTGTTCGCACCCTTATCACTCCTAGGCACAAAGTGAGTCAATTTTTTTGCAAGACTATGTTGCACGACACCGAGAATCCTCTCATCTGCACTCGGTTTACAAGCTCAAGATTCGAAACTGGACAATCGAATCCCTTGGAAAATCGAGATATAAGAGTCACCTCACAGCAAAGAACTTTTTCAAAGTCCACTGTATTAAGTAGGACTATTTGCTACAACGTAAACGCCTGGGAGAAAGAAAGACCCTTCACGCCAGGAACGTGAACCCGGAACAAACCCCCTCGGTACGGCGAAGTCCCTCCCTGCCTCTCTTCACCTGCCACAGTCCCCCATCCCCCATCCTAGAAATTATTAGAACCTGACGGAAAAAAGTCAAAATGAAATTTGGTAACCTACTCATATCAAGTGAGTACTACAACTAGAAATCATTTCAATCTTGCGTCTTAGTAATGAGAGTAATTGTACAAGAAGCAGAATGAACAGGTTCTAGAAGTCCCGCACCTGAAGCTCCAGAAGTCACATAAAGTTCACTCAAATCCGTTCCTGCCAATTCACCACACTTGCGATGTAAGGTCTCACACTTGGAGTCTCATGCCATACACAGACATCATTGAATGACGCATGAGGACTGGAGCACCAACCTGGCGGCTCTAACTAACTGGGACTAGTTACTGGGTGCCCACACTTCCAAATTAACGTTAATTGGTAAGTTGGATCTAATTCCCTCTGACGAATTAGCGTTGGATTTCACTTGCAATTGGACCAGTTAACTTAACTCCCCAATTTTAAACTCACTTACAACAACCAACAAATGCTGATTAGCGAGTTAGTGCCTTAAGTCTTGTTAGGAACTCTCTTGTTTACTTAGTGCGGGAAAGGTGTCACTCAAGCATCGGAATGTGAACAGCATTGTCATAAGCCATTAGGATCTGATAGATGGATGCAAGATGATTGATATAGTAAAAAGAATTTCTTGAACTAAAGTAGCCCACACTAGATAGACTTAAGAGTATAGCGAGAAGTTTAAAAACTGACGTACAGTATGTAGGCACTTGCACGGTAACAAACAGAGAATTAGAGTTTTCAGCCTGCAAAGAAAGAAAAATGAGTTGGACCATTTGGAATCCTTTGTGTATACCTCCGAAGCACACGCTGGTAGGACACAGAGCCGGCACTTTAACTGACATGAGCTCCGTCTGAGTTTCAGGGTCAATTTGCAGAATACAACCGCCCGCAAACACCGCCACCCACAGTTTGCCGGTCGCATCCACAGTCATCCCGTCCGGAAGTCCTGCAAACGCAAAGCTCTGCCTGTCAGCAAGTCTCCTTTCGTTCTACCGCTAATTTCAACATATATGGAATTGCCAGAACATAAGCAGCAGAGTCCCAGAATAACCCCCAGAGCAAACTTCTTAAACCCAACAGAACCAAGAAGCCTAAAGTTATGCCTCCTGTTATTCAGTGCAATTTCGAGTAGGTCATGTGGCAGCTTTCTTCTTGTTCAGTTTTCTTTCTAATTGGACCAAAACATGCAATACTCTTCACTGATTCTAGTGATGTAAAGTTTGGTCGCATCTGAACTATACTCTTTACAATATGGTCGATCGAATTGGTTCCAGAAATAGGTGAGATGAGTTCCAGTAAAGAAGTGATCGCTAATGCCGGTCCGTTACCTCGAGTATTAGGAATGTGGAATACTCGCCTCCGATTGCTGATCGAACCATCACCAGAATCGAAATCGAGGACGCTCACCTCCTGTAATTCAGAATGAAACAGAAAAAACGTTTTAAGAGAATACCACAATACTTTTCAACTGGTTAAAAACCTAATACTTAAGAAAATAGTACTTGTCAATTGCTACAATTCCTCGTCATTTTCTAAATAGCACTTGAAAAACTCGATATGGCATCTGTCAAAAATGGTAGCGAATCGCTTAATTCTCAATTGGTTAGAAATTGCAGTTAAGAGTATAGCACTTACCAATTGCTAACATTCCTTTTCAATTTCTAAAGAACACTTGAAACACTCTCGTATCTGTCTACAAGGTAGAGAATTGCATACCGATTCCAAGGAATCAATGTAGTACATATGATCGCCATGCCAATCGGTCCCGTTCGAGATTCCAACCGGGCTAATCTTCTCCACGAGATCATACGACTTCCCTTCCTTGCGTTCCAAGCAATAGAGGCGGCCCGCTTTAGGGTTTGTCTCAGGATCCATGGCCATGGTGCCAGGCCATAGCCGACCTTGCAAGTCCACCTTCCCGTCGTTAAATCTGATTTTAATGTGCGGATCGATGTGCGAGTCGTGGATCGTGGCTATAGCGTCGCTCTTGCAATTGTCGCCCTTAAAATTCACGGGCACAACAGACGTCTGCAGCAAAACCCAAAATCCAATTGAAATGAGAAATTAACACATGTATCACAATTCGCAATTCGCAAGTGAAGGAAAAGGGTTTTGACCTCAAGACAAGCGAGCAAGTCGTAGCCTGCTAATGCGGGTGAAGCACATGGAACAACGTTCCCGACCATTCGGCCGTTGGTTGTAATGGCGCGGACATGGCGGTTTGCAACTGTGTCGAACTCGTGGATGCGGCATCCCTCGATGTCGACGAAGAGAAGACTGCCGTTGGGGTACGACACCGGGCTCTCGCCTGTGCTACAATGGTTGTCCAGCGCCACCTCCACCTTCGCCATCTCTGTAGTTCGAAAAATCAAAGTAAACTCTTAGTTTCACAGCATGAAAACCTCGAAATCGGGGATATCTTCGCCGCCAATTTCACCACGATTTTTCGAACTCTGAGGGAGATTGCACACTGTGAAGAGGGAATTGAAAGTAACAGTGGAGTTCGGTAAATGTGCATGGAAAGGGTGGAGAATTTGCATAGGAGAATAACTTAGATGCTTGCCGGCGGGGTGTAACGGCCATGATGAGAATGTGACTGGTCAGTGCAGGCCTGCAGGGTTCAGTTTCATGCAGGTTCAGGGTGTGCTTTACAGGTTCAGGTCGTGCTTTTCAGGTCCAAGACACTGCAAAAGGCTTCTGTCAACTGAGTCTTTCTGTTTCGGTAGAACTCCCAAGTAGAGGTACCTATTTCTGCTAACTTAAGCATTTTAGCATGTTGGATATGGGAAATTTGTTGAGAATTGAGCTCAATGTGTGCAAATGTAAGGATTAGGAAGAATGTAAAAATAAATAAAATATAAAAAAATTTCAAGAACGAATACTTTATTCAATATAAATGGCGATTTTTCATTTGGACCCATTCTAGTTCCACAGACTCACCTATTGCGGTTAGCTTTGGCACTTCTCCCTAAGGCAAAGAGGGAAGAGAGACAAGTGAATGAGATGGTACAATTAGAGAATCTTTCTCAATGAATAGTGCATCCAACTCTTGTCTACAATAGGTCATCCTAGAAGTCATCCTAGGGGGCCTATCACAAATAGGTACCTCTACCCTAATGTTTGAAGAGAACCTTTGGTTAATTCATTGTCTTTGAGAAAATGACTTGTTGAAGTGTGAAAATAGAGGATCTATTATCAAACAAAAAATTGGTAGGACTAGCAACCAACCAATGTGCAAGTATAAAAGGTAAATATGTAACCACCGCTTTTATGAAATTGTTACACTTGGCATTTCAAATCCAAGGCTAATATCTAGGTTGCTAGAGGCGGTGCCACTTTAGGATTGGCCATTTTGGGGCTTGAATGCTTGGACAAGGCAAGGGCAAGTATTGCTGTAGAATTAGAAATGGCAACTCGCTCCTATTTTGTTGTTTATGTTTGCTTGATGTAATAAAAATTGGAGTTTAGTTTTAGATCAACATATTTTTGAAAGAAGAGGATTATGGCCTTTGGAAATTTTTAATTGAAGGAAAGTAGACAATAAGAATTTCATAGTAGAAGAAGAATCTCACACTTAAGAGATTTTGATGAAGAAAGGATGCAACCGGTGCCTTAGAAAAAACCTTGAACTCTTCTTTAAAAAAAAGCAACTTATTGGTATACCATATACCATGCAAAGTTATTTGGGTAACTATGAAAACTTCCCAAATGCAAAGAACTTCATCAATTGACTCATGATTTGGACATGCATATCTAGCATGTTTTTTATTCCAATGTGCAATGGTTCAATAGTGCAACCTAAATTTTTTAGACTAAAGTATACTATAAGAAACCCACAATTTTTGTTACACCAAACTTTAACCCCTAAAGGACTAGGTGATAATTTAGGCAACATAGCTATTTTGAGCCTACTGTTGTGATTGCCAATTAGTATATATTTGGCCCAAAATTTGATAGAAGGTGTGTAGCATATTTATATATTGTATGAGAAAAATTTCATGACATTTGAATACTATAGTCAAAGGTTATAGTTGGAAATGGTAATATTTTTCGTAAAAGGGTAGTTTGGGCAGATAAAAAAATCACTTATTTTAGAAGCAAAAATTTGAAAATGGTTTCCTCAAGTTATATATATATATATATATATATATATATATGGAAAGCTTTGAATCGTTCTATTTTGATTAATGAGTCAAAATTCATGAGGATTTTTTGTTTGTGGGCAGTTATAGATTCTCTACTCTAAAATATGTTTTGAAGTCCTTTGTCTTACTCAATTTTCAATATTTTGGGGAAAAAATAAAATTGTAGGATGTATATTGTTTATTATAAAATTTCAACTATTGGAATTGGCATTTTTCAATTCCATAATTAAATTCTTAACAATTAAATATTTTGAATCATTTTATACTATTGTCCACTTACTAATTTTTTCTATGTGTTGTGCAATTTTGAATGATGTGACATTTTTCAAGCATGTAGTCAACTTGTCTAGGAAAATGAAACTAAAGAAGAACTACCAATTTGGACATTTTCTCATAGAAAAGTGAGCTTGTGAAGTGTTGTTGCCTTATTTTTTGCAAGGTCAAAATAAGGATTTTTGTGAATTAGAATGCTAATATCTACCAATTTGCACAATGGAATTCTTTGAATTTTTTTGGCGGCTTCTCTAATAAGTCTAATACAAGATTTTACAAGGCTACATTTGTCAAAAAAAGTTCAAAAAAAAAAATTTGGTACTTGTCTTAGAAATGATAGTTTGAGGGTGTTTTTGATTAAAACATAGTCAAAGAACTTAGAGTATTAAACGCAACATGTTTTTGCAAACAAGAGGAGGGCAAAGATTGAAGGGCAATGGAATGCAAAATTGGAGTGGATATCATAGTGAACATATGCATGTCAATGAGAAACAACGTTATGTTAAGAAAAACAAGTATTTTTTGTAAAACATCCAAAAAAACATTGGCATATTTATGTGATGTTGAAAAAAACATGACATTGCCATATTAGTAAGGGTTTATGGTTTGGCTATAGGTAAGTCTGTAGAAGTTACTAGGGCTAAGGTAAAACACTAATCAAAGTTGAAAAAAACAAGGTATGTGTAGCCACATAGTAGTTTTGTAAAAAATTTAAAAAAAATGGCACTTAATGTGGCATCCAAAGAAGATGATGTCAGCACACTAAAACACTATTTAAGAATAAAATTTTTTTTGACGTTAACCAAAACATCAACTAAGACGTCAAGATGTTTTTTTAGATGTCAACTTAGACATTAGCTAAAAATCAATATGTTTTTTGAGACATTAACCAAGATGCCAACTAAGACATTCAAATATTTTTTTAGACATCAACTAAGACAAAGTGGTGTTCATAAGGATGCTCATGTGTGAAATTATATATTAGAGTTTTATACATTGCATGTGGTTTATCTTTCTTCTTACCACCCACTTGTATACATAGCCTTGTTTTTTCATATCAATATATTCATAATAATTGACTTTTCAAGTAAAATATGATATTCAATGTATGACATATTGTATATGATATATTATACAATATATTTTGTATGGTGTACAATGTATTGCATATATTGTACAATGTGGTGTATTTTATGTAGCGTATTGTATATGTTTGTACAATATATAGTATATTTTATATGGCGTATTTTGTATGGTATGTGTGTCTAATTTGACATTGCAAAGTTTTTGGACATTTAAGTTGACATCTTAAAAAACATTTACATGTCTAAGTTGATGTCTTAAAAAATTGAGACATATTCATCAAATATGTCCAAGAAGATGTTGTTCATGATGTTTTCATATTTCTGTAAACACGCAACAATACATGGTGGAAGCTACATGATGTTTAAATAAATTGTTCTCATGTTACTATTGATGTTCAAAAAAACGTATGTGCATTACAATAGATGTTCAAATTGATAAGACCTAGGACCCAATGCATTGATGATGTTAGCAAAGGCTTGGATGAAAAAATTATTGATGTAGCATTATTATTCCCCTTGGGATTGACGTGGCAGCCATGTGGCAACTTTTCTTGGCCTTCAAAGACCATGTTTTTTGTAACGTCCTCCAAAATTTCTTTGAAATCAAACCATATTTTTCAAAAACTTCTATGTTTTTTGGTATGTCCAACTTGACTCATTTTTCTAGACATCCTTATTAACATGGTGGACGTCGAAATCGATGTACTTACAATGTTTTTTTACTTGTTACAAGAAACTTAGGTTTCTTATAGTGGTAATAAGTCCTTAAAGTAACTACATTCTTCAAATTGTCCATATAAAAAGATCTAGTATGGTTAATAATGCAAAATTGAAGAATTGATATGCAAAAGTTCAATATTTGTCTTTGTATAGAATCCAAATAGAATAGGAAGTTGTGGAAGATAAAATTTAAGCCCAAGATGGATGAAAAGAGAAAAAAAAATACAAAATGCGAAAAAAAATTTTAACAAATGAGAAACCATAAATTTTCCCACTATAAGATGTTACATTTGGTGTTAGTATTGACATAAAAATAGGTGGATGTTACCTAAAATTACATCCAAAAAAATACGAGAATTTTATAATGTCTTTTTCAATTATGAGAAACATGATAATGAATATTTCATTTTCAATTAGTAAGGATCACTTACTAAAATCATGTTGCATGCCATTAAATACAAAAGGATCACTTTTAGAATACACCATGGCTTATTCACAAAACTATACCATGTAATTATTTACACTACCTTTGAACTAAAATAGTGGCCTAGGGTAGTTGCAAGAAAGGAAATCCATTTTTTGTAGCGTTTTGCTAAAAATAGACTTTCTGCAATACAATACTATAAGTATTATGAAACAGAACAATCTCAAGCACTGATAAACAAATCAATGGCTAAAAGTACCATTTTGAGTACTAAGAGTACTTCTAAGTACTGAAATATTATTGTTTGAAAAAAAAACCAAATTGTCACAGAAAATGGATACAATGATGTATAAATTAATAAAAAATAAAAAATCATAATAAAAGAATTCAAAAATTTTCAATTTGTGAGAACTTCATAGTAATCATATTTCATCAAAAAAATTAAGCCAAAACCATCTTCACTCTTCAAAAGTGTGTGCCCTAGGAACCCATGTTTGCATGTATGTAGACGCCATAAAATAATATTTTTTAAAGTTTTTTTTAGTAGGCACATGAATCTCTAGTATGGGAATATCCCACACATATTTTAGCTTTACATCATCAATTATGGATACTCCACAATACTAAAAAACCCTAAATCGCAAAGTGTGACAAATTAGCTAAATTGGAATTTAATTATAAAATTTTTTTTGAAAATTTATGAAAAATAAGAATTTTCTATATCAACAAGTTGGTCATTTTCAATAAAAAATTCAAGTACATCGACTTTATTCTCCAAAAGTTATGGCCAAACTAAACAACGCAACTCAAAGTGTGACGGAAAATAGGACCACCCTTTCTTGCAACTACCCCCTACTAGCTTTCACTTTCGAAAATTATAACTAAATGTCTAACATTCCATAATATTATGCAACTTCATATGTCCATTCTGGATTTTATTCTCCTTTTACTAAAAGTTCATCCATTGAACCAATCAACCATATCCTAATTTCGACTTACTTGGTAAAGTATCACATCTTTGACATGTTATCTTATTACAAATCATTCATGTCATCATGAAACTATCAAGTACAAAATGACAAAGATCCCAATTTATGCCATTTTAAGCTTAGAAGGAGATGATCTTATTAAAAAAAAGTTGTTAGTCACAAATTCTTGGATAATTAGTGCATTCTTTGTTTGTATCGTTTTTTAGAAAGTCATTCATAGAACAAATTTAGTATTTGGCTTTAGTATAGGATTAACTAAATTTATTTATTTGGATTTCATAATTTGTAGTTTATTATGACAACAAGTGTTGTGGCCCTATTTCATTTGATAATCATGTGTTTGATATCATTATGAATTGGCTACATTGTAATTAAATATATTCTTCAACCTCATTTTTCTTGAGTGATCATGTTTTTCCTTCACCTTTTTTCTTAAAAGCAAAGCCCTCAAATCTATGATGCCATCATAGCTATTTTCCTATGACATATTATTCTGAGTGAGCAGTTATAGTTTCATTCTATCTCTAATTGATGAAAATATATTGCATTACAATTTTAACACAAATGTAATACTTGGCACTCTATACCAATGAATTTCCAAACAACCATTTTTGGGGGGTTCAATGTCAAAGGCTTATGTATGGATAGGACTATACTAACTACCATCTATTTTACTTTGTCAATTAGAAAAATAGTTTGTCAAATAAGAATAAAATGTCCACTTCATTTTAGTTAATGAAAACCCTTCTATAACAAAAAGTCATTGAAAAAAAATTCATTTTTAAGGTTTTTAAATTGATGTTTTTTAATTGCTAATAACTTTTCATCTCTTAAAATGTTCATAAATTTACAAATAAATTTGAGCCTCAAAAAAATTCTTTTAACTATCTTTGGTTGCTCTTGAGAGCTATATTGATTGTCCCAAGAACTAGTACATTTGACATTAATTTATTAAAGTTACACTATTTTGAATTAGTATGAGTTGAAAAAACATCATAAATAGTTGTTGACTTTTCAACACTAATGTGGCACCATCCCATTGGCAACCCATCACCATTGCCATTAAGGTAGGAGATCCTGCATTAGACTATGTAAGTGTTGAAACTGAATTTTGAAACATCTTGAAATATTTTTCAGTAAATTATTCTTGAAAGACAAGTGGAATTCACATGTAACCAAAGTCATTTCATATATTTTGGAACTTTGTGGATTTAGTTATAAAATTTTGAAGTTGAAATGGCATAAGGCTCTAAAATGGTTCACCTCCTAAAATGTACATTATATGTACATTAATGAAGGCTAAGAAAAAACAACATATACAAAATGTGTACATTTAAAGAGGTGGGCCATTTTAGAGCCCGTGCCATTTCAGAACCTCCTACCTTACAAGTTGCAACTTGTAACCTTCTTTCCTTTCAACTTGCTCCCCCCACCCTTGGATCATGAAGATCAAAGGTTGTGATTGAAAAATGTACAACCAGCTATGTACAATAACCTACTCACCACTAGCACAGCTCATTACTGTAGTTATTTCTAACATATTGTCTCTATTACAGACACATCAGCGTAAGCTCAGACAATTCAGTGTAAGCTTCCTGCTGATCGCTTGCTGCTGGTTCTTTGTGGTGAAAGCGAAGTTTTTCATTTGAATCTGGGATTGTGTCGCCATTCAAGCCATGTCTGGCCACGACAATCCAGAATTAAAGACCGTCACATGACTGTCCTCTTGAGCTAGCACTTGATGATTCCACTGCAATGGTCACCGACATTCGATGCGCGCAGTCAGCGATCGACAGGGCAGTCCGACTTCGAAACATGCAGCGATTGCGCTGCATCCGAAATTAAAATCGCAATGAATGTTTCTGTCAACTCCAATCGTGAAGCTCGCATTCCCATACAACACAACAAAAGAAAAATCCAGATTCAGAGAATTGAATTGAAGAGAAGCCCAATTTCAAAATCAAATGGAGACGAATAAGTTAAGTTAAGTTCCTGTCTTGCATGCAAGCGAACCAGATGGCAAATCTCGCTGACAATTCTCCGGATAGCCATAAAGCCGGATTCAGAAGCAGAAGCACAAGCTAAGGAAACGCCTCTCTCTCTTCCATTGTGCTCCTATTTTGTAAGTGTCAGGTAGTTGACGTACCATGCTTCGGCATTCAGATCGAGGAATTTTTCAAATCTTCGCACATGTCGTAACACCACGACCTATAAACATGAGTAAAAACGAATCCGACACGAGACAGCCCCCATCAGCAGCGACTTAAGTATTTGTGATCAGAAGCACCCTTCAGAACTCAGAAGCCCCCCATACTAGGACCGTGCCGCGCGCTTCAATTTTGTTGCAGTATGACTGTCATCACATGCACGAATCGAACTCTCAAGCGCATCCCAAATATATATACTTACAGTGTAACGCAAAGAAAGTCAGTTCAGTAAAGAATGGATATTAATGCCTCAAGTTTCTAAGCTCAGTCACGACAGAATCGTCTCGATCGACTCTCGCACATCTAACTTACTTGCAGTCCTCATTGCAGCAGAAGATACAACTCACGTGTCTTCCAAGCATCTTCTAAATAATCAGGAAAATACGTGTCAACTAAGAACAACTCAGTGTGCAGAGCGAGGAATTGCTTTGCGAGAATCAAACTGCACGGTCAACATCACAATCGTGAGGACGGGAGAGAAGCATGCTTACACGATAATTAATCACTACGTCAGGAGGGTAACCCTAACCCTAACCCTAAACTAGCTAAAGGCGCTTCAAGTGTTCGCAAATGTGGCAAACGACTTTCAAATCAACTACCACAAATGATTCGACTCTGCAAAATATAGAGAATACATCCAAAGTCAAATTTAATTCTAACTTTGCATAATTCAAGAGGGCTGAAAGGTTTCGTAGCAAATTTTAAGTATTAAAATATTCTATAATTTTTTGAAGCATTGAAAATTCCACAAACTTAAGAATTAAGCTAATCAAATTAACCCCTCACGAACCAAGTTCTTTTTTCTGTCAAAAAACACTTAGAACTGCCATTTCTATAGTAAAATTTTTTTTAAATTAATTTTTTTTTTCCACATTTAACCATATGATCTTACACCTAACTAGTATGAGAATGTGTGGAAAAATTTCAGAATTTTTTACTACATAGATTGCAAGATATCTATGTTTAAAGTAGAAAAAACAAGTTTTCCAATACATCATGGGACTAGATTTTTTTACTTTGAACATTTTAAACTTTAATTTTTTGCTCTACAGAGTTCTAAGCTTTAAATCTTTATGGTATAGAATTGAGTTGAGAGTTTAGGGAAAAAAATAGTGATTAAAAAAAACTTAATTTTTATTCTTTAAAAAATTGTTAAGTAGAAGTCGGTATGAGATAGAAGGAAAATCTAAATTATTAATATCTCTAAAATGGAATTAAAATGTACTAATCCCAATAGTGAATTGTTCTAGCAAGAAAGATAAACCATGTGAAACTTTTTTTTTTTGAAAAATTGTAAAAAATGCATTTAGAAATGAATCTTATAGGTTATTTTTTTCGCGAGAGGATGTTCTAATTGCCTGAAAAACAAGATTGTCCATAATTTTCTCATAAAGAATCCAAATGTAACAAATCAAAGCTTTCCATATAAAAAAAATATAATCTATGAAGAAAAAGAATTAAAAATTAAAAATTAAAATCTTTGAAATTTTTTTTGCTACCCCTTGTCCCCTGTTTTGAGCTTATTTGGGCATAACTTTTGTTCCCGAGCATTGATTGGAAAAAAAATTATATTCCCATGAAGCTAATCAAATTTCTTATTTTCAAAAAGAATTATAAAAAATCAGGAAATAATTTCAGCCCGTAGGTACCTGCCCAAAATCGCATTTGTCCCTTGAAGGGACAATGGTCCTTTAGGGATTAAACTTGAAACATTTGATGGATGACAAATTAACAACTGTAGAACATGTATAACATTATTTATTTTATAGTAATAGAAAGGAAGATCTGAACCATTTATATGCTTTACAAGAAATTGGGAACTATTATAATTTCCAATGGTGACAATGTTCTTGTAAACAATGGATATGTTTTATTTATTTTTGTTTGTTTTTGAAAATTTTCAAAATTGAATACAAAAGGTGACTTTATATGTTGTTCTACCTTCATTGCACTCAAAATAAAACTCCTCATAACTTTCATTTTATCATTTAGAATTGAATGATTCCAATGTTTTTAAGTCATTGTGAATATATGAAATCCAAAAAAATTAATCAATATTTTTTAAAATATATTTTTAGCTTGCTTAGATTTGACATTGAAATTGAACAAAATCTTCTAACTATGCAGTATTTATTGGAACGACATGAAACAAAACTTCACAAATAAATTAGGATGATTGGCATCCATACTAAAACTTTCATGCAAAACTTTCAAATTATGATGTCCATAGATGCTAATTAGTTTTTAAAAAAAAAATAAGGTCTAAATGTCCTTAGTTCTTTAGGGGGTAAAATAAGTGTGATATAGAGTTTTAATTTTATATTGTAATCTACAAAATGGTATTGAATTAATGCCCTTAAAACTAAATGTCAAATATCATAAGTTTCAATAAACCAACTCTTGGGTTGGAATGTCACTATACCACTAGATTTGTTAGATACTAGGGTCTTTTTTAACAATCCATGTGTCCCTTGAGAAGAGTGTGAGTAAAAAATTCTAATCATGCAATGGGATCTTTAACTAGAAGTAGAAGAAGTGAAGGAATGTAGTGGAAGATTGACAATAAGTAATCCTTCAATTATTAGTGTAGCGCTTACCACATTGAGGATTTTAATAGTCAAAGAAAGTCCCTTAGCACTTTATTTAAGCATTAGATGATTATTTTTGTTTTATTTTAAGGGAAAAAGGGTCGTTTCATCCCTATTTGCCTAGCTATAATGAATAGTGTTGTTGTCAAAATATTTAGATAATAAAAAATAAACATAAAAAATAAACTTTTTAACGTGGTAGTCTCTCTTCCATATGAAATTGTTGTTGTGGCAGAATTTCCTTTGAAGTTCCTACAAGAGCTTAGGAACTTCTAAACTTAACAAGCCTCAAATTTCATCTAATGTGATGGTAGACAAATGCTAAAACCTAATAGATGAAATTCATTCATCATCTTGACATTTAAGTTTTTCATAGTTCCAATAGTAGGAGGTTCTTTCTTCCTAGCCTTCCTATTCAACATCCCATAGATTTGTGACACATTGAAATGAACTTTTTGTTAGTAAAAGGTCTTCAAAATTAATAGCAATAGGAATTTCTAAATTAAAAAGTCCATCAATATTTTTTTAGATTTTAAAATGTTATTTAAAATTTGAAATTCCTTTTAAAATAAGATTTTTCATTATGAGTTTCAAAACACAAGCCTCAACCTTCTTCAATTGTTGCTCCATATTCACATTCTAGCATTATTGAATAAGGGCATTGCCTTTAGGGCATGAGGCCACAAATGTTGCATATCTATTATCTACAATTTTAATTTGGGATCATCATCTTGTAGAGCATGACATGACTAGGGACCCGTGTTACATTTGGACAATGCATAGGCCATTGAAGTCTAGCTCTTACACTATTTGGGGGCTTTATTGAATCTATGGAGCTCAAGCTAGTGTCGAGGCTAGTGCAAAACATTGCTTCATTTCTACTAGTGTTAAACACGTTAAATTGATTATTTTTTAGTTTATGCAACTTGATTTGGTTTCAAAATGATAAAATTCCCACGAGTTAATTTTTATTTTTAAAGATGATTTTGACTTTCAAAATGATTTTCCTTGCTTAAAAGAAGAAAATTAAATTGGATTTTTTAAAGTTGATTTTCTACTCTACATGGAAATTTTTTTAAATTATGAAGGTGAGTACTTTTTAGAAGATTAAAGTTGCAAGTCTATTAATTATATTCCTAAAATAATAAAAAATGACACATTTATTTTACACTGTGATGTTCCACACTATAGCATTCATTTGTGGTGAAATTTTTATATCCTTTCACAATGTGTATTATAAAAATGAAATGACTTTTCTTTACCTTTTTTCCAAAACTTAAAGATAGTTTTGATTAAATTTAAGCAATTTGAACTGTTTTCCTTATAAAAGATATGTGTTAATATTTTTTGAAAATTTCAAATAGTTTGTTAATTCTAACATGTGAATAAGTAAAATGGAGTAAATAGGGTGAAAGTTTTTGAGTTTTTAAAGCATGAAAAAAATTGAGAACACAAGACATTCATAAATGAGAGTAAAATTGTGCAAATAGCTTGTTGCATTGAATTGTAAATTGGATCAACTCATAGTCCTACTATATGAGCCCCCATTTTATCACCAGGAACTCATTCTTTTCTTTTTTTGTGTTTTTTATTACTTTGAGTGTAGTTTTATATACAAAAAGCCCCCCAAAGAGTGTAAAACTAGAATAGGTATGTCACATGCCATTATAGGTATTTGATTCTAAATAGAGTATTTCATAAATTAAAACCAATTTCTAAATGTAAATAGTATAGAAACCTATAAGTTGTATAAATTATAGTTATTTAGTGGAAAATTACTAAATTGCTGAACTTGTCATGCATGTGACAAAACTTGGCTAAAATTGGTCCAAGAGAACTTGGTAAGAGCCCTAAGAACCAATTTATGGATAGGTTTCAAGTTCCCACATAATTTTTACTTTTCATAGAAACTCCAATTATTAACATGCATGTCAAAGAAACTCATGAAGAATAGTTGAATGATATCTATAGTCAAAGGACGATGTTCTAGGATTAAAATCACACTAGGAACTCAACGGCAAAGTTACTTTGCCAAGATTCCTCTCTATGTGAAAGATTTCCTTGAATCCAATAACTAAAAGAGGTAGTAAAATTTATTTCTCCCTCAAAAATTGTGTAGAGCCAATAAGTGGGCCCATACATAATTTTGTGGAATTCAATGAGAGATTTCACAAAAAGTTTTGAAATTTTTTGATACTTAGAAAATGATTTTCTGGATGGTCAACTACATTAACTAGCAATGGGAAATTCTTAGAAATTATCCAAGTTGCGTTAAAATCTCACTAAAAATTAGAATAGCTTGTTTTATATTAATAAGACGCTCCAACAAGTTTCAAGACATTCCGATAGCTAGAAAACTCAAAACTAGCAAGATTCTTCTATGACCAACAAATTTGAAGAATACGGTGGAGTTGACAAGTGTACCAGGAGCATATGAAGTCAGAATGGGGCCCAAGTTAGATCTTTTATTACTCCCTCACACCTAATGAAGAACCTAAGATAGTTACTTTTTTCAAAAAAGTCAACCTCTAAAAGATGGATTTTTAATCCTTTGGGGCGGTAAGTTGACGTTAGTTTTCAATGTGTTTTGGCATAAAGAAAAGGGGTGGAAACTACCTTGCAATAAAAATGGCCTTCTGAAGCCAATGAAGCAATCCATTTGTGATTTGGAGGTAATCTCCAAAAGTTAGAAATTGATCCAGTATAGAAAGTCAAAATTGATAAATTGGGGTTAAAATCCTAAATGATAAGATTACCATGAGAAAATGAGAAGAAGTGGATGCCCTTGGAAGAATATAAAAAAGCACCCCTTCTTCTCTCAAACCACCCTTCGAAGCCATTTTATTTTGGCATTTTAACATGTTGGTCCATTTGTGTGGACTTTTTTGGCCATTTTGAGCCAAAGTTGTACATGTGTGTTTTTAGAGCATTTGAAGCTCAAGTGTTGTTGTTTTGGAGCTCTCTTTGAAGGACTTGGGGTCCCTTCAAAGTTTGCTAAGTGTTTTGCAAGTGTTGCAATTCGTTGTACTAACTTATTTAAGTTTTTTATTGTTGCACTAATCCTAGAGTTTATCCCCATTGTACATTGGAGATGTTGTTTTGGAAGACCTCTAGTGCATGTTTTTAGCAAATTTGTATCATAATTTTTTTTGTGTACTAACTTGGATGTGTGGTTTTTAGTTTATACTAAGAAATTGTATACTAACTTATGTGAAACATTTTGTTATGCTTTACTAACTTTGGTTTGAGAAATTTGTGTTTTGGCCTTGTGTTTGATTCGGATGGCGAAGCTTTGACTTTGTAGGGAATAGATTTGGAGATAATTTAGTACCACGGTGAAGCTTTGACTTTGTACAAATAGATTTGGGAAGAATTTAGTGTATGTTTTTAAAACCATGGCAAAGCTTTGGCTTTGTATACAATAGCTAAGCCAATTAAAGTAGTCAAGGTGTTTGAATAATGTGAGTAAAAACAAAATTAGTAGTCTAATTGTTTATAAAGAAAAAGAAATTAGGTGATATTAAAGAGGTTTAACATGATATTAAAGAATATAGAGTGATAATAGAGAGGTACAGAGTGATATTAGAGAGGAAGTACAATTTTTGAGTTCATTAGAAGGTGTGTAGGAAGAGAGGACAAAGTTGGAGGGGTCGAGAGTTTTGTTTTAATTTTACAACATAAACAACAAAATTATTTTTAAGAAAATAAATAAATTAAAAAAAAAGAAAAAAAAGTAATAGAAAGATAGAGAGAGAGTGAGACATGAAGTGAGAGAGGGAGTTGAGAGGGTGGAGCCAAAGAGCGAGTGAAGAGAGGGGAGCCAAGGAGTGGATGTAGAGAGGACGGAAGAATGTACAAAGAGGAGAGGGAAGAATGCAGATATGGGAGAGGAGAAAGGGATGGGTTGACTTGAGAGAGGGAGTGAAATAAAGTGAGGAATGATTGAGCGTAACAAAATGGGGGAATGAAAAGAGAGTGAGAAATTAAAGAAAGAAGGGGAAGAGAATAAGGTGTAGAAGAGAGTAGCGCATTCATAAGCTCTCAAATACTTTAGAACTCATTCAACATGTAGAAAGAAGCATTAGAATGAAAGGCAAGGAAAGAAGAGAGAATTAGTAGAAGGGGAAGATTAGGGAGAGACAAGAAAGTCAATAGAAAATAGTCAAAAAAATCGTTGACTAAGGTAAAAATGACCAAATAGTCAACAAGAATAGAAAATAGGGGTTAGAAATTCAAAAGTATTGAAAGTCATTCGTTAGAAAATTCTAGAGTATCCAAGTCAACGATTAGAAAATTTCAAAAGGACAAGATAGCATTGGAAGGGAGAAAGAGGTGGAAATCAAATAGATAGGAGAATACAAAATAGTTTACGTTGACTTTGAAGTAAAAACAAACAAAATCCAAAAGAATTGTAAAAAAATAAAAAAATAAAAATGGACTAAGTGGAGAACTTTAAAGAAGTCCAAAAAAACATTTTGAAAAAGCAAGCTTTGAGGTATTCTTCTAACCCTTCTTTTTTCCATAGATTAATAAAATTAAGTAGAGTTAAGACTTAGAAGCAAGTTAGACCTATAGGACTAGAAATCATATGAATTTTAAAATTATAATCCTATAGGATATACCTTGCGATTGTCAAAAACATAAAACACTTAAAAATTGGAATTAGAACAAGTATGATAGGTATGGATGAAGTTTAGGATTCAAATTGGATGAAAATTAGTCAATTTCATCCAAAAGGAACAAGAATGAAAACTTGGATAGGGTAAAAGAAATCTAAAAGTCAAAAATAGAAGAAAAAAATAAACTTTGAATTGTAGGTTGGTAGAAAACCATGGATGAAGTTTGAAGTACTGATTAGCAATTAAACTTCATCCCTTCATAATTTTTACTAATAAAGTTCAAATTTAGAGTTCTTTATTAATATGGATAGGGAAAATTAGAATCTATGAGAGACAAAAATTTAATTGTCTAAAAATAATAATCATCTAGGGAAAGCTTAGAACCTTAAAATCTATAAATAAGTAGATTAGAAACTCTAAGATTAGTAATTGGACATCTATATTAAAGGGTTAAGAAGCAAAAGATATCCTAAAATCATAGGAATAGGAATTATAGAAAGATCCATTACTTGAAAGGTACAATGGATCGACATTAGAACACCCATAGGATAGGAAAAAAATCCAAAACCTAATTGTGCTTATTTATTTACCAAGGATGGGTAAATAAATGCTCTCATACTACTAGAATATTCAATTTTTCTCTTGTTTGGGTCACATTGATTAGATCAATTTTTTGTTAATTTTGACAAAAAGATGCAATAAAAAATTATCAATTAATTAATTACAATTATAGTCATCATAGCTTTCATGTAGCAGTATTCTTCATTTAGCATTCACTTAACAATTTGAATGGGAACAATTTTAAAGTAGTCTCTTTTAGAGGCATCTTCAAGTTCATATATTACATTTGGTAAATAAGCTAAGCACTTCAAATGACTCTCGAAGACTAAGTTTAAATGAATTCTTGTACATGATTGTAATTTAAGATGGAATATTGTCTTACATTTTAAATAAGATCATATGTGATTGGTTCACTAATTATATATATCGGGCACATATAAAGAATGTGATTGAATCCCTTGCATTTGAAGTTTGGATGAATTCATATATTGAAGGGTTGATGTGTAGGCCTATACTTAAAATGCTTTTATGAATAAGAATATGCTCACATTGTACATGTGAGACAACAACTTGGGTAATATGGTAAGGATAATTGAATTAATGACACCATATCAAGCAACATGGGAAATCAATTGGCGCTTTTCAATTAGAACATGTAAATAGAATTGCTAGCCTCATAGGTTCATACTAAAAAGCTACTTGTATCATCATCAAAATATTATACATTGACACTCATGCCATACCAAACCTCCACTAACATCTTTCAAAGAAACATTAAAAGATTTTTGTGGCCTTCGGATGCCTGCGAGTTATTATATCCTTCGAATATAGGAATTAGGTTTGGCGCAACGGTTTGATGTGGCCAAGACCTTGCTATGTCATTGACTAATTTTTATTTTTAAATTTTTATTTAAAATTTAAAATTTAAAAATTAATTAATTAATTTTTTGCATTTGGAGATTTATTTATTTATCAAAAAAAATTCTAATAGCGGGCCGTTCCCCTCACTGCGGGGAATAGCTGCGGAGGAACAGGCCCGAAACAAGCTTCTGGACCCCCCAAAACTCTTCTAATGGAATTACTTCTTCTAAGAGACTCGAATATTACTACTAAAGGTACATTCACTTGGTCAATTAAGAACATTTTGCCCATTGAGAGCTAGGAATAAACTAAGATCAAGGGGTCAAATAAACCTACTATCCCTCCAATTTTGATTTGGCCTACGACATGGTGGGATTTTTGCTGAAATTAATATTGTAATTAATTTAGGTCAAGTTGTAAAGTTACATGTGTCATACTACGTACCATATAATACAAAATACAATTACTATTTCATCCCTACATTTTCATTAGTTAATTTTGTATTTTGTTACCTCTCCTCTTTAATTTGGAGTTTGCAAGTATAGGATGTGAATTCAAATTTTCTAAATTTAAACATTCAATTCTAAATAACAAGCTTTTCAATTTCCCCAAGGTGAGTCTTTGGGGGACTTAGCTCCTATCTTAGCAATTAGTACTATGATGCAATATAGAAGTAGTACATCAATATTCAAGGTAATTGTGACATGTTTGCAAAATCTCCCATTTAAATTCTTGACTAAAATGTACAACCTCTATATTATAATTGATTTTGGCTACTAACACTTGTTCTTAATTAGTATTTCAAAAATTCATAATTTATTCATACGGAATTCAAAAAATACATTCAAAAAAATCTAGAATCTCTTTTTAACTACTAACAAATTGCAACCAAAAAATTTCCAATTAAATAATAAAAAAAAACATGCTGAAACCCTTATTAAGTGTTGTCACCTTTGGGGGAAATAGAGTAACTTGGCTCAAAAATTTCGTCGCTCATGAGCATCAGCGTCAAGTCGACTTTGGCATCGTTATCGTCATCGGGTATCGGGGTTGTGCCGGGTATCATTTGCCGTGGCCGATTACAGTCCCAGTTTCTGTCGTGGGTGGGGAACTTCCGAAGCCGCGACACGCCAAAAAGGGTCTCAGAGATGTAATCAGGTTAGGGTTTGGTGCTCAGAAGTACTCGGTGCAAATCTTCGTGGCAAGCCTCAACAGGGCAGCTTCTCAATGACCTAGAGCTGCTAGTCCCTGCCCTACAATTCAGTGCAGCTCACGGAATTCCCCGTAATGAAATATTTGTAGCTGAATTCAGTGATGGATTCGTCGCAAGTTCCTGCAGAGAGCGAGCAGTTACTACCACAGATTGCTGAGGAGCCTCACGCAGAGATTGAAGAGGAGCCTCACTTTCAAATTGCGGGGGGGTCTGTCTCTCAGATTTCCGGGGAGCCTCACTCGCAGATTGCTGAGGAATCTGTCTCTCAGATTGCGGAGGAGCCTCACTCTCAAATTGCCGAGGAGTCTGCCACTCAGATTGCCGAGGATTCCCACTCTCAAGTTGCGGAGGAGTCTGTTCCACAGATTTCCGAGAAGTCTCACTCTCAGATTGCGGAGGAGTCCGTCGCTCAGATTGCCGAGGAGCCTCACTCTCAAATTGCGGAGGAGTCTGTCCCTCAGATTGCCGAGGATTCTCACTCTCAAGTTGCGGAGGAGTCTGTTCCACAGATTTCCGAGAAGTCTCACTCTCCGATTGCTGACGAGTCTGTCGCTCAGATTGCCGAGAACCCTCACTTTCAAGTTGCGGAGGAGTCTCACGCTCAGATTGCGGACGAGTCTGTCGCTCAGATTGCCGAGGGGTCTCTGCCTCAGATTGGCGAGACTGATGGATCACCCGACGTCTTGGCTGAAGGGCTTGCTGCCGTTTTGGGGCCTGTGGTGCGGGATTTCGATGCGAGAGTGGAGGGAGCTCTCAAAAGCCAGAGCTTGCTTACCGGGAGTATCGATCGTCTTACTAAAGGTTGATTGATTGAATTGGGAGCTTGACTGAATTGGGAAGTTTCAATATTTCATGGAGTCATGGAGTTTGATTGTGAAAATTTGGTTGCAGAGCTTGATACGTTGCTAGAAGACACGCCGATTCCTATGGTAGCTCAACATGCTGCCAAGCTGTCGGGAGTTCGCAAGCGTGTTGCCTCACTAATGTCTACGCTGCGTGTTATCCAAGGGCGTATTATAAACATGGATCGAATGTTGAATGCTCGAGGTAGGCTTTCTCCCCAAACTCTGTTCTTTTTTTTATCGTACAGGTACTTGGATTAGGGTTGAATGTTTAGGTTTACACTGTATTGGTAATTTTTTTTTAATGTTGTGAAATGCGTAATCATGATTTTGTCATGCGTGGGCAGAAGCGAGTGCATCCAATCGGCAACCCCGAGCTTCTTCGTCGCCATCTCCATCCCCGCCTCCAGAGATTTCGGTCTCGCCACCTACATCGTCAGTGCCAGAGAATTCGGTCCCGGGGTCAAGTGAAATTAAGGATTCAGCATCTTAGATCGTGGCATTTTCAGTTGGCCTGTTGAGAGGATACTTGATCATGCGTGTGAACAACTTTGTGAATATCCGACAGCAGAAAGCTCTTTGGTTCAGAGCTCGAATTGTTAAGAGCAGGTGAGGCTGCACTGTCCTCTGTGTGTCAATAATGACTGCGAGACATTCGTTTTGGTTTTATTGGTTGTACTATTGCTTGCCGCATGTCTTATTTCTGTCTGTCAGATTATTTTTCAGGTATGGATCGTCGAGAAGCCATTGAAATGCGAATGACGCGCTGAGACATCCGTCAGTGTTGGCGATGGGCGGCAACTCTCATGTTCGTGACTTCTTTTGACAAAGGTCTGCCTACTTCAAAGGTTTCGAATCATTCTTTGTGTTTGCTATTGAATTTAGAGCCCTGGATTAACCAGATAACCCCATTGTCCAGTACCAGAAGATTGCTCGGGTATGATGTAATCACTACAAGGCCTTGCTATTGATTCCAGAAGGGTTTCTGGCTACACATAGGTGCTCTTGTTATTCCTTCATGGAAGCATATTGCTTGTACTATAGACATTTCAAAATCTCTGCGGAGGCATCACATGTAAATTTGAAAGCTATTTATCATTTGGACGCAATCATTTTTTGATTGCTGTATTCTTATTTAGGCTTGTCCTCCGCAAGCAATTTGCTGTCGAAATCCTGAATTATGTCTTAATTTGTTTCAATCTTTGCACCTGTTGTTAGCAAAAGCTCGCACCCCAGCCAGAAGTCGCAATTTATTCTGCCATATGTAAAGTGGTCTATGTGAAGATATTGGCTTTAGTTATCGACCCTCATTTTCCACATAATGTCAAGGAACTGATACATTTTTCAAATATGTTATTGAACTCATATTCATGTGTGTTATGGAACACAGCCCCTATGAGGTCTTTGCCATATCTAAAGTGTTTCATGACTACAGTTTGTCCCCCATGGTCTATGATGTAACAATCAATCCTTTGCTTCTGGTGCATGAAAATTTGATGGCTCTGGACCAAAGGGGAGGAGGCTCTAAATTCTCAGAAGCTGCATGTGAAGAAGTTTGAGCAGTTATCTTATTCAAAATGTTAGCCAATGTTACAAGGGTAGAGCCTCTTGTAGTGTGATAGCTTGTTTGTGGTTCTTTTCATAAGGGCTGTCATTGTCCTTTTCACAATATGAAGTTGTTCATCAATTGAAGTTCACTTAACCCCATGAGCGCCCTAGAACCTCAAATATGGCATCTCAAAACTCAAAGATCTCATTGCTTGACCATTATAGTCTTTTCAATGGTATGGTCAAAGGACATGTCCCTTTCCCTATAGTTCCAACCCTATCTCCACTATCAATTGGTATGGTTAATTTATGTGGATCTCATTTTACATGATAGTTTGATTGCAATGAATTGAGAAGGGTGTGGAGTTTTGCAAATATGGGCTAGATGCTTAAGGGTTAAACACCACAAGTTTTCTTGCCCATGATTGGATACTTTTCTCTAATTAATGTTTCTCCATCCTTGCAACCCACATAGAACTTGAACCAAACTTTGGTGTTAACAAAATTGATCTAAGTGATATGCTACCACCTTGAAATAATTTTTCTATTATTTATATCAACTAGTATTGAACTAGAGTGGCATCAATTGACTTGTAATAGACTAGATAATACAAAAAGTAAAGCATCATTTGCCATAATGAGAACATCCACATAGCAACTTAGCAAGTGGTGCAAATGTGATCATTGGTTGGGCCCTATAGTAGTGGCAAGGGCCAAGAAATGGTTGGTCATGGTCAAATATGCTAAGTACATGGCTAAATGTTGAGTCTTGTATATGGCTTGGTAAAAGGATTGACTACCTTTTTGACCCTGAATCCAAAGTATTGACTTCTATTGGCACTAAAAGAATCGCTCCAAAACATTTTAAAATTCAATAAAGTTTCTTTTGTTTACATCTAAAAATAAGTTATAGATAGGATTATTAATTTGTTTTGATTTTTTAATGGGAAAATAAACTCACTACATATACATGGAGTAGTAGGAGGTAGAACAACCCATATGAGATATGTTAATTGGAATTAGTAGGAGTTTCACTATTCATAATGAAGTCAAATTAATATGTCCACATCGGTTGTTCTACCTCGTACCACTCCAAGTGTATATAAGGAGCTTTTCTTCTCACTTGAACTTAGAGCCTCACTTGAAAGTGCTTGACTCTATGCAAGGTATTTTGAAGGGACTTGAAAATCAAATTGTTTGTATTTATATTCAAAACAAATGTGAATTTAGTATCCCTTTTATCATGTGGATGATTAAACAATTTGGTGATGTAATGGATTGGGTTCTTTGGTTGCTATGTCAAACCTTCTTGGCGTGCTTCTTTCATTGTTTTGAAGTGGGGTAGATGACTTACACATGGCTTGGCTGCATTATAAGAGCACACCAAATAGCTCAATCTTATGCCCCTCTCATGCACCAACTATAGAGATGCTACAAGGGATCATAATGAGGCTTTATTTTTACATTATTTGATATAATTTCTATCTTGAATGGTTGGATCTTAGTCAATTGTGCCCAATCAAGAGGCTCAAAAAAGGTCATTGAATTGGTAAAGCCAACTGATATTATGGAAAAGAACATGCTTCCCGTTGCGAAATGAGAAGCTCCCATATATCTTGAAATTAATTCCATATCCTTTCCACAAAATGGTTGCTCAAAGTAAAGCAAACTTTTCTTTCACTGTTATTCAAGAATTGCCCCCCCCCCCCATCCACCAAATCAAACCAACATCTTCAAGGATTTATTTCCTACATCATTTTTTGGGACAAAACCCTAAATCCCTAAAACGGTTTTGCATGACGCTTCGTCCCATATAATGCCGTCCTTCCGAATCTCGGGACGCCATTTCCTCGCACCTCTTTTCTCTTCTCAAATGCAAAATTAATACGCACTTGACTGTCAACTGTGTTAAATTGCATTGCGACTCTTGCTCACTTGCGATTGATGTTCTGAGTGTTCCGGCTCTGTTCCAGCATTGTGGAGTTGCAGATTCGGCTGGTGAAATGGAATTTCGTGATTAAACCTAACTTGTTGCGGCACTTTTGGCTTTGGAATGTTTGCGGCGCCATTGATCTGTGCGCATTGCTTCAGTACCAGCTACAAGAATTGCATTGCAATTTCGTGATTGGATCGAATTTGTTGCGACACTTTGGCTTTGCAATGTTTGCAGCGCCATTGACATGTGCGCATGCTTCAATAACAGCTACAAGAATTGCATTGCAATTTCGTAATCAAACCTAATTTGTGGCGACAATTGCGCTTTGCTATGTTTGCACTGCCATTGATCTGTGCGCATGCTTCAATAACAGCTACAAGAATTGCATTGCAGTTTCGTGATTAAACCTAATTTGTGGCGACAATTGGGCTTTGCAATGTTTGCGCCATTGATCTGTGCGCATGCTTCAGTAACAGCTACAAGAATTGCTTTGCAAAAGTTGCGCAGTATGGATTAGGTATTGTAGTTACATACTTCATGGATTTGCAAATTGTTGTGTGTTTTGGAATTGCATTTGGATGTTGGTATGGAATTTTGTAAAGTTTTCTTTGTCTCCTCACAAAACAAAATGGATTTTGGGTAGGTTTCTATGGTTTCAGTTTTTGTTATGATTTTTTGAAACATTTTTTGACCGAAATTTGTCCGAAATTGACCAAAATGTTGGTATGGAATTGGTATGAAATTTTGTACTAATTTTAGGAAAATGATTTTATAATTAATTGGTGCTTGGGAGCATAAGTTATGCCACCCTACACACAAAATGGGGTTCATCCAGTGATACAAAATTTTTTAAAAATGAGAATCAAATTCTTAAAATTTTTGTTTCTCATAGAAAGCATTTTTGTCTACTTAGAAAGATTTGGTTCATTCTATTTGAACCGGTGATGATAAAGTTATTGACAATTTTGTTTTGTAGGTATTTTTTTGAAAAAATAACTTATAGGATTCATTTTTTAATGCAATTTTTACAATTAAAAAAAATTTCAACAAGGTTTAGGTTACTTTCTAGAACAATTTCAACATTGGAATTATTTTGTTTCAATTCCATCTCAAATACACAAATTATTTTCATTATTTTCTTCAATCTTGTATTCAATTCTATTCAATATTTTTTTAAAGAATGAAAATCAAATGTGTGTTTTTGATTTTTTTTCATAAAACTTTCAACTCAATTCTTCAACATAAATCTTTTTGTAATTCAATATTGTTATTTTAAATCTTCTAAGCAAACTTAGAAGCTAAGAAGGCTCACTAAAGCCTTAAAATCTAGTTAGTTCAAGTTGCTAAAAACCTAATTTTTTTTTCCACTTCAAATGCAAATATCTTGCAATTCAGGTAGTGAGGATTTAAAAAATTTATCCTACACATTTTTATACTAGTTTTACATAAAATCCTGTAGTTAAATATGCGGGAAAAAAGAAAATTCTAAATTTTTTTTGTGCACTTTGCAATTAAAATGGCAGTATTTTTGAGTGGATATTGATGGAAAAAAAAAGCCTTGAGACTTTAGAAACCTAATTTTGGGGGGCAGTTGATAGGCTTAACCCTAATTTTTTTTGCTACAGTTGGCTTTACCCCGTTTACGGAATCGGTGTGTCGCAGTGACGTCGCGCTGGATGGAGAACGAGATAAGTGAGCTTGTGGCAAGCTTTTGCGGAGTCACAACTGCGAGTCCGGAGCAAGCGAAGTTTTACTTGGAGAGCACGGAGTGGAAAATCGAGCCTGCTTTGCAACTTTATTTCGAGGCTGACGGCAGTGGAGGGTTGCAAGAAGAAGAAGGCGGACCGACTCCAATGAACTTGGCGGACTACGATTTGACGGAGGACGAGGTTATGGCGAATGTTGGTGAGTCTGAATCGATGGCGCCAGAGGAGAGCGGGATGAATAGGGCGTGGGAGACTACCGCTAGTGATCCTCCTCCTCCTCCTCCTCAACGGCGTCCATCTGTCCCTGCAAGCAGATCAAAGGACAAGGAGAAAGGAAGCGCGAGGAAAGGTGGTGGTTCGAGAGGTCCTGTTATGACTCTCGGAGACTTAGGAAAGCAGCACGATTCGGATAGTGACTCAGATGGGCAAGAGTATTATACTGGCGGTGAGAAGAGGTATTGCATGGTTTCCATTCATGTGTGCAATCTCTGTTAATAAGATGACGTTCTTACAAATTTCTTACTATGATTCTGTTAATTTCGGCTCTCAATCTGTAATCAGGGAGAGACAATTGGTGGGTAGTCGCGTATTTGTTATTTTGCCAATTTCGTAACCGAAACCCTAGCGGTGATGACATTTACACTTCACTTACAAGAGACCGAGGATTAGTATTTTAAAATGATGAATTCGATTGATCATGTTGTAAAAACCATAGATTAAATGAGGTCAAATCTTATACCCCTAGAATTTGTGAAGATCATGTCGTGACTTGGTCAACAAGTAATTAAGATTGGACGAAAACATGTGTTTATGTGATCTTATTAAAACTGTTGAAGTAAACGTGCATCCCGATTTGTCTTGTCTTCTTGATCATTTTGGCTGTTGCAAGGTTTGTTGACTGATATGAGCTGTGACAGTGGCATGGTGGTGCAAGATCCGAACAAGAAGCCCAATCGTCGGGATTTGGAAGCCATTTTTGAGCGAGTGCGAAAGTCGGGAGCACAAGAAGGTCCTATGGCGGAGCCTCCTAGGCCAGCTGCTCCTAGATCGAACTTGTTTGTGGGCTCTTCCCGTACTCTTTCTGGCGAGACTCGACAGCAGGAGCATGTCCCTTCCGAAACAGGACTGCGAGCTTCTCCTCCGGATCCAGTTGTTCACACCGTTCATTTCTGGCGAAATGGGTTCACCGTCAATGAAGGCCCATTAAGAAGACTGGATGATCCTCTTAACTTACCTTTTCTTGAGGTTAGAATTTTTCACCGGATCTAAACTTTGGCTCTTCTTCCATTGCTAGGTTTCTTGAATGTGCTGTAGTATAATTATAATAAGGAGCAACTCTACCGATATTTATTTTGCAGGTCGAAAGTTTCGTATTGCAAGGTTGACTTGCCATGTACAAGTGAGTGGTCAAGTGCGTCAGTATGATTGTTTGGAAGGGTTTAATATGGCAGTAATGTTGACTAAATTGTGATGTGTGGTTCCACATGCAGAGCATCAACAGGTCAGAATGTCCGAGAGAGTTGGAGCCCGAGGACCGAAGTGTCCCTGTGAATGTGAACCTTGTAAAAAGAATTGATGAAGATTGGCAGGTGGGTCATCTTCCTTTGCTAGTTGGCCATCCGTTACGGCAATCTATTGTATTTTGGTTGCACGTCACATGTGAAATTAGCTGAGCACCAATGATGCAGAACTTTTGTTTCTTATGCTCGGAGCCCACTTGGCTGATGGTGGTGTTGCGCGTTTCAGGCACCTCCTGAACCGAAGTATGTAGCATTCAAGGGACAAGGACACACTCTTGGCACCAAACCTGCAAGATCTGAGGACGTTACGTCCTCAACAAATACGAATGATGCACCACGACCTTCGCAGGGTTTGGTTATTGACGATGCCAAGCCTGCCACTTCCATACAGGCAATTGGACCACACACTTTACTCTTACCTTGCTCATCTTTCCTGCAGAAGCCTCTTAATTACTCACCGCAGAAAGAACTTTCTTTTCTTTTTAGAGCATCACTCCGCAATATACAATTCACTAAGAGAGACTATATTTATAACTTCTGGACATGGAAATTTGTTATTGGGTATCATTTTCTTCTATTTGCAAGGTATTGTACTGATGCAACGTACACGGGTGTCCAATTGCAGCTAAGACTCTCGGATGGGACTCGCATGGTGGCTCGCTTCAATACCACCCACACGGTTGCTGACATTCGGGGATTCATAGATGCTGCTCGACCTGGAGGCACTGGACCGTACCAGCTGCAAACTATGGGCTTTCCTCCTGTGAAACTCACGGATTCAAAACAAACAATAGAAGGGGCGGGCCTTCTAAACGCTGTTGTTATCCAAAAGGCCTGATTGGTCCTGCTTGGTAAACGTAGATAAATTACAGGCAAGTGTGAGAGTGTTTGTATGCCTGCTTGGGAATTTGGGACCCGCTGACGTGCCCAAACGTGCAAATTTTGCTGGTAACTTTTCCAGCTCTTTCTTGTAATGCACATTCGCTCAAATTGACTCAAATTCAACGACCAAGGGAACTCTTGTGCAACTCTTGTTCATTCTATGAAGGCATGTTCTCAGTTTGGAGTGTTTTAAGAGCGGTGGTAGCAAAGGTCTAGGAATGGGATTAGGTCATCTGAGGACTGGTTTCACTTTCTAACGTCAACCCTAATACACTGAAATTTTTGTTTACACTCCAGCACCTCCTTGCTGGCCTCGCTATTCCGCAGAGCATTTCTGGAATTCGTCAACAGTAGGAAAGTTCAGATATGCCACTCTTCTGATGTCCTGAAGCAAAACTTATCGCTTCCGCTATCAAAATGAGTCTTGATGACTACTTAAGGGTTGAAATACCACTGAATTGAACTAATTTCAACAAAAAATAAAACTATGTAGCAACACTCTCCAATAGGAGAAATCCATGTAAGGTACATTTTGCTATATTCAATGTACCAACACAGAACATTTCAGGAGGTAGTTGTTTTTAGTGACTATTGTGTTTCAACTTCTAAACCTTGTAACTAATTCCATAGATGTCCAGAAAATATGAAATGACTTGGGGTTATGGTAGTTGACCCATTTCCAACCAGGGACCCATTCCCGTTGTATTGGCTACCTTCTTTCCAATTAGCAGGAGAAATGCAAGAGATTAATTATGGCACTATTTACAACACAGTCATGGTGCATTAAGATTGGTTGCACTCTTTGTTTATTTTGAAACCAGCCTATGGTTGGAAATAGGAAGGCCTACATGACAAGAATAGGTTGAATAGAATCTTCAACTAAAAAATTGTTGTAATAAAATTCTGAAAAAATATAGAATCCTTGTGAACACTGTTTATATACATGGGAAAAATCCTGCACTTAAGAAATGGATTGGCTACCATAGATGTCAATTCCATTTTTCTCCCTATGAAATTTTATTGAAAAATTGTTTCAAGGAGTTTAGCTTCCCTGAAAAGGCAATTAGCTCTTAAATAATTGCTTTAAGAGTAGATTACTTTAGTAGAAGGAAAGAAATGAGGTGCTCTATCTTTCAGCTATAGAATATACAAGGTTCTCTTAGAAAGTGAACACTTACAAAATTGAAATTGAAATTAAATAATTGCTTTAAGAGTAGATTATTTTAGTGGAAGGAAAGAAATGAGGTGATCTATCTTTCAATTGCAGAGTATACAAAAAAAACATTACATTATAGTCTTGAACCCCCACTTTCCATACAAAACAAATACTAATGCATTTGAGTGGACCTTCGCTTAATGTAAACCATTTAACCACCCTCTAAAGGAAAGGTGAGTGTACCCATACATAAGGAATTTACACCCAGTAGTGCCCTTTTCTTGTCTAGAAGTAACAATAGAAATGAATATTTAAAAATATGCAAATCTTACAATCTTTAAGATGAATGTTTGAAATTCAAACTAGGGGATAATAAACCAAATGCTTTGTTGTAATATTACCAATACTTTTAATTGAAATTAAATATTTTCAATATTTTTTTTAATTAATGATGAAATCTTTAGAAATGATCAAATAAGTTAAATGAAAAGTTTTCATCCAAATAAATGAATAATTCATCACAAAAGGATGAACTAGCTTCATTCTTGGGATATCATATTTTATAAAAAAATATAATAAGAGTTTGTTATGTATTAAGCATGTGCCTTTACTATTCCTACCAACACAAAACAAATAATATACATACACCCATAGTCAACAAATAGTATCTTTAATGTGACACTTACATTTGGACCAAAAAGCATCTAAATCCTAAATATTGATTATACAAGATATACACCATCAAGATATGAAAATCTATGAAAATTTAGTATTGGCTTTCAGTAATTCTAGAGATCAAAATTTGGAAATTCATAATTTATTTAGATGGTGTTCAAATAATTTATGCCAAAGTGTGTTAGGATCTTCTTTCACTTGCCAATTAGATTCAATAAAGGAATTTATGTTTAATAATAGTCTTTGTAATTAATGGCGGTTACACATTTATATCCAATGACTATGGTGTGTGAACCTAAAAATGTGAGTCTATGAACCTTGAGCTTAGGTATAAGTAGGTATCCTTCAACCATTGAAGGTGTTTTTGACATACATATCTATAACATAGGTACTCTAAAACTATAGAAGGTACATATAACATAGTTGCCTATAATATATGCAACTATAATATAGGTACCCTATAACTATAAAAGGTGTGTATAACATAGATGCCTAGGTTCAAGATCTTAGGTTCACATGCTAGCAATCCTCCACTTACACCTATATGCATTTAAACTCCTAAATGTCTATGGCCTTTTAAGGTTTAAGAACAATATTGTTTTTGAAGTGTTATATATCTAATTGTCACTGAGGTATAGAAATCTCTACGACACAATCTTACAATGTACATGTTATAAATGACATGAATCAAATTTGGAGTCATTTGGTCGCTTAGATTACAAGATTATAATGTTTTAGTGTTGAGAAAAGATATTGAAATTTTCCTAGCAACACAATTGAAGGTGGAATTCAAATTCTAAACCTACTCAAATGAAAAGACCTAAAATTGTAAAGTGCTTCAAACCTAGCATACAATCACATGGGTGAAAGAAAACATCATTCAATTGACTCATTGTGTCTACAAATTGGTTTTGAAATGTCAAAAAATAGCAAAACAAAGTTGCAAAAAACACATCTAAGGTTGAACCTACTTCTACTAAAATGCTTTCGAGTCATTTGTAACTTCTTGGATTGATATGAAATTTTAAGCCCACAATCTAGTCTAATATGTGCAACTTTGTCCAAAACTTTTATTGAAAACAAACACTTGATGAAGAAGAAACAAGTCGTCGAAGTTCATTGTAATCCCCAAAAGTATAAATTTTGAACTTCGAATTGCTCCCAAACATTCAAAACAACTTGGATTGACATGAAAATCTTATTACAATAGAATAAACAGCCCTTCTCGATCCCCCCCCCCCCCCTCATTTCCAATAGGTAGGCTATTGTATTTCCAATTAAATATAGTTTATGTTATAGCTTACTTGCTATAGGACTAGCACAAGCTGTAGAAATGTCCGAGAAGTGTACATTGAAAGCATAGATAGATTACAACATGTATCTTGAAAGTCACAATTATCATTCATATCAATTATGTAACTAGTCTATGATCAAAAATAGAATGACCTATATTAGAAGAATAGGTTTTACAAAATATTCATGAAAAGAATTCATCATAATTTCGTATTTAGAGAAAAAAGTTTAATTTTTTTTTTAAATCCTTCTTAAATCCATAAGAGGATTTTTAGGGGTCTAGGAGGGCTTTGAATTCCTTAATGTTTTCTAACTCTACAAACTCATTGAAACCTACTACATGATGTGGCAGAACAACTACCACATCATTTTCCAAAAAATAATTAATTATTTCTTTTCAATTTCTTTTTCATTTAAAGAAATTTAATTTAATTTAACATTTTTTTCAAATATTTTTTGACAATGTGGCATTCTTTTTACAAGGGGAACTACAGGAAATACCGACTTGAAACGGCCATCTCAAACCCCCAAAAATCTTCTAATGTATTTTTCTACTCTAGGAATTTTTTTCCCTAACCAAACCCATGCTACAGATTTGCTCAATTCCTTAAGTGGTTGGAAATAACAACAAATCGTAATTTAGACCAAGTCTATTTACCCACACCAACTTAAATGAACAAAAATAAATGTTTCTTAAGGAGGATGTTTATAAAGTGCTTGAGCTCTAAAAGCATCTTTTAATGCAAAGGTACATTTTGCTTCTCATTGTACCAACAATGTACAAATAGTATACTTTCAAGGAGGTAGATTGGACAATTTTAGTGACCACCACATTTCAACTTCATAAATTTATAACTAATTTCACAAAGCTCCAAATAATATAAAATGACTTGGATTTATTAGATGCCAATTCCTTTTGTCTTTCTAACCTCCCCAAATTAATTATCGCCTCTTTGCGAACCTTCTACTTTAGATTTTGCTATGAAGTTTGAACCTTTACATGCGAGGTTGAATCTTGTGAATACTACTCAAGCATGTGAAAGTAATGTAAACTTGATTCTACTTATTTCTGAGCCATTTTTAAGGTAGAATTGGCAACTAAAATGAACTACCAATTAATTTTGTCGGCCATGATTGGTCAGACCTACTGATTTGGAGATCATATTCTATATCCCATATTCCATATAATTGAACCAATACAATTTCTTGGTCATGCTTATAATTGTGTAATGAGTTGAATGTAGAGACCGTTTTGCCCCCACATTTTTATCCTTGGGAAAACCACGCAAACTTTTTATTTGTCAAGTGTAATGCAATTTGCAAATTTTGAGTTCAAATTTGCAATCAAAGGTCCCAAATTAGCTAGGAGAAGTGTAGAAAATAGATTAACCTTTGAAGGATGAATTGGTTACCATAAAAATCATTTGTTTTTGGTGATGTGGTAATTGTTAGCTTCAAAAAATACAAAAGCACTCATTGGAAGTCAAACTAAGGTAGGAGGCTCAAACTTCAACAAGGCATCAAAAGTGATCATAATTTAAAGGTTCATTTTGCTTTCTTCAATATACCAACTATGCACATTTCAAGAGGTGATCACTTTTAATGATTACAAATGACCACTTTTTTCCAACTTAAAAAATTTGTAACTAATTCCAAGAAGGTTCAAAAAATATGAAACAACTTGGGCTAGATGTCAATTCCATTTGTTTTTCAAGGAAAATTTACTGAATTCTTTTTAAAGATGCTTAGCCTCTCTAAAATTCAGTTCTAGCCTTAGATGGTCCATTTATGGATTTCCTACTTTACTATAGAAAACCTCCCTTTTTCACACAAAATTTTGAAGATGAATAGTTGCACTCCTGTCCTACGTGGAGAGATTCTTTATAATTCATCAGAGAAAAATGTTTGTCACATCATTTATAGACAAAGACAATATATGGGATGACAACCTATTCTGACCACTTAAGGAATTTAATATAGGTGTTAGATGGGTGTATTTAGGGAATTATTTTTTTGTATAGGAAAATTGTTTAAAAAGGATTAAAAAAAATTACATTTTTTTGGTCCAAATTAAAATTATTCTGAATTTTTTTCTTGAAGATTCTATGCTACCTATTCTTATCATATAGGCTGCTATGATTGGAACCATAGGTTGGTTATAAAATTGATGTAAGTGATAATTATGTACATGCTGTGATCAATTTATGCTTTCAATGTACAATGTACATTTCTGCAAATCCTCCAGGTCCTGCCGTACATGAGCTGTAATATAAACAGAGCTATGATTGAAAATAGAGGAGCCTATATTGTAGAAATGGGGTAGTCGGAAAAACGTTGCCTGCTCATAGGGCTCTTCTTTTTCTTTTACATTCTTTTTCTTTTACATTCACCCTTGGCTGGACCCCCGCATTCGGCTCGTTGCACAACGATGAGCGCGACCCCAGCTTCTGTAGAACATTAACGCCATCAGCGCACTCACGCTTTCGTCACCGCTCCAGACCAGCCAGCCAGCTCGAGTGCACCACAAGCAACATTCCACAGCCAGCCATTAACGAACTCATTTTCCCTGTTTTTTATAATTTTTCTCACAAAAATTGGACTCCGTAACTGTTTTCAACGGCGATGACGAACTCACTCACTTTGCCTAAAGAACTTCCAAAGTCAGTGGGGCCATGCCAGTCCCTGGCGGCGAGTCGGTGGCCGTGGATAGAGAAGATCGCAGGGCCGCGAAGTCGAGCGGGTGGCGCGTGCTCGACAGTGGGTCGTCAGAGAACTGATGAGTCTATTGATCCACGTTTCCGAAGCAGGACGGTTGCGTAGCTATGGCGTTAAGGCTTCTTCACTAAATTTTGCCACGAGAAAGCTCAATTTGCAGCACTTCGGAGCTCACTCCAATCTCTGGGATCATGATTGCAGAAGTGGGTCGGTAGTTTGGAGAGAAAGTGTGCGACTTCGGGCTCAAGTCAATTGGAGGGTGAATTTTATAACCCAATTGCGGGCTCGATTGCAGGCTCAAGTGCAGGCCCACCTACTACGAGCAGCGTCGGCTGGCTTGGCCGTGGTGAGAAATTTCTTTTGATTGATTTGCAACTGCGATCGTGTGGAGCTTGGAGATCTGCTTTCGTGTTGTACCGGATGTGAACCTTGCATCGAATATTTTTTTGTGAATTATTTACTGAGTGTGAGAATTTCTTGTGAATTACGTGCCTGTGATCGTTTCAACGGCAGTTTTTAATCAGAAATTTTTGGCACTTTTGTAGTCGTTTGGAATCGTAGATCTATACGAGTCGTAGGTTTGAGGCTCTGTGCACTTCCGTTTCGAAATTTTTGCCGCTTTGAGAAATACTATTTTAACGAAGGTGGTTCTTGATTGAGGTCACTGCGCTCACCCGCCATAGCTGGCGAGTAGTTGTTGTCACCGTGGTGATCTGATTATTGTTTGTTGACCAATACATGTGGTAGATCTTTTTCCTCAGGAAGTAAGAAGCTGGGTGTGAGACTGCATTTTGAAATTTCGAAGTAAAGAGGCCCACCAGAACCCTAGAAGGTGAAGAAGAGGATCGGACGGATTTGACGATGCAGGCTTTACATATGCATGTCGTATCGGCGGAGGGGATTAGACTGGGAGCGAAGTCAAATGGTATTATCTCTGAGCAGTCCTGTCATGACGACAGGATTGCTGGTCCATCTCGAATTGCAAAAACTTCACGAAGGTAACTTGGATTTCTTCAGTTCTAATGTTCGATTTTTCAAAAGGTGTTGCTTGTGTGGACGGAAATTTATACACTCAAACGTCTTTGATTTGATATGGCCTTCTCTAGAATGATATTTTGCACGTTTGCTTAATTATCATTCACTTGTTTGACGCATATTCAAAGTATGTCTTTGTTAAGGGACACCAGGCAGTGAGAGGTTAAAGAAGTTACAGTTTCTTGGTGCTTTTGATTTGCTTGTGAAAGGCTTAAAATCGAATTTATATCTCATAGAAATTTTTTCTTTATTTTACGCTTTGGTCCTTTGTGGAGGCGTACACTGAAGAATTCTCTATTACATAATTGTACAGGTCTATGGAGGGGGTGAAGCAGCGATATTACGCTGTGCAAGCGAATGCATGGAGTAATAACCAGCTGCCGACCTCGCCTTTATTTGGTGCCACCATTCTTTCCTGGGCCTTCCAAAACTCCAAGGCAGCCAGGAGTTGGATCCGGTCTGTGTCGTCCCCGCCTTTAGAAAATCAGCAAACTGCGAATCCAGACTCAAGTGACGAAAACCAGGTACTCCCTTCGATTCAAGCTTTGCAGGGGTATGATCATTCAGCTTGTTTCCGGTCTATATAAACAGTAAACTAATAGTGCATTCATTGGGGTTGTACCGTAGTAAGGTAGAGGAAACGATTTGCTTCAACCTCACCTATTCATGTAACGAGTGTGCTTTCATTGGGAGATCACTCTATAGAGCTCACTGTTGAGATCTTTGCTTACAAGATGACCTAGTGAAATCTGTTGAGATGACCTAGTGAATTTTTTATGCATTTTTGAAGAGTGGGAGGTTGTAGGCAACTACCTCGTAGTATTCAAGGGACCCCATTTCCATTCCAAGAAGAGTGGCAAGCGGACTAATTTAGTCAACTACTACTTTCACACAACTTTCTAATATTAAATGCAACGAAGTTGCAACCGAGTGCACCGATTAAATAAGGGTATGTTGATTACTGTTGTCGTGTGTGAGAACATATTTAGTTTCCAACTGCAGTTCTGGTGATATTGTGGAAGTGCTCCGCAGCAGCAGCAGGCCGAATTGACAGATGATGCCAAGGCAGCTCCTTTCGAGTGGAAATCCAATTGGTACCCGGTCTTTCCTGTAATTGATGCAGACAAGTCCATACCCCATGCGTTTCAGGTGACGATATTTTCCAAGCTCTGCAATGTTATCATGATTAAGTTGAATCTTTATTCTCTGTAAGTAAGATAACCTGTGCGCCTTACTGCTGGGGATTAGTACTTCTATGGAAGGATAATTATTAAGTTAGACCACCTAATTTGTTGGATGAAGCAGCTGCTGCTGCTGCTTCTGTTTCTGCTTCTGTCAGTGTTGGGGTTGTTACAGTAGCTGTCATTAATGAGATGATGAATCTGCCACGTTGAATCTTCATTCTCCGTAACATGCAGAGGATTAGAACGTCAGTGGAATGTGGAATGATAATGATAATACTTCTAATGAGTAGGTCACCTAATTTGCAGGATGAAGCAGCAGCTAAGGTATGTGCACCCGGAATTACCACCTGAAATGTACAGTTTGCCTTCATTTCAGGTGGCGATTCTGGGTGCACATACCTTACTGCTTTCTGTGTACGATTGTTGCAGCAGAAGCAGCAGCTGATATCTTTAAGAAATCCAAAGTATTCTATTAAGGAACGCTTTTCGACCCTTACACCATTCCAACTTCAAAATTCTTAATTAATTCCACAAGAATTCAAGAAATCTTAATAAAAGTGAGTTACATGCTTCTTTCATCTGTCTTTCAAGGAAAATGAGCTGAAGAGTGCTTGGCGGTGTGCAAACCCTGCGAAAAGCTAGATCATCCCTTCAGGGAAACTAACTATCAGTCCCTCCTGCCTCAGTCCAGAGTGATCATTCATGGCATTTTTCAAACAAATTCATGTGGTTATTGAATTGTGAAATGGAATATCTCAGTCTAGCTAGAGTTCCGAAAATATGGATACAAGTGAGTTCCATGCGACTTTCATCTGTCTGTCAAGGAAAACTTGGGTGTGCAAGCCCTCCCAAAGCTGCAGTATATCAGCTCTTCAAGGACAATTTGAGCCCCTCCTCCCTCAGTCCAGAGTTATCATTAATAGAACTTCTTAAACATTTTCTTCTGGTTCTTGAATTGTGAAGCAGCTGACTAGGAAGATCCTGACTCGTGCAGATCCTGGGTCGGAAAGTGGTCGTCTGGTACGACCAAAAGGCCGAGCAATGGCGAACATTTCTGGACATGTGTCCCCACCGTCTGGCGCCCCTCTCGGAAGGAAGGATTGACAAGCACGGTTGCCTGCAGTGCTGCTACCATGGCTGGTCCTTCACTGGCGATGGCTCCTGCGCCCGCATCCCGCAGGCGCTCGGCGACGGCCCTGAAGCCAAAGCAGCTCGTCAGTGCTCTTAAATCCTAATCCTGCTTGTTTTCTTGAATCGCTTCTGTAGATTTGCTACCATATCGGACACATGCCAATGATGAGTCGCATACGACTGAGCATTTGTTTCTTAGTCTGTGGGTATAACTGAAACCTTCCTATTTTGGATATGCTGAGTGCTATTGGAGTTGGCTCCCAGGTACAACAAGAAAATTATGGTTTTGTGAAAAAACTTGTGACCTTTCTCAATTGGAGCTCACGTTGGTTTGTAGCTATTACTAGAAAACGCCATTACCCTTCACCCGACATTTCCTCGTATTCACCGGGCAGTTCAATATGCCTGGTGAGCTGTCCGGTTATTGGAAGTGTCTGTTCATTGGCAGGTGGAGGATACTTTCGTTATTGTAATGTTGGCTTACAATGGAATGCCTTCCTGCAGGTAATGACATGGCCAGTTGCGTTTCGTTTCCCACGGTGGTCAAGCAGGGCATGCTGTTTGTCTGGCCGGATGAGAGCGCGCATGAAGTCGCTGCAAAAACGCCACCACCTATTACTCCTGGTACTGTGATTCATCTTGCTTTTGCTGCATGCATTGAAAAGTCAATGTGGTTGTTTCTCTAGAGGTCGCGGGCAAGCATTGGATATGGAGAGTTAGGTTGTAGCTCATAATCTTGAATGTTGGTCTTTGGCTTGATGGTCTCCTTCTGTTTAAGGGACCCTTGCTGCAGCATGATTGGACTGGACCTAACCGTGGAGGTTTATACCCGGTGAAGAATTGTGAAGCAACTGGTCGTTATGAAAAATAAACATCTTCGCCACTCATGTGGCTTGGCATTGGCATGTTATGAGAAATGTCGAATTCTCATAACAAGGCTCTGATTTCACGTTACCTAGTCCCAAGCACTAGTTGCTTCTTCACGAATGTTCTGTTTGCTTAGATCAGTAGCGAAATTCTGCATGCAGTTGTGGGTTTCGGGTTTGGGGTTGAAATTGGTGCTCTGCTTTGGACATGCCGACAAATTCTCCTAACGAAGCTCTAGTTTCACGTCACCTAGTCCGCAGCATGAGCTTATTCTTCAGCTTGTTGACGAATGTTTTGCTTAGTCAATTTCTCCATGTAGTAATAGGTTGATGGTTGAGGGTTGAGGGTTTTAGAGATTCGGATTTTCGGGCTTCGGGCTTCGGGTTGCAATTGTTGCTCTGCTTTGGACTCGCAGCAGCTTGATCCGTGTGTGGATGCGGGCTGTGCAACAGGCATCGACGAGCCAGGCTGGTACTTTACCTGCACGTACCGCGACTTGGCGCACGGCTACGACACGGGCATGGAAAATCTGGTGGACCCGAGCCATGTCCCCGTTGCGCATCACAGCGTGAATGGCGGCGTGATGGGCAAGCGGGACATGGCCGCGCCCATGGAGCTGCAGGTGACCAAGCAATACCCGCGCGGCTTTGAAGGGCAGTGGAACAAGCCGCAAGGAGGGGCCCCGTCACGTCACGTCTTTGACGCGCCGGCTCGCTTCACGTACCGCTTCTTTCTCAAGCAGCCGGGCGCCTCTGGATGTACCACCACCTATTGCACTCCCATGGGTATGTACGTCCTTCCATTTCTTGCTAAAATTAAGGCAGAGGATTAGTCTTTCTGTCATAGTAAAATCTTCATTCACCGCACAGTATGGGAGAGGTTCCATTCAGCATGCAGTATTACGTTAGAGACTCCGTTGACCATAGAGGTGAGCTTGGATTTTTGCCAATTGTGGAAATACTTAATCTATTAACATTCTCTTCTTTTTTTTCAATTGTTTTGTAGCTTATCACCAAATAGACGTGCAAAATTGTAGATGGTGCAAGTTTCTAGATTGTTTAGAGAAAGGTTTAGAGTTCACATGTATAATGAAGGGAACCGCTCCCTTACTGTATGATGAATGGTGACTTTACATTATAGCATTTTCACCAATCAATGTTGGAGTTTGTACTTCATGGGAGATTAGTCCGTAGAGCTCACTGGAGAGCTCACTTTGGGTACTACATGAGTTTAACTCTCTTGAGATCATATTGTTTTCTCCCAATGATTTCGTTTGCAGTCATTCAGACACGGGGAAGTTGTAGGGCACTGTTGAAAGGCCCTGATTCCCATTCTAAGATGAGTGGCCATCGACCAATTTAGCTATGTCGTGGTTTCTTACACTCAATGGTTGCTAATTGAAGGCTGACCAAGTTTCGATTGGGAGAGATCAGTTGCTGTTGTTAGTAAATAGGAGACTGGATCTGGTCCTTAACCCCTTAACGTTTCAATCCTTTTTTTAAATTGTTTGCACATTTTTGCTTATATCTTTGTACAGAAATATCATTTACCGCAACTTCATGAAATTGGTCATTAAAGAAGGTTGTCTTTTCAAGATTAAAATATACATTGGATGAATGAGAAGTTAGTTGGAGTACAGAGGGTCTGCAAGTCCTCCGTTCATCGTCCAGAAAACGGACGTCGGAAAGCTTCAGGGTTAATGGATTGTAGTATCGCCTACTTTATAAGAATGCTCTCTATATCTCGCTTGATGCAGGACCTGGAAAGTGTCGCATTCTTGTCATCAATGCCAGGAATTTCATGACGCAGCTGTCCAGCGGACCAGAGTGGTGGCAGCTGTTCCCACGGTGGGCTGACCACCAAATGATGCTCAACATTTTTGATGGCGACCTCGCTCTACTTCATGAGCAGGTCAGTAGCTTCCTTGCTGAGTGAATTGATTATTGCATTTCTAGTGCTGATCTCTAGATGGTTTGGATCTAGGGAGGTATTAAGACGGATGTCCCAATTTCACCCGACTCTTTTAATCACATCTAGAATTTCAGTCAATGTCATCCAAGTAGCATTCTTGAATCGATGAAAACTGCCGCAGTATAAGATTTCATTTGTGAAATTGTTTCCTATGCAAGGCTTGGAGTATAGTGCATGGGTTTGAAAACTGCGTCATATTCATGACTATATAAATTCACACCTGATTCGATTCAACTCTAAAAATTACCAAACGACTGGTGCTGGAGTCCATATTCTGTTAGCAGCCTTGGCAAGTCTGCAAAATCGATTCTCATCATTATATGCACGTAGGGCAGGTCCTTCTTTTCTCGGTTCAAGGAAACGTACCTTAACGTGGTGCTTGATCATGTGTGGATTGGCACAGGAGAGGAACCTGCGAGATGTGACCAACGGCCACGGGGAGAAGTGGAGTAAGGCCTTCTTCATGCCCACGAAGGCCGACCGGTACGTTGGCGCATTCCGGCAGTGGCTGACCAGGCATGGTGGCAACGGCGTTAGCTATTTGAATGGATTATCTGATACGCAGCTTCCCCCCCTCATCACCAAGAAGGAAGATCTGCTCGACCGCTACCACTCTGTAAGCCAGCCTCTCTCTCTCCAAATCCCTTTCCATACATTCAATGCATTTCATTACATCAACAATTATGGATACATATCGGTCATCAGGTCCCAGGGATGTCTTCTCAGTTCATCTTGTGCATTAAAATTTACGAATTACTACACCGAATGCGTTCACGACTAGCAATCGGGAAAGGAGGAACTTTGAACTGCATTCTGCTTCTTAGTGTGGAGCTCATTTCAATCCAACTGGCTATGTAATAATTCTTTTCTTCCTGCCGCCCCCTTGGACATAATACTTGTGAGCCACGTGCACTGCAATTGAACACCCGCAGTAAGTGGGGTATTCGGTGTACCGGTATCCTTCCACTTCGATATCCCTGCGTGACAACTTGCAATCTGCAGGAAGGAAATGAGGAATTAGTACACCTGCATTATGCTTCTCAGTTTGATGCTCGTCCCCATTCCACTTGCTAGTCAGTAATTGTTTCCTTCCCTGCAGCATCTCCATTCATCTTTTTACGTCTTGTACTTACTAATTGTTTTTCTTTCCTGCAGCATACGAAGCAATGCCTCTGCTGCAGCAAGGCGCTGGAGGGATTCAAGAAGGCCCAAACAGCGCTCTATGTGTTGGCCATCTTGGCCACTGGTGCGGGAGCGGCGCTCTCAGCTACACCCCAGCGGTACGTTGCAGTGGTAATTGGAGTTCTGGCGGCGTTTGTAGCGTGGTACTTGAATGGTTGGATCCGGTCATTTTACTACAAGGGCTGGGATCATGCCCGGTTGGCTTGAATCTAGCTTTTTGATTCTCATGTTTTCTTTGACTATTCAAAGTATTGAATAGATATGTAATTTTTGTGAGTAGCATTGTCAATGAAAATTATTGTCAAAACGAGCATTTTCATCGTCAAATCAAGAGTGGGTGGTCAAATGCCGATTGGGGATTGCACGCTCGGATTGTCTTTCTCAAACCATGGACCTAATCCCCGTCAGAACAAGTGAAGGGACAAATAACAACTCCTCGTGCACCAACACGAAGAGTCCCCATATGTAAGCTTGGGGAGTTGAACTAGGAACTTCATGGATTCTAGTGGAAGTCCCTACCACCTACCATCATCTAGGGTAGTTTAAGGTTATTTTAGACTAAAGATTCTGAAGTTTTGATAGATGTGGTTCAATGATGTGGTTTTTGGACCATACGAGTGGCTTTGATGGTGGAGTTTGATTGGATAAGAATTGTTAATTGAGCATGGTTTCAATTATTATCTTTGAATGATGCCTGGATGTTTATTGTCTAATGGATGACAAAGAATCCTTTTGTGTAAGATAGAAGTGTATATCTTCATCTTTGGAATTTTATGCAAAAATGAGGATATTTTGTATAATAGTTTGACCTCCAATGAGTGCTTTTGGTGGGTTTTTAAGTAGATGATTCACATGGTATTGAAAAGGATGGTTTTCATAGTGATCAGGCTAGCATTCTAGGATTAAATTATGTAGGTTTTTGTTGGATGTTGTTGGGATTCTAGATTTTCTTAGTATGCATTTTCTTACCTTGTATAAATAAACTATTATTTTTCAATGTATTTAAAAAGGTGTTTTGAAGATTGACCCTAGTTTTTGTGAATTGAAGAAGTACATTCTAATCAAACAATTTGTTGGGCTAGTTTAGAAATGATTTATGATTAGATGCAATTATTTTTGTAGGGGTGGTTTTAGGAAGAATCTATAATAAGATACAATTATCTTTATGTAATCATTAGATGGCATCAAGGTTGGATTTGAATGGGTTTTGAGAAAACCTAGCTTTCTATCTTGTTTGAAGAAAACCACCTAGTGGTATCCAAAATGTGTAGATTTTCTTAAAATTCATCCTAAATAATGCTTGAATTTTTAATAGTGGCTTTCTTTTATATAAGATAGGAAGAACCAATTTATATCTTCATTCCTTAATAAAAATTCTAAATTTTTTTATTTTTTATTGTTGGAAAGTTGAATTTGTTATTATATATAAAAGAAAATTTTGAATTAATATTTGGAATCAGAGACCCTAATTAGCTAGGAAAAGTTAAGAAATACAAAATTAACCACCTACCAAATATAAGGTATTTCACCCAATTAATGAAAATCTTTATTAATGAAGGATGTCTTTATTCATTTGATGGCTATCCAAATTCCTTATGACTAATCTAATGAAATTGAGGTAAATCATATTTTGATACAAACATACAAAGATTCTCAAAAGTTTTCATATGCTTTTGAAATTACATAGTACACACAATGTGCCTACTAGGACAATTCTTTTACCAACCACATTAGAAGAGTTTTTGGGGGTCCAAAAGCCTGTTTCAAGCCTGTTCCCCCGCAGCTGTTCCCCGCAGCAAGGGGAATGGCCCGCTGTCAAAATTTAAAAATAAAAAAATAAATTAGTCTTCAAATGCAAAAAAAGAAATTTTAATTTTAATTTTAATTTTTTTGTCAATGACGTGGCAAGGTCTCGTCAGACCGCTGCACCGAACCTGTTTCCTGCGTTCGCAGACTGTGATAACTCGCAGGACTGTTTCACCACATTGGTCCAAAAGTAAAGATTTCTTTTTCAAATCTCTAATGTAGCTAGCCACTATAAAAACAACCAACAAAGCATGAAGATGCATTGACCAAACCAAACATACTTATATTTAGAAAGAGATATTTACAAAAGGACCTCATATTATCTAAGTCAAAAATAAGTCAAAGGACCACATAAGTCAAAAATTTGGCAATTATTCACCAAATAAAAAAACAAAACTACTTACACTGTGCATGTTCAAGGTAGGTTTGTCTATCTTTTGGAATTTTGCCTATTCCTTCTATAGTACTCGACCCACATAATGACTTAGTAGAGACATTTGTTGAGCATAATATCTCAAGGAGTTTCAAAGGAAGAGTTTTCCACCAAATCACAGGCTAAGTATTGATAGTTTACTATCAAGGTTGGTGTCCAAAGCAGTTTGAATCTCTTCCCCTCTTTGTATTGTGTTTGCACAACTCAACAAATATCTCTAATATTACTTAGTCAAGTGTTTCCAGGCAACTTTGGAAGCTCCGTGTATAGTTTAATGTTCAAGTTTGGTGGAGAGTTTTAAAAATTTCATGCATGCCCTCTTCGAATTGTATTGTGTTTGCACAACTTTAACAGAGATCTCAATCTATTACTTGTTGGCCTGTTGTTGTTGTTTGCGGGCCGCTTTGGCGGCGCGAGCAGCTTCGTTGGCTTCCATTCTCTTGGCATGGGAGGTGAGGGTGTCCATGAGCAATGGAGGAGCAAACATGGGAGTGCCGTCGTTCTCATCGGAGTCGAGACAGAAGGACAACAAAATGGTGTCGATGGCCATCTCCACCACGCCGAAGAACATGCCGGCTGTCAAGTAGCCCACAAACCAGCAAAACTGTGCACCACAGATCCACAACGTTATTGAAGTATTAGCAATTGAAAATCATAAATTTAAGGAGAAGAAATGAGAATTTTTGGATAAGACATGGAATTACTATGAATTTTCAAAGTGGAACTTACTCCTTAGGCCACTGAAACCGTCACAAAGCTTGATCCTAACACTGAAATTTAGAGCGCAATTATGGGCCTGAGAGAGAGAGATCGATGCTCACCAGCACAGGGAAGAGCGGGGACGACACTTTGTCGTGTCCGGTCTTGTACGTGTGAGTGTCCAGCATCAAGAAGGCAAACAGGGCAGCTGCTAAACTGACTACCACTTTGCCCAAGAACAAGATCAAGTCGCCGATGATATTCACCGCTGCCACTCTCAACACGTTGTTGATGATCAGGCCTGTGGCCTTGGCTGCTGCCCGGCAGAAGCCCTTCCCATTGATGGCAATCTGAATGATCACAGCAGTCACAGCCAAACAAACAAGGCAACAACAGAGTTACAACAGTTGCATACCATGTACAGTCACGGTCCAAAAATCATGTACAGATCATGTTTGACAAATCGCCTCGGTGATCTCGTCCTTTTAGGGTTACCTTACATCATCTCGAGCTGTCCAGAAAGGGTGGTGGATGATAGGAAGATTGAAGGCCTTACCACGATGAAAGCATTCCGGTTGATGAACTTGATGGTCCACTCAATGCAACCCAAGCAGCATTGCACACAACAGCAGCAGATGGTGAGCAGGCATCCTCCCGGCGCCGCTTGCACGGCCTTGAGCTTCTTTTGAATCATCGACAGCAGGAAGCGAATCATCTCGATGATGGCCACCAACAAGGACCCCAACGCCATGGAGCCCAAACTGTAGCGACACACACGCTTGGCGGAGGACAGGACCGGCAGCCAACCCAACTCCTGCGCATTCAATAGCCAAACGTTCATATTCAACCGATTGTTGTGAGCTTTCAATGGACTTGCAGCTAGATTCTCACTACAATTCAAGTCATGTCTACAGGACTCTCTAGGAGTATAGAGCACAATTATAGCAGTCAGCATACTCTCTCTGTGATTTTTGGCAACTGGATATTCTGTATGATTCACTGTACCCTCGGGAATTTGGACCAACTATTCGAATCCTTTGATCACAACGTAATGCTTCCGTGAATCTAGATTAACTTCCATTCAAAATGCGATGGCAATTAAGCTATTCGAATCCTTTGATCACAACATAATGCTTCCGTGAATCTAGATTATAGCTTCCATTCAAAATGCGATGGCTTTTAAGCTATTCGAATCCATTCATCGCAAACAGAAGACTTCCATGAATTTGAGTTAGTTTCCATTTCAAAATCTGATGTGTTTAGCTACAAAAAGATTTGAGAACTGCACAGTTTGTGCAATCACTACGGGCCACAAGAACTCTCAATAGACGCAAAGCATGACTCCTCCTCCTCCTCCTCCTCCTCCTCCTCCTCCTCCTCTGCGTTCTAATCGTCCGCTCGCTCGCTCGCCAGCCAAAGAGACCATGAAACAGCTGCTTGCGCATTCTACAAGCTACAAATTGAGCAAATGCACAATAACAAGAACAATAATTTATTACCAACAGTATTCAAACATGAACGATCCAGCTACAGAGTGGTTCCTCGGAGACTCACAGCACTTTCGCCCCTGGCCCAGTAGTAAGCGGCCACGGCCCCCGCAATCGTCGTCAGGCAGCACGCCGTGATGAACTGGGTCGTCCAGAAGAAGCCGAAGAAGTGGTACAAAATGGCCCACACCAAATGCTTGGGGTGGTGCAAGTCGTAGCCGCAGCAGCTGGTGTCCGTGACGTTGCCCAGCGTGAGGTCGTAGGCCGCGCAGCTGTTGTTGCAGGAGTTTCGACTCACATGGCCGGCACTGAAGAGGTACAGTAACGCCGCCACCCAGTAGATCAGAAAGGCACTTTGAAACAGGAAGGGCACGATAGGGTACAGGATGAGGCTGGGCATGGCCGCAATCGCCTTGGCCGCTACCTGTAGAATTGATCACAACCAACACACAAGGAATTCTTGAGAAACTTTCCTTGATACCAAACCTTTGTAAAAAGGAAGAATCTAGATTCTTTTTGTGCGTGGTCTTTGAATCCTAAATTCTAAATTCATCTCAAGTAAGAGGTACCCAAAGCTACATGAAGAAGATAGGTGCCAAACCTTATTACCAAACCTTTGCGAAAAGAAAGAATCTAGATTCTTTTTGTGCATGATCTTTGAACCCTAAACCCTAAATTCATCTCAAGTGGGTGGGAGGTACCCAAAGCTACATGAAGAAGATGGGTATATGTGTATCTTCATTAGTCATTGAGTGTCATGCATGTTCTCTATGAACAAATGGAAGATGACTTTCGAGGTGTTTTCTTCCATTTGGCATCGACAAAAAGAGAAGAGAGTTCTTTCAACTACTAAAACATTACAACTCTTTTAAACCATATTTCATTTAAAAAAAAATTGACATTTTTGTTTACATCTTTGTAATTTTAGCAACTAGGTCATCAAACAAGGTTTTCGTTTTTAAATTGAGTATCACTTTGGACGAATGAAAAGTTATTTGAGTAAAACTCTTATCATTGCCAGGAGCACTCTTGTCATTGTCTAGAATGTGGACATTGGAGCAATAGGGTTTAAAGTAGAGATTTCCAACTCCATTATCTTCTCCAACTATGACAAACAAAAGATATTTTGAAGTGTTACCAATATGACCTTAAAGAATTAAAGTGGATGTTTGCAACAATATACAAAGCAATTGATAAGGTTTGTTCACAACTTTTATACTTCTTCTATGATGTCAAAATAAATTTGTGGTTTTTTGTAGGGAACTATAGGAATACTATAGATTAATTTTGAGACAGAGGGAGTAAATTATAAAAGAAAAAGTTGAATAATTTGCAAATGTAGATGGTTGATGAGGAATTTGCACCTTGATTACTGCAATAGCAATTATGAGACGTTTGAGCAAAACAAGAGTGATGAGCACTACAATTATGAAAACAATGGACATGATGACGGCCACTATCTTCAAGTGGTTAGCCTCCTGCACACACCAATGTTTGGAGAGAACTCTTGGTTAGTTCAATGTTAGCAAGTGGAATTAGACCCCTTGGTGAAAAAATCTTTAAAATTCCTATTTGGAGTAAAAAATAGAGAAAAAAATGGACTCAATACTTGAAAAAACAATTAAATATAGGAATTACATGAAAATAGCTAGTAAAACTCAAAAGATATCCTAACCAAAAATGCAATGTGAAAAAACTATGGGTTGTAAATAATATTCTTCATCAATGTTGTAAAGGAATCCAAAGGTTTGTCACTAATGAGCCTAAAATAGAATTGAAATAGGCCCAAGTTTATGATAATGGTTGTTAAGTTGTCCTAGGCTCATAATCTCAATGGAAACAATTGATGTAGTGATGACCAAGTACATGGAGAGCATAGTTATATCTCTATAATCCTATTGTTTTAGAGTAAGGTAACTACATCTAGAATTATTTGCCAATAAGCATGCTAATCTACTATTACTATATCATCTTTGATTTATGTTAAATCTTGTTGCTTATTGAAAGTAGAATCTAGATTCTTTTAACATATATTTCAAAACATTGATGGAAAAACTATGTTTCTTTAAAATTACTCATGTTTCAAGTGTTTACATCTTAGACAAGAATCTAGACAGGTTGGTTTGTATAATATAATCAAGATTAAGTGTACTTTACCTTGTAGAAACCTCATTATCAAACCATAAAATTAAGCATGATTGAATAAATCCATCATATTTGGTAAAGTGAAAATAGAGCATTATTATAGAAATAAAATCTTTCTCCACTTTCATTTGATGTAATTTCTCATGATAAAGTGCAAAAATCAAGCAACCTACTTCATTTCTCAATAGCTATTACCAATCTTATGCATTTTTTTATACACGCATAAGGCCTTTACACTCATTCCAAGGTGTTTGGACTCTAAGCACTTGATTAATATATAAGAACCATGGATTAATTTTATTGTAAGTATTGAAAAAGTGAATAAACAATGAATATAATTTTATAAGGGAAAAAGGAAAGAATAGCCCATACACTCTCAGAAGATGACAACACTTTATTAGCACCATCTCCTACTATGCTGGTAACAACATCCTTTCCGATCCATCCAGCTGCATACCAAAATCCCACATCAACCTTCAAATCTTATTTTTACATCCAACTATTGAGGTTAATTTAATTAATGCACTCCAAAGTAGTAACACTAATTCACTTTTATTTTGGAATTAAGTAAATTTGCAACATGAACTCATCCGATAGTGTACAATATCATAGTTCAAATCAATGCAATGTGGTCTACACTATTTTCATAGTGTAAGAATAATGCACTTGTAATCCAAATTGAAGCTTCTTGCATCTAACTTTATTCAAACTTCATCTAAATTTCATCCCAATTGTTTCTAATTAGACTACATTCATCTAAAATCATCCAAAACCAATTAAATAGTGTCTCATACTATTCAAACTCTCTCAACTAATTGGATTAAGAACTTGAATAGTTCTACAAGCAAAATGAAGGTAACAAGATTAGTCTACAGATAAAGTAGAAGGCTCTCAAAGCGTATAAAAGGTATACTATTTGTACATGCTACTTTTTCATTGTACCAACAATGTTCAAGTAGTGTACATTTCAGGAGGTGGACACTTTTAGTGACCAATGCATTTTAACTTCAAAAATTCATGACTAATTCCATAAAGCTCCAAAAAATATGAAATGACTTTGGTTAGAATTCCATTTGTTTTTCAAGGAAGATTTACTAAAATATTTTAACCTCCCCAAATTAATTTTCAGCTCTTAAATAGACACTTTATAAACCTAAGACCTTACAAGGACAACAAGAATTCCAAGGTTTGGAATATAATTACCTTTGATGTAGAAAAAAAGAGTCACTAGGAGTGTAAGTACATTGAGCAGTATGATCGTCAACCATGTGAGGATACCGACAAAGTACCGGACAAGGACGAGGTATGCAATTGAAAGACCTAGTGGGGCGATGCCACCGCAAACCACAAGAACTGGCCATGCTCTTCCCAAATCAGCAATATACCTCTGCAACAAATTCACCCCCAAAATAAACCAACACTCACATTAAAATAATGTGATTTCACTCTTAACATACTGCAACTTACATATCATAACAACTTATAAAAATTGCCAGCATAACATAAACCTCAAAGAGGAGATCATCTTTGGGAAAGTGGCAACCAGCCAAGCATTGAATATAGAGAGCATGGTTATGTCTAAAATTCTTGCCATATTCTTAGTGTTACATTGTCCATTTGAGATCCTTAATTGAGAATAATTGAACCAAATGCAACAATTGAAGTATTCTTAGTGTTACAGTGTCCTTTTTAGATTGGATGCAGCAATTGAGGTCACATCTCAATTCCATCTTAATGTACTTGTGGAGTATATTTCATAATGAAAGTGTACATTGTAGGCATACAAGGGTAGAATTGGACTTTGGGTGATAATAGAGTGGTTCACCATATGTTTGTTAACCTGAAAATACAAGCTCATTATGGAAATAACATCCCTTGCCACACATCACATGACTTGCTATGTTGTTTCGCAAAACAAGGTTCAACTTTCACATAACCTAGTTAGCTAGTCCATTAACCAGTTTCAAAAGACGCTTTGGGAATCTGAACCTATGTTTAGAATTACAACAACAAATTTTGATTCTCACAATGCTTATGCTTAAAATTGATGAATTTTAAGCATTCATGACGTGACGAAGTACTGAAAGAAAAGAAAAAGCAATCTACCAATGAGGTCAGTTCCACTACCCCAGGAGCTGATTGCAAAGCATTGAGAAGGAATGCTCACCTTGGCCACAGCAGTTGGAGCGGAGATTGCTTTGTGAATCACTTGCACGATCTCGTTGCCTGAGTTCACAGACACCCCTCCCGCGCTCTCCCACAGAGCCAACGTCGCATTGGACGGCGAAGCATCCAGTTGACAACTCCAAAACGCTACATCACCGCAAATCCCATAGTTACATACAAGATCATGACAATACCTCTAAAATGATACCAAAACATTCCAAGGCCAGACACACTCCCGAAGAAGCTTCAAACTTCAATATACAATATATATCAAGCTTCAAACTTCAAAATATATCGAGAGTGTGTGTGGGGTGTTGACTGTTGAATGGATCCGGTGAAAACGTAGGGATGACTGAACTGAAGGAAATGACGTCGTGAATGTGTGCAAGCTGATTCTAACAACACTATTCAACTGAGTTGATTGTTCCCGGAATGTCACTGGCAGAAAATCCAACGAAGAGGTTTTGCTAGGCTTGCTATATTGAAGGCCTTGAAACTGAAGATGAAATTGAAAAGAGAGTATAAGAAACTAGCGTAACTACAAGCTTGACAATTTGAGATTTCTCAAGGACGCAGCCAACGACACCTCTGTATCCCAGATGAAGAATGCTATGTAAACCCCAAAGTCGAGAGTAGTAGCGAAAATATACAGCGACGAAATCACTGTGGATCTGCACTCTTGAAGTCGCTAGCTTAAGAACAATCATTCACAACCTCAAATTCGAGTTTGAAAGATATCAACTCTAACAGTTTAAACCACAGCGATGAAATCCCCGTAAATTCAAACTCTTGAATGCGCAAGACTACTTCCTCCACATTCACATCCTTCTGTTGAATCCGCAAGACTTCTTCCCCGACATTCATTGCTTCTACCAAAACCGCCCAAATGCAAACCCATTCCGAAACAACAAGAGAGGAATTCACACTTACTGTTGGAGCTCTCAAACAGCACAGGATAGCAAGGCCCTGTCAAGTTATAGGAACTTCTCTGCTGCTCCACCGACAGCATCTCAAAGTAATCATACTTCCTTCCCGCCCACTCCCCCAAGCTCAACTTCACACTTCCCTCCGGATAATCACAAACCCACGTCAAGTTTCCATTGATGCTCGGTTGCGGACAATCCCCCAGACAGATACTCCTCGCATCACCAAGCGTGAATGGATCCGACGCGAGACCGCTCTTGTAAACCTGGTTGGGATTCACCCAGTAACGAACATCAAAGTCTTTTAAATTCAAAGAGCCTTTTTTGTCACCGCAAGTGTTGCCCTTGTAGTCCAAGCCGAAGACGAGACGACGGGGGTCGCCTTTGTTAAACCCGTAACTGGATTCGATGAGGATGCCGATGCCGAAAGCGAGGAACAGAGCGAGGAAGACGATGTCACGGCATTTGCGGTTCTGTTTGATGCGGGGTTTCGTGGGTGGAGGGTTGGATGCAGGGCCGGATTCAGGGTCGGGGTAAGCGTAACCTGGGGAAGAGTAGATGGGAGGGGCGCTTGGGGAGTAAGCTGGAGGACCCACGTAGGGTTTGGGGCTGTTGTAGCTTGGTTGAGGGCTGCCGTAGTCGGAAGGGGGGTTGGGGACGTCGGTGCCGAAGAGAGGCGTGGTGCCGCTCCCGCCGGAGATGATCGCGCCGTGTGGCCCTGCTGAGGATTTCTTGCGGCTCATCTTGAGCGCCGGAGTTGGTCGTTGTTGCGTGAATTCAGCCTGAGAAGAGCGGAAGGGGTTTAGACATTCTGGGAATGCATACACATCATCAGATTCGTTCGTATGATTGTGATCCCTGTGTAAAAAAACTAACGAAATCGACAGCCTAGCCTGAGAGTTTCGTGAGGAAGTTGCTCAGAGATTCTGGGAACATATACACATCGCCTGCGGGGTCATATTCGATCGTTCGATTGTAATCTCTGCGTGAAAACCTGTGAAATCGATATCCCAGCTTGAGATTCCGGGAACACATATACATCGCCTGCGGGATCCAATTCCGCCGTCTTATTGTGATCCCTATGTAAAACCCCTACGAAATCGATATCTCTGCCGGAGAATTCCGTGAGGGCACTGTTTAGAGATTATGGGAACACATACACATCGTCTGCTAGGTCAAGTTTCTTCGTAGGATTGTAATCCCTCTTCAAAACCCCATGAAATCTGCTGTGATTCGCACCCCTCCTCCTCCTGGAACCATGAATCTACCGAACTGTGAGGTCAAGGGGATGAATATAAGGTTGAAGGGGAAGCGCGGATCTAAACCCACGGGAATTGCAAGTAACCTCTGAGCGCATCGGGTCAAACGCTTCGCGGCGTGAATGTCGAGACCTCAGGGCATGAATGCTTTGCGCGCCAGCTTTCCTAGAATTCCAGCGACTTGTCTGAATTTGGCACAACCCGAATCTGTCAATCTATGAATTGATCAGTCTCCGATCAATCAATCTGTTGTTCGAATTCGTTCTAAATTGAAGGATCATTTGCTCCTCACGGAAATCGCAACAAGCGCCCACGAAGCTCCGGAAGCTCATTCGGCGTGAATGGACCCAACTCACCTGAAAATCGACGCCGCCGCTCTCACAAACCTCGCAATTCCAATCCTCAATCGCACACCCACATACGCCCGGGCGTCCGAATTCGCCCCCTCGAGCTCGCACCTACAGAAGAGTCTCCAATTCACAATTCCAGGCAGCCCCCGAACACAGCATGCGTACAAACCCAGTACTAGCGTAACATGGAAGATGGGGTGCAACATTCATTCGCCGAGGAAAGCAGACCAGGAAGCTCTCAGAAACCCCGCACTTCCGATCCTCTGGCAACTACATCGTCTCAGAAATCGCAATTCAACGCTGAGTTGACAGCACCCGAACACGGAATGCGTGCTACCCCAGCAATAGGCTCCATAGTGGAAGATGACGGGAAAGAAGTCCAATGTAACTTAGCGTTACGACCGAGTAATTAAAGTTGAGAGCGGATTCTGCACCCGAAGTAGGTACATTGGAAAGAGTTCCTTGCACTTGAAAAGGAGACAGAAAGCCAAAGGGCAGGGCGACTGATTGACTGCGAAGGCGAGCATGGTTGACAGGGGACGATGGAAACCGCGTCTTGTTTCTCGGGAGAGTTGGTGCGGGAGTGGGTTCCACTTCGGCCCACCAAGCGGAGCTTTTGGGAATCAAGAGCGGCGTCTTCGCCGAAACCTCCCCAGGGGGTTGGGATTCGGGTACCGGAGCGCTCTACCGTACTCTGCCGTAGGCTGAGCCCTGAGGTCACCTTAGTTCGGCGAAAAATAATTAAAAATATTGAAGCCACATGGTTTTGGAAGTCAATAACCTTAAAACGATGGGCTCTTTTACCGTGGGAATCAGCCTTTCTAGTATTGTGTGAATCATTTTGCCTAAAAGAAATACCAAGAGCAGTGATTGGAGGTTAAACTGTTGTGCAAGATGTATAGATGTGGACAATTATAGATGTGAACAATTGTATCACTCCAACAAAGATTTCATTTTTGCATTGCCTAAAACCATTCTTCAAACCAAAGCAACCATCCTGTGCAGAGGGCTTTCACCACTCAAAGCCCAACAATCCAAATGCCGCAATCGCCTCATCGCCATTGAAATCTCGCACTTCCCAGTGTCAAGATCCTGCTCTGCCATGTGGAAAAAAACAAACTCTCCCACACCAATCTCGCATCCCTCGTGGAAATTCCATCACTTGCGCACACTTGTGCGCTCACGATTCCTCATAATCCTGAAAAGAAATCTCACATTTCCAGTCTAAACAAGCTGCAATTCGGTTGCTGCGCTTCTCCATGTCGATTGCCACAGTGGGTGTGTCTCCGAAAATCTCGGTACGGAAGGGTGTTCTGAATTTCGTCTCTTGGTTCTGTTTTTCCAACTCTCGGTATCAGAGAGTGCTTCTCGCTGGCTGCAGAATGAAAATATTTGTGCGTTGTTCAATGTCCAGTTTTCAATTTGACAGTTGAGTGGTCTTTTGAATTTTTTGTGATGTGCTTGTGTTTCGCTCAATGTTCGAGGAGGGTTTGGAGTTACGTGATGAATTTGAGTTTAGGGTTCGAAGTTCTTGAAGTGGTGGGATGGAGCTCTGTTTTTGGTGTTCGTGTTTGTAGGGGGTAATGCGATGGTATGAGTTAGTTATAGTTATGGAAAGTTTCATACTAAGTAATGCAAAGACTATATTCACCATACAGGAAGGAGAGGCTCCATTCACCATATAGTTGAACTTTGAGCCTTTAGCTACAATAATGTAGAAACTTGCACCATCTCAAAGTCTGCGCATTTATTTTGTGGGTAGCTAAAATTCAATTGCAAAAATCGAAATGTCCATAGATGAGGTGTTTTCGCAGTTAGCATAAATCAAAGCTCACCTGTATGGTGAATGGAGCCTCGAATGTGCTGCATGGGTAATGGAGTCTCTACTTTATTTGTGTCCCAAGACGAGAAGACCTAATGCATTCCTAATTCGAGAGAAATCAATAGTTTTCTTGGTGCGTCACATCTGCTTTGTAAGTTGATTATTAGACTTAGTTGATTGCTTGCAGTTATGTTGGATGGTATAAGGTATACATCAACCGTGAGCTGATTTATGCTTCATGTTTGGCTTGTTTACAAGCGCAGAAGGGAGTTCACTACTTATCTTGATGTGTTACGTCTGCTTGGTAAGTTGATTATTAGACTTAGCATTGCTTGCTTGCAGTTATGTGAGATCTTATATGGTATCCATCAACGGTGACCTGATCATTTTCATGTTTGGCTTGTTTATAATCGCAGAAGGGAGTTTCGAGTTCCGGCATTAACGATCAAGGCAATTAGCATTGACGAAAGCCGCAGTTGCAAACTCTCTTCCAATGAAGGGTGGGTTGATGAGTCATGTTTTCTGTTACCCTAAACCAAATGCTCTTTCTGAGTGGTCGCCTACCTTTTCTTCGAAACCCACCTCCAATTTTGTACAGTACTCGACCCCGCAGCAAGCGAGCTCACGTAGGCAAATTCCTGAACCTCCATCAGCCTTGAAAAGCTTGGAAGCGAAATTGGGCAGCAGTAGTTTTCTACAGGCTGATGGTACCATTCTACGAAGGAAAATCTACCAATCTTTGGGCAGGGGTTTGTCCAAACAAGGACCTCCGTGTAGCACTGAGCGTCCCGTGTCAAATGATCTGCCAGTTGCAATCCCACGGTGAGTGCTTTTGTAGTCTAGAAGCTCTGAGATAGACTCTTATTTCCTTTGTTGATTTTTTCCTCAAATGGAAACGTCTCCTTTTCTCTATTTATCCAAGGATTCATGGTTTTAAATTGTCCAATTCGATTGATCTTGTTGTGAAGAATATGATGCAGGTAGGACCAATTTATTTATCTCCAGAATCAGTGAAGAACATCACATGTATTGGCAAATTGGATAGGAGTTTATGCCGCATATGACCTATTCAAAACTACATGAGGCCCAATCTTTGCTTCTTGGTCTTTTATGAAATGAAAATTTTGCAGATTGAGTCTTTCAGTTCACTAATTTCCCAAGTAGTTGACCGTCTATGTGTCATACACACATCAAGATGTTCACCAAAAATTCTCTAGGGGTTGCCTAACAATGAATACAGGGAAGTAAGAGCCTTGGGGGTTCAAACGACCAAGAAATTTCTTCTCATGACTCAAGATACGAAGAACTGAAGTTGGAGGGTGATTTGATGCAATGGTTTAGAATTGAAACACATGTACCGCCAATTTCATGAACCCTAATTTCATAAACCCTAATTTCATGTTCTTGCCCTGCTTAGTGGCGCCCAGATGGAAGAGCTGGAAGATAGTGTGACTTTCACTGTGGAGGATGCCATCAAGCAAGCTGGTTTCGGGTCCTACCAGAGATGGCTGCTGGCGTATGCTGGCATGTCATGGACAGCCGAAGCGATGGAGATGATGTTGCTGTCTTTCGTTGGGCCAGCAGTGCAAAGTGAATGGGGGCTCACAGGCCGTGAAGAAAGCTTAATCGCCAGTGTGGTCTTCGGAGGCATGATGATTGGAGCTTACTCGTGGGGCGTCCTTTCTGATGCCAAGGGCCGACGGTAAATTGTGTCTATTTTAAAAGCTTTTTTGCTCGCCTACTGTTTTTGTTTTTTCAGTCACATGTGATTCGCTGTCACTTTCAAAAGTCGAAGCATGAAGGGTCAGAGCCACTTTAGATTCTGCAGAAGTCGAAGCAATGAGGTTGAACTAACAAGAAATTCTACACCCTAATTGGTGCAAAACGTCAACATGATTGGTACAAACTATAATAGCAAAAAATTCGCTTTACCTCATTTTGTTCAATGTTGACCTTTGCACTAGTTCATACAACAAGAATGTGCATGGAGAGGTTGCACGTGCATGTCTCCTGTGTGGTATGTTAAAAACATTTGAGATAACAAGGTTTTTGAGGTGGATTGGACTACTGTTTCATCAAATGTGTCATAAGGTGTCATAAATGCAATGGATTACTTTAAAAAAAAACTCTCACCCTTATTTGTAAGTGATGTTGGTACGAATTTTAAGATTTTTGCATGAACATGTGCAATTAATCAACAGTTTCCTTCAGTAGTGACTTTCAGTTGGGTTTTGGAAAAGAGTCTTGGTGTTCGCACAAGCTACAGGTTCCAAGATTATAGTTGGACAAACCCTAAGTGATGGCTTGTCTGTTTTTGTTTTGTCTTTGCAGGTTTGGTTTTTTCGCGACTGCAGTTCTGACTTTCGCTGCTGGCTTATTGAGTGCAGCGTCTCCGAATTATCTCACTCTCATGCTGCTTCGGGGTTTGGTTGGCGTTGGACTCGGTGGGGGACCTGTTGTCTCTGCCTGGTTCATGGAATTCGTACCGTCTGCCAATCGAGGCCTCTGGATGGTCATCATCTCCTTGTTCTGGACTTTGGGTTCAATTCTTGAGGCATCACTAGCTTGGGTGAGTCCATCTTCTCCATCGAACATCTTTCTTCGTTAGTTAACTAAAGAGTTTTATGTCGTTTTCTTTGAAGAACTTGCGCAGGACTTTCATCAAATTCCCACACTGCAGTCGCTTTCCAGTTGCATTCACCAATTTTTAAGGCTAGTTTTCTTGTATTTGTTTCGCGTGTGTAGATATCTGAGATGTGTTCTTTCAAGAGATACACAATCTCTAATGTCTCAAGGGGATTTTGTTCACTTTGGGAAGCTACTGCAATGCGGACATTAGATGAATTTCCGCTGAAAGACCCTATGGAATTGGGTTCGTTTTCTTTGGGACTTTCAGAGGAAGTTCATATAATTTCATCTCGTGCAAAGATTATTAAACTGTGTTCTTTAACCATAGCTGCACATTTTTTGTGTTTATTTTTAGGATTTAGCTTGAGTTTGGTACTCGTGGTCGATAGGGAATATTTTTCCACATTGCAGTCGCTTTCCAAAGAAATATATCCAAAGAAGATTGTATTTGCAGTTGTATTCACTAGTTGTTTAAGGTCAATTTTCTTGTAGTGTCTCTTGTGTGATTATCAGTGAGTCTTGTACATTGAGCGTAAAGACGTAGCTTAACATACTTTGTGGTGACTTTGAGGATGCACCATGAAAACTGCACTCGTGGCTGATAAGAACTTTTTTATCTTTTGATGAGGTACAGGCTGTGATGCCCACTTTGGGCTGGCGGTGGCTTCTCGGTCTGTCGTCTGCACCACTTGCAGTCTTGCTCTTATTCTACTCCATCGTTCCCGAAAGTCCTCGATACTTAGCTTCCAAAGGAGAAACAGACAAAGCCTTCCAGATTCTTCAACAGATGGCGAAGGTGAACCGTAGCACACTTCCTCCAGGAAGATTAGTACGAGGAGGAGGCCCAGATGATAGTAAAAATATTAAGAAGAGGCCAGCTTCTGTGGAAATGGTGGATCTCGTCCGAGTGAATCCTCCTGCTGATGAATTGAGTCTTCTGGAAAATCAACACCCCAGTACTAGGGAAAATGTCAAGTCAGGTTTAGATCACATATTTTCCAATTTCACCTCCCTTCTGTCGCCACCCCTGATCTCCTCCACCCTTCTTCTTTGGTCTGTTTTCTTCGCCAATGCATTTACGTACTACGGGCTTGTGTTGCTGACTTCACAATTAAGCGGTGGAGATCCTAACAATTGCAGGCCTGAGGAAGCTGCTCAGATCGTCTCTGCTGCATCGGATAGCGACTCCCTGTATCGGAACGTTTTTGTTTCCAGCGTTGGAGGTATGGATGTCACCTAACGATTACACAGTTTTGGTGTTCACTTTTAAGTTCAGATGTTCACTTTTAAGTGGATCATGTGTTTGTTTTTGTTTTTGTCCAAATTTCTTTGTTTTTGATCGCACATGTTATGATTTGTTGGACTCAGGCTGAAGAGTTGTCAAAGATTTTGTTGCTTGTTGTTGTTGCAAGAGCTTCAGGAATACTCTCCTTGCGTTGTTATCCTTCATGTGTATGATATTGCCTTTCTTTTTCTCTGTGACAGAGCTTCCAGGGCTGGCGGTAGCAGCGTATATTGTTGACCGATGGGGCAGGAAGCGCTCTATGGCAACACTGTTTACACTTTGTGGTGCATTTCTTTTGCCATTGGTACACGTACAGCCGACGAATATTACCACATTTCTTCTGTTCGGCGGTCGTGCTTGCATCATGGGCGCCTTCACTGTTCTTTACATCTATGCTCCTGAGGTGCACTTCTAAGTTAACCCTCTCCTTTCTTCTATCTGGTGACAAAGAATGTTGGTAACATCTGGCTTTTTTCAATCCTTCCTAGGCATTGGCATTTAATCCCCTACAAAGGTCATGCTGTTTGTTTGTTTTCCTGGAGTCTTCTCGCAGCCATAAGAATAATGCAATTACACTCACCCTCCTGTGGTAGGGACACCACTTTTGGCGTTGAGCATAGTTACTATGATTAGAATAGTCAAATTTTGCATGTTCTTGGTAGCAATTGAAAAAGGATCCTGACCATCTCATTGGATTGCATATGCCAAGGTTAAGACGGGTCGAGGCTTCATTGGTAGATGAACTAAAAACCAACAAATTTGTTAGGTGCTTTAATTTGTCATAATCAATATGTAAACATATTTGGTAGCAATTTCGGATTAGTGGCGATTGTGGGTGTCTTCATCTAAAGTGAACACTTAGTAATTATAGATTTTCAGTATATGTTGAGAATCTTATCTTGTTTTGCACATTGTCAAGTTGTGATGAACACCTGATACTTAGGAGCCCATTTGTCCCCCCCTCCAAGGCAGTCCACTTAGAAAGGGTTGAAGTCTGATAGCGTTGTCTTTGTTATTCTCTTTTAACCTCATGAATTCCTTCACAACATGAGACGTTGTTAGCCATCCCATCTCTCATAATATTCTAGAGAAACTTTGTTAAGCATCCTCTGAATTGGCATGAAAATGAATCCTCAACATCTTTCGCAAAGTTGAATTCAATTTGAACTAGTGAGAGCTCTTTGAACCAATGAGTCATTGTCATTGTGAGATCAGAGTTTTGATTTTTTTTTATCAGAATTGCTCTTATTTGTCATGAGTTTTTGCTATAAACGATTCTTGGTACTACTCTCAAAAGATACATAGCCACTACTGCTCAAGAATGCTAAGTTGATGGCATTTTCTTTTGCTGAAGAATGTTAAGTTGATGGTAATTTTTTTTTGTCCTTCAATGCAGGTGTATCCAACCAACAACCGCTCCACAGGGTTAGGGATTGCCAACGCCATCGCCAGAGTAGGAGGCCTTGTGTCTCCGTTGATAGCAGTGGACTTAGTCAGAAATTGTGAGCAAGGATTGGCAGTTTCATTGTTCTCGGCAGTGCCTGTGGCGGCTGGTGTTGCGGTCCTGTTCTTCCCTTTGGAGACCAAAGGAAGAGCTTTATCCGACTCGGTAGACTCCTCCAGCAAATGAAACTTTCATTGTAGTGTACATTTGAAGGGGAGGTGCAAAACTTTGAAACATCTTTGATGCTCTTGTTTTGCAAAGTTGTGACTTTTGTCTTCTCCTCCTCTTATGTGGAAAAGCACGTGGCAGTTGATTTTTTGTTTGTTTTCAAAACTTACCTCATTTGCTGATCTCTTTCAAAACAACTGGGTTTTGATATTGTTGGAAGTAGCAAGATTTTGGAATAGTTAGTGGAGCAGCTCACACAACCTAAGTGGCAATGAACTGAGTGCCACACTGTAGTGAAAAATTTAGTTTGGAAACAAGTCATAATCCAAGCATGTGTTGTTCTCACCTTCAACAGCAGAGGCTTTCCTCGTTTAAAACACCAACCTCACACACCATTGTTGCACACTCTCTTTTTTATCTTCCTAAAGATGGATCAGCTTTGCTTTCAAAACTTTCAAAACACAATCTTTAATTTGACCACCTGGATACTTGAAGTTCCAACTTGTTTAGTGTGCCATACTTTGGATTTGTGATAAGTGTGTAGTCAATGATATTTGTGGTAAGTTACAACGGCTTTTGTAAGTATTCATACACTTCAAAAATTGTCATAACAAATTGAGAAACTCAATTATTTCAACATATTTTGGACATGTTGAAGTACAAGTAAAAGACAGTTGTATAAAACGATTTTTCCAAAAAAATTAGAGACAATATTTGATTCTTTAATAATTTAATCAAAATTATTAGTGAAGAAAATCATTTTATGCAATTGTGTTACTTGTACCACTACATGTCTAATTTTTGTTTAAAATCTGTGATTCCTCAATTAGCTATGACAACTTTTTGTAAACATTTTGGAAGCCATAGTGAAAGGCATTTATTGCCTTTTTGAGCACATTGTAAGTGTCCAACATTCTAAAATGTCATCAAGGAGAGTGTCATGATAAAGAGATTTGCGTGTATTAGTTTGTTACAATAGACATGTGGGCCCAACAATGCAAACCTTTAGTCCCAAACAATTCAAAAAGAAAAGTAATTAATTAATCAAATTGTAAATTGTTTCTACTACAAATTATAAATCAAGGTAAGGCCAAAGGGTTTTCAAATCAAACACCTATTCATATATAAAAATAAATAGAGAAGATGTTGGAAGAACCAAATAATCAAAAGATAAAAGATACAAAGATGTATCTTTTGAAAAAAAAGATGTTTTATTATGTGCAATAAATATTCCTTTTGAAGATGAATAGCCCTCATGAATCTAAACATTTTTGAACCAACTAGAAAAATACATCTTTGAAAGACTTCTTGAATAGGCCAATATAGAACCATTAGAAATAACGCAGAAAACTATGAAAAAGATGGTGGGAGAATCGAATGACTTAAAGGAGAAAGGAGAATTTACAAAAGCTGAAAGGCATCTTAACAAGCAAAAGAAGGTTCTTTTATGCCGTAGTACCTCTTCAATTTTGGCAAAAATTAATTATTTTTTAAGGATATCGTAGTTCTAGGAAAATATTATGATAATTGTTGAATATCTTAAAAGTTGGCATAACCAATTGCCGTAACTAATGGAAATATAGGAGACTTCAGGGTTTAGGGACCTTGCCAAATGTAGTAGGTATGAAATCACCGAGTTGTTTAAAGAAAACAAAATACCCAATGTTAATAAGAAGGTTCAATGAAAAGTACAAAGATCATCTGCCATCAAGGAGAATTTTGATGTAAGGTAGAAGATATTTTTTCATTGAAATGTAGTGTCTAAGAGATGGAGAGGTTGATTTTATAATGAAATCCATTATCTCTCATGAACCTTCAAAAGATATGGGATAATTTGAAGATGAGAATTGACCTTTCATTGTTAAAAAGTAGTCATTGTGTTCAAAGTAGAAATCTTATTAATCCTTACTATTTACATATCCTAGATGGGTTGTTTTTACCTTTGACCATACAATTTGTATAAATAGCTTGTCTTTCTAATGCACGTCTATCTATAAGGATCTAGATGCAGGATCTAGAATTAATTAATTCATCATCTAAAATGATGAAAATTGGAGTCATTATCTTTTTCCTACCAAAGTTAAGAAGTTAAACTTTACTAAATATTTGGCAAAGGTGCTTGAAATTGATCAGGTACTACAGTATGCAAGAAGATATGTAGTATAATGTATGTTCACTTATCATAATCATTGTAAACTAAATAGATGATCACCATTTTCGAAGGAATCATTTATAGGTTTTCAAAAAACCATTGGAATGATAGAAATAAAAACAACAAAGATGGCAGAACTCAAGAAGGAAATATCTACAAGATAATGGACAAATGTTTTGAGGAACTCCAAATATATCCTTAAATCCATATTACTTGAATTTTCTTTCAAATATTGTACAATTTTACTTATAAAAAATACAAATATTTGAATTACCGCAATAACATCAAATTGTTCAAAAAGAAAGGTTATTTTTGAAAGATTCCAATATAACTACTTGGGGATGAACAAGAAGCTACCTAAACAAAACATTGACATAAGCACTTTGTTCATTATCCAAAATATGAACTTTAAAATGCTTAACCCTTGAGCAACCCAAGTCCTCAAATCTAGACTACCAAAATTGAAAGATTGCTTTGTTTGACTATCATAATTTTTTCAATGATATAGTCAAATCAATTGTTCATTTCCCCAAAGGCAATCAATATGATCAATTTTGTCAATCTCATTTTGGATAATAGTTTGATTGGAATGAGTTTAGAAGGTTTGGATTTTAATTTACACAAGGGCTTTTATTTTTGGTGAAATTTTGCTAGACTATTAAAAATCTAACCTCTTTGGCTTCATCTCTCCACAAATTGGCCTCTAGAGTGAAGATAGTAGGGGGGACACTAGTCCAAAAAAAAGCCTTGGTAAACACATGTTAGGTGCTCAAGGGGGAAGGATTGAGGTAGAGCTACCCATTACCATACAAATTTGCAATCTAGGTACTTTGGAGTGGCTATTTATGAACTCTCATATTTTTCAAAGATTGAATTGTTTGAGAGAAGTCAAGTGCAAAAAGAATGAAGACATTCCAACAAGAATTGAATTTTTGTGATTTTTCAAAACTAAAATGTAAAATTGTGAGTAGACCTTTGTTGAAGCATGATCAGATCATTGTTGAAGCGTGGGTTGATGTGTTTGCTCCCTAGTGCATTGCCATCATGATAACGGATTAGTAAGATTATGGTAATAGATGGGCTAATAATGGAAATGGGAAGAACTTATAGGTGGCAAAATTGGGTAAATGGTGGTATTGGGTAGTTCCACCCTAAGTAGAACAAAGATTGTTCCAAGTGGTGAATAATGTTGGTAAAGTGAGACCACAAATATCTCTTACTAGGAGTAAAGATTCCTGAATAGTACTGTACACTATGACTGTTTTTCATCCAAAAGTTACGGTTTCCATCCAAACCTCATCGAGTCACCTACTACGGACGGAGTCATCCACTCGCATCATTCATCTATAACATTCATCCAATCCATTCCTGTAATCAATTCATCCAAAATATTCTTACAAAGCATTCATCTGCCAGCGCTCCCCAAGGAAAGGTTAGGTTCTGAGCGCGCCTTCCGCTTCTCTCTCTCCCTCCCTCCCTCTCCCTCCCTCCCTCTCCCTCCCTCTGTGGTGTCTCGTCTTTCCTGTCTCGTTTCGTCACCTCCGAGGCACAACGAGACGCGGAAGCCAACTCTGCGGGTTCACATTTTTTTCACCTTCGAGAAACAGGCTTGTTCCCTCTTACTCTCGCCCGTTTTGCAGTTTTAACTTCCGCCGCTCAGAAAGGCGCGTGATTACTCACTCACTCCGTTGGTAAGTGTCTCCCGGGGGGAACATCGAATCTCTAATCTTTCGGCATGTTTGTTTCTTGTAAAGTGCCATGGGTGAAGCCGCAGTTGTTTCAAACGAGTGTCGCTCTTACTCGTATTTGAAACGGCGTCCTGGCGATGAGATTATCGTCGTGTATTATGGTTTAGGTTGCCGTGGAAATCGTTTTAGGTGGTGTGGGAGGTTTGTTTCGAGATCGGTGATGTGCGGAGGTCGTCTTGGGGTTTGGTTTCGTGTTTGGAAGATGTTTTGGTTCTCCGCTTTTGAAGTTGCGCGGTTATAGGTCTATAGAGGGTTTTGTTTAGGTTTTTTGGATAACCGTTTAGGTCTTGTGAGTTGGAATTATGGTATCTGACCTACGGACATTTGTCTTTCTTAGGAATAGAGAAGTTGTCGATGGTCAAGATAACCGTTCTTGCTCATGGTGGCCTCTTTCTTTTGGTCTATTGACTGTTCATGTGTTTTAACGTTTTGTGTAATGTATTCTGGATCTGGCATAGTTGTTTCCTCTTTTGTTCTATTTTGAGTTTTATCTTTTTGTATGTTGCGTAATTTACAGTGGACGTTGCATTGTTGTTGTCTGCAGGTTGTAGTTGTGCGAAGGAACGGATATGGCGGAGGCAGAGGAATTTCGGTGTTTCGTAGGAGGCTTGTCGTGGAATACCACGGACAAGGGATTAGAAGATGAATTCCGTCATTTTGGCAGCGTCCTGGAGGCCAAGGTATGGAGATTCTTGTATGCTCCTTTGGAGTGAAATTTTGGTGTACGTACAGGCTATAAATATTGCTTTTATTTACTCCAGAAGTTCCTTCAATCTGATTATACAAGCGCAATATGTCATCTTAGATAACAAGGAGTTTTTCTCTTGTCTACTTTCTGGTGATGATGTTGACATGTGGTGCGTTTGCTTGTGCAGGTGATCGTGGACAAGGAAACGGGCCACTCGCGAGGGTTCGGCTTCGTTAATTTCGGAGATGAGCGCTCAATGGACGAGGCAATCGAGCGTCTGCACGGGAAAGAGCTCGACGGCCGTCCCATAACGGTGAACCGTGCGAAGCCCAAAGGGAGAGACGGCGGAGGAGGTGGCGACCGTGGATACGGTGGCGGAGGTGGTGGCCGAGGCGGCGGCGGCGGTGGTGGTGGCGGAGGCGACTGTTTCAAATGCGGACAGCCTGGCCACTGGGCCCGCGAGTGTCCTACGGGTGGGGGTGACCGCGGTGGTGGTGGCCGCTACTCTGGCCGCGACCGTTACGACAGTGGAAGGTTAGTATCTTCTCGTCCATGTTGCTTTTTGCGGATCCCGAGGTCATTTACATTACTTAATGCCACTGCCTGTGCTCCTGATGATTTTACCAGAGTTCATCCAAGCTTTTGTTTACACTGGGAATGTGTACACTAGTGAATATGGATCTTGGCTTGACAGCGCGAAGACGAAAAGAACGTTCTCGAATGAAGTTGTCCGCCATATTGTCGTGTTCCTACCCAGTTGCCATGAATGTGTTAGTTGTGAGAGATGTACTTTTGGATATATTTCGTCTCCCATACTTAAGGTGGGAAACCAATACCTATGGTATGTGCTGCCACATATAGTTTATTACCAAGGTACAGGTGAGCTCTGGGTTTATGTATGCAAGATATGCTTTGTTAATAGTGTCGTATATCCGCGAATAATTTCCACCATAGAACTGCAGTAATGATCATCTGGTAATGTACTAGCATATGTGCCCGGTTGATCGGATTTCCCAATTTATTTAGCTCAGTGCTGGTGTCTGCTAGCACGGAAGCAGTTGCTGTGGAATCAGCACATTCATGGGTAAGAACTGACTGGAAATTGGGGGTGTTATCAGTGATCGATATGGTGGAGGTGACCGCTATGGCAGTGGCGGCGGGGGAGGTCGTTACGGCGGAGGTCGCGGCAGCGATCGTTATGGGGATCGTTCCGGGGGTCCAGACCGTAAGAACGGAGGGCCATACGCCAGAGACAGCCGTGCAGATTACGGGCGTGAGAGGGACAGTAGCCGCGGCAGTGACCGTTATGCAGGTGGCGACCGATATGCCGGCGCCGGTGGAGGCGCGTCCCGGTACGAGGGGGGCGGCACCCGAGACCGTTCAGGGCCTTATGACCGACCCAGTGGGGGATCCCGTGGTCACGATGATCGTTATTGAGGACACGGATGAGGACTTTTGACAAGGGAATGAAGAAGGAGGAGAAGAAGAAAGGGAGGCCTTCGTTTTTGATGCAGCTCTACATAGAGGTTGAAGAGGGGTTACTTGTGTACGAGTGCTAGTTATGGAAGGAAGTATGCTGTTGATTGCTGACTGTTCTTGGTTCAAGGAGGCAGAGGCAGACAAATTGTGATGATGACGAGGCCAATTGGTTTGACTACTGTGGGGATTCTTCTTGTGGTAGTGTGATGTGCTCGGGGAATCACCAATGGCGGAAAACATTATCAGTTACATTCAGCTTGGGTTACATGCTGGATACAACCTGTTGCTTCTGAGATTTCTTATTCAATATCCCGCAAAGTTTCAAGTTACTACTACTCATTGGCAGTGTGCGTGCTCCGTGGTCCGTGGTCTGCATCTGGTCCCGGCTCCCTGTGGTTGGTTCTTCTCATATCTCTGGTCGTTTTCCTGTGGTCGCTGGGCACTAGGGCAGTGTAAGTTGGATGGCGGATACATGTGGCACGTACCCCAAGGACGTAAGACGCTGGGTTTTGTTCCTCTGCAAGTTCTTATGTGATGGAAGGTATTCGTTTCGGGGATGATAGTACTGGAAAAAAATTGGGGTTCTGTGTCCGGGAGCTCGTATTGATCCGTTTGCGCTTGGACACTGGATTGTTGGTTCTGATTGACTGTTTGCAGGGAAGGTCAGTATTTCCCTTCACCTTTGTACATCTTTCAACTTCAGGAGAGGCGTTTATTTCTGTTTTATCATTTTCAGAAGCAATGTAGTCCTGTACTTCTCATCTTTCTTAATTCTTCTAAATTCTGCTTACTGAGGTTGTGGCGGGTTGGTTGGAGCCTACAGGGGATGCAACACACTGGGTCACCCTTTGTAGCATCTATTCCTGAAGGAGTTCCCACACTTTTTTGAGGCGGGGTTAGTGATTACAGTGTTGGGCTATTCTGGAGGCTAAAGGTTGTTATCGAAGAAATGAAGGGGCTGGTGTAGAAGGTATCCATCGTTTAAGAGTGTCCGTTCTGTTTGGATGTTGGACCCAAGTCTGCACATGCCCCAAGCGCTTCACTGATTTGATGATCTTGATCAGTGGATCGATTACTGAAGGTGTCGCCCGTGCATAATTAACCAAGAATTTCAAAGATCCATCTCTGCCTTCCGAAACTGACCGCTGTTTTGGTTACTGCACGTCCGGCGTTGGGTTCCTTTTCCGTACACTGCTCTGGTGGTCCTCGGTTCCGTTGATCCATGAATGAAGGTGTCACCTTTGCTGAGGTTCATATAATTAAGCGTGGGTTTCCAGATCTCCCTCAACAACCAGTCCGTTGTGTACATGGCGACCTGATCCGTCCAGCTGTGGGAAATGATTTGAAGTTCACCTTCCGGCACTCTTATTGCTTTTGAAGGAGCTCAGTGCTATTTGCTTTGAGCCATTATGAGTGGTGAAAGTTTTTTGCTTCTTGGGAGTTGGAGCTGAAATATTGTGAGAGATGATACCGTAGACTCGCCACCAGCTCCGACCTCTCGGAATCTACGGGTCCCTGTGGATCATCACATGCACCGAGTCTCAGTTGGCCTTACACGTGGATTCTCTGAACGATGGTAACTTTCAAGGTGTTAAGAGCTTTTCAGCCTTTCGCTGCTCCTGGTCGTAAATGGTAAGGTTTGCAGGTGAAGATAGTGAACCAGGAATGTGAAAGTTTAAAGGGTTTCATGGCTTCATCAACCTCATTGTTTGGTCAGTTTGTAGGTGAGTGAAGGTAAATTTCGTCCTTAATCCTGATCTACTATTGTTTTGCAGACTTAACCTGTTGCTGCTTGTCCATTTGCATTTTGTAGTTGGTGTGTTTCTGGTTTTGGCTTGTTATGTGCAATGCAGGTTTCTGATCTTTGGATTCTCAACCAGCAATTGGAAAAAGATGACTTATTTCAAAGTTGGATACCAAGCTTTGCTCTTAGGACTTGGGTGAAGAAGACTTTGAGGTAGAGCTCCTGTGGGATGAAAATTATTTCAGGACTGATCATATCAATTCTGATTTTGTTGTCTCTGGCCCAAGGGAAGGGATGAAGTAGTTGTTTAATAATGTAGAAAGATCTAGGAGTGAGGTATGTTGAGAGCCGAGTAGTATTTTTTGTAGTGCTTCACTCCAGACAAATGATATTTTTGTCTAGTAGAAATGTCACATGGTTTAGCAAAAGTGACGTTCGAAGATTGTGATTTATTGATATTAAAGCTTTGCAGTATGAATGTCGTTCTGTACTGATGGTTCCATGAAAATTATACGTGTCAATTTGAATTACAGACACCTGCTATTAATTGCTCGTTTTGGATACTGTTTTCTACATATGAACAATCTGGATCATCTTTTCCTAGGATGAGTAAAATCCTAAAATTCTGCAGTAAAATATTTCTAGGTCAACTCTAGAAATTCTACAGTAGGTCTTTATTAGAATTGAGCACCACCTGTGTAATTAGGATATATTAAGTATTTTGTGTTGCACAGGAGTATTTTCATACGCACTGGTGTGCCCGTGGTCAATACAAAAGAAAAATTAATTCGAAAAATTAATAAAAACTTTGAAATCGATAACTTTCATACCATTTGTCGGAATGCCGTGAAACCAAGACTAAGCTCTCAACGTAACAAAACAAACAAATAGCCTAATTTAATAGAAGGATTATCATTCCTCTCTTACAATATTTGGTATTATACAAGTGGACTTCTTCCAGTACTCTAATAATGAAATTTATTGTTAGCTACACTAATTGATTTGAAAATGCTATAATTTTCAATATGCACTAATATTAAATTGGATGAAATTTTAACATCTCTTCATTCCAAAATCTTTAATTAGTCATCACTAATCATTTGTTGTCTTTATAATATGAAAAATTGATTTTACTTTTTGAAAAAGCTATATAGAATGCCAAATGGTGAGGTCAGAATCCAAAAAGCAATTGTTTTTTTGAGCCTAAAAATAGAAACCTATAGTTAAATTAATTCTTTTTTTGTCGAGGAAGGCAAGATAGTTAGTTGAAAGATCAAATGGCTATGAAAGAGTAGATAAGGATTGAACACACCTCTTCCTCCTTTTTTTATTCTTTCTTGAAGAATCGGTGCATTCCTTCTACATTTCCATGTAGGCTTCTATTATTTTTCCACTCCATGTGATTTTGGTATTATTGTCACCATTGTTTACTCCATAGCTTTTGTTTCTTTGCAACTACATCGTAATGCTTTTGAAAACACCAAATTTGGAAAAGATGAATCACTTTTAGTTTTTGCATATGTAATCTTTGAATGTGGCTTCTTTACTCCAACAATCAAGGAGGGATTATGTGCCCTAATTACATTTGTGGGAAGGCTTCTATATCTTCCCATAGTCTTCAGAGATACTTCTCCATTCCTAACTACTTTTATCCTAAGTTAGATGAAAGTAACTAGCATTGAACTTATTCCTCCTAAAATCTCCCTAACCATTAATGGAATGTTGCAACCACCTAAAGAATACCTAATTATACTTTGTAATAATAGTGGTGATTAATTAAGCTTATCCTTGCTAGCTAACTACCCCTAACTTCTAACTTCTACTTTACTAAAGTCTTTTTTATTTTGTCAAGGTATTTTTTGCGTGTAATAAAGTAGATTTTAAATAAATTAATAATAGATGGCTTATGACTCCAATTTGTATTTTTCTTTTTTTTATAGATTTAATGTTGTATATCTTCTTCTTCTTGATGCTCAAATATCCCAATCTATGTATTTTGTCATATGATAATAATTATAATAAATGGTCAAAAACTGCCATAAGTCTTTTTTCCAGTATAACTTTGCCTTCTTTAATTTTTAATCCTCCTTTGAGCATAGATTTTGAATATGTAATATAGTATTAGAGTAGATTATAGTTCAATGTAAGTATATAAACACCTAGATTGAATATTTGTCAACATAATTTATTGTTGCCAGTATCTACCAAAATCTAAATTAAGAAGACATACTTTTTGATTAAATCATGTGGCCACATATTGAGGTTAATAAGAACTTACAGAGTATCATTTTGAACAAAATATCAATATCTCTAATTGCAATAAAAGCCATTAATATAATCAATTCTTTAATCGTACATAACATTTAATAGTATGTACATTTGTTGCCTTTTCTTCTACAAAATGATGTGAAATATTTCACATCATTCTACCTCCCTATGAGTAGTTGTGGGGCACATGATAAGAGGCATGAGAATAGTGAGAGGTTTGCAAAAAGTTGTTAGGAAAAGAATGTAATAATTACAAGCAATGAAAGAACAATAATCAAAATACAATATAAAATGTAATAATAAAAATATAATAGTAATAAATATAACAATCAATAGCTATGTACTATTTGATGAACTTTGTGGAGAAGGCAACAATAGAGAAGACTACTGAATGTTATGTAAAGCATCATATTTTCTTAGTAGAAAAGTCTCATTGTGATGAAATATTGAAATATAGATTTTGTCAAAATTCACTATCAATTATTCTTTTTGTTGCAAAAAGATGGATGATATTCATTAAAAGTAGATGAAATCATCAAATTTGAATTTTAAAAGTACAAATATGTAAATGTAAATAATTTCTATCTCAAAAAACTACATATTGAATTCACTTGTTGTCAATTAGATAGAGTTTTTAACCACTAAAGTTTGAATAGGACAAAATAGATTTTGGATAGGTTCCTATGAGCTTAATTTTTGGTGAAAGTGTTTGTACCTTTCTTATTATAAGACGGAATTCTTTTTTAACTTTCTATTTATATCATTTTTATTTTTATTGGTACAAGGAATCAAAGTTACACCTCAATAAGCCTAGAATTGAATTCAATGTGCAAAAGAAAAAAAGTCCACAAAAATTTAAAATAAATTTTTTTTTGAATTTTTTTTTATCTCATGGATTGTATTTTTTGTACATAGAAAGCTTTGATTAATTCCATTTTGATTTGTGATGTGAAAGTTATAGAGCATCTTGTTGTATAGGCAATGAAAGCATCCATGATATATTAAATTAGGTTGTTTATTTGTTTGTTTTGTTTTATTTATTATCATAAGATCTAACTAACTATACATCCTCTAGTAGTGTCATTATTGTCAAGAAGTTCTCAATGAAAAGGGATGCATGGACCCTGTTTCATAGTGTTTTGACTTACAATATAAAAGATATTGAATTTCAAAGTTTTTTAGAAGTAAAAAATTAGAAAAATAATTTAGTTTAAATTTAATTTAAACTAGCAACAGGACAAGGCATACTGGTCTTTTTTTAAAAACAATGTATAGGATTCATTTCTTGAACTTAATTCTCACATTTTTTTCAAAACAAAAAGTTCCATAGGATTAACTTTGATTGTTAGAATAATCCCACCATTGGAATTCATTTATTTTCATTCCATTTTAGAACTATAGTGATGATTTAATTTTTCCCTTTATCACATACTTTCTTTTACTTAATAATTTCTTAAAGAATGAAAATCACATTATTATTTTAGCCTTTATTTTTCTAATATCTTCAACTCAATTCTTCATAATAAAAATTTTTAATTCAAAATCTACAGGGTAAAAAATATAAGTCAAGAATATTCAAAGTCTCATTAATCCCTAAATGCCCAAGGCTTGTTTTGAGCTTCTTGGAATTTGCTCTAAATTGAACAAAATGTCAACATTTTGATAAGATGTATCAATTTCTTTTTATTGTAATCATACAAATTCAAACTAGACATGTTAGAGATCTCATAGGATAAGAAAACACAACAATATCACTTATGGAGTGAAAGATTATAATGTTTGACCATGAGGGTGTTAAAATTGCAAAAGTAATGTGGTCTTTCAATCTTCTTTTCACAAGTCAAATCTAAAAAGTTGGTGACCAAAAAAATATGAGGGTAAAGGGCCTAACATGTAAAACCCCAATCAATTTATGGCTTCTTAAAATCTATTCTACAATTTTTTTAAATGAATTTTGAATGTGATTTTTTCTCCAAGATCTAGTGTATTTGAGGCTCATTTCCAAGAGCTCTTAACATTATGGGAATTACAGAATGCAATGGGTCCCCTTGCACAAAATCTTAAATAGAAAAATCACTATCATTTATTTTCAAAATTGGATTTTTGATGCTAAAACTAGACTTCAAGAAGAACTTTTTAGAATAGAAACTACTAAAAATAGAAACTTAGTTAGGTTTTATTTAACTTGAAAGTTTTACAAACACCAGATTTTAGTGCCTTGAGCATTTAGGGGTTAACTAGTTTGTTGGGATGCCAAAAAATATGATTTCTTCACTTTGAGTGTATTTATCTTGCAATCTATATGGTCAAAATGTCTAAAATTTTTCAAATACAGATTCTAATACTAGTGTATTGCAAGCCCACATGGTTAAATATGCAAAAAATACCAATAAATTTATTTACTCTTTGCACTAGAAATGAATATTGTGAGCAATTTTTGACAAAAAAAAGGCGTTAGCCATTTTTAGGAGTTAAGTGCCTAGGAAAAGCACTACCTAGTTCTTGGTCCAAAAGTTAGATTCACCAAGAAATTAAATTGGTTTCAAAATTATCATTAAAAAAAATTTGAGCCCTGTGGAAGGTTGTTAAGGATTTTGTTTTCGATGCCTTGTAGTGCAATTATAGAAAAAATAAAATAAAATAAAATATTAAAAAAGTAAAAAAACGTGACATGGCGCTGACATGGCACAAGTAGTGCCACATCAATAGTTTTCATTAAAAAATAAAAAAATAGTGGAATTCCTCTCTAATTGCACTAGGATAGTTGCGAGCAGTCCAAAACTTGAAACCTTTCTTGAAACCTAAAATTTTTTGTAATGTTAATTTATTCAATTTATTGGATGAATAAATCATCCAAAAGTTGGATTTCAAAATGGACTTCAAGATTTATTTTAGTTTGGACACATATTGTTGATTACTATAACAAAGCCACACTAATCTTATCTTAGCATTTTCTTTTGAAGTGCCACCACCACCATAACAATGTCTAGTTCTTTATTAAGCTAGATTATTGAGTTTGAATTGCATCTATTGGTAGGCATTCAAGACTTACCCCCAAAAGACCTAAAAAATTCCAACTAATATTTTATTTCTGGCAAAAATTCACCTAAATCTTAATGAATTTGATAAGGTTGATGCTAGTTAATTACTATTACTATTACACTATAATGAAAGAAAAAAAAATGCAAAAGCCCTCATTGGAAGTTAAACTATCGTAGATGACCTTCCTTTTCCATACAAAATTTGCAAGATGAATAGTTGTACTTCTATCATGCATGGGGAGATTCTTTATCATTCATTGACCACAAAATGTCCTCAACATCATTTATGGGTGAAAAATATTGATAATTCCATGGATAATAAACATGGATGACAAATGAATACCATTCAATACAAATGGACAATTTCATTTCAAGAGATATCTTGGAAACTAATTAATTTTTTTTTTTTTCACAAATTTGTAAAACCTACATTTTAAAGGTGCATGTCACATGTTTTCTTTTGGCAAAATTTTGCCACATCGCAATTGTGACGTCCCTTCCAAATATTCGTTCGCTGTTCTCACTCCACAAAAAAACTGGGAGTGCAACTACTTGGTCCAGGGCCCGGTACACGCCATTTTTCCCAGACCCTGTCTCTTGTCCAGGGCCCGGTATACCCGCCTTCACAGCCCCTGTTTTTCTTTTCCAGGTCGCCATCGCTTTCCGCCATCGCTTTCCGCCATCGCCATCGTCACACTGCCATCCCGTCTCTTCACACAGCAGCCAGAAATTCCGATCATTCCATTGATTTGAATCATAATTTCGCGCACTCTCGATTGCGCTCAAAACCATGGCCCGTTTGTCAACGGAAACCCTAAGAAATCTGTGACTCTGCATCCCTCCCACGAGACACCGCTGCTGCGTTCAGTTTGAATTACTTGGCACCATTTTTGGAGCATTCTGGAGCATTTCGGAGTATTCTGGAGCATTTTGTATAGTTTTCTATTTTTTCCTGCACTACGTGGAATATTTTAATAGTGGTTGGGATGGAGGGAGCAGCGTGTTGCGTGAGATGAACAGGCGGTGGATTAATGAGAATTAGGTTTTGGATCTGAGGAGCGTTAGTTTACGAATGTCGCGGAATTTTCCTTGCGTCGGTGATCGTACTATGGTACTCAAGGTGGATTAGTGAGATTTAGGGTTTGGATCTGTGGAGTATTATTTTACGGATTTCGAGAAATTTTGGTTTTAGTCGGTGATGGTAATATGGTATGTGTGCAAGAGGATGTTTACGGAGAGCCGATCGGACGAGCGTCTTTGTTGCTTGGATGGGGTTACAGGTAGTTTTCGAAGAAAGTGGGAGTTAGAACAGCAGGTTGAAATTTTGGATGGTTGATCGAGAGCTTGTCCTCGTGGGTGTGGCGAGAGCCGGAATAAGAGATCGGCCAGCATGAGTATCTCAGGGGCTCGAATTTGTTTTAGGTTATTTTTTGTGACGGTTCTTTTGTGGTTTAGAAGCGCTGTGGAAGCGCAATGCTCCTCTTCAAGCAGTCTCGTTGGTTTTCAAGCGGATTTTGTCATGGTGCAGCATCAGCTGCGCGGGCGCTTTCGAATTGTCGACGACTGTTCCTTTACTGTAAGTCGACCCTCGGTTCTCGTGAAGTTTCGTTGGATTTTGAAGTCGGTGCTCATTTAGCTGGGCTTGTCTCTATCGAGGACTTGATTTAGCTGCAAATTGAGGTATTTCGAATTTCATTATTATAGTACGTGCGTTACAAATTGACGAGGTTTTGGTGTGGCGAAGAGATTTTTTATCTGCGACCTTCGAATCTGTAACTTTTAGGTCCGTACGCTACAATGCTGGGGGTGGTTCATTGTTACACTGAAACTATGTCGACACTTGTCGATGCGCTAAGCACATATTCTGATCATTTTCTACTCATGGTTTTTGGTTTGGGAGATATCTAAAGTGCTTAGATGCACGGGATGGGCTAAACACTTGTATTGTTGGGGACCTGGTGAGACGAAAGGACTCTTCGTTTTTGACAGGGATCTCCTCACTCTGGCCCTTGGAGTGGTTAAAGTTGTATCTAGTATTGTGATAAGGCAGTTTGCCCCCAGTTCTCTGATGACCACATTCATGACGGCTGAATACTCTTCTTGAATTATTTCTTGTACTCTCCTGTGGATGCAGGTAAGCAGGTTTGACATGATAGCTGGGATAGATGTGAAGTGGTGGGGTGCTGCCGGTGACGATGTTGACAGTTTTCTCAGTGGAAAAGTCGTATCAAATGATAAACTACCTTTGACCTACAGGAATGATACTTTGAAGGTAAATGTTTGATTCCTACAATTGACGAAATTGAGCAATAATCTGATGTCATAATGTAGTTTGGTGTTCTTTGATGTTCCTAGAAGAGTAGGTTTTGAACTATTCCTATTACATTGTGTGGTACCTATGTCGTTAACCTCTGTAGGTGTGCTTTGTAACACGTATCACTTCAATGTTTCCCTTCATGCTTTAAATGTATAATTTTTACATTTTCGGTATCATATGAGGAGTATCTCGTGTATTCCACAAAGTCTATTCGGTTTTGTTGGGTTCTTCTGCAGAATGCGGATGAAGTATAATTGCAAATATTGACATGAACTTTTCAGGTCACGTTGTTGAAGACCTTGGCTTGGGGAGACATAAAAGTATTGAGTGTATGGGATAGTGCGACAGCTTCAAATTTTGGTCACGTAGTGTTGCAACCCAATCAAACAGCTCTACCTCCAGTAAGTGGGGGACCTGTTCCAGGGCCTCCAACTTTCCCTCCTACTGAGGGGCCTAGTTCGCAATTGGCCCCGCCTCCTTTGAGTGATAACTCCTCTTCACAGATGATGGGTGAACCGACCATGTTCGATAATTGTGTTGCTCTTTCACCTGCTTTTCGGGTGCGGTGGACAGTGGGTGTAACTCCTGGAACTGTTGACATTGGGCTCGAATCTGCGCTTACAAAGACGCAGTACATGGCGTTTGGGTGGGCCAAACCTGGAATCACCGAGCATTATATGATTGGAGCTGATGTTGTCGTGGCTGGTATTGATGATAAGGTACAGTTCTATCTAAGATATTCTTTGTGAACTTTTCTTGACGGGGATCGTTGCTATTGCTCTATTACGATCTTTGCAAGTACTCCGGTTCTTCGAAGACTGTCATATGATACCGTGAGATTCTATCAGAATACTTTTTTTCGAGGAATATATTGTCATCCCAATGTTGTTCGATTCCAAAATATTTTAATCGTAGATCTGGGTGTGTTTTAAATGGAAATATTTTTTGAAAGTAACCTAATTCTAATTCTGTTATTTCCAGGGGTTTCCACTATCAGAGGATTATTATTTGAGTTCTTACAGTGAGTGCAACTGGGACAAGGCCAAACCAGCTGGTGTTTGTCCTGATTCATTTTTGGCCGGTGGTACTAATGGCCTTAATAACTCTCAAATGCTCCATGGGCAGCAAATTGATGGTAAGTTCTGCTTGCAGCCTTGCATTCGTACTCCCGTTATTATAATTCGTTGTACTAAATTCAACGAAATTGTCGTATTTTTCTAGAATCTGCTTCTTTGATGATTTTTGTTTTTATTCAACATTGTTTTTTCATATGGTGTAATTGAATAGTATTTGACTGTGACTCAATGATATACTTCTTTAATTCCAGTAAGAAGCATTTTTGTACCTTATGAGATTGACGTTACCTTTCAGGATTTCTGGACTACACGAGTGATATCGCATAATGAAATAAAGAACCCATCTGATATGTGCAAAGCCTAGTGATTGGTTTTCTGGATGAAGAAACTGACATGTTTGCCTGATTTAAGGTTTAACCACTAAATCTATCAAGAAACGTCATGTTGTGTCAGTTCTTGATTACCGTAGGAACTGCTACGCAGATTTAGCAGCCTTACAGTGCTCTTAAACTAATTCACGCGTGATAGTGAAGTATCAATCTTCTCAGGTGTTGTGTACTTCTATTTTTTAGTTGAGATCCTGCACTTAGTCGCTCAACACACTGTCGTATTTCAGGTTTTCGCAGCCACGATAATGTTTGTTACATTATTCTGAAGTTGGTGATGTCGTTTTTCAGGAATCACGCTTGTTAGGTATCGTCGCCCTCTTATTAGTGCAGATATTCAATATGATGTTTCGTTGAATGAAACGCAAGACATGACTGTAGTTTGGGCTATGGGCTCATTAGCCCCTGACAGCAATCGGGTTCATTTCACACCACAGAACCATGGACTGCCTCAAGGTGTGAAATACGGGTTTCTTAACCTGACGCTTGGGCATTCCCTTGATCAATGTAATGGCCCGCTTCCAGCCTCAAATGCTTCGCAGGGTAACATTGTAGTTGCAGATCGAGGAACCTCACTTGTGGTAACCTCGGATTTAGCATATGATTACCCAAACCCACCCAATCCCAAAAAGGTCTTGTATATAAACTCAAAAGAAGCTCCCATACTGAGGGTGGAGAGAGGTGTTCCAGTGACGTTTCTAGTTCAGGCAGGGCACGACGTGTCTTTCTATGTAACATCAAATCCCATTGGCGGACGGCAAAATTCGTCAAATTATAGTGAGGACATAGTTTATGCCGGTGGTTCTTCTGCACATGGAGTGCAGACCCTACCCTTCACCCTTAAGTGGCTTCCGGATCGAAGGACACCTGACAAAGTATATTATCAGGTACATCTTCCGCCAAGTCTTGCATAAGGTAGCTATAATGTTATTGGTTAATCATTCTCAATCGAAGCTTATTCGGATTCTGCACATCTACTAGGCGGATATCTTAATGGAATTGTGGATGACAGTGGCCATAGTGATAACTTTACCCACAATGATTAAAGACGTCAATGTGTGTTAGCCTCTGCTGATATTTAAATCTGTCCATTATTTTGCTATCGGATGACTCTTTATCAACCTGTTGACGAACCCACTTGTTGTTGTTGTGTTCCAGTCATATTATCAAAAGAAAATGGGCTGGCAGGTGCAAGTCGTGGATGGTGGACTGTCTGATATGTACAATACAAGCCACCTGCTTGCAGATAATGAAGTGAGTATTGGAAACTTCTTTGAGTTATTGAAATTCTTTTTGTCCCTGCTGGCTGGTCAGGAAGGTCAAACTCTCTGTCGTGAATGTGAAATATATTTGTGTGAGGTGGATTGAATGCCTTTTAGATAGTTTCTCGTGGTTGTTCGGGAATATTCTCTTCAGAGTTATGCTTGAAATTAGTTTTACCTGGGATACTATAGTTGTTGCTGGAGACGAGATATGGATGCCCTTTTTAGGCTATCAGCACACGCTAACTGTAATGGAGCTCTTGCTCTTTACCTCTATGTATATAGGTGACTCTATTCTGGACCTTAACAAGCACCGATGTCTACTTCGCTGTTCGAGGTGAACGCAAGAGTGGTTACCTGGCGGTGGCTTTTGGCAGGTTTGTGTTTCACAAGTATCTGAATGACTGATTGCGGTGACATTGTGCTTTACGGAAACAGTCCTCAAAATAGTGCCCTTCAGATTTGGTCTGGCATTTTGTGGCAGTTCCTTGGTCATCTGTAGGGTCCACCATGGACGACTATCAAGAGAACGATGAGCAGTGAGTGCTGTCTTTGGTCTCAGAATTTGCATGACTCAGTGACTGGAAAACTAGAGGCTGTCGTCATTTCTGAAGGCAATGAAGAAATCAGATTTATTTGATGCAAGGCATTGGCACATAGTTCCAATTTTAGATGTCATAGTTAAACGCAGTCTTTCATGTATTCCAATGCTTGCCTGTATTTATGAAACCTGTTTTTCATGATGAATTTAACTAATACTCGGATTCTGATTCTTTAAGGTTTTTATTTTGGAGGTGGTGTAGCAAATTCAGCAGATTTGTTGCGAATTTTTAACATAAATTACCGGACTGCATTATAGCAATATTTGCGCTATTCCTCAGAGAGCTCTGTCACACGAATGCCATTTTTCATAGTAGCTTTCCCATGTTTACCTGTATGCATTTCCAAGGTCTCCTTAACTGAATCTTTTGTGCGTTGTGTGTTGCATGAAAACTGCAGTGGCATGCTGAACTCTTTCGCCTATGTAGCTTGGATAGATGGTGATGGAAATGGGCACATTGGAACATACTGGATTACGGACAAAGATGCATCCGGTATTCACCCGACTGCTGAGGAGCTTTTCAACAAAAAATGTGAACGAACAGATGGAGTTATTACTTTTGAATTTAGCAGGCCTCTGCAGCCAGATTGTCAATCAGGACAAGAGTGCAAAAACGTGATTGATCCTGCAAGTGCTTTGAAAATGGTCTGGGCAATGGGTGATGAATGGTCAGGTACGGATAGTAGTTTGTGAAAGCGTAATTGTATTCCAGGTACCCATGCGTCAGCTGTGTCCCTACCGTCTTCTTCAGCTTTTAATGCAATCTTTGTTAGTTTCTGAGAACTAGTAAAATGAAAGACAAATCCCCAGATCCCAAATTACAAAGTCGAAGGGAGGGCTTATATCCTTCTGCAGCATGCAAGTCAGAATATAGTAATCTAGAGAAGTGCAAGAGCATGACAAGAACTTTACTTTTTAACATCTGTAAGATATGTCCACTGGACAGTTTTCTATTATTCACAGGTAGCTGTAGTTAGCATGGCTAAGTATGTTGTACTTCTGCTAATTATTATGCACCCACTTTTTCTTGGTTGCAGATAATTTGACAAATGGGAATATACATACCATAGTGAGCACGACTCCAACTTTGATTTATTTGAAAGCTGGGGCTGCTAAGGTGGAAGAGCTTCAACCAGTTTTAGCGGTACGTTATCTTGCTGCGCATTCTTCATGAAAGACCATGCCATATTTGTGTGTCATTTTTTGTTCTGTATTCATCTTCACAGACTTTGATAGAGTCAAGTAAATACTGGCTGCAGGAAACATCATTCTGTCAATCTAGCATTTAATTAGTCAGTCTTAGGAGACATTCAGTAATTTTCAATAATAATAGTTATGATGATGTGTGCAGAATACTCTGCATTTTATTTACTTATGTGCACTTCAATAGTTCGACTGCTCTGCTTTAATGCATAATTGCACTAACGAGGACCTTCTGGGACTGCTATGACTAATATAAGAAACTTGGCAAGGCTGCAGGTGCATGGCTTTATGATGTTCTTTGCCTGGGGTTTATTGTTCCCAGGTGGTGCCATGGTTGCCAGATATCTCAAGCACGTAAATAAAGATGGATGGATACGGTAGGTTACCTGATCACCCTGCGATTTCGTATTAGTTTTAAGTGCTGGTGAAACGTTGTGATGCATTTTATTTCACAATTGGGCTTATGGCGTCATGTTCTGTTCCTGCACTTTTATCTTGTGTTCTCTGTTTAATGTGTTTTTGCATGGACGTATTTCACCTAACATAATTAGTCTGTCAGAGAATTCTCTCATTCAGAACTGTGTTGGCTGTTGCATTTGCAGTATTCATATCTATGCGCAAACTTCAGGGATTTTTGTCACGTTGCTTGGACTACTGTTTGCAGTTGCAGAGCTACAAGGGTACTCTTTGCTTACAGTATTTTACCTGCAATTTAAATAATTGGCTTTATTTTTATGAATGATTGCATTTATCTTTTATTTGGGCATCGTATTCGCTCTCATAGTAGTTGATAACGCTAATTTTGTAGGTTGGAATTCAGCAACGCACACACAAAACTTGGTGCTGTGTGTTTGGTTTTAATCTGCGTTCAAACAGCCGGTGGATTCTCACGGCCATCAAAGGGAAAGGGGGTTCTACGGACAATCTGGGAGTACTTTCATCTGTATGCTCCATTTGCACTCTACCTCAGTCGTTTTAGTTGTATGTTTGATGACATTATGATTTTGAAGTCTTCAAACTCATCTGATACGATCTTATTTGCATGAGCAGGTATACAGGACGGATGGTTCTGCTATTAGGATTTATAACTTTGTTTACAGGAGTTGCTCAATTAGGAGCACGAGATGCGTTTGAGCATGTGAGGACGTTGGAGTGGTCTATTGTTGCCTGGGTGCTAGCCCTAGCGTTTGTATGTGGTTACATTGAGGTGCACGACTTTTGGATCAGGTAAACTCCCAAATTTGTGAGAGCTTCTGATGAATCTGCTACCGATCAATTCTTGCAGATTATGTACTTGTTTTTACTTTGATCTTGAGTATTTTTCTTCCCATACCACAACACTAATAATAATATTTAGTGTTGCCAGTATTAATTATGAACACTAACTCTAATTGACCACAACTCTAATAATGTTACCAATGCCAAGTTGCAACTAGACTCTGGATTGGATATATGATTAGTCACCTACAAGTTTTGCACTATTATTTCGGTTTTGCACTATTCATGAACTTGCAATAGGGTAAGTAACACTACTGAGTGGCCAGCTTTAAAAACCATAGTGCTAGTGTGATGTAGACGATAACCTCAATATTTATTGCTAGAATTGGATTGGCATTGGGGTGTTCTTCGAAATTTTGACTATGAAGAACAATACTCAATTTGTTTTAGTACTAGTAAGATTAACTTCATTGTGTATTCTTGCCGGAGGTTTTCTCGTGCTCATGAAATTGCTCTGAAGGTTTTGATCACAGAATTGAAATCTATTTTCGGATTCTTTGATGATGTTATGGTGCGTTTTTCACGGTTTTGGAACTTGGTTTACAGGGACCAGGGGTATACTACACCAGGCCCTTCACGACAAGTTTATATTATAGGGGAAGAGGAAGATGACTCGGCAGAGCTGGTGACACCTATACAAAATGGACAGAGTTCCGAGGACCATTTAGAGATGCGGGGCATTGCAGTTCCACAGTGAGCATACTGCAAATTGCGTTTTGAAACTAGCTGCTCCCTATTTCATTTTTTCCAATTTTTTTATAACAATTTTATACAAATACAAGGTTGCAGAGTTTCATGGAGGAAGTGTTAATTGCTTCGACCTTCCTTTGAGTTTTGGACTACTTGTTAGGTCTGCTAGTTTTCTTGGTGGCCCTTTTCTCTTTAGCATTCTAGTATGTGCAATGGTCTACTTGTTGCATTTAGTCCTCTTTTACAGATGCTCTTAATCTCACTTCCAGAATCGCTAACTACCCTTCATTCTACAGTCAATCAGACTTCCATTGAACACTTAAAATCTGTGTTACAATTACTCATTCAAATTCTGGATGAAAGAAGTGCTCTTCAAAAAATCCTAGTGCGATGCGATGCAATGCAAACCGATACATAATCTCCTTAAGTGTTACAACAAAAAAAGTATCAACACATTGCTCATTGTGCATGTGTTGTCTACATCTAGAACTCTTTCCTATCACCTTCTCTAATATCAGATCCATTGGTCAATTGCATGGTTATGATCTTATCTTGCATGGTTTAGGTCTTAGTGCTCTTTCAAAATATTTTTGTCTTTGTTTCTTGAGGTAAATATGCCCCACATTTGAAAGAGGAAACTGACTTTGAAAAGTGTGGAAATATTATTTGAAGAAAAACATATCCTATGCAATTTTCTTAAAAATGACTATTTAGGAAAATCAATGAGAAATTTGGTGTAGATTGGTCTTCAATCACATATGAGTCATTAAATTGAGAGGGCATATATGAGTTCATTCAAAGTGAAAATGGTTCTTTACATTAATAAATTTTCATCCTATAACAAGGAGATATCATTGAATGATAGTTCTTGAATTGAAGTGGAATATTTTGTAACTAAATATCAACTATTGATAAGTAATTACTTCAATTTGATGAGTTTGTACATACAAATCAATTTTTTTTTTTATTGCATTAAATTTTATCAAGCATTTTTTCCCTTAATAGTTACAACTTGTTATGACTTTAAATACAATTGAGGCATTTGTAACACTTGCAATACAAACTTTACTTTGTTGTTGAATGATCATAGTCCCATATAGTAGTCCAAAAAGACTTTATAAAATGACACTCATTGGTCTAGGGGTTTGAAACCCTAACCATTGCCCTTTTGCATCTCCCCCCCCAAGTGCAACACCTCACTCTATTTGCATCTTGTTCTTCCTCTCTTATTGCTCCTAGCTCTTGCTTTTTGTTCCTTCTCGTTCTCTCTATTACTATTGTCATTTTTTACCCTTATTTTTTGTGACTTCTAGAGATACAATTGTTTTAGCTTTTTGATGTTGTTATTTGATACTAAACAATTAGGTTGTATATGTATTATCTTGTTTTTACTATGACTTTCATTCAATTTCTTCAACCATAATTGTGGCCTTATTTTTATTTAGACTCTCACCATATGTATAGATGTATAGATGAAACCTCAAGAATCACTTTGTTTACTTTGTAAATCAATATGTATTGAATAGTACAATGGCCTAGGAAGGTGCTATATGTTATTTTCAAAATGGTGTGTCAACCTCAAGCCCTTTAAATGTTTCCAAATGAGAGTGCAAACCAACTACATATGAAAGACTTTATTAATAGCCTTCTAAGTATAATGTTCAATGTTGTCTCCTAAATATTAGAAACAATTTACCAAGAAGCAACTAGAAAATGACTAATATAGTTTTTTTAAAAACAAAGAATAATTTATATTTACAAGTTGACTATCCAATGAAAAGATGCAACACACCTAGTTTCAATTAATACACCCTCTTCACTGGAAAAATGAGAGCTGTTGCTTCTAAGAAATAATTTTCTTTCCCTTCTTTTGACACCATTGATCTTGAAAAATAAGAGATATGGATACCAATATGGTATGGAATATGATTTGCCAAATAGATTTCTTCCAATGTGATTGTGGACAGAATTGTTGGAAGGATTAGGGAGAATTAGGAGGGCTTTAAGGAAGAAATAGAGTAAAAGGTTTGTTGCCACTTTTAAAGAGGATGACCAACTTTGGCGGACTATTGTGGAAGATTGGCAAAATGAAATGACCTAAAATTTGGAAGGTAGTAGATCTTTAAGTTAGCTTTCTAAAAAGCTAATTCTCAATGAATTTGGAGCTTGAGTGAGGATAGGGCAACCAATTTTGTGCAAATAGGTTAGCTACTGCTTCTATTAGAGACTGCCAACTTTGGTGGTTAATAGTGGGAGAATGGCAAGTTGAAACAACCTAAAATTTGGAGAGGTGGTGCACCTTGAATTTTTTTTTGAAAGCCTAGGTTTGCCTCCTTTAGAACTTAGATGAGGTGGTGGCAGCCATTCTAGTAAAAGGTGGTATGTTGCTATAGTTGTAGTGACTTGCCCATTCATTTCACAATTTTTTTGTTATTGTTGTTTGGTTTGTACCACACTAGAATTAAAATTTTTATAACAATTGCAATATACTTGTGTCTTTGCATATTTAACTTGAATGATTAATATATATATGCATGAAATTCTCTTTGTAAGAGGGGAATGTTTGAAAATATACATAAATGTTGAGTTTGATTTTTGAGGATTTTAGGTCAAGTATGAAAGCACTATCCAGATGGAGCCAAAATTAGGGGGTTGTTAGTTAACACCTAAATGTCCAAGCCTTTCCAAGTGTGCTTTTTCTATGAAAAAAGAACATAGACTTTTAGTTATCCCCCAATGAAGCAAATTGAATTTTTTCAAAATCTAATTGTATAGATGTTTAAAGAGCTTACTTATTAGAGTACATACCAATTTTAAGCATGAAATTGTGTAGGTGTTATGAGATTATTACAAGAAAAATGTATGTATCATATTTTTAGTATAGTATATTTCCCCTTTCTACAATGTTTGAAAAATTTGCATATAAGAATTTTTTTGGAATTAGAAGTGACATGAACATCTAAAAATTGTATTATTAAACTATAGTGCACTTGCAAGAATCTTAGGTTCAAATGAAGAGCTATCAAATCATTACACAATCCATCTTACAAATTACTCTTTTCCATTGTACACATTTTCAAAGCAAATGGATAAGTACAATTTTTAAAATCTCAAATAAAGGTAAATTGGCAAACTTCAACGCTCAATCAAAAAATGAAGTAAAATTAGCAAGCTTTAGTCTTCTACTAATTAATGGTACAGTTATAGGTATAGATATAGGTATAGATGTAGATATATGCCTTTGAAGACCTCTCAAAAATCAAAATTTTCAATAATTAACCTTCAAAACTTTGTAGATTTCTTAAGAAAAAAATTAAATGAATTTAACTACCTACACTAAAAACAAATTTCAAATTTCAAATCGAACATATATGGTTGATTGGGCAATTAGGATTTAAGTGATAAAAAAAGGACTTTTTTTATTCTTCAAAAAGAGGTGAATGTTTTAATGTTAAATTTTAAAAATAAACTAAATTGAAGTGTAAACAGGGGAATTGCACATGGTATTGATTGTTTTGGTGCGATGTGGTGTATTGTGATTAATTTTTATATACTATTTGGCCCATTTTGGGTCCAAATTGGAGGTTTCTATGGAGATCTAGTGTTCTAGGAGGTTACCATAACCTTTTAAAGTATGTGTTAGGAGGATTTGGGATTTTTAGTACACACATTTGGATGATTTAGGAGTACTAATCCTTTTTCACTAAATTAAAAATTTACCAAAAAATCATTATTGGAAGGTAACTAGGTAATACTAGAAGAAAGGTGTGTTTTTTTGGACATTTATAGTAACCTAGCCTATTGTTTAGTGTAACATCAAACATGTAGACTATGGATGTGCAAAAAAATCCGTCAAGATCGACGTGGAAAAAACACAAGAAAATCTGAAAAAACATGCCATGTTTTTAAAGAAATGTCACAACAAACATGGTTAAAAAAAAGTGCCCAAAGTGTGCCATGTGGCAACCACATAAGTGCCACCCAAGCAGGCAATGCCACATAGAATTTTTTTTCATCTGACTTGAATTTGAGGTGGTAGTTGACGTTGCAGTTGACATCATGTTTTTTTGAAAATTTTCATATTGTTTTTAGTGACATCAATTTGGACATTCATAGGAATTTGAATATTGTTTTTAGCAACATCAATTTTGACCTCCAGATGTTTTTTGAGATGTTTCTTGAAACATTAATTTAGATGTTAGCTTAGATGTATGCTACATACAATATATAATACACCATACATTATACACAATATAGCATACATTATACACAATACACCATATTGGCAATAATATTGAATGACTTGAAAAGCCTTGTTAAAAGTATTTTGACATGAAAAGGCAAGTTATTTGTGCAAGAAGGGTGGTAGGAGGGAAGACAAACTATATGGGACATCTAAAACGTAATTTTTTATTATTAAAAACAGAATTTCAAATCTAAGTATTATGATGAATATGATGTTGTCTTGCAAAAAACATCCAGATGTTATAAAGGATGTCTTAGTTGACATCACAAAAAACATCTACATGCAACAAAGGACATCTTAGCTAATGTCTACTATGACAATGTTAAAATTCGAAGATGGCATTAAAGCATGCTAATGTGGCATGCCACTTCATCCTTTTTGGGCTCCATATTACTCAAATGCCAATGCAAGTGCCCTTTTTTGGAAAAAGAATGCTATGTGGTTTGCTTTCACCTATTTTTTTTACATGTGGTCACCATTTTACCTTAGCCCAAAATGATTTCTAGAAATTCACTTGTTGTCAAATCTTAAGCCCTTGCTAATGTGTGCAAATCATTTGTGGTCCTTCTATCATTCTTCTTGTCCTAGGTCAAATCCAAAATGTTGGTTCCAACTAAAATTGTAAGCTTTAAGAATTTTCTCAATTTCTTTAAATGTATTATACACCTTGTGAAATCAAATATCTATTGTGATTTTCCTTGCAAGATGTATTTTTCATCATGCTAATGTAAAAGAGCCCTCAACAATAGAAAATGAAGATTTGCAATGGACACCTTTGCACAAAACGTTGAATTGAAAAATCATAATCATTCATCATCAAAATCAAATGTTCAATGTTGAAGCAACACTTGAAGAAGACGTCATTCTTAAAAATAACTAATTAAAATAGTGAGTACTTTAGGATTTATTTTATTTTAAAATGTAACCAAAAAGAAATTGTTTTTTTTCCACATGTAACCGTTGGACTTCATACCTAATTAATATGTAAATGTGTGGATAAAATTTTAGAATTCATGAGTGCTCATCCTGCAAAATGTCCGCGTTTGTTGTAGGGAAGACAATTTTCTCTACACATTGCGGGATTAGCTTGTTTGACTTTGAACATTTTTATTTTAATATTGTGCAATACTAAGTTTTGAGTTATTAATCTCTATGGAATAGAATTTAGTTGAGAGTCTTAGAAGAAAAAAATTAATTCATAAACATTAAATTTTTATGCATTTAAACATTATGCAATAGAAGTAGATAGGAGGTAGAAATTTAATCTAAATTAATAGTATGTCTAAAATGGAATTAATTCCTAAAGGACCACTATCCTTTAAAGAGACAAATGGAATTTTGAGCAAGTACCTACAAGCTCAAATTTTTTCCTTCTTTTCTGAAATTCTTTTGAAGATACAAAAATGGATTAGCTTTGTGGGGAAAAAAATTATGCCCAAATAAGCTCATAATAGGGGATGGAAGGCAACAAAAGAATTCAGAAATTTTAATTAAAAATTTAAAAAAAAATCCCTCATACTTAATATTTAGTTTTGTGTATATGTATAGCTTTGGTTCATTCCATTTGGATTTTTTATGTGAAAGTTACAGACAATCTTGTTTTTTGAGCAATTAGAGCATTTTCTTCAAAAAAAAATAACTTGTAGGATTCATTTCCAAATGCAACTTTTACAATTTTTTTAAAAAAAGGTCCACATGCATTAGAAGAATTTTAGGGGGTCCAAAAGCCTGTTTCAGGCATGTTCTCCACAGTTGTTCCCTACAGCAAGGGGAACGGCCCACTGTCAAAATTTTCTTTTTCATAAAATTTAAAAAAAAAAATTTTTTTTTTAGTTTCAAAATGCAAAAAATAAAATGAAATAAATAAATAAATTAGTCAATGACGTAGTAGGGTCTCAGCCACGTCAAATTGTTGTGCCAAACTTGTTTTCTGTGTTCGTAGGCTGTGATAACTCGCAGGCATCCAGAGGCTTCAAAAATCTTCTAATGGTTTATCTTGCTTGCTAAAATACTCTCACCATTGGAATAAGTGTATTTTAATTCCATTCTTGAGCTATTAATAATTAAGATTTTCCTTTTGTCTCTTACTTACTTCTACTTAACAATTTTTTAAAGAATAAAAATTAAATTTTTTTGAATATTTTGAATTTTTCCTAAACTCTCAACTCTATTTTATACAATAAAGATTTAAAGCGTAGAACTCCGTAGTGCAAAAAATAAAACTTAAAAATGTTTGAAGCCAAAAAAATCTTATCCCACAATGTGCTGAATAACTTGTTTTTACACTTGAAACGCTCATATCATGCAATCTGAGTAGTCACAAATTCTGAAATTTTTTCCATACATTATCATACTAGTTAGGTATAAGATCCTACAGTTACATGTGGGTAAGAAACAATTTTCAAAATCTTTAACCTTTCGCTATAGAAATGGACATTTAGAGTGTTTTTCAGTAAAGAAAACGCTTTTGTCCTTTAAGGGTAAAATTGTAGTCAATCCAATGGGGAGATTGTTTTAGTTCATGAGATAAACCAAACCAAATTATTGTAAAAATTGTAAAAATTGCATTCACATATTCACCCCACAATCTATTTTTTTTAAATCATGCTCTAATTGCCCAAAGAGCTAGATGGACCAAAACTTCCTTATAGAAAATCCAAATGAAATGAATCCAAGCTTTGCATATACACAAAAATTTAATTTGTGAGCTAAAAAATATTACAAAACAATAAATTTATATTTTAGAATATAAAGTAGCTACCATCCATCCCCTGTTCTCAACTTATTTGGGTATAACTTTTGTTCCTGAGCACCAATCCAAAAAGAAAAAATTTCTTCCATACATAATGAAATTATCAATGTTAAAAAAATAAGTTTGCAAATCATGGAAGAAAAAGAAACCGTGGGTACTTAATCAAGATTCCATTTGTTTGCTCAAGAGACAGTGGCCCTTCAATGCTACAACTACTAATTACAATAGTCATTTCAAATTTAGTGATATGAAACTTAAAAAATTTTCCATTGGAAATGTTCTCCTCAACCAAATCTACTTAATTTGAACAAAAAGTTAGTTTCCTTCCACATGTTCTATGTGGCCACTAACTCATGTCCAAAAATAAAATTACATTCAAGTACTCTATATGATAAGACTCCTTCATTCTTCTTTAAGCTATTTGTTATATATATATGCATTAATTATAGAAATGCTATAGAAGTGCAACTTCAACATCCTTCTATACATGTATTTATGAAATGTATAGAAAAGACCTGCCCTTTGCTTCTGTTTTCCATTTCAGGGCAACATTTTACCTCAGCCCATTTGCTTTTTCCCAAAGTTATCTACACTTGAAAAGCCCCTCACTACCAACGTGGCAGCAGTGCGTTTTTGTGGACATTTCAAAATACACAACCATGTTCTTTGTCATGTTCTTTTCAACATTCTTGCAACAAACAACATCACCTTGTTCTAATTGTAACTTCAACATGTTTTTCTTATATGTACGCTTCAATTTAGCCTCCCCTAGCCAAAACAACATCATCACCGTTATGTTCTTTAGAACGTGCTTGTCACATTGAAACATAAGAAAAAACATGGGCTCCTACTAGTGTTCATTGTCTAGGAGGGTTCCTATGATGTAGTGGTGATGGGGCAACAAGTTCTAAAATTGGATTGTTATTTAAAGATTGAGATGTGAGTTCATCATGGATAGAAGTAGGTATATGATGAAGGTTTTCTATTGGTGAATCTAAAACATGTGGTTCTGATGACAGTAAGGTTGGTTCTATTTTGGTCCTATGAAGATCAAATTGTATTAAACATTAGATCATTAGATGAGATTTTAGCCCCTGAGACGGTTGTTAGTTTCTCTACATGTAGTTAGGTTCCCACTACCCTGCAACAGTTGCATGACGTGGCACAACGATTGTCACATCATTTTTTTTTTCAACTTTTTTTTGCATTTTAAAATTAATTAATTAATTTTTTTAAATTATGACAGCAACTGTTCGTAGACTACTTAGGGATCAACACTGGGAACAAGGCCTAAATGGCCTTCCAGACCCCCAAAAAAACATCTAATGTTTTGTGAAGGCTAGGAGAGATGGAGATTGTCTATTTTTGAAGTTTAGTCAATACTGATAGCTAGTGTTTCTATTTCTGGATTTTGTAGGTTTGTGAAGAAAGGCTTCTGATTAGTAGGTGAGATTGGTAGGAACAGATATTTGAAACCTTTTCTAGTCTCATCAAAGATGACATCTTTGGTCAAGATAATTTTTTTATTCTATGAGTTAAAGAACTTATAAACCTTGCTATAGAATTTGTATCCCCAAAAGATGCAGATTCTACTTTTACTATCTAATTTTTTGTGTTTTTGTTTGTGTATGTGATAAAAGGCAATACATCCAAAAATTCTAAAACAAATAACATCAAGTTTCTTACTAGGGTTATGCCTTGATTTGCTTGTATTGGGTTGCAATTGACGAGATAATTTGTTGCAAAAATAGCTTCACTCCACAGATAGTCTAAAAGTTGATTTTCATCGACTACACTTCAAGCATGTTCTATGATGGTGTGGTTTCATTTCTCTACAATACCATTTTCTTGAGGTGTATGGGCCTGAGTGAGTTGTCATGTATGCCGTCATGAGCACAAAATTTGTTGAAGTGAGTGGAAAGATATTTTCCACCTTGATCAATTTGTAATAAAAGTATCTTGTTACCAATTTTTAATTCTATCATAGCTTTAAATATCTTGAAATAATAAAACATTTGATCTTTACTCTTCAGAAAATACACCTAGCTTTTTCTTGAGTGATCGTCTATAAAGACAAGTACATATCAAGAGCTGACCAATGAAGGTGCAAGCATGGACCCAACAAGGTCGGAGTGGATCAATTAAGTAGTCTTCGATGCCCTTGAGAGAGATTTGTATTGAAAACTTTCTAGATGTTGTCGTCCTGCTGGACAATGTTCACAAATGTGTTGTTGTGGAGTGATGTGTGGCAAACCAATAACTCTTGACTCGTTTCAATACAAGTGCTCAAGTGCATAATGACTAATGTATCCATAGCATTTATGCCACAACACTGTTAGATTTGAATGATGAACTATATTGGCCTAAAATTGAAATCCAAAATGATACAAGCCATTCATGTGATCTTACAACCTATTGCTATTAACTCATTAGCTTTGGCCTAATCTAAAATCTAGCAATGAGAATCAAAGAAAATGACAATATTTCTATTGTCTACAATAGATCCTACTGAATTTTTAAAAAAAATAATGCAAGGTATGTATTTAACATTTGTCAATTTTATTTCTGCAATACTTATAGAAATGGTTGAAGTACCCGTTCCTTTTACAATATGAGATTCTCCCCCTCCTATTTTAACTTCATGAATTGTCACACTAGAGGACCTAGGTTGAGGATTATCAAGGTTCTATAAATTTGCGTCAATGTGCCTTGAGGTGTCACTATCCATATACCAAAGGTTGTATCTTCCCCTATATTTTGTCAAAGCTACATCATAAAATTCAGTACTATTGGCAAAAATTAGGGTTTAAGTGTAGGCCAGAATTGACCTATAGTCTCATGCAAAATGACCAAGCTTTTCACAACCGTAGCAAATGAGTGGGGGACTGAAACCTAAGTAGTAGTTACGTTTGGGAAAATGGTAAGAAGCCTCCTTTGTATGGACCAAAATGATTGTTTGTTCATCCTCTGGATTGTTGTCTTCTTCTTATTGAAGTCTTTTGGTTGAATGTTGCTGCTAGGGCATCTTTGTCTATAAGTTGTATTGCATAGTAATTTCTTCGATGAGATTCCGTAAATAGGCTAAAAGCGACTTGATTGAACATCATCTCTACGTTTAGATGTGTCAATGTTTGTATGGTACTTTTGTAACTTTGGAGTAAATTGTTTAAGACCAATTGAATCATTGATTTCTCAAGTATGTACAGCTTTGCCCATGCTAGAGAGATGGTTACGCAATTCTCTGGCCTTCTTCAAGTAATCCTCTGTCGAACTTCCTTTTGTTAGTTTTATTGATTGTAATTGACCCATGAGTGTTAAAATTTGAGATTGATCTTGTGCTTGATATGCAGTCTTCAGTGCTACCCAAGCCAACGCTAGATTGGTATGTGAAAGGACCATATCCACCAAATTATTGTTTGCAGATAATACCATGGCTGAGACTGCTAATGCCTTCATCAATTCTAGTTGGCCTTTAGTGACATTTTTTCTTCCAAGATTGGCAAGAAAAATCTTTGGGTTAAATCTATTATCTATGATTGACCACCATTTTCTCTCTTCTCAAGATTGCCCTCATCTAAGGGCTCCACACGTAGTAGTTAGCTACTCCACTAAGTTTGTTGGAATCACCTACTGATACATTCTTGCTATTATTCATCCTAACACACTCTTCCTTTCAATTTTTTTCTAATAATAGTAATTTATTGTTGCTAGCACTAATTAGAATCAATACACCAATAGTAGACATTTTCTACAAGACTTCTATTATTTTCCTTGTAAGATCTAGTATTTAAATCGACGATCAAAAGAAAACTTACTTCACTTTGTCAATCAATCAAATCATTCTCTTACTCTTTTGCACTCATCTATCATTTTGTCGTTCTCTCATTCAATTGCTCTCACTCTATTTTTCTCACTCATTGCTCTAACATAATGTTGAACTTATAAACTAAAAAGACTCACTCAATGTGAAAGCTAGATTGATTCAACTTTTGTTGCTTAGGTAAATTAACAATCTTGAAGGACAGGTTTAAGTACAAAGTAAGGAAGCTTCATAAAGCAAGAATAATGAATGTAAATAAAAAAAAACTAACTAACAGATAGAACACTAACTAAGAGATGTACAGTAATACAAGAGTGTGCATTATCAACTTCAAACAAAAACAAAGGTTCCAAGCCTCTTTTTTGATTGTAGTAACACATCAAGATGCTAAGCATTTGATTCTTTTTTCTTTTTACTAAACCAATGATTGATTCATGGGCATTGCGAGGTCTTATTTCATCCCACCTTTGTGATTTTCATGAAAAAAAATGATTGTAAGTATAGTTACAATCATCCTCAAACAATATATATAATATTAATACTTCAAGAAATTAGAGGTATAAATGACTACAAAGAATGACTTCATAGGAGTCATTCTAGACAAGAATGAATGCAGAACAACTTGAGGCCCTAAAATTATTGTAGACAAGTCATTTATATAAATTACTAAGGGTGTATTATCACCATCCATTTCTAACTTGGATGAGGAAATGGATGAAACAAATTGTAGGTAAGGTGATAAAAGAAGAAGGTTTAAGAAAATGTCTATTGAGGTGCCATATGGAAAGTGTTTTTGTCATGAAAAATCTGATGTGGACATCCACATTGACAATCATTCCCTAGTCATTCTAAAGTTATAATAGACCTATGAAAAATCCAACATGGACATCCACGTCAATAGTCATTTTCTAGTCATTTTCTAATCATTTTGAAGTTATGATAGATCTATGAAAAATCTGACATGGACATCTATATTGGTAGTCATTTTCCAATGATGTTGAAGACACCAAATGTAATTTTGAAGTTACAATGGAATCTTTGCGCTATTCTAATGAACATGTGGCAAGGCATTATAAAGTGATGTAGATTTAAGGTTTAGGTTACTCTCCTAGTCCCATAGGACATAGAAAGTCAATTTCTTGTTATTTTCAAGTTACAACAATACATCATATATAATATGTTATACACATTACACCATATGTCATATACAATACACCATACACATTACACATTACACAATACACCTTTTTTTTCAAAATATTGCATGACTTCCAAAGCCACTATATGTGAGTAAAAGAGATGAAATAACAAGCCTTTATACAAGTGGGGTAGTAGTAGGCAAGACAAATTATGTAGAAAATGGAAAATATAGGAATTGAGTTACAAATAATATTTCAAACTTCATTTAGGCATAGTAAATTATTATTTTTCATTAAACTTTGAACTAAAAAAATTGGAAAATCAATCTCACTTTCATTTCCAAAAATTCATATCAAATTTTGAGACTCAAATAAAAAATTGTAGACAAATTTGAAAAAGGGATTGGAAAGGATTTTTTTTGACATTTTCTTAAAATATTTTTTGAATCTAATAGCATAGAAGATATGATGTAGTCATTTTTGTATTGTTATTCTAGTGCAATACTATAACACAACTTCTACTTCACTAGGGTTAGTCAAGTAGAAATCATAGCCATCATCTATCTAATTTAGAATTGTTTAATGTGGTGAAAAGTGGTCTAATGACACTAGAAAATTCCACTAATTGCCCAAAAATAGTTTCTCCCATAGTGCTAGGAGGTAAAAAAATCTTATAAGAGAATTTGATGAAAAAAAATATATACTAATTACAAAATTAAAAAGTCTAGCAAGAATGCATAATTTTCATTAGAAAAGAAAAAAAAATAAGAAAAATATAGAAAAAATTCAAAAAGATGAAAAAGTTTAAGAAGATAAAGAAGCATTAATGAAAGAAAGAAGACAAAGAAAAAATCAATATTGTAAAGAAGACAAAAAATTTAAAAAGAAAGACAAAATGACAACAATCACAAAAAATATATTATATTTAAAGATAGAAAAAAGAGAAAAAAAAAAAAAAAAAAAAAAGTAAAAATAAATTATGATGGCAGAAAAATACTATGACAAATAAAGAAAACAATTAAAAAATTTGAGTAGAAGAAGAGAAGGAGAAAAAAAAGAGCAACTTTGAAGATTGTCTTTTACCAATCTATTTGTGGCACACACACCATCTTCTAAAAGCTATGAGTATTATTGAGAAGGTGTTGCATGGAACCACTCTAAAAAATAATCCTATTCGGTGCTACCTTCTGAAGTGTAATACAATCACAGATTAGTCATTCCAAAGTGACCTGGCAGTGAAAACCAACTTGATGGAGATGTTTTGAAACCACCTTGATGATGACTAAAGTTGTTTTCTTTTACTTTATTTGTCCACAAAGAAAAACTTCCTAGCCATCCAATGCGAGAGGCTCTAATTCATTTAATTAGCAGTTGTTTTGAAGTTATACACAATCACAAAACAATATTATAATTCATTATAAAATGTCTAGGACCCACCAAATGAAAATATCTAAATCCACATTAGAAAGTCAATAACATTGTGGATGACATATTGCGGAAGGAGTGTTGACCTTATAACTTCTTCATCCTGTAGTCACAAATGCGATTGTGTGCAGAGTGTGATCCTAAAGGTTGTGTTTATGTCTATTTTCTTGTAGTGTAAGTACATATGGTCATGACCCAAAGTCAAAAAAACAATCACGTTTTCATTTTACTTTTTAGTCGTGTTATTCCATCCCACTTTTCTCATCCCATTATTTCATCCCAATTTTTTCATCATATTATTTCAACTCATTGTTTCATTCTTGCCCCTATTGTGTTACATTTCCATTGCATTGCAATGGATTCTATATATATATATATATATATATATATATATATATATATATATATATATATATATATATATATATATACACACACACATACATATACATAGATGGATGTATTTTTTTTAAATTTCTTTTGGTTTTGTAATCATATGCACATAAAAAATTAGAGCATTTTCAAACTTGCCTATTTTGGTCAATGCCTTAGATTCAACAATCAAAGTTTACAATCTAGCTAAGGTAGAAACACTCATAAAAAAGATTGTCTCCATGGGCATCACTTGTGTTGGGACCTATAATGTATTGACGTTGTAAATCCTATGTGTGATGTTTTTGTCCTATAACTAACTTGTTTAAGAAAATCTAGTGATTGGTGACAAGTGTAGTAGTTTTTAATGCCAATGGATTTGGAAGTTTGTATAGAAGATGATACAGTAACTAGTATGCCAATGAAAAATTAATGGGGTGAAGGAGGTTACAATTTTTTGTCATAGGAAGTGGTGGCTCTGGGAGCTAATTAATGCATTTGAGCATGCAAACTCTAGTGATTTATAATTAATGGAGGGCAATATGGGCTTCATTGTAGCAGTTTTTCATGAATTATTGTTCATAATTAGGAGCTTAAAGTGGCAACTTTTCAATTACAAGCCACAATATAAACTATCTAGTATTTGCACTTGAAGTGCACATTTGAGTTTGCTTGGAGGAAGAAAAATGTTCTAGTGTTCCAATTATTGCAACCTTAAGCATTAGTGAGTTATGAGTGACCATGTCCAAATTCAATACATAGACATCAATGAGTGTGTGCTTGAAACATGGGCACCAAAGCTATAATCTCATGGAGGGCTATAAAGGAATGCATGGTCTCTATTTTTAGACCGTAGTAGGGGTAGAAGCAATGAGCAAAATATGTGCCATAGAGAGTTTGCCAATCAATACCTTCACATGCAAGTGGAGGCAGATTTGGTGGAGAGCTTGCGGGCAATTATAGCACAGAATTGCAATTGGGCAATTACAGTGGGGAGCCGAAGTTGGGCAACTTCAACAGAGAAGGAGATGGTAGCAAGTACAAAGTCAATGGAGAAGAGGACAACAACTTCAATGACTGACAAGGAGCTGCATAGTTGCTAGACAAGTCACCCAATGGAGTCTAGATGGTGTGTAGCAACTATAGCTATGGCTGAAGGAACTAGACGTGGTTGTTGACTGAGGAAGACGACCCTAGCAACCCCAAGCTTTGATGTGGTAGTAGGAGATAAGGGACTTCTGGTCTAATAGAAGCATAGCAAAAAGGAGTAGATTGAAATGTGGACATAGCAGTAGTTGGCAATTATAGTTGCTGCTATAGATGCAAGCTGCCTACTAGCTATTGTTGCAAAGAATATGGAAATCCTTGCATTGTCCCTTATATGAGGGACGATGCAAATGAAGAGGAGGTGGCCCAAGACAATACAACAACAGTAGAGGATTGCATATTAAAAACATAGCTTGTTGTATAGCAATTGTTCATTGATACAAAATCCAACAGTAATCAACCTTCCTCGGAGAGCACAGATAGTGAAGGAGAGGTGACCAAAACTACAGCATGCCGAAACTTGTTTCCATTACCTCAAGTTCAACAACCTCCACCTAGACAAACATAATATGGAAAGCCCCTCATTGACTACTCTAAGTCGATTCCTATGACTTTTGAAGACTACATCGAAGCTATGACAATCAAAGCAACAAGAAAAGAAATTGTGTCAAAAGAACAAGAAGAATAGAAGATTCAAACAGAGCTATGGAAGGCACAACATGAAGAGAAGAAGGCACGCAAGGAAGCTAAAAAGGTGTATGTCAAATTCAAGCAAAGCAAAAGAAAGACAATTGTGAAAGGGAGAAAGTGAGAAAGGCTACTGAACGAGTGTAGAAGACTTGTGATAGAGAGAGGCAAAAGTGTAGATGCAACAATATGGTGAGTTTGAATCTCAAAGGCACAATATTCAACGGAGGTGGCAACAACGGAAGCTAGTGAAGAATGGCTCTGATAGAATGGATGTCTTCCCTATAACTTTGTATAGGAAAGGGTCTACAAGGGGTAGAGATAGGGTTCCTAGCATCCACTATGAGAAACTTGTGTTTTTGGAAACAAGCCCTAATTTTTTTTAAATAAATTTTAGGTGATGTCCAATGCAACAAACTCATCTTTTTATGTCACATTGATGTTCTTTAGACATTTTTGTTGACATAAAAACAAGGGTTTGTCACATTGGACATCATCTAAAATCCATTTAGAAAAATTAAGCTTGTCATCAAAAACACAGGGTTCCTATAAGGTAGAACCACCTATACCCAACTAGGCTCTAGTACCCAACTTATAGGGGGCATTTATTTCCAACCAAAGCTTGGAATATGTGTTTTCTCCCTTTTCAAGGTTGGGACTAATAAGGTCATGACACATGTTCCAAATTAGTGAGTGGGAAATTAGGAAGTAGTGAGCAGAATGTAGTTCTTGAATGATCAGAATTGCAAGACTCTAGACTTTGACCATGGGTTTTCACTACTTTTTGCCTTCTAAAAAATATATAATTTCAATTTTGACAATAAAATTACAGAAAAATTGGAAACCATGTATTCCTTATCTTTCTACAAAGGAAAAATATGCATCCCCTCGTACTCCTTGTTGTGTATCGTCAATTGCTTAAATGATCGGGTATGGGTGGTTCTACCTTAGTGATCGATGGCAAGGTGGTAATTGCAGCATGGTGTTTTGTAGCTTCATCAAGCTAGCAAGGGCATCGGTTGGAGGGTAGAAACTTGCCAGCAACAACATTTGAAGTTGCACCACCTATATGATTAGGTGGAGGCTTTTTTTAATACGATCCTATCCGGTTTTTCAAATCTTCTTCAACAATTGAAGAAACTTCATCACTCTATTTAATTTGTAAATAGTTAGGCAATATTGCAAACATTTAAATTCAATAATGACTTCTTCGCAAGTCTACCACATCATCCTCTACATACAAGTATAGATTTTGAGCAATTTAACACTTTTAACACTAGATGCTTGTCATAGGAAATCTTTGGTTGATGTCAATATTTTTTATTTGTTCTTCCTTACTTGACAATATTAATTTCAAGCTTCATCACTTGGGTTTCATGCTCCAAATTCCTTAATTTCATGTTTATGGGTGTTGCTACCTTACATACACACAATTTTTGATAATGAACTTTGTCATCACAATAGATAGGATAAAATGTAGTAGATCTTATAAATACTTCATTTAGAAGTAGCAAAAATTCTGAAATTTGAAAACAATTATAAAATTTCATTTTAGACGTTTATACTAATATAAAAAAGAGAGAAATTGTTAAATCTTAAATGCCCAAGGCACTATATTTTGGTGTTGATAAAACTTTTAAGATAATAAAAACATTTCAAATTACTGTTTTTAATCGTTTCATTTCTAGACAAATTCATTTTGAAGTTTAGTTTCAACATCAAAAATCTGATTTTGAAAAATGAATGTTTATAATTTTTCTATTTAAGATTTTATGCAAGGGTGTCTATTGCAAATCTTGTTTTTTTTTAAAGTGTTGAAGGCTCTTGGAAATGAGCTTCAAATTACATACTCTAAATCTTGGAGAAAAAATCGCATTAGAAATTCAGTGAAAAAAATTGTAAGATAGATTTTGAGAATCCATAAATTGATTGTGGTTATATATGTTATGTCCTTTAATCTCATATTTTTTGGGTAACCTCAATTTTAAATTTGACATGTGAAAAGAGGATTGAAAGACTTCAAATCATTTTTGTAGTTTTGACACCCTCATGATCAAACATTCAGATAGTTCAATCTAAAAATTATATTGTTGTGTTTTCTTTTTTTATGTGATCACTAACATGTCTATTTCAAATTTATACAATTACAATTCAAAAAAGAACTAATGAAACTTATCAAAATGTTGTCATTTTGTTCAATTTAGAGCAAATTCCAAGAAGCTCAGAAAAGGCCCTTGGCATTAAGGGGTTAAGGGGTTAAACCCTGGCCAAGAACGGAGGTATTATGGATGCACAGAACGAGATTACTGGTATCACGCAGACCAGCGAAAGGATGAGAAACAGTGGATGAAACTCCGGACGAGAGCCTCTCTTCTTCCTTATCCGAACACTCCTGATAACCTCTTCATCTTCCTCCTTCACCCTGTTTCTCAGTTCGGGTCCCAGAACTTCATTGCAGCAAGAATTCGAGCAATTCGGGTTCCTCGCATTGCTGCCGATTTCGCAATGGCAGCCATGGCAGCCACCACCCACTCCCTCTCCACCACCTTCACCTCCCTTTCCCTCCAAGATTCTTCCAAATTCGCCTCGCTCTCATCCTCACGCGCCATCGCATTCCGTTGCAATGCCTTGAAGAATGGCGTCTCCGTCAGAAAGCGCACCGCCGTCTCACCCATTGTCAGAGCTCCCGTTGTTAGAGCTTCAGCCTCCCTGGCTTCCGACGCGGTGGAAAGTCCCGAGATGGAAGAGCGCCGGAGTTTGGAAGCTTGGGTGAAGCAGCAACTCCCCGGGGGGTTTGCAGCCGCGAGACTCATTGGCACCGGGAGAAGGAAGACAGCTGTGGCGAGAGTGGTTCTCGTGGAAGGAACCGGGAAGATTATTATCAATAACCGAACTGCGCAGGTATGCTAGGGTTTGGGATGCATTGGGGTGAAAATTTTGCTCTAGGGTATTTGGACGAAACAAAAGAATCTCGATTTTCAAGGTATGGTTTTCATAATATTCTCGCTTAGTATGCCTGGGACGTACAAGTGCAATTGGAGGTCGGGAGTCTAGTCCGTGGCGGGCCAGCTGTTTGGAGTGGTTTCTCGGATTAATGGAGCTTTTGTCTCCATTTGTGTTGCGATGCATTGGGGTGAATTTTTTGCTATCGGAGAGACTCTAAGGTATTAGGATGAAACAATTCTCGCTTGGCACGGTATTTTTTTCATAAGAGAGTATTCTCGCTTTGTATGCCTGGGACATGCAAGTGCAATTGTAGGTCGAGAATGTAGTTCGTGGCGGGCAGCTGCTTTGCGTGGTTTCTCGGATTAATGGAGCTATTGTCCCCATTTGTGCTGCGACGCATTGAAGTTAAGAATTGGGGATGGGAGAAGTTCTAGGGTAAAGGAGAGACCTCATTAACCATGGAGTGCATTCGATACTTTATTGACCGTACAACTGAAGTTTGAGTTGAGTTAATTCGTTAAAGTGTGGAAACGGTTAATTTATTGACATTTCGATTTTTGCAATTGAATTTAACTTAACACGCGTTGCACCTCATTGTGGTGAAATTTTTTCTATGGGAGAGGATCTAGGGTAAAGTGGAGGCTTCATTAGCCATGCAGTACATTCGATGCTCCATTGATTATACACGTGAACTTTGATTTGTGTTGAGTGTATTAACGGTTAATTTGTAGAGATTTCGTGTTTTGCAATTGATTTTAAGCCTAAAACGGGTTGCATCACATTGTGGACAAGAATTTTGGATGGGATAGGTTTCTAGGGTAAAGTAGAGGCTTCATTAACCGTACAGTATATTCGATGTCCATTGACCAGACAGCTGAACTTTGAGTTGTGTTAAGTTTGTAATCACTTAATTTATTGACATTTCGTTTTTTGTAATGGATTTCTAGCTTAACACGGAATAAGTAAGCGAAATTGTAGATTGCGCCAGTTTTCAGATTGTTTTAGGGATAGGCTCAAAGCTCACCTGGTCGGTGAATGGATTACTGTATGGTGATTGGAGACTTTACATTATTCGTACGTAACAAACCTATTCTCTCTATGCACGGTACGCTTTTCATATGAAAGTACTTCTCTCTTTGTATGCCCGGCATATACGAACGCATTTGTAGGTCAGGAATCCATTTGCGTAACTGTTTTGAGTGGTTCTCTGATAATAGCAGGTGTTATCCCCATTTTTAGAGGATTCCAATGCACTAATATATGTGTTATTTGGATATCTTATGAATGTGTTAAAGAATTTGAAAGGTTTTGCTCATTGTGTGAGTAATTGAAGACTTTGAAGTAAGGCAGGGAATTCAGTCCTATGACTTTTAGCTAGTTTGAGTGTTTCTCATCCTAGAAGGGAATTCAGGCTTAGTGTGTGTCTTGTCTCTATTTTTGAGAGAGAGTTTCAATGGACTAAAAAATGCAAATTATTTGGATATTGTAGGAGCAAGTTATGAATTTTGACAGTTTTGCTCATAGGATGAGTAAAATAGTGGGTATGTTTTGTCTCTGCAGCTGTTTTACGCTTGTCTTATTTACTAGATTCTGAATTTGTACTTGTTTTCAGTAACCTTGCTCCACTGATGACCTAAAGGTATCACGCAAGAACGGGTTTGCTACCTTAATATACTGTGGAATTTTATTACTTTTCTGACTTTGCATGTATTGCGCTGGTCTGTATCTGCATTGCTTTCCTTGCGTGAACTCTAGTGAATTGGATGTTGGTTACCGGTGGAATTTCTAATTTTTTCTGCCTTGGAATTCTAGCACTGGTGTTTTGATGCACAAGAAGGGCTGCACTACCTTAACCTCTTATGTTTTGTCTTACCAGCATTACTTTGAACTGGTTACACATGGAATTCCTAATGTTTTGTTGCTGACATTGGAGTGGTGTTGTAATGATGCAGGACTATCTGCAGGGGAACCCGTTGTGGCTGCAATCAGTGAAGTACCCATTGGCAAGTCTAGGCTATGAGACCAAGTACGACATTATAGTGAGGGCAGAAGGCGGAGGTTTGTCTGCTCAGGCTCAAGCGATCTTGTTGGGCGTGGCGAGGGCGTTGATTGTGGCCAACCAAGCGAACAGGGATCCGTTGAAGAAGCAGGGCTTGTTGACACGAGACTCCAGGATTGTGGAGCGGAAGAAGTATGGGCTCAAGAAGGCCCGGAAGGCGCCCCAATACTCCAAGCGTTAAGAATCTTGGTTGGTTGGTTGGTTGGTTGTCATTCTAGAATGGGGATTTGGCAGTTATTTCACCCCCTTTTTGTAGTAGTTTTAGGCTCTCATTTAGAGATGAAATCCATGCTCATTTTTTTTTCTCTTCTGTTTTTTTGCTCAGTTTGATGTCATTCCAGGAGCTTCTTGTGCAAAGGAATGGATATGAATCTTGTTTTCTTTCGTGTTGGTTTGTTTATCAATTGCTAGATCTTGCAAATTCAATCAGGGTTGGTGTGTCACTCAAAACGGTGTGTTGGTTGTTTGTTTGTAGACTTTGGGCTTGCGTTATAATTTCACACCTTTATTGTGGTAGTTTTAGGCTCTCTCTCATGAGATAAACAATGTAACTAGAAGCCCTAATGACTCTCAAAGACAGACTTTGCTCATCAAGTGTTGAATAATGTTGACCTTGCTACCATTGTTGAATAATGTAAACCCCTACATGCTCTAAAGTTCATACTTTGGATGACAAAACTGTAAGTGCTCAACTAAGGTAGAGACCCATTATGTACCAAAGCCTAATTTAGATCCCTAGTCTAACACCTAGTTTTTCTCTTTTGCATCCTAATGTGCAATAGTAGGAAATGCACAAAGTGTACAATTTGGGTTTAAAGGGTTGGAATTAGGGCTCAAAGGATTGAAAAGTTACCATTTTGTAAATGCAATAACCACATCATGATTTTTCTATACATGGTAAAAGATTCATGCATTATTTCTCAATGTAATGGTATGCTTTTGGATTGTCATTGGAACCAAGTAGGGAATTATAATTGCTACATTAGTATTCCAAAAGGCCAAAATAGTATCCCTCCTAGGATCACAATGGGAAGCTATGTAATTTTGCTTTGACTATCTATAGAATATATTTATTTTTAGAAAAATAAGTAGACCAAAATATGTGTAGTATATTCCCTATTTTCCTAATAAAATTTGAGAATCAAATCAATTTAACTATGTACAATGGCTAATTGATCCAGAATAGGCTTCCTACCTTATCTACTTAATGAATGAAGAATTAATGTTATAAAATTGTACTTCATTCAATTAATATTCATTGAGGAAGCTTTAAGAAAAATCATATTATATATCAATGAAAAGAAAAATGAATGTCTTACATAAATCCACAATATAGATATATTGGAAAACTCTCAATTATATATCATAATTTTTAAAAATAATTTTATTATACTTAGAACAAGCACTTAATTAGGAGAGGAGAAAGATGTTTGTTCAAATAACTTCTCATTCATTCTAAGCAATACTTGAACCCTTCAAACTCAACCTTCTTCTTCGACCAAATTGATAAAATTGAAGTAAATGGTATACTTGAACCAAAATATAAGAAAAAATGTTTCAAAAATTTAATTTGGACCTTATAAAATGAACACACCCAAAATCGCACCCTACTTAAAACCGTCATCATCACTTCGTGTACATGTCCAAAGATCAATATGAATATATGTTGAAGAAATGATTTCTAAACCTATACCAAAAAAATCTTTGATCCTTCATAACTTTTGCATATCATATCCAAATTACACATTTTCTAATAAATATGAAAATTTGACTAGTCTAATAATACTAACTAGGCACACCCTCTCAAACTAGCTATTTCGGATACTACTTTAACCCTTAGTACTCCAAAGTTGAAAATCTTGTCAATGATAGAGAGGTGTCAAAGAATTTTTCTAACCATAGAATTTCTCATTCATCCAAACTAATGCTTGACTTTTCAAATACCACACAATCTTTATGAGGAATCTGACGAAATTGAGGTGGATAATATGAAGTATATTTTATTTAGACTAGTATATTCATAAAGATATAAGAAAAAAATATGAAAAAATTCAAGAAAGGACTCAGTCATTCAGGGGTTAACGATAATTTTGCATTCCTTCAGGAGTACATCAATTGCAAGGCGCAGGAGCGAGAACCAAGGCGAGCGATTAGGGTTCGTGAATTGAGTTTTGTGGGTCTTGAATCTTGCAACCGATCATGAATCGATTCTTGTGATTCTTGTGATTCTTGAGAATTGGGTTTTCGCAGTTTGAGTAGGAAATGGGTGAGTTCTGGTGATTCTGGAAACGTGTGTGGATTTACAGAGATGCTTCTTCTTGGTGGTTGTACAAAAGATTTTTGACGGAGGGGAAGGAGTTTTTCGCTACGATCTGGAGGCATCTTGCGAAGTAAGATTTTCTCTCTGAATCTCAAATTTACTTCAAATTTAGCTCAAATTTATGCAACAACTGCTTCTCTTGTCTTGTTCTTTTGATCAGGTCTTGGTGTTCTAGTCCTCTAGGTCGAGAATTTCTACACAGAAAAAGAAATCGTATCTAATCTCCAATTTGGGTAAAGGATGGTCGCTTGCTAAACCTCAATCCTCTCTTCAATTTTAAAGATACGACGACGTTGAGGTTCCACGTGTTTTCGAAGAATTAGGACTCAAATTAGGGGTTTTATTTAGCTGAAAGTCCCCCCTCCTACGACTTTACACAGTATCTATGTATGTCTCTACAGCATAATAGATGCATAAATTATTGAGGTAATGTTATTTGAGATGTCGTTCTTTGGCATGTAAGGTAGAGGATACTATTTGCAGCATTTTATCCAAACTCTCGAAAATTTCTCACATAATGATGAAATTCATTGGCAATCATTCAAAGTGGGAGGGAGGTTTGTAGACAACCCCGTTTTTTGTTCACAGTCATCGACCAATTTAGCCAAGTCAGGATTTGTTCACCCAACTGGCTAATTGAAGGCCATATAAGCGTTAATTGAAAGAGATGAGTTGCCGCTGATCTGGTCCCTAATGGTTTCGGTATCCTCATAACAATCTGAAGCAGTCAAGTTGTTGACGACATCGTTCTTATTTATCTGAAAAATCTGTTTCTAAGTATGTTTCTTTAACGAAATAGACATATAAACATTTGATTTATTGTTCTTTTGGGTATCTTATTGATACTAACGGTGAGTGTGTCAAGATGTTGTGCAGGCCGGGAGGCAAGTGCAACATATTCATCAAGAGAAGACGAGGATGTCGATGCTGGGTTTCCGAAGTAACAATGGGAGTCACAACAACAAGGCCAACAAACATGTTCCTCAACCACCTGACCCAGACGTGTTGATGCGCCAAATGGACCGGTCCATTGCGACCGTGGAGTGCGGAAGAGCCACCAGCCAGCTCTCCAAGTACCTCCCCGTTTCAAAAAGCTCCGACAATGGCAAGGCAATGCGAGCCAAAGATGAGAGTGTCTTGCTTGCCAAAAACGGTTGAAGGATTTTCACTGATTCAGGTTGGTGCCATTTCGGTTTTTCTCTGATTCACAGTTGCCTACGGCAGTGGATACTCTTTCAACCTTTTCATGCATTTGAACCCTTTTATCACCTGAATGTTTGGGAGGATTTTTGCACTGTTTTCTTATGTCTTTGTACACATATATTCTTTTTTCAATTTCATCAAACTGGCCATACAAAGAGAGGTCATCTTCAAAAGATTCCTGAATTGCTTTGGATGAATGAGAAGGCATTTGCACAAAACATTGACTCGAAGCACTATGTTCTTCATGCAGGCTATGGATGTCGGAGCGCTTAGCGGTTAACCAACCAATGTAGGAGTGCGCTTTTGCTGAGAGATCACTCAATAGAGCTCATTGGAGAGGAGAGATCACTTTGGGGTACAACAGCCAAACACTTGAGATTGAATTGTTCTCACCCAATGTACCGGTATTGGATGATTTCTTATGCAATCATTCAAGTTGGGAGGTTATAGACCATTATTGAATGGGCAGTAGACAACCTCATCTTCCATTTGAAGGTCAACATCTAGCCAAGTCATGCTTTACACAAGTCCAATTGAATAGATGAATAGATGAGTTATTGGTAATAGTGATCAGTATAGGAGACTGGACCAGGTCTCAAAGATGTTTTATTTTGATCTTCTTCCTTGAGATATGTTCGAGTCAAGAATTATGTAACTGTGCATTGGGATGGCTGTGTGCAATCTCTTGGGATAGAAATCATTACCCAGGGCATTGATTCAATAGTATAACTTGGCACAATGCCCTGGAACCTAATTGAGCCTCTTATCCGTTGAATGTTTACATTTTCGAAATGTCATCTTACTTGCCATTGCAATTGTCACGGCACTCACTTCCCAAATGGGTGTATCGATTGGAGTGATGTGCGGTACAATAATTAAGAAGTTATTCTATCTGTTGGCCAGGAGGCAAACATTTTATGCTCATGGTTCCAAGCTGCGTGGAGAATCTGTATCATTGCGCCATCCAAAACGAGGCGAATACAGGAATTTGGAAGATTTCTCAAGTAATCTGGCCGGTGTTCTAATTTACCTCCAACTTCTCTTGTAGAAGAGCATTTGGTGTAAGTTATTTTTATCATATTCAAAACAAAGTTTGCTAGAGCAATGTGCATCTTGTCGGTTGCATATCTTTCATTACGTTCTTGAGACGCACCCTCGTTACTCTTGGGAAAAGATTTTTTTTTTCTCTTGGGCACAATCTTGAACTCACTTCAGGTGGACTGTGGGAGGTAGCAATAGCTACATGGAGAAGACGCATTGAGCATCATGGAAACTATCTGCAATGAATGTTGGACTTTTGTGTCTTTTTTTGGCAATGAAGAATAAGTTATCTCAAGTGCTAAAGGATGATATGATCAAGTACTAAGCTATGATAAGCTATAGTATAGTTTGTTTAACCCTATAAAGACGTGGCCACCATGACCACCAAAAGGTAGCCACCAAAATACTCTGATTATTGAACCAATAGGTGTATTCTTTGTTTTTATAGTGAACAATTAATGAAGTCATCCATTGGACCTTCAGAGTCCTTACAAAGTTAACCCTAGAACACCGCCAATGTCAAAAAATTGGTACTAGGATGACTTTGCAATAGTGTTGCATGATAAAGAAAGAATATTTTTTATTTTAGTATAATTGAATTTTCTAGAGAAGAAGATGCTACAAAACAAATCACCAAGAATTTGTCTTTTTAGTGTATTTTGGAGACTTGTATTTCTTTGCTTTGATCTAAATTTGAGCACAAATTTTTATTTTTATTTTTGAATCTAAGTCCAACCAATGTATTGAAGCTTGTAAAGTTTAGTTCATAATCTCATTTGACAATTTGAATATTCCTAAAATTTTGATTGGAACATTGGAATTTTAGGAATTTTAGGAATTATTGCGATTATCTTATCTACGAATTTGTTAATTATAAAATGAAATGGAATTTTAATTTATACCATGATGTTCTATACTATATTAAACAACTCTTGCCAAATTTTCAAATTTTATTTCATTTCTTAAAAGAATTTTCTTCACTTTTTCTTCAAAAAATTAGAGTAATTTTGAGTTCTCATAAAAAATAATCTTAATAAATTCAACACTTGAAGAAGACATGTAATTCCATCTCAAGAAAAAGATTATAAATTTTTCATTCATAAAAAGGTACAAGATGGGAGCATACAAAGTCAAAAATTTTGAAGTGATGATAAATTCATCTTTTAGAAATTAATCAAGTTCAAATTGTCCTTTGAAGTAACCACGAAGAATTTTTTTATTTCTTTAATCCCTTAGCACTCCAACATCTAATTTTTGGATAATGACCAAAGAGGTTCCAAGAATTTTTTACCACATAACTTCTCATTCATCCAAATCAATGTTTGGCTTTTTTTTAAACACTTTCTATATAATGAATTTGATTATATTGAGATAAATGATATATATTTATAAAGATATAAACAAAAATATGCAAAAATTCAAGAAATGATTTAGATGCTAAGGAATTAATTTCAAAATGCCTAGTATTTCCTTACAAATAATTCTTTTTTCATATATTTGATTTCCTTATAAGTTTCTTCCTTCAACCAATCACATCTATAACTTCCAAGTATCACCTCAAAATGACAGTTTAGAATTGTATGTAATGTAAGTACATCCAAAATCACATCCCACCTAAAACCACCATCATCAATCTATGTACATCTGCAAAATCAATATAATGTACATATATTGAAAAAACAATTTTAAAACATGTCCCCAAAAACACTTTGATTCTTCATAACTTTTGCATTCGCTATCCAAATGCCACTTTTTCGGTGCATTAGAATCTCCTTTCACTTGCCAACAAAAAAATATACATAAAATTTTGACCAGTTCTAATAATAGAAACCAGACACAGTAGTAGAAAATGGTGGTTAGGAGGGTATAAGGTAAGAGGTTCATAAAGCGCTTAGGCTCTAGAATCACCCACCTCTTGAAATGTACACTATTTGTACATGCTAGTTTTTCATTGAATCAGAAATGTACAAATGGTGTACATTTCACGAGGTGGGCGATTTCAGAGCGCACTGCATTAGAACTTCAAAAATTCATGACTAATTCCAGAAAGCTCCAAAAATTATGAAACAACTTGGACTAGATGTCAATTTCACTTGTCTTTCAAGGATAATTTACTGAAAAATATTTCAAGAAATTTCACCTCTCCCAAAATCAGTTTCAGCTCTTAAATGGTCGATTTATGGACTGCTTACCTTACCCACTTTAATGAATCATTGAACTCTGCAATATGATTATTGTGGCGGTGACATGTTGTGTGAATAATTAAACTAGTAAAATTTTCAAACCATGTTTTATTGAATGTATGCCAGCAAATTCATGAATCATTGAACATTGCAATATAATTATTTGTGGCGGTGACACATGTTGTGACTAAACTACTAAAATTTTCTAACAACTGAAGGAGATGCATCTGAAATGAAATAACTTATTAATGGGACTTTGTAACTTGGATGTTCAGGAAAGTGGAGACAGCATTTCTCAACTTGCCTTCTAAGGAATACATTAGATGATTGTGTGTCTGAAAATGAGCCATATGCAACTCAAATTGCCCAATCATATGCATTTTTAATTGAACCGGATACAACTCAAATTACCCAATCATATGTGTTTCTAATTGCATCATACACACACAATAGAAACATGGTCCATGTAGACTAAGTTTTATGACTTACACCATTGTGACTAAAACTAAAACTCCTTATTACTTTCATCCCGTAAATTGAAATAGAATGATTTGAAGCTTTTCAAGTGTATATAAATATAAAAAATCAAGGTCAAATTTTTATTTTTTTCTAGGTTGCTTGGGTTGGACTTCAAAAGATACTACATACTATACAAAAACTTTTTAACCATGTAGTCAAATGTTATAAAAATTGTTGCACTTTGAAGTTGTTCTTTGATCATATGCTATATGAAAATTTCAAAGGAAAAAGAGAAGAAATTTCCATTCATAAATAGATGACCAAAAACACTAAGTTGCAAAAAGACATATTTTAGGGTTTTAGGGTTTAAATGACCCAAAGGCCTTTTATCGCTACTTACTATTACTAACCATATTTCAAACATCTCAAATATTGATAGAATGAATGCTTCTAATTTTTATCTATATGCATCTTTTTTTGAGTCAATTCAAATATTACAAATGAAATACAAGTCTCAAATTAACTTAATCCTATAAGATTGTCCAAGACTAAAAATGTCTAAAGAATGACTTTTAGAGAAACTACAAAAAATTAAAATGCCCCTATTCATCCAAAAATTTAATAATTTTTTTGTTGATTATCTTGTTAATGGGGTCATGCTCTTCTAAGGTTAATTATGCTTCTAAATACACTACATTGTACATAAAACACATATCCCAAATTAAACTAAATGCATCTCAAATTGAAACATATATCACATCAAATACTTATCTGAGCAAATTGAACCGAATGTGTCTGATAAAGGCCATTTCACACATCAAGTACATATCTGAGCAAACTGAACCAAATGTGTCTGATAAAGGCCATTTTACACATCAAATACTTATTTCAAATTGAACCAAATGTATTTCAAATTGAAACATACCACACATCAAATACTTATCTCAAATTGAACCAAATGTGTTTTAAATTGAAACATATCACACATCAAATATTTATCTCAAATTGAACCAAATGTATTTTAAATTGAAACATATCACACATCAAATACTTATCTCCAATTGAATCGAATGTATTTTAAATTGAAACATATCACACATCAAATACTTATCTCCAATTGAACCAAATGTATTTCAAATTGAAACATATCACACATCAAATACTTATCTCAAATTGAACCAAATGTATTTCAAATTGAAACATATCACACATCAAATACTTATCTCAAATTGAACCAAATGTATTTCAAATTGAAACATATCACACATCAAATATGTATATTTCAAATTGGACCATGTCACACATCAAATGCTTATCCTTCAAATTCAACCACACGCATCTCAAATCAAAACATACCATGCATCGAATACATCTCTCAAATTGAACCCCCCAAATGCATCTCCAACCATTCCTCGAATTCTATATGATTTTCCTATACCTTGGGACTTAAAAAAAATCATAACCCCAGCTACCCAACCATTGAATCATTTATTCATTCATTCAAGCGTGCAACTTGTGCAAAGTACGTACCGTGACCTCCGACCCGGCCATGACACAATGGATGGATCCAAAGAGTGAGTGGCATATCTATTTATGTCTGCTTTTCGGACAACACTGCACGGATGGTGGGATGTATATTCCAATGCCGTTTCAACTTCAGCTCGCAAATGGAGAAGAACTCTCACACTCTCTCTCTTTCCACATTAATTGTTGCCGTTGGGTCGTTGGGCCATTGTGGTGTGGGTGATGACCTCGTGCTCTCGTTTTGTTTTGTTTTTAAAAAGTTTCGCTCAGTGTTACGCAGCACCGCCTAGCTCTCTCGATCGATCCGAACCTCCTGCTTTTTAATTCTTCATTCACTCGGCCGTTGCGTGCAATTTGGGCATCTGTCCATGTGTGAAGGTGTGTGTTGGCCCCGATTTTAATCAATGGCTGGTCGGTCACTCTTGCTTTGGACTTGAGGACCATGCCGTGCGATATTTGACCACCACCTTGGGACACCACCACCTCAGGAGGACACCCTTGGTACTCCGTACTACTTGGGAGCGAGGCGCTCCAAGAATGTAAGTTATGTATGTACTGTCACCACCAACAAAAGGCGATTGCAAGTGTTCATGCACTTGTCGTGCGCGAAAATTAATTGCAGAAAATGGATTGTTGTTGTTTTTTTTGTTTTTTTTTCTGCTTTGGTGATGCTCAATTCCACGTCAATGAAAAACCTTTTCTCATCTGCACCTCATCGTTCATTCATTACAAGCGCAAAAAAACAAATTTACTCCCTCCGTAAGGTTGTGAAATAATTAAGTGTTGGAAACTCATGTTTTGTTTGTTTGTTTTTTTCAGTAGTTTTCAGTACAAGTTGTGTGTATGGACTGAGGTTTTTTTGGGCCTGATTTTTTTTTAAGGTTGCAATGAACACATAACTTACATACAATCAGTTCTTCATTCATGTTTTGGACACTTTTTGAGTTATGCATTTCTTTATTACAATAGGATCAACGCATTCGGTGATATTAAAAACAACAACTTGAGGTTCCAATTGTGGGCACTTATTTTTTTGTGACTGGGAGGGGGTTGGTTTCACAAAGATGGCCACTTCATGGATTTCTCTGAGATGGTTGTGTTGAATGGCTCATGCTTGAGTACTGTAGTTGACTGGCATGCCAAGGTCCCTTACTTTTCTCACTTCTACTCTTGTCGTCCACCGGAAATTTAGGATGAATGCACTTCACCCCGTACATCCAATTGAATCGGAAAAAAAAATCCCTTTCATGAATCTCACAGCATCAGTAACGGAATAAATAATTTGACCTAAGTATCTACAGTACGTGACCCAACTCATTACTGTGAGGAATTCATTCCAATCTGCGTAACGACAAGTTCCAAGTTCCAAGTTCCAAGACAAACATTCATGTGGACACTTTTAGGTTTCTTCTATTTGGGTTGGTCAACAAAGGTAAGAAATGATTTCCAATTCAAAAGAAACAACTTGATTTCCATATATATAAGGTGGAGGCACCAACAACTGATCAAATAAGCAATTTGGGAACAGATTCTGCATAGAATGAGTTGGTGGATGTTTTCCCCATGTAGGAAGATCGGAAATATGGAGATTGCTAAATTTTCAGATTCACATACTTTGAAATGTGACAAGTGCACACAACTAAATTTGGCTATCCTCGATTTCTTTGAGAAGCATTTATGACTAGAGATTACATCATCTAGAGAATTTCAATCTAGAAGCATGATTGTCTAACATACTTCAACAATTTCAATGTCTTTAATAAAAGGTATATCACAACTACACACATTGGTAAATTGTAAATATTTTTTTTTGTATAAATTTTTTGACCTTGAAATTTGGCATGAATGTTGTTATCATAAAGAGCATGTTGTGCCAGAAATTTCATGGTAAATAAGCAATTTTTTCAGTCCTTGGGAGAGTGTCAAAGTTGAAGTAGTGAAACGGTTTTCACAATTGTTTCTCAAAACGACATATGTTGGTAGATTGTTAATATCTTTTTTTGTATTAATCTTTTGGTCTTGAAATTTTTATCATATGTTATTAACATAAAGAGTTTTTTGTTCCAAAAATTTCATGGGCAAAAAAAAAAAAATTCAATCTTTGGGAGGCTGTCAAAGTTGGCAGCAGTGAAAAACTTTCCACAGCTACCAATGTTGGTAGATTTTGAATAACTTTTTTTCGGTAAATCTTTTGGCCTTGAAATTTGTCATACATATAATTAACTTAAAGATAATTCTTTAGTAAAAATTTTGTGGTAAAATATTAATTTTTGAGCTCTCAGGATGCTTTCAAAGTTGGCAGTACTGAAATTTTTCTCACTGCGAATTCGAAAACGACATTTTGATTGGTACCCCACTGTACAAATGAGAGGAACTCGATGAATTTAGAGACTTCAAGCAATCTGGGTCAATGAGGGAGGGAGTGTCACTCTCTGTGGAGGTTGACAACTATCAGTTGGTGCTCCATGCATGAGTAAAATTAAAAAGTGAAAAGCAGGCCTATGAAACTTAAATAACTGTCAAGTTCATCTGATTTAAACATTTTTTGTGTAGATAATGCTCACATTTTTATTTTAAGGCAAGATCATTCAAAAACAAACCAAAGTTTATGACATTCATTGTTGTGCAATTGATGAGGTACTCCTTGCATTCCAAAATGATCTTCGGGTTTAGAGTAACATTCAAGATTTTAAGGCTGATGTCATCTTTCAACCTATTTCAAGCTATAAATAGAATTTAGTGCAACCCTATCATGGGCACTTAGCTGTTGAATGTAAGGTTGTCATTTTGTGAGCAATTAGTATAGGTCCAAGACCATATGTGGCATTAGGACTATCCTATCTACTAATTTTTGTTTCATCTCCTAAAAAGGCCTAGAGCTTCATCTCTTCAGTTGAACAACACCCAATAAGATGCAAAAAAGAAGAATGACTTGAGTTCTCTCACCAACTTACATTCATGTTACACATATAGTAGAAAACCTCAATTGTTTGCACACATAGTGTTGATTGATCCCTTCAATCATTTTCACTCTTAGAATTGCCACCAATTCCCTTCTCCCTATATCACAACATATAACCAGAAGTTCAATTTAGAACAATAAATTAAAGGGAATCGGAATTTTATTTTAGGACACAAAGAGTACTAATTTAACCTAGGTGGAAGAAAGTGGCCCCTCATGACCAAGGCAAGCACCAAAATGCTCTAGTTCTTGAAGCAATAGGTGCATTCTTTATTTCTACTATTAACATTGAAGTCACCCATCAAACCTTTTAAGGTCATTTGCACCCTTACATGGTTAAAGTGTGAAGTCCATGCCACAAACTACAATTGAAAATTGTACACAAAAGTTATAAACCAATCAAAATTGAGTTGATTGGTTTTCTAAATCCACACCCTAATTTCAATGTTCTTCTCGTGACCATTATACAGCGAGCATCTATTTATTATCAGATTTCAGTAGAGCACATTTTAATGCACATTTGATTTTCAGCATTCAACCTTCATTGATCCTTCCTCGGAGTACATTCTTCTTTCTTCAGGTGTATGTACGTTGTGCTTTCCTTTACCATAGCAGTCTGTATTTATCAAGCTTGAGAATATGGAGTCATGGATTCATGTGCCACTAAATAAGTTAATGGACTTTGGATAACAGCTCTATTATAAATTTATAAGCAACAACAAACAATGTGTGAGTCCATCATCTAAGGTAGGTATTCCCCAAACTGCCACATTTTGCTACTAAGCCTATTTCCTATTCTTAGACTAGTCAGATTTTCATATGTTTTTGTTGGCAAGTGAAAGGAGGTTCCAACACACCAGAGAATGTGGCATTTGGATATTGTATGCAAAAGTTATTAAGGAACAAAGTTTGGTTCTAAAAGCATTTTTTCTACATAGATATAGAATTGACTTTGGAGATGTACACATAGTATAGATGGTGGTTTAAGGTCAGTGGCACATTTGGGTGTATCAATCTTATATTAAATTGACAAAGTTTCTTATATTGAAATTTTAATCGATTAGAAGGTGGGTACACCCCAAAGCTGCCACTTTTTGTATTATTGTGCTTAGTTACTAAGTTACTAGCAACTTCAAATTGCAATGGCATAACCATTGCACTCACGTGAATGAAAGAATGCTCACTCATCATATTGTAGGTTTTCATTGTGAATGTTGAATGAAATTGGATGATATTTCTTTGGGATGAAAATGTGATCAATTTTGTGACAAGAGCCATGGTAGGGAGCGTGATATTGTTTACTTAGTTAAATAGATGATTAGACTAGTAAAATTTTCATATTTTCTTGTGGATAGTGAAAGGAGGTTCCAACACACCAAAGAGTCGGGTATTTGGATACGTTTTGCAAAAGTTATGAAGGGTCAAAGTTTTTTTTGGTAGACTCTAAAATTGTTTATTCCACATACATATACATTAATTTTGGAGATGTAGACAAAGTTATGATGGCATTTTAGGGAAGGTAGGATTTGGGTGTACCCACTTTATGCTTCCTTTAACTCTTACAGTAATTCAAGAAGTGGCTAATGGATTACTTTGAACAACAAAAACTCAATGAAAATAGGAGGTACTTCATTCAATTTTTTGTGTGAAAGCTAACCACTAAAGAACCATTGTCCCCTTGACAAACAAAATGAATTTTGGTCAAGTTCCTATGACCTCAATTTTTGGTGAATTCTTTTAGAACTTTCTCACAAGATAAAAAAACAAACTAATTAGCTTTATGGAAATAATATTTATTTCAACTGGTGTGCCATCTTAAGCATAACTTTTACATCATTGGGTAAAAAAAGAAATCCACAAATCTTGAAATAGTTTTTTTTTTTTAATTTTTTCGTATAGATCTTATTTTTGTCTACATGTGAAGCTTTGATTCATTTCATTTGGATTAGTAATGTCAAAGTTATAAACAATCTTGTTTTGGGGGCAATTGAAGCATCTTCTTGAAAAAATAACTTATAGGATTCATTTCTAAATGTAATTTTTACAATTTATCAAAAAAAATTGTTTGACAAGGTTAAATTTGCTTGCTAGAACAATCTCATTTTGGACATTATTGTGTTTCAATCCTATCTTAGAGCTATTAACAATTTAGTTTTTTTTTTTCAATCTTCGACCTTTTTCTACTTAACAATTTTTAAAGAATGAAAATCAAGCATATTTTTTATTGATTTTTTTTATAGACTTTCAACACAATTCTTCAATAGAATTTCTTTTATTTTAAGTCTGTAAAGCAAAAGAATTCCATAAATGGTAGTCAAAGTCATGTAAAATTTCAGTTTTGTGTTAAAAAATTCCAACTTTGAATGCTAATATCTTCCAATTTGTATGGTCAAACGTCATGAAATTTTTACTACATAACCTCAAACAAGTAAAGTACAAGATCCTAGGGTTAGATTCTATTAAAATATTTTTTTGTTTTCTTGGGTAAACGTAGCAAAAATGGTAGTTTTGAGTGATTTTTGACCCCCCAAAATGGCCTTCAATCTTCAAAGTTTAATTGGGTTGCAATTAGGGATTTTCTTTTTCATTTATTTTGGGCAGTGTAGGAAGTAATCTTTGTTGAAGTGGTAAAGTTTTTTACATCTGTATAAATTAATGGATGAAACATGAAAAATGAAGGTGAAATTTAAATTATTCAACTATAGGAATTTACTTTCATCAAAAAAAGCATTATCGTCTTAGAAAAATGTAGAAATTCAAAGATTTTGTCTAATGAAAATTGGAGAACATATTGCCAAATATTCCCTCACAAAAATATAGTTCTATTTAGTGAAATATTACTAAGAAAATTGGTTGCCAATGAATGAATCAGTGGTGGAAATTCCACCATTGAGGGGTACAAATCATTCTTCAAAAGATGCTTTTGACCACAAATTGCAATAAATGATTTTCTTGTATATTTTGGCAACTTGTAGTTCCTTGATCTTAATCTCAATAATAGAAATAAAATTTATAATACTTGAATTTGAATCCAACTATTTTAATTTATACCTTAAATTAGGTTGTTTGTTTTGTTTTGTTTATTACGTTGAGATCTTTTAGACCATGCATCCCCCAATTGTGATCTTAGTATTGATAGAAAGCTTTGGATGAAGATGGGTGCATGGGCTTTCTCTTGTGGCATTTGACCTATTGAGTGAAAATTATGGATTTTTGAATTAGTTTTGGTTTAAAAAATTAGAAAATTATTTTTACTTTTATTTTGACCGTGGCAATGGCACTAGGCACACTAGTGACAATGTATCAAGTGAAGTCTCTATTCTAATTTGAGATTGGAAATTTCCTTAAACTTAATATTTTATTATAATTTGAACTTTAAAACTATAAATACATTCTACAAATATTCTAACTATGCATTGACATAAAATTTTACCTTTCTATAGAAATGTCATCCCTATAAATGTAAATTATTGGTGAAATAAATCACTGAAGGTGACCAACAAGAAATATCAAGATAAAAATCACCTTACAACTTTGTTAAATTTTGTTTTCTTTCTTTCACCTTTAAGAAAAAATGAGAACCTTTCATAATTTCATAGAGTAAACTCCACCCTACTAGAGCAAATGCATATATACAACCTTAATTCTTTGATCAAATTTTGCATTGGAGTTGTAAAACAAAAGTATCAAGTTTGAAAAATGAAAATATACAAACTCAAATTCACACATTTAAGGATAGAATTTGAATTTTGTATACATTTTCATTTCTAAAACTTCAACTGTGACTTGTTTGAGACTATTATCTTTGATTTGATAGAAGATTTGAATTTATAAGGGTTCAATTGCTTAAAAATATTCATTATTTTTCAAATACGTTCCTTCAATACATTATATATCAAGATGAAAAAACAAGGGATAACTTAGTATTAATATGCAATATTTCTTTTTTGTGATACACAACTATATCCATGCCCGCATTGGCCTAATCATTATAATTTCCAATTTGAAGGTTTTTATTGAAACAGAGGGAATACAACATTTGAATACCTTATGCAAAAATTATGAAGGGTCAAAAAATTTTAGTAGAGATTCTAAAATTGTTTCTTCAATATAAAAACATATAAATCTTGGACATGTACACATTGATGATGGTGGTTTTAAGGAAGGTGCTAATTTGCAAATGGTGTACTCACCTTATCCCAAATAAAAAATGTCAATTGATATGCAAACTAAAAATCACCCAACCACTGAAAATTACTTCATTTCACATTCCAAATTTATTCTTTTAAACAAACACGACAAATATTGCCCTAATGAAGTCAAATTGAAACTTCATTCGTTTTATGTGAGTTATAAAGTGAACACACACACAAACTACCACCTTCGCTATGGTACTTAGTTACTATTCTTAGATTGTTCAAATTTTCATATTTTCTTGTTGACAAGTGAAGGGAGGTTCCTACACAATACAAAACGTGACATTTGAATATTGTACACAAAAGTTATGAAGGGTCAAAGTTTTTTTTGTAGTAAGGTAGAAACACTTAAAACCGCACCTGTCCCTATTCTTTGTCCATAAAGCGCCATAAAAGTGTCCCTAGATTTCCATGAATGTGTCGTCCAAATGGTTGATTCTTACTGGCTGACGCATTTGAAAGATACATTATGAATTCTGATTTGTTAAGAGCTGATTTTTGCAGGGTTCAGATTTGGATGCATCTACTAGGCAAATTCACCACTCTAGAGACCTGCAACTTTGAAAAACCATAGAAATTACATGTCACATCCAAAAAATCTAATTCTTTTTTTAATGTTCATGATTTTCACTCGCTAACACTACAAAATATTATTTTCAAGGAAAAATGCCTCCAAATGTGTTGATTTCCTTAAAGGGCTGGTTTTGGGGGTTTCTACCTTAGAGGTAGTCTGATTTCTGAATCCTGATTTCTTCCACATAGGTAGGTACTCATTGATTCTGGAGATGTACCCAAAAAGTGATGACGATAGTTTTGAGTCACTGATGCATTTGGTAGTGCCCACCTTATACATGCATGTAAAGCAAAGTGCCATAGAATGAAATAAAAACCTCTAATTCCAATATCAAAACAAAAAAACAAGCATGCATACAAATATACAAACAAAACAAAATGGCACAAACAGTAGGCACTGATAGCTGTTGACCAGAAGTATCATACATTTTTCACCGCCTTTCGTCCCGGGGTGGGCCTCGTAAATCTCACAAAAAGGTACCAAATATTTCCAAAGAAGTACAGTACGGTGATTCATTATTATTATTATTGTTATAGTTTCAGTCATGTTTGGCATGTGTTGAGGAAATTGCATTTTTTTATGTGAACAAAATAGACTTTCAATTTCAATTTCTTTGCAAAAAAAATAAAACAGCAATACAAACAATTGATTGTTTCACATTGAATGATTTGGGTAAGAATGTAATTTTCATTCGATGGTCTTGTTTGGAGTTGTCAGTTGTGGACCAATAGCCTTCCTTTGCAAAAGAAGGTTGATAAGTTTGTGCGTGAAAAAATCCAAAGGATAAAAATGAATCCAACTTTGATCGAAGAATGTATCAAAGTTTCATGATTATATTCTTACATGTGTATATGAAAAAAATTGTTGAATTGAAGTACGTAGAGTGAAATAAAAGACACTTTCAAATGACAATTCAAAAAGCCAATGGCCTCAAGTATCAAGCCCATTGTACATGTATCAAGAATTCACCAACTTCTACCGTACATACATAGAGATAGCATAAGGGAAGATAAGATAAAAGAGATGATAAATTAATATTTGGGAAGAATTGTTGGTTTGTTCATTATTAGCTAGTGGAATTGAGAAAAAAAAAATGGTTGTTATATGAAGTATAGGAAAAAAAGTTGGAAAAATCTATAAAATTTTAGTTTGGAAAAAATAATAGAAGAAAAAAAAAACTACATACTTGAAAAACTTATTTGGTATGAGTATTAAAGGAAGATATCATAGATGGCAAGGCTCACATAATATCCCAAACATTGCATCACATTATCTATGGATTAGAATCCAAACCCCTCCTTTAATGATGCATTGAAAAACACAAAAAATCATAGGTATAAATAGCTACATGTGTTATCCCAAAGTACATTGATATTGCATTTTTATTACTATAATATATTTTATTTTATTTTTTCAATGACTATCAAAAGAAGTGAGGACTGTCTTCTTTGTTCTAAGTCACCAAAAGAATAGTAAATTGCCTTTTAGTATTAGAAGTGGTATAAAATAATCAATGCAACATCTATATAGGTAAATAAACTAGAAATTAATCCTACTTTTGTGTCATACTACAAAATTTCTTCAAAAGGCACTAGGCAAATATTTGAAAATTTGTCATATATTGAATAGGAAAGTATCAAAAAATAATAAATATGTTTTGGATACATATTAGCAATAGTCTAGGATAGTAAGTGGAGAGAAAACATAGGGTGCCATTTTATTATATTTTAATAAAAACATATAAAAATAATTATAGGAGCTTCAAAAATCATCTATAAGAATGTTCTTCAAATATTTTATATATATCCTAGAATATTTCTATACTTCTTGTCCCTTGGATGCACCTAGTTATAAAAGTACATGGAGAATGAGACCTCCAAGTAAATATGTAGCATGTGCACCATAATACTTATAACATTGTTTAATAGTGTTGTAAAGGGCCTTTTACATATGATTGAAAATGATAATGTATACTCACTCTTCAAGAGGTCCTATTACACAACCAATCCAAAGTTTATAAAATCTATAACCAAACCCCTCTCCAAGTTTCCAAAAAAGTCTCTAGGAAAGCAAGTAGTTTTCATTCTATTTAGTGTTGCTTCCCAATAGTGTTATTCCTACAAACATGAGGCCACACTAAACAAAGATTTTATTGTCAACTAGTGTATACTACACTTTCCAAGTTCTGTATTTGCTTCTAGCATATTCTCTTTATTGCAAATCCATGTATTACAAAATACCATAAATTGCAATTGACCACACTATACATGTACTAACTATAATACTACTTAAGATAATTAATGAAAATAAAACCTTGACCACCAAATAGTGTGAGTTCCTTAAATCTTGAGAGCAACAATCTAAACAAAATTATCTCAAATAATATAATGGTATCTATTATTGTCAATTGGTGTATAGTACTACACTTTCATGTTTTGTATTTGTTTCCATATGTTCTTTATTGCAAGCTCATATATATTACAAAACATTATAAATCAGAAATTGACCACATTCCATGTATTAATTGTAACATACACCATCCAAAGTAAAAAGCAAAGCTTTGATCACCAAACAATGTGGATTCCTTAAATCATGAGAGCAATAATAAACAAAATTATCACAAGTACTATAATGCTTTCTAAATATTTAGTGTAGACCACACTCACTAGAATAAAGAGTGTAGTAGTAGTTATATCATGTTATATACAGATATGTGATAAGGTAAACTACCCAATGATGAGTAGAATGGGAGCAAACCCATTGTGGACAAAATTGTAATGATGGTGTACATTCAAGTTCTAAAATGTACACTACCATTACAATTTCGCCCACAATGGGCTTGCTCCCATTTTGTCCATAATTGGGGGTAGTTTACCTTATAAGGTAGAAGGTTCTAGAAGCGCACAGGTTCTAAAAGCATCCACCTCCTTAAATATACATTGCATGTACATGTTGCATTTTGTAGCCTTCAACCACGTACAAACAATGTATATTTTAGGAAGTGGATGCTATTAGAGCCCTATACCACTTCAACTTCAAAATTTCATAACTAATTCCACAAAGCTTCAAAAAATATGAAACGACTTGCGTTAGATGCCAATTCTACTTGTCTTTCAAGGAAAATTTACCTCCTAGGAAGAAGTTTCACCTCCCCCCAAAATCAGGTCTAGCTTTTAAATGGTCGGTTTATGGACCTTCTACCTCATGAGCCATGTGTATATTTTTGACGTGAGATCCCAAACAACAGAGCTCATTATTCACGCCAGGGACTGCTTCTCGAAGAAAGAAAGAAAATTCGATCCATTGCATGTGTGCCCGCACAGGATCGGATCAAGTCCACCAAGAGACGACAATGTCACCGTGTCCGTCACTTAAAAACTTAGTTGGTGACAATTGCTCACTGGGACCCAAGCAATTGAGAGCCGTGCACAATCTGGGGACAATGAAAATGGACCTGATCTCCAAAGGCAAGGAGAGGAGGAGGACAACAACGATGTAATCAAGCTTCCCATGGAGGGGCCGGAATTATTGAAACTCGGTAGGGTAGGCCCCGAGTAAGTACTTCAAAAAGTCGCTCCCTCGGCTCTGCATTGATGCCACACCAATTATCGTCAACAGCAGTGAGTGATGGGTTGCATGGACTAATATCGGTAAAGGTAAGGTAGAAGTACCTATTTCAGATGAGTTAAACTTCAAGCATTTCAGCTTGTATGATGTGGGAAAGTCATGGAGAAACTGGGTTCTATGTGTGCAAAAATAAGGATGAGGAAGAATGCAACCAACCGAAAAAAAAATTCTTTTAAAAATGAGTATTTTGTTCAATGTAAATGTAGATTTTCCATGCGAATCTATTTCAGTTTTGTAGACTCACCTATTATGGGTAGCTTTGGCACTTCTTTCTAAGTCAAGAAGAAAGAGGGATGAATAGATGAGAAGGTATATAGATTGAATCTTTTTTCAATAAATAGTGAATTGAATTGTTATCCACAATAGGTCAACTTATAAAAGCAGTTATGGGGGGCCATCTAAAATAGGTACTTTTATCATAGCCACCTTTTAAGGGCTGATTTGCATTGGAGGGGAGGGGGAGCTAAACTCTTTGGAAAAAAAAAATTCAGTACATTTTTTGTAGGAAGAAAATCAAATGGAATTAGCATCGAACCCCAAGTTGTTTCATGTTTTTTGGACCTTCAGGGAGTTAGTTATGAATTTTTGAAGTTGAAACATCGCGGTTGCTAAAATTGACCCCTTCCTGAAATGTACATTGTTAATACAGTGAAGAAAACAAAAAATGTATCTTTGTATTGGAGGTTACGACACCCTTAGTAGTACCTTGGTAGTACTTTGATGATTGGTTACCAAATTTCGAATCTTACAAAAAAAAATGTGGATTTTTCTCACATTGCTGTGGTGATCGAGGGATTGACGACAAAGCCATAAATTCAACGTCTTGGGCACGATCTAACTTAGCAAGCTCCCAGTGAGAGCTGCAAACCCTAGTTAAGTTACTAGCATCTCAAGTTCCAACATTTTTGCATTGGTATGGGAGTCACAAGTTTCAATGGTCTTGCACGTTGAATTTGGGAGTCAATGAGAAAGTACGAAATTGTTGATTTTTTTCAAATTGAAGAGCTAGGTCAGCAGTAAACATGCCTATTACAAAGCAAATTTGCTATCTAGTCTACCTTGGAGACTACCTTGGAGAAGCTATTTGTCAACTCACGTATTTTCCAGAAATTGAGAAGTTTGAGAGAAGCCATTTGCATGTAAAATCAAGACATTTTGAAAAGAAGTGAATTTTTTGTAATTTTTCAAGGACTAAATTGGTCAAGCATGGGTAGATCCATGCTAAACCACTCACTGATGTGTCCTATACCCAAGTGTATTTTGTCATGATGCTAGAGGGTTATGAAGATTGTGGTAATGGGTGGATGACTGACGCAAATGGGAGTGTTGAATAGGTGTCCAAATTGGGTGACTAACGGCATTGGGTTGTTCTACTTTAATGTTATCTTATGAATTCCTTTGCAAACTTAAGGCCAACTCTCAAAGAGCCTAGAAAGCTTGGGAATGTAATCATGGGAATTTATAGGCAAAATAATGTACGACTTCAAAAAAATTCTAGAATTCTAGACCTAAAATCTTCATTTTTGCAAATTTTTCTTTTTTCTCTTGTCCCTAAGTATATGAATTGATTCAGTTTCCCTTTAAAAACACCAACCATTCTTTTGCTCTCAAAATCTAGGGATCTTATTTATTCAAAAATAAAATTATTTGGGATCCACAATAGATATGCAAATATAGATTTATGGATATGGATGTATGGGACACATACAACTCCATATTCCATATTCTTTATTACGGCTACACACAAATATAAGTATATCATTCATGTATTTGAAAAACATTGATAGTAGTCTTGAAAAATCATTTGGTACAAAAAAATCCCAATAGTCTTAAGAATATCAACTTTGGATGGGGGTTTTGAGCACACAAAATGACTATCTTTTCAAAGACACCAACCATTATCCTTGTACAACCTTGCACAAAAATTATAAAGCACTAAGTGACCTAGTTTGTTACATCGTTGAAGAATAGATACACATTGCTTGTTCAACATACTTGGTTGCACTACGCCCATTTTGTGTAGTTCCCGCAATAATAAGCTCTTCAAAACATTCACATTTCCCCCTACCCAATAGATGCAAGCTCATCATAGACGAACTTCCACTTATGAAATACATATAAAGTTTAATATATCAGCATTATAAAAATTCTGAGGCCACCTACAGACTGCAAGTTTTTTCTTTTTGGCAACCCCATAGTGCAAATACAAGAAATTAATTAATTAATTATATTTTAAAAAATTTTAAAAATTATATATATAACACAATAAACTTGATATGGCGCTGACATGGCATCAATAGTGTCACCTTAGATTATTATTTTTTTAATTTATATAATTGCAAAGCAGGGTGCAAAATTGGTAGCCTTCTCATGGCCTCAGAATTTTGTGATGATGGGTATCTCCCAAAAGAACCACTTTATGCTACTGTATCTAGTTATTATTATTAGATCAATCAAATTTTCATATTTTCTTGTTGGCAAGTGAAATGAGTTTCTAATGCACCAAAAAAAATGAAACATTGGATATCCAATATATAGAAGTAACAAAGGGTCAAAGTTTTGGTTCAGTAGATGTTCTAATGAAATCATTTCTTCCACAACATATATGCACACATATTGAATTTGGAGACACCATGCACAGATTGATGATGGCGGTTTTAGGCGGCCAGGGAAGATTGACCCCTCTACTGCCCTGTGTTTTTACCCTTGTAGAAAACACTGAAATTTTTTATTTATCACATATGATAAAATTTGCAAATTCTGAATTCATATTTGCAGTCAAAGACTCCAAATGAACTATGGGGCATCATGAAATACAAAATTTAAGCAGCACAAAATAGGGGGCAATTTTTGACATTTACCCTCTGGCGGGGCAATAGAGGGGTCCATCTTCCGTGGCCGTTTTAGGCAGGGTGCAATTTTATTGTAAGATAAAAATAAAATTTGCCTTTTGATCAGGGGCTGCTCCATACAACTCACCAGTCCAACTCATATCACTTTTTTCACTTTGTTTTGCATGCATTAACTTAACTTTAACATCTTGTTCGCTTGTTCGCTCACTTTTTTCCACTTCATCTTGCATGCATTCCATCTCAGAGCTCTAACTCTCTCTTACCATCTTTTCGTACAAAAGCATATAATGCCAACAGAAACATGGTGAAAAATGGCATGGGGATTCGCACCTTTTATGCTCTTGCTATCATGACTTTGGAATTAGATCTTTTCATGGCCCAAATTTCATGTGTGAATGGGGCCGTAAGACTTGAACCCCAGTCATTCCTGAACAAATGTGGGGTGGTCAATGCAGGGAGATTCTCAAGGCCAAATTGGAAAAGACTTTCATTTTAAATTATTATTTTTTATATATAAGCTTCAGCGGTGTGGTGTCGTTTTTCCAATGGTCAACCCAAGACTCCCCAAAAGTGGGTCAAAAGCATAGGAAGAGATGTGTGGGAAGTGTATTTTAGTATGCAAAAAAGCAAGTCAAAAGGTTGGTCTTCGGCGAGGAAGAAGAATCAAGCCCTAGCTTGGGTACTTGGGTTGGGTTGAGTTTCTCCAAGTGGAAATGGACAAGTCCACTCGGAAGGGGACCTACCGGCCCTGAAATTGGGGCTCCATCAGTCGGTCTTTTCCAACGACTTAACTTAACTTAAATTCAACTTATTTTTTAAATTCTCATTTGGGGGAGCCTTGTTGGAGACTGAATTGTTGACAATAAAAAAAGACTTGGGGTTGACCCAAAATGTCTCTACAGTTTGGCTAGTTTGGGACCTTTTTCACACATTCAAGTGAAGGTAACCGCAGAAGGACGGACGGAGGGGCTGGTCACCATGAAAAAAAAAATCATCCTTTTTGGTACCATGTGTTAATCATTCATTTGCTTAAAAAAAAAAAAAGAGTACTTGTTGGTGGTCAAACTATTGATCATGTGTAAGATCTCCCCCTTTGTACAAAAAATTCTAAATGATGAAACATTTGTGTACACTTTTATCCTATGTACAAGGATTCTTTATCCTCCATTGTACACTTAGTGTCCGTAGTGTCCTTTTAGGGTTAACCCTCGAAGTATGTGACTCTTGAGACTAGGGTAGGTAGCCACCAAAATACTTTGATTATTCAACCAATAGGTGAATTCATTGTTCCTACATTTAACAATGAAGTCATTAATGGGACCTTTTAGCTTCACAACGTCTTTACAAGGTTCACTCTATAAGAATGCTTTAGAATAGAGTGGTCTCATGGATGACAAAGAATCCTTCTAAATTAGACAAAAGTACATATGTTCATCTTTGAAATTTGGCACAAAAAAAGAAAGGGCTTGCATGGTAGTTTGACATTCAATGACTTTTTTTTATTTTTATTTTTAAGTAGGTGGTTCACATTGTATCCCAAAAGATGGTTTCCATAGTAACCAACCTGACTGTAGATGTCATAGTTGGAGTTAAATGGTTGAGTTTTTGGTGAATATTTTGAGTTTTTTTTTATGATTTTGTATGTTGATTTTCCAATTTGGGTGTTTTTGTGCATATTTTAGCCTAATTGGAAGGAAGTTAAGTATATTTTTTGGGGGTCAGTAAACCAACTTGGAGTTTGAATGTTCAGTCTAATTCATTAAAACTAAATGGGATTCATAATTGGAGGAGATGGAGAAGATCCAAGCTGTGGTGTATCCTGGTGAGGATATTTCTAAGTAGGTCATTTTTGACTGATTGTGGAATATTTTCTAGTCGATAGTATGTGGGGAGTTGGTAGTGTAGAATTCCAATTAGGATGATCAGTTGTCTAGATAGGCTATAGTTAACAAGTTGGATTGATTATTTCCTAATGGTGGTTGTTCAGTCCAAAGTGGGTTGCAGGTAGTTAGGTTGTCTCTCTACATGAGTAACCACTGGTTTGGAATTTCCTATTTGATCTGGATTTGTGTTCATTTGTGGGGACCGTCTGTTGAGTGAAGCCCAGTCGTGTCCCAGTCCAAGTTGGCTGGGTATGTTTTTTATTTTTGGTGTGTGATTTTTGTGGATGTGTGATTTTTTTGTGTGAATTCTAATTGGGAGCTGAATTTGTCAGAGTGAAAGGCAATGAATCAATCCTAGTCGGAGAAGTTTGGTTGTGCAGTGAGTGCACTATGGAGGGAGGATTCAATTTGAATGTGGAGAATGTTTCCAAGTGGGAGAATCAAGTTGGAGTGAAGATGTTTGGTCAATGTATGAGTGTGGCAGCAGTTCAACAATATTTAATATTTCCAAGTTGGAGAGAGTGAACTGGTAGCAAGTTGAAGAGATTATCCGAGTAGATGAGAAGTAGACAAGTTAGAGTGATACAGTGAGAATCAAAGTAGTCCTAATTGGAAATTAGGATGTTCATGGTTAAGAAAGCTAAGTCCCAGTTGGAAATTAGAAGAAAGGACTTAGAAACTATTAGAGTGCAATGGAAATAGTTGACATTTGAAATCTGGAAGCTGGAAGCTTATTGTAGTAACGATGATATTTTCACCAATTCGGCATAATATGAAGAGAACCATTTGTCAAATTGGTGTGCAGTGTGTGTGGAGGACTATTTTGTGTTACAAATCAAGAATGAAATTTGTGCAGTACATGTGATTTATTTGGTCCTATTTGGAATATTTTATTTGTCGTAATTGATGTCTGAGTCCAAGTCGGAAGTTGGTGTCATAAGCTATGGTGTTATTTTAGAATCCGAATTGGAGAAATTGATAAACTTGGTTGCAGTGTCAATTTATTCCTAGTAGGTGTTGATGATTGAAGAGAATGATAATTAATACCAATTTCCGAGTTGGTTAAGAAACTGATGATGTATGATTGTTTGAGAATGTCTTCCTAATTGGAGTTTAGGAGTGCATCAGTGAGGTTTTATTGTTGTTCAAATGGAAAGTTTTATCTATGTGTCGTTGTAGTTCAGTCTAAATGGGACTGTGAGGATAATTGTGAATGGTTTAAATGTCCTAATTGGTAGAGCATAACGTTTATTAGTAAAGAATTACAAGTTGGTTAATTCCAATTAGGAGAGCCTGAGTATGAGAAGTGATGTGGATTATGTTGAACAAATAGGAGTTAAGGGAACCAAGTTGGTGAGTTGTCAACAGATGGAAGATGGAGAGCCTGTGATGCTGAGTCTAAGTTGGTGGCAAAGGACTGAGTGGTTTCTGTGAAGTCCGATTTGGAAGACTGAAAGCTAAAGATTGAAGATCATCCAATTTGGGAAATTACTAAACTCTTGTGGCTATTAAGAGTGGAGTGCCAAATTGTGTAATTAGTTTATTATGTGAAGATTAATACAAATTGTATGTGGTAAATGAATGTTTTTCTCTATGCTTAGATTGCAAGGACTTAGGAATTCATTATATTAGAGATATTCCTATGTGTAAAGCCTCCCTAGGAACGAACTTAACTATAATTTGGATAAATCCCAATTGGGTACCAATTTAATCTACACTGACCTTAAAGGATTAAAACTATATGTTTGATGTCCAATATTAATTCATCATTTTCATTCTTTTTCCTATATTTTATTCAAATGTATTATATACTTTGGCGAAAACCTTCAAAGGAAAAAAAATAAAAATCCCATTTGTAGTGAAGTGCTTCAAAATTAAGATGTTGCCAAAAAAAAAATCTTTGGACCTTTAGGGGTTCAATATACATCTTAGCATTCTTGGGAAATTTGAACCATCATGTGATCTTTAACCCCTATAGGACCAAGTTGTGTTTTTTTGGCAACATAGCGAATTTGGGCAATTCACTACGACTAGAGTTTTAATTATTTTGTATTGAAATTTTCACTAAACATGTGCTCGAGGAGTAGCTTCAAGGCCTTTAGGCCTGACAATTTTTGTAAGTTTTGATTACATGGTCAAAAAGTTATTGCATGATATGCGATTTTCTTTGGTTTGTGGGCAGTTTGGGCAGCTCAAAAAACTTCTTTAAAAATCACTTAAAAAAAATTTATATATTGGAAATTGGTTCTTTAGGTTTATATAAGAGTGGGAAGCTTTGAATCATTCTATTTTGATTAATGAGATGTAAGTTACGAGGAGTTTTAGTTTATAGGTAGGTATAGAGTCTTTGAAAATCATACCTACCCGCAAACTAAAACTCCTTGTAACTTTCATCTCATTAATCAAAATGGAATGATTCAAAGCTTCCCACTCTTATATAAACCTAAAGAACCAATTTCCAATATATATATTTTTTTAAAGTGATTTTTAAAGAAGTTTTTTGAGCTGCCCAAACTTCTCGCAAAACAAAGGAAATCACATATCATGCAATAACTTTTTGACCATATAGTCAAAATTTACAAAAATTGTCAGGCCTTGAAGCTACTCCTTGGGCACATGTTTAGTGAAAATTTCAGCCCAAAATAATTAAAACTCCATTCGTAGTGAGCTACCCAAATTTGCTATGTTGCCAAAAAACACAGCTTGGTCCTTTAGGGGTTAATTAAAGAAATTTATTTCATTTCCTAAGACCATTTTGAACATCAAGTGTACATTTTAGAACTTGAACATGACAATTTGAATGAATGGATTGGTTGACTATCTCTTAGTAAGTGTACTACAAATGTTTTTTTGAAATTTTGAAATTTTCAAACTTTCTTATAACTCTTGTGAAGTCTTAGGAACAGTGGATAAACGTTAATAGAAGATTGAAAGTCAATTGATTTATAGCTATGATTATGAAAAATGAAAGAAAATATACATCTAGGACTTTTAATTTTAGATTGAAATTTAGATAGGTTCTTACATAGTCAATTTTGAATGGATCTTTATGAATAATTTTTATATGAGATTTGAATGAGTACCACTTCAAAAAACATGATTTCTTCCAATTAGGTGCCTAAATCACAACTTGTGTTACCCTAAATATTTCAAGCAAGGTGAACAACTTCAAGCAATGTGTGCAAAATTCTTCATCTACTTTTGAAATTTGGTATGTATATCACTAATATGATATAGGATGTAAATGTCAATAAATCTCTTTTATAGTGCAAAAATCTCATTGTAGGAGTTAAAAGTCTTTCGCCCTTGTTAGGCAATGTCAAATTTTTTTTGTTTTTTTCTAACTTCCAACACTATAATCATTCAATCCATGTGGTCAAAGTTTTTGAAAACTTTCCATTCATTCATGTAGTAGTCTACTAGAAGTTTGTATGGTTGAATTCAAAAATTCTTTTTTTCTTTTTTCCTCATTGTCCTCAAAAGTGGCAATTTTTGACAATTTATGTCTATAAATATGCCTTGGTGTTAACACATGGTGGAATAAATGGCATCTTCTTAAAAGATAGAAAGAGAAACATGAGAATGTTAGAATTATAATGTCGAATTTCTGAAAATATAAAATGTTAAATTCTATAATAATTTGTTAAAAAATTTATTCAAATTAATCTCAAGAACAAATTAAATTTTCATATTTCATATTGCAAAATTGATACAATTTTACCAATGGAAGTTTTTATATTATTAGAAAAAATGTATAATTTTAAAACTCAAATGCATTAAAAATTATGAATTTTGATATAAAGTCCGCCTACAATAATTTTTTTTGCATTTACAATTACCAGTAATGATGAAACTTTTGGAGTCTAATTTTTTCTCGAAGTATCATTATTAAATTCTATACTACTATTAATATTTTAATTTTAAAATTACTATTATTGATACTAGGGCTTCATGTTGCTACCCACAACCATCAACAATTATGTTATAGGGAAGAGATATTGATTTTTTAAATTCATCTTTTCCAAAAAATCCGTTGGTGCTAATGATGGAAGAAACATTACAAACACATAAACATCATTTATTTATTTATTTTTATGGAAATACCTCCATTGCCACCTCTAACCAAAATTTTATTTTTCAATTTAGATAAAACCTCTTTGATATAAACATCATGGATAGAATTTAGTTTTAAATATCAATTCTTTTTTATTGTTTTCATGTTGATTTTTGTATTTTTTTAATAATTTAGTTTAGACTTCACAAGTACAATTATATATGTCGTTTTGCTTTCTCAAGACCATGTCATCTTACTTTCATATACATTCATCCAAGGTTCATCTAAGATTCATCCAAATGTTCATACTAATTACACCTTGTTCATTTTACATTGGCATCTTAATTAGTATGAGGGGGTCTCACGTTAATTAAACTCACATTGATTCCACTAACCTATATAGTAACTATCTTCTCAAAAATACTAGTCAAACAATTTCAGAAAATGAACTAACTAAGGGGTTAAAAAATTACAAAAGGTAAACAATCTAGTGGACAGATACATATATAGATATAATTATTGGATTATTCCATATCTTTTGTTAAAACTTTAAGGCCTCACAACTTCTTGATAATATAGGTTGTCAATGAGTCATTTTACTTTGACATTTTTTTGCACATAGTTGTACTTGAGATTTTGAATTTGAATAGGACCAAAGTATAAACTACTTTGTCTAGTATGCATGGAATTAATTGAGGAAAATAAAGACTATTGGATTTTTAGATTATGACAATTTTAGATAATCAATTTATAGACAAAAATTGTAGCCTTTGGATAAGAAAAATAATGAGAAGATGAATAATAGTTGGCCCCCGCCCAAAAAACTAATAAAAAATTGGATTGGAATCTAAGGCAAATGTAGTATTTTCTTAATGAAAAAATGAAAAGAAAAAAAAACTCTCAAATTTGTATACATTTTCAAATAGAAGTGAGTAAAAAAGCCCAAATTGACCAAATTGGATCATATATATATATATATATAATATAATATATTTATTTATTTATTTTTAAATTTTATTATTGACATCATCAGCATATTTTTTGAAACATCTTCAAAAGAAAATTCCACCATTTTTTCACTCAAATCCTGTCCAAAATTCATATACACTACCCCCTTCCACGATACTATGTTTCCTAAATAAAAATTTCAATACCTCTCTCATTAAAATTTTGAAAATAAAAAAATGCAACAAGTATGTCAACTTACTATTCTAAAAGATCCTCTTTGACAAATATTGATATTCATTCTACTGAGAATTTACCATTGAAAATTTGAAGAGGACACATTTCGTCCTCTTAGGCCTCAAGGAGTTAACAATTTGAGTAATAGTAGTATTTGAATTCTTGAATTATAAAAAATAAGTAAAAAATGGATAAGGGTGCATGGCTTCAAGTTTATTTATTGAGGCTTTTGACGCATAGAATGACTACCAACATTTCCTATAGTGGCAAAAATTTGCTTGGTTTCTACCAAGATTTTTTACTAGTTAAATGTACATTCTAGAAATCTTGTGAAAAAATGAAATTTTAGCAATTTTTTGAACAAATGTAGGAAGAGGATGCAAAATTACATATTTGTTGAAAATGCCGATATCATTCATCCGCTCTATTTGGGATTAGGATTAGCTGATTTCATACCTACACCAGTGGATCTTTGGAAGTTGGCTCCATTGTAGCTATCTATGTTACAGCCATAAGCTCCCTATCAACTTTTCGTGGAATACTCCATCTTTTCCTTGTGCTTCTAGAATTAGCAACAATAGTTTATCAAGAATTCAAGAATGAGCAATTGAGCTTTCAAGAAATTTGTAATTTGCAATTGTGCATTACGCCTCCTTCTCATTGTGCATTCAATGAGTTCAATCTTTGATGTTGGTTTAGGAAGTTTGGCATTTTGTTTCTGGTGCTGGCCTATTGGGCTTTGAATGCACATTGCCATTTAAAAAAATTTAGGAGTGCCAATTCCTTCTTGCGATGAAGATCTGGAAGATATTGTCTTTAATTGTCTTGTACATTCATTGTATCTAATAATTGGAGGCTACCTGCAATTGGGCGTACTAGAGTGATTTGTAGCAATGACAAATTCAAACATATAGGCATCTTTGTGCCAATTTTGAGTAGCCTTAGCAATTTCTTTGGCAACATCATGAGCAATTTCAAGCTTCTTCCACGCTCCCTCACAATTTTTTTTTTTGTGCAATTTGCTTTCCTTGTGTTTTCTTGTGTTTGCGTGCTTGAAGTTTGTACTATTGGGGACTTGGGGTTTGGGATTTTGGCTTGTGGGTGCAGGACTATAGGTCTGGGGTTTAGCGATGGCATCAAGATTGAAGTTGCCTGACAATTTTTGAGTGCGAATTTTTGGTTCTTCTTGGAACACACATGGCTTGGGGAAATACTTGCCCGTGCCTACATCCCATGAGGTCACATACATCTTTGAGACGCACCTTTTGAATTCACTATCTAGACCTAGACCACGTTTTCATCATTATCTGAGGCGACAATTGTCTTAGTAGAGTTTCCTGATCCGATGTTGGAGATCACAAGTAATGAAAAGCAAAAATCAATGCCCAAGCATTGCAAAATTGTGCCCTCCATGAGGAAGAGAAGGTGGCAAGAGATTTGGGCATGTAAGTTTATTTGGGCCAAAGGAGAGTTTGAAATAGTAGGCAATTTCATCAGAGTTGTTTGCAAGAGCTACAATAGTATCACGGGTAGTAGGAAGATCATAGTGCCCAAGGGCAACAACCTTGACAAGCACAAGGTGAAGAGAATCTGCAAGTATGATGGTGAGCCCTTTTCTCATTTGAAAAAAGGTAACACACATGTGAAGCCGGATTACAAACATTCGCAATTCTGCAAGTTGTAGGTGGTGCAAAGGGTGACTAGCAACGTTGTTGATTAGCTTCTAGTTGGCTTGGATGGGGAGGTCAGCAAAAAGGGAGCACAATTCTCAACTTTATTCCAAATTCTTTCTTTTGGTTGCCTTATGATTAATTATGAACGTGAGCAATATTTACTACGGCACTTAAAGGTGAAAAATGTTTCCTAAGAGCATTGGTCGGAGACATCCAACTTAGAGATGAGCGAATACCTTTATTCTTGCATCATGTCTGTACTTAAGGTTGTTGTACAATCAGTAAGATTTGTGTCCATAAGCATTGATGAGGTAATAGCAGTCAACAACACCTCAAGGGTAGGTGTTTATATTTATGCGGTTGATTCGTGGGAGTAAATTCCACACCTCTTGCATCTTTCTTGTGTTGCAGATAGTGGGACTACAGATCACTTGATTGATGTTATAAGCATGCGTTACATGGCGAGGGGAGATTTTCACGTGAAGACATCACTGGTAAGCTAGTTTCCTTTGGGACAGACGGGGCTAGCACATATCAAGGTCCAAAAACTAGGGTTTCCATCCAGATTCAGGAGAAATGGGTTCCCTTCTGTCTTGGAAAGAGTTGCACAAATCATTACATCAATCTTGTGGTTGAAACTCTTTCTAACTATCCCATAGTTACTTGCCTAGAGGCCCTTTGCCAATCCTTGTATTCTTATTTATGTCATAGCCACAAACACCACACTGAGCTTTAGAAGTTAGTCGATCTCATGGAAACTAAAGGTAATAAGATGATGAGAAATGTGGACACACAGTGGATCTCACTACAGAGTTGAACCTAACAAATTATGAGCGAGTACAAGACCCTGCTAGTGAAGATGGGGTTGGACATGTCTACAAGTGTTGGGCAAAAAAGAAACTCAGCCGTGGCTAGTAATTTCGACTATTTGACGGACATTGAGGTTTTGTTATCTTTGGCTTGCTTCATCTTGATGTTGAATGTTGTGTATTGTCTTAAAAAATTGTTATAAGCTCGTGACATATTTATTTGTGACTTCTTGCAAGCCATCAAGGGTTGCTAGTCCAATTTGACTAGGATGTTTGTAGATTCTTCTACATCATTTTGCACAACCGAATTCAAGCGTTACCAAGAGATTTTGTGTCTATCCTATATTCATATCCCGTTGAAGTGGCAAGAAATGCCAAAGCAGCCTGGTGTGTCTTATCTATTGTTCAACTTTAGGTGCACTACTATCTTTGCACACTACCAGTGTAAGGTGTTGGGGAATCATATTTTTGTCACGAGGAGGAGTTCTTACATATAGAGGCCAACATCTAGTGGTAGTTTATAGATACAATACTTTTTGGCCTTTTGTTCTTGTTCTATATTTTTTGGACCTTTTATTTTTGTTCTATTTTTTTTCATCTTCCATATTTGCTTTAGTTTCTAGTTCTATTGTAAATTCAATATTTTGTTTGCACTACTGTATTGATCAATTGGCTTGTGAAGCCAACAAAATACAAATAAAAGATTGCATTCATTTGTACTATTGTGTTGTTCGTCTGTACTACTGGCTTAATCTTGCTAGTTGTATAGCTCTTTCATGTGCTTACAAATAGTATGTCTTTGGTAAGGGCTTGCCTTCAAGTTTTAGATGCATTATTGAACTCAATTGGCTTAAACCACTTGTGTTTACTAATTTCTATCTCTTGGCCAATCTGGCAGAGATTGCTCATTCACTCTCGGATGAAGTGAACAAGTGCTTTCCTCAATAGGAGTTGCTTGATGCTTTTGGCATCATCTACCTGCAATATTGGAAGTAACAAGGGGCTAAAGAGAGTTTTGGTCACCATTTAGCAGTGTTAAAATAATTTTATTCTAATCCTAAAGTTCTAAATGCAAAAAAGCCTTTACATAATGGAGGAATCTCATATACTACACCTAAATTGCTTTCTAGTTCTAACTTGGATAACTAGCAAGGGTTGTTTAAAATCACAATGAAAGTGAATTGTGACTCTATCTGTTCCTCCGCATTGCATTTGAATTTGGTTATTCAATTTTGGTGAAACCTATCCTCGTCACAGCATTTACAGTAGCTCATTTCGGAATACTTCAAGCTAGCCAAAATTGGCTGCTGCTTGATTTTGGACTCAAAGAAAGACGAGCATTGCTTTTCTACACTAAATTTTTTGAAATCTACCATCAAAAAAGATTGGAAAAGCATTTGCTACTAGTGGTGTAAATGTTTGGATAGAAATATTTTACTTTGGAGAACTTTTCATATAAGGAAGCCATACAATTATGGCAAAATGTAGTGAAAGTAGGCCACCATAGTAATGTATGATCTCCTAGCCACTACTATGATCCATATCCTCTTGATTTTGTGAACCTTAGTTTTCATGAGATTAGGCTCACTTCAACAATTCAAAGACTTCAAAGACTTATTGACTTTCCTTGACAGTGATATTTGGCTTGGAGGCACTTGGCAATGTACACTTGTACAAGGAATTCAGGGCAATAGCTGCGTGGAGCCTTGAGCAACAACTTTTGTGTTTAGTCTAACTTGTACCTTTGTGTTGTTTGTTTGTTTTGTCGTGTGCAGATCATTAGTATTGCAAATGGGCAGTTTTGCTATTTTGGCAAGAAGAGTTCAATTCCCTTGCTAATGACATTTTTTTTGCAATACATGTAATGAATTCATCTTTTATTGTGCAACTTGGATATGCCTTGTTTGGAATTGCAATAGGGTGTGAGAACTTTGAATGTGAAATCTTGTGAAACTAGTTTATTGGTTGCACTGGGGTGTGAGAACATCAACTACCAAAACTTTTGTATAATTGACAATGCATGAGCATTATTGGTATTTTCTTTTCTTTGTCCACTTTCACTTAAGCACTTAGCATGAGCAACTAAGACTAACATTGACAAGAATCTACCAAAAATTGTCGTTATTTCACAAGTTCTTCCATCACTTAGTAAATCTAGTCAAAAATAGATTTGCAAATTAGCTATGAATATTCACTAAATTTCTAGACTAGTCGCAAGTTGGCATTTACTAGAGCAAACAAAATTTATACAAAATTATACCTTTTTCTTGAAAATTTATTTTGTCGCTTTAACTTTGTAAAACAACTTTTCACCAAAATAGCACCCTCTACCACACGCTCATAGCATTGGCACTAAAAATCCTATATGTACTTTGGGAACGTTGGTGACTACCCATTCAAAAATGCAAAACAACAACTTAGTCAAAGTGCTTGTCTTTCACTTTATTGTTTATTGTATTTAGTATAAAGTATATTATTGTATAAGTTTCACTATGAACACTAGATTTTTGTTTACCTATTAATAATCACAATAAATTAAGCTTTGAATCTTATGTAGGCTACTTTTTAATAAATTATTTGTTGTTTGAGTGACTATTCATTCAAAAACTTTTGATAGTGTTTCCAAGGGTATAATTAGCAAAAATAATCATTATTTTTTGACACAATATTTTAATGTTTTGTTAAAAATGAAACACACTAAACAATATAAATGATGTAGTAGAAACAATTAACCCCTAAAAGACTAGCATGTGAGTTTTTTTGGCTACATAGTAATTTTGAGTAGGTACTTGTTTGTGATTGATGATTTTCATATTTTTGGCCCAAATTTTGATAGAAGGTGGATACAACAAATATCTTTCATATGCACTAAATTTCATGATATTTGAAAATATGAGTCAAAAGTCATGGCCTAATATGTTACTTTTATTTCTTTCATATATGAGTAGGTTTGGCAATTTTTTAAAATTATATTTTTTTAGAAATAAAAATTTGAATTTTTTTAAAAGAATTATATATATATATATATATATATATGAGGAAAGCTTTGAATCATTCTATTTTGATCAATGAGTTAAAAGTTATAAGGATTTTTTGTTTGGGTAGTTATGTGGGTAGTTATGGATTCTCTACTCTAAAATAAATTTAGAAACCCTTTATCATACTCAATTTTCAATATTTTTGGAAAAAAATAAAATTATAGGATGTAGATTGTTTATTACAACATTGTAACCTTTGGCATTAACATTTTTCAATTTAGTATTTTGGATCATTGTCTACTATTGTCTATTTACAATGTTTTTCCTATATGTTGTACAATTCTAAATGATCTGAAATTTTTCAATCATGTGCTCAACTTGTATGAGAAAAAGAATCCAAATAAGCACCACCATTTTGGACATTTTTCATAAAACAATGAATTTGTGAATTGCAGCTCCCACGTTTTTTGTAGGCCAAAAAAATGATTTAAGTGAATTTGAATGCTCATATCTTGCTATCCACAAGGTGAAAATTTGTGAATTTTTTACCTTATATTTTCAAGTCAACCAACTATAAGATTCAATGATTACATATGTCAAAAAAAATTTCAAAAATTTAATATTTGTACTAAAAATGGTAGTTTTTGAGTGTTTTCAATGAAAATATAGTGATGGAGCTTTAGAGGTTAGTAGGTGTGAAAAAACCATAGTTTGGGAAGTATCTTAACAAGATTAAATGAAACAATTACCAAGGCACGAACATTAGATGTGCAATTTTAGAAATAAAGATGAACATCATGTGATTTTAGATTTATAAAATTTATTTAATTATTGATATGGAAGCAAATGAGTAAATTTTCATATAATTTAAGATTTCAAATTTACCTATATTTGCGACTAGATAATAGCTAAAAAAAACTAGTAAATGAGGTTTCACTTTTATTAAACCGATATGATATACAATAAAATGTATGATTTATAAGCCTTATTAATAAATACTAGTCAAATATATGCAAAAGTAATACAACTATGTAGTCATATTTTTGTGCTACAAAAGACTCAATTTATAAGGATTTATTGTCCAACTTCTTTTTGCTTCAAAGTTATGCTTTCATATTGTCACATGGTTAACCCTTAAACGATGATGAGGCCAAAAAACATCCAATGGATGATTCAATGTTCACTGTAGAAACAAAGAATGTACCGATTGGGCATTTTGATGACTACCTTGGTCATGGGGAGATGTGTCCTTTCAGGGTTAAAAAAGGTGTCTAGTTTCCTACTGAAACTTCTATCTAAAGTTGAACCAATTGATCACATCACATAATCAATGAACATTCATCCATTGTATATAAGGTAGGTACACCCAAAATCACACCCTGCCTAAAATAGTCATCATCACTCTCTGTACATCTCCAAAATCAATACATACCTTTGCGGAAGAAATGATTTCAGAACCTCTACCAAAAAAAATCTTTGACCAATCATAACTTTTGCATATGGTATTCAAATATCTTGTTCTTTGGTGCATTAGAACCTCTTTTCCAATTGCCAACATGAAAATACGAAAATATGAAAGTTTGACCAGTTTCATAATAGTAACTAGTCACAGTACCCAAAAGTGTCACCTTGATTTATACATGACTGTACACTTACCTCATTCTGTAAAGCAAACATATTTGTATACATTTGAGAGACATCACCATTCTTCTTCTTCTTTTTTTTTTTAAAACACCATTCTTGCTTTTCATGCAAGGAATAAGTTACTTTACATCAATCTCAAGCAATATTGCATAATACCCATGAATTCAGCCCTTTTGGCTGCATATTTCAAGCACCAATTTCAGTTTTGGCAATCAATTGGGGATCCAGTGCTTCATTATTCTCTCGTGCTTTGAAATGCGAGCCTCATCCCCTTCCAATCCAATTTCACAAAAAAAAAAATTCTCACAATCAATTTGAATATTTCAAAAAAAAAAAAATAGACACAAAATAAAGAGTATAATAATACCCTCATATTTTTCTTGCATGCTAGTCACAAGGAGCCAGCTGCCCTTGAAAACCTTTAAGAATAGAACCCACTCCACTTTGCATCTTATTCTTTGAGCAATTTTTTGCAATTTGAAAGAAATTTGACATATTATTTTATTATTTCTATATAAAAATTCGACTTGGACGACACTTCTTTGGGTGCCTAGAAATTAGTGCAACATTTCTGTTGCATCAATTCCTTGCAATTAGAAGAAAATTGAAAATAATATTTTATGAATTAAAAAAATTGGACTTGGATGACACTTCTTTTTGGTGCCCAAAAACTAGTGCGACATTTTTGTTGGAGCAGTTCTTCGCAAATCAATAGAACAAAATTGGACATAATATTTTATTATTTTTTAAACAAAATTCTGCTTGGATGGCACTTCTTAGTTGAGTGCCTAAAAATGCGTGCAACATGATTTGGGTGACAAATATTTTTTCAAAATATATAACAGTAACTTGTTAGTAAGGTGTGTAACTTATCTTGCTGCCCAGTTCACCACCAATACCAATTGTTCTACAGAATTGTCAACAGGGTTGACAGCATAAACCCCGTTTTCAATGACTCGGATGTCCAAAAGTCTGCTCCTCCCTACAAGTGTTTTTATTCTCAACATGAAATGAAATATTGGGGAGACTTTCTTTTTATAAATATTTCTATACCATTTGAAAATAGTTTGAATAAATGGTTGACCTAACCCTAAAATCCAGGACTTGAAACTGTATTTTCAAACTGGGGAGCTAGAATCAAATGGAAGAACTGTAGAAGAGTAATTCTTTTCAACTTATGTCAATGGCACTCAACTGTTTCTTGCACGCAAAAGTTTCGAGAATTTCTATGGTCCATGGCTTTGGCTACAATTTTCCTTCGGTTTCTAACTTGATGTTTGATTGTTTGATTTTTTTTTCAACTCATTGAAGCACCCCCTGTGGAGAAGACATTGATTTCTATTTGGTGTGTGGAAATGTGGGTGACACCCAAATGTGCCTTTGATCCCAAAACTACCGTCATCACCCTAGGTACATCTCCCAAATCAATATGTACCTGTGTGGTAGAAGAAACCCATTAGTACTCTGGTTACATCTTCCAAATCTATATGTATTTATGCGGAAAAAAATCCAAAACTATCATCATTATTTTGGGTACATTTCCAAAATCAATAATGTAACTTGTGTAGAAAACCTCAAACTGCCATCGTTACTCCAGGTACATCTCCAAAATCAATATGTACTTCTGTGAAAAATCCCCAAACTACCATTGCCACTTTGGGGACATCTCCAAAATCAATGTGTATCTATATGGAAAGAAACCATGATTTTAGAACCTCTACCACAAAAAAAAGAACACACCACTTTAACCCTCCATAACTTTTGCATACAGGATCTAAATGTTGGATTCCTTGATGCGTTGGAACCTCTGTTTTGCTTTACAACAAGAAAAATCAATGAAAATTTTGACCAATTTATTAAAACAAGTGGTGGTTCTAGGGGTGGTCATCTTATGCAATGGTGACACGTCTGATGAAAGCATGGCACAAAGACTTTGAAGTAGTTGAGCGACTATAGATATATTAGCCCCATTCTTGGAGACCATGAACCTGGCTAGTTCATAGGCAGCTTTGAGCTGTAAAAAGGACAACAAAAGAAGGATACAGTCAACAGGACTCAATCATGAGATTTAAAAAAAAATTCTTATCATCTCCACCTTCATGTTGAAGAAGAAAATAACACAATAACTTAATATTTTGTTTTCATATTTGTGCAAATTGTTTTGAAATGTACTGTAATTTGATTCACAACAGTTTGCAACATACCCGAATAAGGTAGGATGGGTTATCAGCTAACTACACCTAAAATTGAATGAATAAGTAATTCAGTATGGTTCCTATTATTATAATGAAAAACTTTTTGTAGGTTCTGACTCATTGTTAGTCAAAAGAGGATTCTAAATTCTCTTAAAATGTGTGTTTTGGACACCCATTACAAAAAAATTTAGCCCTCTAAAAGGCTGTGAATTACCCCCCCAGGTGCAATTAGAGAGGAATTCAAACTATTTCTTATTTTTTTCTTATTTTTTAAGGAAAGCAACTCATGTGGCACTATTTGTGCCACATGAGCACCACATCAAACTAAATTATTTTTTCATTTTTTTGTACTTGCATTGTGGCGTGCCAAAAAACCAAACCTCAACAATCCTCCCAAGGCTTAGATTTTTCTTAATGGTATAAATAAACTATGAATATTCAAAGAGTTAAAAATAGGTGTTTTTAAAATTGACTACACTCTCATGAACATTGGGAGTACATTTTAGGCAAGAATTTGTAGGATTGGTTTTGCATTTGTACTTTGTTAAAGTTTGGGTTTGGACTTTGAGCAATTATAATATATGAAAGTTATAGAGCTTGAAGTTCAATTAATAATACTTTTCAATTTTTTCCTAAATTTAATGTCCTTGTGTTCTTTTTATCGATTGCCTCTCAACTAAAGTGGAAGGAATCTTGGCATCGACAAAAGCAAAGTTGCATGTGAGGAATTTTGAGTAAGATCTCATTCGAAAACCGCAAGTCATTGGGTAGGTGTAGGCTACGAGTCACCTCTTGTAAACTAGAGCTCTACTTGTTGTATACTTATATAGTAGATTATGTAGAGCACCTCCTGGAAAATCATTTGGTTTTGAACTTTAGTAACTTATTTGCAACTAATTATAACCTTGTAATGATGCAGTAGCTTGAAAGTGTTTGATGGATGACAAAAAATCCTTCCATGTAAAGACAAAAGTGCATGTGTTCATCTTTGGAATTTTGTTTAGAAGTGGTAGATGTTTGACATCCAATGACTACTTTGGTGGATGTTTTTTCAAGCAAATGCTTCACACAAATACACAAGAGGATGATTTCCATGGTGATTTTTGTCCCCAGCGTTTCAGGGTGAAATTTGCAATTTTGTGTGAAAGTAACTACTCAAGACAGAGCAAATTTTGAAACTGGGAAACATACTCCAGCTCACCTCTTATCTCCATACCCTTCTAAAATCAAAAGCAATGGTAACTTACTCTTCTTTTTTTTTTTTCCTTTTTCTTTTAAACAAACAGCATTCGGAAGCAATGGTACTCTTGTCTTTGCTGACAAGCTTGTGAAAGTTTCACCAGTCCAGGTATGCATTAATCATAAATGCAATGCCCCTGTGTACATAAGGTAGAAGGTCCATAAACTGATCATTTAAGAGCTGGAACTGATTTTGGGGGAGGTGAAGCTTTTTCAAATATTTTTCAATAAATTGTCCTTGAAAGACAAGTAAAATTGGCATTTAACCAAAATCGTTTCATATTTTTTGGAGCTTTAAAGAATTAGTTATGAAATTTTGAAGCTCAAGTGGCATAAGGTTCTAATAGCATTCACCTCCTAAAATGTACACTGTTTGTACATGGCTGAAGGCTACAAAAAAGCAACATGTACATGAAATGTACATTTAAGGAGTTGGATGCTTTGAGAACTTGTGCACTTTTAGAACCTCCTACCTTATCATAGTCCCCCAAAAGGAATAGCCACGATCACAACACCACACTCAAGCAATAATCTTGGGAATATTTTTTCAAGATTTACCAGTTATTGAACCATTTTTTCAAGTACTGAGTTGGGCTTTTTTCCTCTCTCTTTTTTTTATACTTCAAATAGAAAAAATTACAAATTTTCTCACTGCTTTTCCCTATATTTTCAAATTGTAACCAAAGTTTTTTTCCCCCAATTCCACTGACTACTAACCAGCAATTCTCCCCCCAAACATTGACCACGAGTACATTTGACCTTCACTAAGGCGGGCTCTAAATAATCCACAATTGATTAGACCACAAGGTCAAAACTCAGACAGTGATTTTGCATCCCCAGTACAGAAGTGCATGCCCTGTTGTTGATGCAGACACATTGTGTACCACGTCAAACTTCCAAACAAAACTCCAAACTCGTACGGTGAACATGATTTAAGAACCATTCTACGGTCGTCGTTATCAGTCATCGTCGGTCGGCCAACCTTTAGTTTGCGTTCCCAACTAGGCAGCATGACATATCAACATGTTCATCGAATCATTTAGGTAATGTATTCCATCGGTAAAAGTTCTTGTCAATTGTAAGGTAGAGAGCATTCAATGACATCCGTGTACCCAATGGCGTTCCTTTTTTAGGAAGGGGAGTCATTCTAAAACACAAATCTAGGTGAATCATACGTGGCTTATCGTATCGTTTAACAGTTAATAAGCTCTGTTTGGTATGTCTACATTTATGTTCTGAAATGATTCCCCTTCTTAGAAAGGATCGCCATTGGGTATAAAGACGCTTTCAAGTGCCTATAATTTAGGTCATGGCAATCACAAGCACAACAACGTCATCAACGATCCCTTATCAATGACCTTCAATTCTCGTCAAATGAGCAACAATTTCATTCCTGTGTAACAAAATAAAGCAGAGGCGGGCAATGTGCATATTGGAGTGGACTTCGAATTGACAGGCATGTGTCTTGCAATTGCAATGAAATTTTGTTTCATTTATGTAAAAAAAACACAATTTAAAAAACACTTTAAAAAACTGACACACTAGCAAACACCCTCCCTTGCTTTCCTTGTAAATGCCAATTCCTTGAGAACCTGGCTTGTCAGGTTCTCAATTTCTGGGAAGTTTCAGTGGAAATTCTCTGCTGGCTTCCTCAAGGAAGGTCTGGCTCTCTCTCAAGGAAGGTTTGACTTTCTCATGGAAGGTCTGACTTTGGTTTCATCATTTTGAAACTTCAAATCTCTCGCTGTTTTTCCTTGTATGGTAGCCGACCCATTTTTGACCACTTAAGCAATTACGCATATTTGGAGCATAGGTTTCTTGAGTGCAGAAATTTTCCCATGTATACAAATAGGGTTGAGAAGGATTCCATATTTCTCAAAATTTAATTACTATAAATTTTTTTATTTGAAGATTATATTTGACCTATTCTTGTCATTGTAGGTCTTTCTATTTCCAACTATGGGTTGGTTGCAAAATCAACTAAGATTGTAGCCAATCATAATACGTCATGATTGCATTGTAATTTGTACCGTAATTAATTTTATGCTTCTTGTACTAATTGGAAAGAATGTAGCCTATATGATAGGAATGGATCTTTGGTCAGAAATGGGTTGGCTACCATAATTTAAATAATAGATTCTTCATTCATGCTGATCATATGATTAGAGTTTACTCTTTTTTTTTTTTTTTTGTAGTTTAGTAGTCTATATCTCGCAAATTAAATGACTTTATTTATGTTGAATTTGACCTTGACGTAGCTGCACCTTTAAATCACAAATTTTGCATTAGTTAGAGTCATGAAATCTCAAACATTTATAGCTTCAAAGCAACAAGTTTTTCTCTTCTTGTGCATCTTTGGTGGGAATTGAACTTGCCACAAATTGCCCTCTAATGGCAACTCAAAAATCAAGGATTGACCCCCAATTAATACAAAGATTAACCCTTAAAGGACACAACTCCTTATAACCAAGGTAGTCACCAAAATGCTTGAATTAATGGCCCAATGGGTGTATTATTTGTTTCTATAATGAACAATCCAATCATCCATTGTACACTCTTTAGTTGCCTTGTCGTTTAAGGGTTAAATTGAGATTGAGAATGAAAAGAATCATAAAACTATATTAAGGAAAACAATTGATATTAGTGTTCAAAGTTACCCTATCCTTTAATGGATTCCTTCACTCTTTGATGGAAGACACCTTTTATGATTTCTAAAAGATACCTAGACAAATTTCAACAAGAAAAATGACATTCATAAAGTAGTCTCTAAATCTATCCAAGTTAATATGTATTACTTTTGAATATTTTCTTAAAATGATCTTTTGATATAATCCTCTATTTGATTATTATATATATAAATTCCTTTATGACAATCTTAGTAAATGCTACTACTCTTAAATAGCTACATGTCACAATTCTACTAGTTTTAAAAAATGAATTTTTAAGAATGATGGGCCCCAACAAGCCGCTATAATTGTTGCTTATTAATAACTTTTGAACTTTTGAATCATTGCTATACCTCTTCCTATGGATAGGGATAAAAAGAGGGAAAACAACAATTCAATTTACCCCCCATACATAGCATTGTTTAGGGCAATGAAGTTGGGTTCCCTTTCACACTCTTAAGAAGAAAATCCCTACACAAATAAAATTGTTTTCTAGAATTATTCGTAAAGTGTGTGCAATGAGGCTAAGACCAAGAGCTTGGGTTTGAGGATAACACAAGACGAAACTCCTTGAAGCACCCAAATTGGGGTGTGATGAAGTTTGGTGCTACATTTCTTTTGTACTATTATGGATTAAACCTACCTTTGACAACCTTGTTTCAAATTGGATTTCCTTCATGATTAAACTCTAATATGGCTCCTTAATCACCCCCAATCCTTAAAATTCACTAATAAGTCCCCTCCCAGATCCCTAACAATGCATAATATAGTAGTTTGCTCTAAAAGCGTTCATGACAGGGAGGTTGACATCTTGTTTTCTTCAATGGACCAATAGTGTACATTTCAAGAGGTAGTCACTTCTAATGACCATTGCATTTCAAATTCAAAAAATTCTTAACTAATTCTACAAAGGTCCAAAAAATACAAAACGACTTGATTTAAATGCCAATTTAATTTTTCTTCCTATGAAAATTTAAAAACAAAAATGATTCCAAGGAATTTAGCTTCTCCCCAAAGGCAATCAGCTGTTGAATGGTTGCTTTAAAAGCAGACTACCTTCCCACTGTTCCCAGAATGGGGAGGACCATTGCCTGGTTATTATACAGTGTTATATAAGGTCTCCCCCAAACCGGTTTTTAATCACCGTCATTTTTGATGTGGGCACCCCAAAATGGAAGGGCAGACTAATTTAAAAATAGTGAAGAGCCCGGAACAGAACAATAGCCAGCAGTGGCTTTTTGCAGTTGAACGTCGTCAACAGTGGTCAACTCAGAGTGAAAATTCAACGCCCCACTTCCTTCCAATCAGGACCCATACCTCCAACCCCATTGACTAGGGGGGAAACATATTCCCCCTCAATTATAGACACGTGGCATGACCCCACATGCCCTATCAACTGTAACCTATAAGAAATACTTACTAAAGATGAAATATACACCAATCGGAACTTATTATGTACCCTAATAGCAGAAGTACAGGCCCACACCCTGTCACCCAAAAGCAGCGTGCCAATAAAGAGCTTGTAGGGCATATTCGTTTTCTAAACTAATAAGCTTATGCCACGTGGATGCACCATATTCTCAAAAAATGATGTCACCTTTGCAATAGCATCGTCAATTTATAGTTATGGCGAATTCCGTTAAAATGGCGGTATTCCATTAATTTGGTAGTTTTAGCAGTTCAGATTGCATAATTTGAAGTATTTTTTCTATACTGTAATCTATACTAGTACTAAATTTTTGAAATCTAGATGTGTCCTAGATATCTGAAATCTATATCAATCCTAGATTTTTCAGACTGCTCGATCTGATAGCTATTTTAGTCCTAGATTTCTGAAATCTAAAGCAAACCTAGATGTTAGCAATATATTCTTGTCCGAAATGTCAAGATGTGAAAATGGCATGTGGAATACCACCATTTTAACGGAATTCGCTATAATTTCTTTAAATATATAGTCATTTTTTTAAAAAGGAAAACAAGAAAAGAAAGACAAACCTTAAAGTAAACATAAAAGTGAAAAAGTGAAAAAAAAATTATAGCCTTAGCGCTCTAGTTCCCCAAAAGAAATTATTGTGAACATGGTTGTAATATAGGACACTTCAATGTACCAACGTCTTACTCAATAGTACATTTAGATGTACCAATGTATAAACATGGAACATATTAAGAAGTGGATATTCTTAAAAAATGTTTTTTGTGATTCCAACTTCAAAAATTCAAAATTTATTCCATAAAGGTTCAAAACATATGAAATGGTTTCGATTAGATGTCAAGTCCATTTGTTCTTTGAAAAAAAATTCAACAAAAAATATTTCAAGAGGTCAAGCTCTCCAAACTTGCAAATTAGTTGATAAATGATCACTTGATGGACTTCCTACCTCATAGGTGCACACATCTAACTAATAAGGTAACCAACCCTATTGTCACTACCACTTCTAATTTGATCCCTTAGAGATATGGGAGAAAATTGAATTTTCTTTAAGACATGATTAATCAACAATGAAGCATATAGAAAGTAGTTTAAGATTTTTTCAAGCGGGTGTAATATCTATCATTTTGACAAGTGCAATACCAAAATGCATAAGTGCCACTAGGATCCCCTAACTATTAAAAGAATACGGAGTTGATAATTGTCATCCTTCATCCTAAAATTGACAACTCCTAAACTAGTTTTTGCCATATCTAGAGCCTATTATGGTGTTTTTTTTGGCAAGATAAGTGATACTTAAATTTTGATGCTCCTAAAAGCAACTTTGCAAAGACTATTCTTGCCATATTGACATTCCATTTTATCCACAAACAAACTAATTTCTCATAAATTAATATAAACAATTTTAGGTTGATTTTGTGGTGAAAATTGAGTCTTTTAGAAGGTGGTGGAAATAGTCACATAACAACATAAATGTTTTTAGCAATTTATGACTCAAAGGCCAATGACAAGCCTTCATGGAATTTGATGGATTTTTTGAGCAGTTTTTTACCGCATCAATCTGAATTTGAACCTAGAATTTGCCAAATCTTTCTTGTTATGATAAATCATGTAACTAAATTGAACCATTAGAGATCAATAGAGTTAAAAATAGTAAAAATAGGCTTTTTCATCCTACAATTAATTACCACATTGGTGATAAAGAAAATACAACAAAATTATGTTGGCGACGTGGCAGAAATAGGGCTGGTTACCTTATATCACACACTTTAATTCGGAGTGAAACCAAATTTCCACATGAACTTCATGTCCAGAAACATCATCCATCTCCTTTTCTCATCCCTCGGATGGACGGCTGCATATAGCCCCATGCAGACCACGAGCGCTGCGAACGCGACGACCGCGGCCTCATATAATGGCGCAGCCTTGGACTGAGCGCAGTTGCGATCCTTCCGCCTCCGAAGTCAAGCTTCTCCTCCTCCTCTTCAACTGCCGGCGAACTTCGTCTTGACAAAATAGACAGATCACACACACATCTCTTGTCGCGCCTCCAAATTCTATATCTGGCAAGCCACGCCGCTCCGCAAACTAAGGTGAATTCGTAACGAACGAATTCTCAACATCGCAAACACCTCTCTGCGCGTCGTCAGCCGTCGTCGCCCATTTCCAATCATGCAGAGCTTTGCGCGTGAGCGTCGTGCGCGTCCGTTTCGTCGGGGAGGCCCTTTTGTAACCAGACTCGTCGCAAGAGTCCCGTCGTTTGCTTCGTTTCCTCTCTTGTGAAAAGCTTTTTGAATCCGCTTTGGTGTGAGTCTCTGCTGCTGAATTATCGCAACGAATCGGATGCACTGCTTCAGTCCACCAGCGGAGTGACTCAATTACCCACAATTTAGTTTGCGTGGGTTTGTTTGATTTTAGTGAATTGCGTGCGTGAGGACTACTGTGCGGTTGTGGGGAGGTGGCGGAAGGGGTTTTGATTTATAGTTGTGGGAGTATTGTACTGGTGACGATTTGCGAGGCTTTCTGGTTTGAGAGAATTGGTCACGATGCATTTGCCGTTGGCGCATTTGAGTGGTTTTGAGGAGCACGAGGACGAGGAGCTTCAAGCTCAGTTGCAGGCGCATTCCGGTAGCCAGCACTCTCATGAGGACGAAGACGGTTCCCAATCGCATTCGCAATCGCAAGGGAGCAAGGAAGGCAGCGGGGGCAGTGCTCCTGACGGGAGCAAGCCTCCCAAGGATCTCCCTTGCCCACGTTGCCAGTCTATGAATACGAAGTTCTGCTACTACAACAACTACAGCGTGAACCAGCCTCGTCACTTCTGTCGCAACTGCCAGCGCTACTGGACCGTGGGGGGCACCCTCCGTAACGTCCCCGTGGGCGGCGGTAGCCGAAAGAAGTCGAGGACGAGGAGCAGGAGCGATCCGTATTACCGCCCGGGATCTTCCCCGGCGCCAGCCGGCAGCGACGGTGGCGAGAGTGAAGCTCACCACGCAGCCATGGCAGGCGCCATGGCTGATATGGCGCCATTGCCAGAGGGCGCGTTCGACGCGGGCTTCCCTGATTTCCCATTTCACCCATCTCAGATGGCGGCCTTTCTGCAGCTCGCTCTCCATCAGAATTCTGGTTTGGGTATGGGCATGGGCACTTTTCCGCCTGCGTTTCCCATGACGGGAGATGACGAAGCGTTTTACGAAGCTTCCCAAGGTGGGTTTTTGGGAAACATGATGTCGGCCGGGTTGTTTATGCCGGAGCTTGAGCCTGCGCACATGGCGTTGATGTACAAGGCGACGTTAATGGCGGAAGCGCAGCGATTGCAAACGATGGCCCGGCGTCAGTCGGCCGCGCAAGCGGCCGCTTGGGCGGCCGAGGAGCGCGAATGCAAGCCCGCGGTTGCGCCGTTGGCCAGCGTGCACCCCGCAATGGAAGCCGAGCTTCGTCGCCAACAATCCCATCGGCGACCCGGGTTCTGGGAAACCGCGCTCATGCACAGCCGCCCGAGCAGCAAAACCGCGCGTCCGGGATCATCTTCTCAAGTCCCGTGGGACGGCGAAACCAAGCCGCTCGTGCAACAGGAGCCGCATGAAGTCAACGAAGAAAACTCAAACGCCGCACACGCCGCGGCCGCGGCCGCAGCCGCGTTCTCGTCGCAAGGCGGCTTCGTCGATGAAACGACTTCCTGGGGAAGTGGCTTGAATGGTACCCCAGAGATGTACTACTAAGAATCCTCCTACTTTTCCTGTAACATTGACAAGAGAACATCCGTCATCTTGGTTTTTCTCCAATGTTGTATATTCGTAGCTTGTACAAATACTCTTACAGAAAGAAACAGAGCCCCCTCCATCCACTGGAAAGCTTTCAAGGTTGCGCACAAGCGGATTCTCAAGCTCAAGGAGCCTCGAGTGACAATGCGCTCCACAGCTCGAATTGCAGTGAATTGTGAAGAGTTTCAAATGGCGATGGGGATGGGACAAGAAAAAATTCGGGAGGTATGCAGGATTCAGGCAGGCGAGTGTATGGTTTCGGACATAATTTTTGATCTCGAATCTGTAAGTGTAACCATTTAGGATTTGCAAGGGGGCCCGCATTCAAGAGACTGAACGAGCTACTGATATTGGGGAACCGTATTTGTGGAGGTTGCTTGAAGAATCTCACAATCTGAGTGTGTAAGGCGCTTTCTTGGAGCGCTCTCAAAACTCTTTTTCATGAATGAGGATCTCCCTCCTTTTGTGTTGCTGTCATGGCCAGCTTCAAATATTCCAATCTTGTAACTTAAAAAATTGTATCATTTTCGAACACAACGTGTGTTGGCTTTGGATTTCCTCGGGAGTTCTCTTTTGAACTGTCACCTCCCACTCTCAAGCGCTGTGTGAATTGTATCGTCAATTTCAACGGAACTTGTGCGGTGTCTTCGCTCCTTCTGCGGTTTTTCTTTCTCCTGTCACTACTACCTTCAAATCTCCAGTGGTGTGTGTAAATTGTTGCATCAATTTCACCAGAACTCATGCTGTTTTTTCGTGTATCCATGGGTGTTTTTTTGCACTACTCTTGCTGTCACTGCCACCGTCAAATATTCCAGTCTAGGTTAGTGTAAATTGTTGCATCTGTACCCGAGGTTTTGCTTTTCAGTAGTACTATTTACATGCTCCCTTTCTTTTGATACTTCCAGTCTTGTGTGTAAATTGCTGTAAATATGTTTGAATGCAACTTGTGCTGTGTCTTGTTTTTTCTTTTGTAGTTTCGTCATCTTGCCACGTTTTGGCATTTGATACCTTCCAAATGCTACAATCATATGTTCTGGAGTCGGAATTTCTAGTTACATGATCTCCTGATATGCCGTGGTTTTTCTTGGGCACCTTCCTAATTCTTATCACATGAAATCATATGTATTGAGTGGGAATGACCACTGACAAGATGTCAGTACAAAGGATCTTCCTAGCATTGTTTTTTCCTCTGACAATCTAAAGCAGGTGACCCCTCCTTGCATTGTTTTTTTTCTTCTTTTTGGCTATCAAAAGAAGGGGTCACCAACTTCATAAACCAAAGCAAGTGACACCTGCTTTTTGTAGCCAAAAGAAGGTAAAAAAAAATGGTACTAAGTACATGAGTACCATGCAAATGATGATGGAACTTGTTGGAGGACACACACTCAGGACAGTAGGCCTCCCTGTCAGTGGAATCTTTTGAGCCGCTCACCGACCACAAATTTGAGGCGTGTTTGGAACTCGTGGAAGGGGAAGGACATGCTCTTCTCCAACAATCCAAGCCCATCTCCTGATGTGTCTCTGTCCAGCAGAAGTGATCCCAACTCATAGCAGGCATATGGTGCAATGTTTCTACCACAGCACAGCCCAAAAAAAAGGTCAATTGGATTTTCTACTTAGAGAAGCATAGCATACAGTGAAGGTTGATGGACTCATCATCAGGGCTTTTTTTTGGATCAGTGTCCCCCTATTGCCTTCACTTTAGAGGCCAATTTTTGGAGGGATGAAGCCGGAGAGGTCAGATTTATGACAGTCTAGCAAAATTTCACCAAAAATAAAGTCGTGCTCATCATATTTGAATCTAGTGCCATTAGAAGATTTTGGGGGCCTTTGGATGCCTGCGAGTTATCACAGTCTGCGAATGCAAGAAACAGGTTCAACACAATGGTCTGACGTGGCCAAGATCCTGCCATGTCATTAACCAAATTTTTTTTTTTTGCATATGGAGATTAAAATATTTTATTTTATTTTATTTTTATGAAAAAAATTTTTTTGACAGCGGGCCATTCCCCTCGCTGCAGGGAACAGCTGCAGGGGAACAGGCCCGAAACAGGCTTCTGTACCCCCCAAAACTCTTCTAATGTATCAAGTGTAATCATGTTTGAATGATGAGAAGATTGCATTTGAATGGCATGTTCATGTTTGAATGGTAGTGTGGAATTTGTACATGTGGGTGTGTGCTTATTGTTGTGTTGGAATGGCATGCTCATGTTTGAATGGGTAGTGTGCTTATTAGGTCAACGTACCCGAGGCTTGGTGGCAGAGTTGCTTTTGATCCCAAGGGGATGTCAGTGGCTGCCACCACTTTTTGCAAGTGCTCCTCAGCTGCTTTCGTTGCTGTGAGATTGAGCAGGCAAAGGGCTAACAAGTACCTGTTTTCAGTGCACCACCACCTTAGAAACAGGAAATCCATTCCATACAAAAAAAAAAGAAAAAAAAAACCCACCAGATTACACCACCTTAGAAACAGGGATTCCATACTAAAATGAACAGATTTATGACGTGTTGTCAAAGCTTGTGACTTCATCCCCATGTAATTTTAAGCGGCGAAATCTCATAGTCTTCAAGTACTGGTCCCCTTCCCTCGTAGAAATTTCAAAATCAACCCTCAACTTAACTTACTATTCACACAATGTTTTTTTGTTTTTTTCTTCTCAAAGCAACATCTTCATGTACCATGCAACACACACTGGAACAGACAGTAGAAGTTCAGTTGAACCTGCACATGATCATGCTGGCTTCAACCCAATTGTGCTCCAGAGATGGTTTCTTGCTGCTAGACACTGCTTGTGCTTGTGCTGGAGTGTTGACTGCACCGCTAACGCTAACCCTTGAACCTTTTTGTCCTTCCTCCTCCATGACACCTTTGCCATAGAATCGGGAAGGTCTTTCCACAGGCCTTTCCATGATGGTTGGATCCTCTTGGCTTGGGGGAACAGGCTCAACCTGAAAACAATAGTAAGTTAGATTTGTTTGCTTGTCAACAGGATCAAGTGTAAGATGGAGAAGTTTGAGTGCAATATATTAGACTCTAAAGTAGGGTGCTCTAAAACCAACCCTGCTCTAAAAGTGACCTCTAACACAAAGGTACATCATTTGCTTTCTTCAATGTACCAATAGTGTACTAATTTCAGGAGGTGGTCACCAATAGTGTACTGATTTTAGGAGATGGTCACTTTTAGTGACCATTGCATTTCAACTTCAAAAATTTATAACTAATTCTACAAAGGCCCAAAAAATATGAAACAACTTGAGTTAAATGCCAATTTCATTATTTTCTTCCTACAAAAATTTACTGAAAATTTGTTTCAAGGAGCTTAGCTTCCCTCCAAATGCAATCAATTCTTCAAAGGTCACTTACCTACCCTATTATCTCACACGTTCTTTTTTCTTACCTTCAAATTATGAATTCATTTGACAATTCTCTTGTGGTATGAAGTAGCATGTCTAAACTCAAATTTTACACAAGTGCATTGGTTGAATTCAATCAAATCCCATGTCAAACCTTGTGCGAGTGAACTGTTCATCACACCTATCAAACTTCATGGTAAAAACATTTAATAATCAAATAGTCTAGAATTAGTTTGTGTAATTTTAAGTTTGGGTTCATTGAACCCAAAGTACTTAAAAAATAATCCTCATGGAGAATCTATCAATTGATGGTTAACTTTTAAAGTCTCGAGGCCTTTTTTTCATCAGAAACTACTCAAAACTACCATTTCTACTGCAAAGAGCAAAAGCTTTCAAAATTGTTTTTTTTCACATATTTATCTATGGATCTTGTGGTATAAGAATGCATTTTAGAAACATTGACCTTGTACATTTCAAGATATTTGCATTTGAAGTGAAAAAAATGGGGTCTTTTACACCTTGTGTAACTAGATTATAAGATTTTGAATCTTTCTAGGTTAAGTTTTTTGCACTACCAATATTGGATTAAAAAAAACTATGTTAAAAATTTGAATTGAAAGTTTAGGAAAAAGTTTTAAAAAAAACTTGACCTTCATTCTTCAAAAAATTATTAAGTAGAAGCATGTATGAGATTGAAGGAAAAACTCAATTATGAACAACTATGAGATGGAATTGAAACACACAAATCCTTGCAAAACTTTTTCATTTCAAAACTATTGGAAATTGAGTTCAAAAACAAATCCAATACCCTATTTTCACAAGAAGATGCTATATTTGCCTACAAATCAAGAATCACTTTACTAATTCAAATGAAATAAATTAAAGCTTTCCATGTAGACAAAAATATATTCTAGAGGGGGAAATTTTGTATTATTTTATTTTAAATTTTTGTGTATTTTCTTTGTTGTCCAACAAACTCCAATTTGTACCTAAGACATCATAGCTTTTGCTCTTGAGCATTGAGTATAATAAAAATTATATTTCTTGTAAGTTAATTTATTTTCCTATCTTTAAGAAAAAGTTTCAAGAAATCACAACAATAATTGAGATCATAAGAACCTAACCAAAATAATTAAATATTGACAACAAGACTTTAGAGGTAATAAAAAATGGAAAAAGTACCTCACACTTGTGCCTAGCATTTGCAACAAATTTGCCTATCTATTTTATTTGAATAGAGGTTACAAGCATCTCAAACTTGACAAGAAATGAAAAGTGAACAATTTTTGTATGTTTCATACATACATAAATTTTATTAAGTTAACATCCACTTTTGCCATTGTGGCTTACACATGAGGATATTTGTACCTTTTCAACAAGCACGAGGTCTAAGAGGGACTGTCGCTTGCTATGTTGATGGATTTCAGCATCAATATGGGCCATCAGCTCTTCCAATCTCAACTGGTTCATGTGGTAAAAGCCATTGTAGACAGCAATTAATTCCAAGGCAGGATGTAATGGAACCTGCACCCCCACCATGTTATTTTTAGCCAAATGCAAGATTTTGGTGGGGATAAACTTTATTCAATAATTAAAGCTTTGAGACCAGTAGCCAATTTGTTACAATAATTGTCACAAATTTGTAAAAATTAGCCAAACATTTACCAATTACAGTAAGTTACTACAAGTGTATCAAAGACTTTAGACAGTTTTATATGAAAATAACTACCAAATAGTGTGTGAGGTTAGTGGATAGCATCCTGCAAATTTCTAGCAGATTTTCACCCAAATCTTACCTGGATTTGGTAGTGGCTACCAATACCCTAAGAAAAAAAAAAGGAGCTTTGGGGGATGAAATAGCCAAAAACATCACCAAGAAATATTAGAAATTGCCAAATTTTGAATGTAGTTTACTAATTTGAGATAACAATATGGATGAAAGTCCATATCATGTTGGGTTCTAAGAAGAAAAGGGATGATTTATCTGACTTACCTGAGGTTTAGGGAGGAGGTCGCTCTCACTACCCCAAAAGTTTGATCTGTGTCCTTGAATAGAGCAATTTTTCTAGTTTTGGAAAACAGAAAAAAAATTCACCTGTTCCTCATGAAGAACAGGTCAACTTTGGACGATACTTCCTCCTCGGTGGTCTGCCAACCCACTTTATTGTTGGTTGGGCATTCTTGGGCAGGCTGTCTCCGAAACGTGACTGTTGACGATTCCCCTTTTTCCCAAAGACCAAGGGTACCCACAAAATTTTAAATTTCACAAAAATTACTGGCAGTTTATTTGTTGGCTACGGACCGAAGTGCACTCACAAGCTTAATTAGAGAGGCTAAGAGTAGGAACTAACTCAAAAAACAAGCCATTGCTTCAGAGACAAAGTCTCTCTAAGCACAGTTATACTTGTTTCTCACAGCCTTGATATCTCAGTATTTTTAGGAGCCATGTAATGGCCACATCTTCGTGCTCAGTCATGTCTCTTGGACTAGTGTAAAGTTGACATTGAACAAAATGAGGTAAAAATAAACACATTTGAATTCTGCACCAACTAAGGTGTAGGACATCTTTTCATCTCAAGCTTGCCTTGTTGCTAGGACCTCTGCATTTGTGCATACTTGTCGCTTGCACTGCACTGATTTATCCTGTCTGTCACTACCGGGTGAAAAAACTTGGAAATATATTCATACAGTGCAGTAATATATCAGCCTGCACTAATATAAAATAGGTGACTGGCAAATTAGTGTCACATGCACTGATAAGATAAATCGGTGTAGTGTAAAGCCGGCATTGAATAGAACGAGGTAATATAGAAGAAAATCTGTTTTTTGCACTAATCCAGGTGAAGGATTTCTGTCCATCTCAAGCAGGCTGCTTCGATCTGTGCAACTGAATCTGCCTCTCCCGTGTGTCCACGGATGGAATTTGAACGACCGCAGGATGAGCCACATAATACGACAAGCTTTCCTAATGCTTCAAGGTCATAAGGCCAGCACAGGTTCAAGGAAACAAGCTCTTAGGGAGCCAAGTCTCACCAGTCCAAGTGTGACGTAGTCGGTTGACAAACGGTTGATGTAGAGCTCCATAGGAGAAAGTTTCCCCTTTTTCGCACTCAATAATACCGAAATGTCCTCCAGCATACGACTCCCTTCTTGCCTCGAGCCTGGATCACTGGATTCCCACAAACAAGCTGACCTCAGACAGCAGAAGAAGGGCTTGAACCAAACACTCTCCTGCATGGTCAATAGATCACCACTGTATTCTCAGCTTCAGATATTACCGTAGTTTCTGTAAAAGTCATGCATGAACATGTTCAAATTGGGATATGGGGACAATGGATTCATCTAACCGTCAGTACGCTATGGTAAAAACGTCGGAAGGCATCTGACAGTCTAAATCCAGAATACACGAATCCAAATTTTGTCTAGAGTGGGGTCTTCACAGAATGATCAACCATCCTTCGAAGGGTGGTGGTAAATGTAGCTTCTATCACTTCGTCAGTTGGCGTGATGAAGGTACAGCTTCCCGGTCAGTTAGCACTTGGCAGGTCTTAGCAGTTAGCACTTGCATTACTAGCAGATAATGCCAGGCAGTGTCTGGTTTACAACACGCAATACGTACTAAATACTCCGTAGTACTTGAGCAAGAACTACAGAAGTGTTCTGAGCTTAAATCTCAACCTACTGTTAGGGATTAATCAAGTTTAGGATGTTTGGGATTAGAAACTGAGCCAGGTTGTCTGGGATCTGCAAAAGACGCTGTAGAGATTGCGAGTTTCTGTTCGGTTGCCTGGCCATCATTGGCTGGAGCTACAGTAGGACCCTATAGCAAAGGGCCCGTGTAATCGCACGGACGGTACTTTGATTCACTGCCCAGAAATCAGACACGCCATCCAATATTCTCTTGCACGATTGGCTGGGTTTCACCATGCAACCTAGGATGTCATTTTTCACTATTTTATGTTGAAATAATAGCTATAAATCTGAATACTGAGCTGTCAGATACTCCGTACTACCAAAGCAAACTGGGACGAAAGCCGGAGGTTGAATCAGTCACGAAAATATGGGTTGAAACAGTGTAAAGGTTTGCAGCATGTGACACGAGGGCTAGGAGGAGTAACCTTGAAGAGGGAGTCAAAGCACATGGCCGCCTTGTCATAATGGCCCTGTAACATTAGACACCAACCCATCTCTTCCAGCATAAGATTTCGAAGCCGGAGGTTGAATCCGCGCAAGTTCAAGTCCAGTGAGTGGTTGGAGAGAGCGTCTGTAGCCATCGCCAGATTGCCCTCGAAACGTGCTAAGCGGGACTCCATGATCCGGACGATGCATCCGCCTTTCCATGTAGGTTCCATGTTTTCAAGTAACGCAGCTGCACTTTCCGAGTGGTTTCGAGTGGGAGGTAGAAGTGCCATAATCACGATGTGGTCTGATGCATCGGTAAAAGTCGGTAATTAGTGGATGTAAACACAAGACCAGCTTCTTCGAAGCAGCATTGCTTGACGATCCCGAAGCCTAAACAGTAGGTGATCTGATGGTCAAACATGGTCAAACACAACCTGGCACCCGGAAGAATGTTTTCTTCGAGTTGGCAGGATATTCTGAGAGAAAGAAAGATCATTAGAAAAAAATTCTATGGTCCTGAGGCTCGTAGTTCTCTGCATTTACTATTGCAAAACTGCTGGAGAACTTTGATTTTTCATGATGACAGATGTACTTCGTGACAGAGCATCAATGCCTTGCTGGCATAGACTTGAGTGTGTTGACTCAATTTCATTTCAGTGTGTTGACTTTTGACACATGGATGGTCAACTACTTGACAGACATTAGAAGATATTTTGACGAATTTGATCCCAAGACTCTTACTCAGGTATGTCACTATTGCACAACAGTCGGAGAGCTTTGGTTTTGCATGATGACAAATGTACTATGTGACAAAAATACCTCACTGGCAAAGACTCTGAATCTTGATTAGTGAATGACTTTTTGACACATGGACAGTCAACAACTTTAAGAACTCAATCGGCTACATTGACTTGCGGAGTTGCTACATTGACTTGTAGAGTTGCTATTTCTCAACCATTTAATTTTTCTCATTTGAATTATCAAATCCAGAACTTCCTTCACTTTGCATACAAACGTCATGGTGCCATCAGTAGTTTAGTACCCTAAGGACAGACATTTAGAGTAGGCCTGAGCGCATCGTAAATTACGGCAGGAGCAATTTCTTTCTTTCTTCCTGAGCAAGTAAGTGTCACTTACAATGGAGAAGAAATAACGCAGCAAGTGGGGCTCTTGCATGGTGCGTTGTTGATACCCTATGTAGAAGAATGATTGCCCTTGCTCTGTCTCCAGGCATGCCCAGGAGCTCAAGCGCCTTGTGATACTGGGCTGGAATGAGCGATACAATGAGGTTGAATGCTCCCATCCCAAACTCAATCGAAATCCTAAGAGATGCTAGCTCTTGGTCTTCCTTGATATTACCCTCGAGTCTCTGCAGGTTGCCACTGGCAGCAGCGGCTCCTACCATAATCAGCTCAGTATCAGTGCCAACTTAACTCAATCAAGACCTTCGAAAGGTTGAAATCAAAAGACGACCCAGTAAGGACGCCCACGACTAAAAGTGTCCGATGAATGACTTTCGGAGCAACTGTAGAAACGACGAATGCAGGAATCTTCCAGGAATCTGATCATTTTTGGCTGGCTACCTAGGTGATAGGACCGCGATAAGAGTACTTGATAAGCACATCCCATATATCAGTCATTGCTAAGCATAATGGGGTTGAAATGATATGATACTTGGCTACACGCTGCATTTTATTTAGTGTCATAACCTAAAGCAAGTTATCTATCTAAGATAGACTTTTATTTATTTATTAGCAAGTTTGTAGGAACCTTTCAATATGAAAAGAACTGGAGCTATGTTAATAGCTTAAGAAAATAAGATTCTATTAAAAAAGCTACTTCCTAAAGTAAATAGCAATAGGTAGCGACACTGAATAAAATAAATCTGTAGTTGGCACTTCGTCAATGCTCACCCATTTCTATCATTTGTGGCTCTGAAAACCGGCGCTGTCTTGTTTGCCATCCCTCGTCACCTGTGTCTGACTGAGAGTCGGAAGTAGAAGGAACTGCAGATCCTGAATTCTGCATGTTACGACTACAACAATCGAGTACAAATCAGGTCACACCATATTATGAACTGTTCAATGATTAGAAACTACTGTCATTCGTATATCGCATAACCAATAGTGTAGAAATAGTACAATTGGACTCTTCTGAACAATCACCGAATACTACAATCTGGAGATAGCCGTGTAATCCATTACTATGAAAAGAGAAACGTGAAACAACTCAAATGACTCCAAGAATCCCAACAAAACCACAACTAGTGACCACAAATCAGAAGCCTTAAATCACATTTCTCCTCTCAACTTTCCATGAAAACCTTCGTGAAATACGTGTATTCATTTCTTATGCATTTTGAAAGCGGGAGGTCCTAGATATGTGACAGTAGACAACTCCATTTCCATTCAAAGATGACTGGCTGTAGACATTTAGCCTAGTCATGGAAACATCACTTGCTAACTGGTCCAACCAAGCGCATGAAGAGAAGAGTTATTGTTGGTAACATGCAGGGGTCAGTTATAGGAGAGGAGATTAGGTAACTAATGGCGTTAGTGTCCATTACCATAATGGGTCAAAGACCTCATACTACACGAGCTCACACAATTGTAGCCAGAAGCGTACCGGGTTCTGTTCTTCATCGTCTGAGTCATAGTTAACTCGAAGGCTTCCACTTAATTCACCCTGGAGGCTGCCGCCCATTGCAACCCATTCTCGCTGGACCTGCATCAGCTTCTTCCTGCTGTGCTTGTAAATCAGCCATGCCCTTTTCAAGTTGTATCCCACCTTCACCATGGAGCTCCATCTCTCCCCGCCAGCCACAATCTGACATACGCCAAGCCAAAGCAACAGTGGTGAGCTACAGAATCATCACGAGAACCAAATGATCAAAAACCAACGAAGAAGCACTTCAGACCTTAGTTTGCAAATCAATTCGGCGGAAAAAAATAGAAAAAATTATGCTCGGAAACTTATTCATACAAAAGAGAAATCTTCTAAGCACATTTCTATTTTCCTCGTTGTGGTTCTATTTTCATCTCCTAGAAATAAGTGCATTTGATAATTCCATTGAGTTAAAGCCTACACATTGAATTGACTAGTGGAACTCCTACAAATTCAAAATTTTAATCAATTCCAACACCGGAGGTAGACAAATAAGAGATACAGAGGTCAAATGAACTCATCTAACTTCTAAAATTGTATAAGAAACAAAGTGAAATATATCCACTAAAGGAATCGACGTCTCGAAATCCAAATGTGCAATGAATTCGAACTGATCCAAAGTTGCTAGAGCCTCCTTCAATCCATTTTGTTGAATGAAAGAAGAAGAAGATTGAATCGAATAGAGGACGACATTCAAATAGAGTCAAACTAGAGTTTCAAATGGAAATAAGGGAGACTGAGAATTTCTGATCATGTAGATGACAGACGAAATTAGGGCATCACCAGAAGTCACGTAGATTATCTCACAGTCAAGAGGCCAATGAAGAGGAAACATTCGGCCTGAATGTACAAGCACCATAAGCGCATCCTGCGAAGTTTATGATTCGTGTTGGTTTCCTCGCGCGTCATGGCAATCCTAACATCTGGATCCTCTTCCTTTTGCTTCAGTTTGTCGCCCAGGGCAGCAGCTTTCTCAAACCCTGATTTCTCCAGGACTGCCACTGCCTTCCCCAAAGCCCAGGATTTCATGCTGTTCACAGTTTCGTTCACTTTCTTTATGTTGCTGTGAGTGCGATACCTGCAATTTCATTGGAAGGAGGATCGTCAACCCCTAGCCAGTGACACAATGCATAAATAACAATGCTGGCATCAAAATGTCTTGTAAATGCAGATGAAGGTTCAGGGTTGTCTTCCCGAACAGACTGACTCGATGTCTAGTATGTTTCACTAGAAGTTTAACAGACACCTCGGCCATTATGCAAGCATAATCTTAAAAATTACTTCAAATATTCAAGGTTATCTGAACATATTTGATACCCACTTAACTAAAAATCAGACATCAAACATTACAAGTCTATTATAATGTCAAGCAGGCCACACCTGTCTAATGAGACAACCCAGTGAAAGGCACGCAACCAGGTTCTTACTTAACTTCTTGTTCAGATGCAAGCGCCTCGGTTGCCTGGAGAAGCGAGATGGCGAAGTTAATATCATCGTCATCATGTGACATGAGTGCCACAAAAGTGACCACTTCCGCATGGTGCAGGCTGAAGCGGGCGTGGTCTGTCCTCAGCGTGTGAAAATAGTCCTCAGCATCGTTCAGCTTGTCCGCGTAGATTAGTCTCACCCCTGTCAACACCTGTTCCATTCATAGTTCCAGAATCCCATCTCAGCTGAATTTTTCCTGTGCTTCATGCCAGGACCACACAGGCTTTGCAGACTGCCAGACTTTGGTAATTAGAGAGGCAAGAACACCAATTCAACACTGTTTGACGAGGTTCTAGTTTATCTCTGATATGATTCTCCAGTCAAGAACTGGTGACACGACTGGGGCGTTCCAAAGATTGACATGACTGGCTTCTGAGAAACTAGACGAGCTCGAGATAAATTTCAAAATTCAAGCTATTCTCGATGCAACCAATCAAATTTAGACTCCTTACATTTTCCATAAATTCAAAACCCATCCGCCATTCAATTATCCAGTTTTGATTGGCCCTGCCCTTCATCCAAACCCTAATTCTCTTCCTCTAGATCTACGTTTCTAGATCACAAACCTCTTAGTAACCTGCTTGGAAGTGAATTCCCAACCAATGACCTAATCCGCAAAGCTATTTATCATAGCTACATTCTCATTAATGAACGGTAAAGAGGGCTGGAATTCAACTTTAGCAGTAAGATACTCAAACCACTGAAGTGAACCTAATTCTTGTAATCAAACCCCAGAGCTATCGAATGGCCGCATCAACCTGCTCTGGCAGCTACAATTTCCAACTAACAGTAAATGCAACCCTAAATTAGGGTTAACACTGTCACGCAATCAATCAATAAAGAAAGAAAGAAAGAAAAAGATGATAGGAAGACACCGAAGGCACCTGCTCCTCCTCCACCTCGAACTCCATCTGCATCGAAGCTGTGTCCTGAGCAGCGCCGGTAGGCGGTGAAGGCGACTGCGATGGTGACGACGGGCTGAAAATGGACTTCCGAATCGACTCCATCTTTCGTTCCGCACAACCGCTGCTGCAATGTAGGACATTTCAGAATAAAAAATTCTCTAGATTACACGGGACATCAATCTCCAAAGACACGCGGCTCAACAAGTTAGGGTCAAGTGTGGAACACTCACGTACAGTCGCCTTGTTTTCTCTTCTTTTCTTGCAATGGATTCTTCAATTTGTGTTGACAAAACAATAACAAGGACATGAAAATCCGTCTGCAAGCTCAATGCGTGATCTGAAATCTGCCGAACTCCATCGCCTCCACGAAGAAACTGCAAGCAGGATGTAAGCGTGAAAGGGTGTCTGCTGGCGTTCCGTTAAATAACGGTAGCTTGAAAGCTTTCTACAAATAGACGGGCTGAAAGTCGCAGGAGCCAGAAAAGTCGAACGAATGGTCACAGAGTTCATTTGCATATTGAAAAGTGGATGATTTTCATCCAATTTTTTTTCCTACAACATGTCAGAGTATCTTGGAGATTCTAAATTGTAATTGTCTCCATAGCAGTTGAGCAACTCTTAAGTGAGTTTGTTGTTGAAGGGTTAACCTTGGAACGTTTGGACTCATAAGTGAGATCAAGAGGTTTGACCACTTCAAGAAGGTGTTGACTTTCATGGGCAGATTATTCTTGCTTCATAGATCACAATAGATCTTCAGCAAGAAAAATTTCAAAAATAAGGAAAAATTGCAACACCTTCGTTGAATGATGTAGAGCATAGTTTCTTTTCATAGAAACCCCTTTCCAGAGGTCAGTACTGCAAAGGGGCGTACAATCATTTCAAAAGCATGCCCACACTGAGAAAACAATAAAACAAAGAAATACTCAACAAGAAAAACACTAAGGCATGCGTTTCGAAGCAATTAAAAATATAAGCAATGTTTATATGACTTTGTTGTTGAGGACACTTGTCATTCCATTTGTTCGTTGCTGTAATTGTGCACAACCTTCAAGATGATAAACTAATGTTTTCATACACTTATTGAAATTGGCTTATGGAATTATTTTAATGCGGAACGGGCATCACTGGAAATGCTCAAAGTTTGCAGCCCCTGAACAATATGAAGGACTACCAATTTCCCTTTCTCAAGTAAAGTCACACTGGGCAATTAGAAATTTCGTCTAAATCCTCACATGGAGCACTTCTAATTTTTGTAGTTAATTGTTGCTCTAAGTTCTTGACATGCCGTTAATGCCACCAGATACACACACACACACACACCATTTTCTCACTGAAAAATTGGTGGATGAAAAAAGTGCTTTCTCTATCATGTACAACAAATCCACTCTCTTCATCGTCCATTTTTTGGACATGGGTTAATTTGATTCCCCTTGTTTTAACCCTTGAAAGGCCCTTGGAGTACTTCTATACGACCCATATTTTGCCTTATAAGTTATAATTCTTCAATTGTAGCTTAATATATGAATTATGATACATTGTTGTTTTTAAGTACTATCATGATCATTGATTTACTTTATGCGGAAGAGTATTTGGTCAATGCTTTTATGATCAAATACCACCAAATTTGTAATATACTATGTGGCTACAAAAGGGTTTTAGGCCCTTCAAAGGTAAATCCTAGAAGGATGTGACCTCCATCACCAAAATCATCACCAAAATATTTTGATTATTGAATAGATAGGTACATTCTTTATTACTACAATTAGCACTAAAGTTGTCCATTGGATCATTTAGGTCTACAACATCCTTATGAGGTTCATTTTGAAACGGAGGACCAAAAGTGTTCGATGAATGACTTCTTGAAAAATAGTTGAAAAGAACAATGTAATGTATTCATCTAAAAATTTGATCATTTTGGGGTGACTAGCTTGATTATAGACTTCAATCCTTTTAGATTTAGAGCTCCTAATTAGTAAGCAGTTCATACCAAAGGAAAAATGAGGAATGCATACACGTTATAATTTTCAAACTCAATTGAATTCTTAGCACAAGGGGGGGGATTCTCATCCTAATTTAATGTGGTGTATGACATGGTGAGTCAATTTATATCTTAAATCACTTGACCAAGTGTAGTTTTATAAAACATCATTAAAAACTCCAATTTTTAGGGTGCAATGATCTAAATTGGAAATAAAATTATTTTTTGGAACTTCCAATTTGTGTAAAAGTGTATTAGACCAATATGGAAATGTATAAAATAAAGTTCATGCCACTTGATCGTAGGAATTGAAAGATAATAAAGTTTGAAGATAGAAAAATTTCTTTTTTCCAATCTTATAGATATGGTCAACAAGCTTCAAGTCCTCTTGGAATAAAAATTTTCTTCCACACAAAGTTGAGACTTTAGACCACTTAATAGTATATCCTATTAGATCTTTGCATGCATATTTTTAGAAGAAAAGAGGAGTTTAACTTAAAAAGATAAGACCTATTATTAAGGTACTTTGCCAAAAATGATTTGATTTTTAAACAAACAGGTGCATTCTTCATTTCTATAATGATCTTGAATATCATCCATCCAACACTTTTTGGCCTCAACATCTTTAGAAGGTTAAAATATTCTAATGAAACTGTAATACAATGAGGTTGAAATTAAACTAATCATACATTAGCCAATTTTTGATGATTTATGAGAGGATTTATTTTTTGGAATATAAAAGATGAATACTTGAAGTCAAACATTTTTAAAATGTAAAAAATCTTTAAAAAAAACTTAAATTGAGCAAATTACAATGTTAATGTATTTGAAGTTTGAAGAAAATGTCTTTTTCTAATTCAATTTCAAATAATTAACAAAGTTTGAGTTCTCTTGAACAAAAAATTTTGCACTAACCTTCTGGGACAAAATAGTATTTGATACCAGAATTTAATAGGAATTTTTTTAAATTCTTGTGAAAGAAGTACATGTCCAAACTTTGTGTCAAAATTTTGAAAAGTTTTCTTAACAATAGTGATTTTGTAGGAGCTTAATAATATTTTCAAATCTCCATTGAACAAACAATCATCCTTCAATTAGGAGTTAACCCTTAAATAAACATGGAGTCCACTTGGGACATTTTAAAAACTTAGTCAAACTCTATCCCCTTTACATTTTGAATTTTCATATGAAATTATTAGGATAGCTCCTACTCATCATATTCCATTTAAAAAGCCTTGTTGCACGTCATTTCAATAAGTATTGCAAAAGTTATAAGTGTATTTTTAATTTCAATGTCAAAGTAAACAATTAAAAATATATTGTATCTAGCTATAAGGATTGGCAAACATACTTTTAAAAATAGGTGTCGGAATTTTTTAGGAATTTTTTTTTCAAAAAGAATTTACAACGAAAAAACCTTTAAACTAATGAAATATTCCTATTTTCTAGTATACGTTGAATTTGGTTTCTCAACTTTAATTAAATATTTCATGTGAAATACCTACCATGGTGACAAACAAATACAATTATTAGAATATTTTCACCAATAGGATTAGCAATTGTCAATTTTTAGTTAAAGTTATCAACAATTCAAAATTTTCAATCATCAAGTACTATCATGACTGCTACAAAATTCTCTTGAAGATGAACAAATAATAGTATTTGGAATAAAATATTTTTACGTGTATTTTGAATCCTTTGTGCAACATAATGGTTCAAATTGAACACATGTTTTTTACCAAAAATGTTGAAAGACAAAACTTCACCATTGGAATGTGCTCCAAAAATTAAAAAATTTAGTTTTCGAAATTTTGAAGTTGGGTTTGACTTTGAAAAAGTCCAAAACAGTTGACTTAATCATTAAATGGTTAAATAGAAGGTCCACACGTCAGTATAAGCTTGGTATTGACAAACATGATTCATACACAGTCAAGGAGGACTTTTTTGAGGATTTTTTAAAAGAGAACACGTGGCGCGGTGGCAGATATGACAATTGCCACGTGGAGAGAATTGATTAGCCTTCCGTTGCACGAGGTCGGCACGTGCAAAAATATTGGTACTCCAATCAAGTGGCACCCACAATCCAATCGGCAATTGCCACCTCACAAGGCTGCTGTCAAAATATTTAATTGCCGCGTTACATTTGTGAAAAAATTAATTAATTAATTAATTAACTGCAAGCTACTGTAATAGTAACTTAAGTCAACTGTCAGGCAGAATAAACATTTGTGCAAAGTTCCCATGAGGGTTCCCATTGAGGTTCCCATCGAGGTTAGCTGGTGGAATTGAGAATAAAATCGGTTGCAATTTGATAAAATTGAAAAAGAAACAAGTGAAAAAATCTACAAAATTTCTATTTAGAGTAAAATAGTAGAGAAAAAATGAACTGGATACTTGAAAAATCAATTCTAGATGGGAATTGAAGGAAAATAGTTGGGTAAAATCCAAGATGTATCATAAACATTGGTTCCTCAATATTAATGAATTGTGTACATTTTGTTAAATCTTGTTGGGAGGCCAAAGGGAATTTCAAATTTCCATTGTGAGTATTTTGGGGAGTAATTAATTTATAACTTATGAATTTTTTATTTTATTTTTAAACATACAACTTTTGAAGGTTGCAACAAAGACTAACATGACATGACATCCACGGCAACTGGAATTTTAATTGGAATTACACGCCATTGGCCCCTTGTCAAGAGGGACACGAATGAGACCACCATGTGAGTAAAGTTGTCATGAGGATATGAACTAGCAACCTCATAGATGCACCGTAAAGCCCCTCCGACTTGCCCTATTACACAGGATAGTTTAGGGTCATTTCAGACCCAAATCATGAATTTTCAAAGTACTATAAACATGCATATCCAAAATAATTGATCCTAGGTTTTCATATTTAGAGGACTTAGTCTAAGTTAGACAACAATCTAGATGGGACAATTTTTCAAATTTATTGGGGCATGGTTAGGTGCAATGAACTTAGCAAAATTGAAATGGATTGAAGGATTATATTTTTAGTTATAGTTTCAATTTCCAAGGCACCTTGATTTGTACTTTTACAATAGGTGCAAAATTAGTGCTACAAATGAAACTACACTAATGATGAAATTTAATGTTTGCAAGAGTAATTATGTACTCTAGCACTAAATGGCAACAATGTTGTTGATTTTATCAACACTAAATGGCAACATAAACACTCGAGGGGTGCAATCCTCCCAAAAATTACGGATATAGGTGCAAACACTAGGTAATTAATGGAAGGGGGTGGGGTATTATTTTCTATCTAGTGTTTTTTTTGGCCTCCATCATTAGGTAATTTTCTAATGTGGCTCATTAGAAAGGGGGCATACATTACTTAATATTCCCAATTGCTATGGATATTTAGTATGTTATTTTACTATAAAATATATACACTACATAGTTTTGCTTTCACTATTTTTTTTTCACTACCCACTACTCATTTTTTTCTACTCCCTTTTTTCCACTACTTACTACATTTTTCACATTCCCTTTTTTTTTCCAACACCTAGTACTCACAATTTCAGATTTGGGTGGGAATTTAGAATGTACATACATGGTGCTCTTGAAAACTATTAGGTCACCTCAAGCACATTCTTACACTTATAACATGATACTAAATCCAATAGTGAATGAAAATACAAAATGAAAGACAAGTATTACAATCACATTCATTGCAAAGAAGATGTAAACAAAAATTGTTTGCACATTCACAAGGATTAACGACATATAGTAAAATGCAAGTGATGTATTTAAGAACATAGTGAGAAACAAAATTTTGCATATAATATATAGTTTTTTGGAAGTTATGGTAGTAAAAAATTTGTAAAGTTCTAACATGCTAAACAAAAAGACCGAAACCACATAGCCATAATTTTCATAAAACTTAATCACCACAAAACCAAAATGGAGGCCTCCAAAATGCTAGGTCCTATTTACAATGCCAGGAGCAACTAGGTACACTAAACCACTACCTTTGCTGCATGAAAGTAGGACTTGGAGGTTCATGGAAATTCTATAAAAACAACATAATGAGCTACATTTTTTAACAGCACTTTTAAGCAACAACAATATGAATAGGTTTTAGAGCTTATAGTAGAGCATGATGAAATGCAGTAAAAAAATTACCTTTTAGTTCCAAAAAATCATCCTCAATACTAGGAAGGTGTGATCCAAATGCAATTGTTTGTGTGTAGTTTCTCTTCGGCAATAGGCTTGAGCTTTGTTGCTCCCCAACCGTCATATAGTTTGGAGTGTAGTGTGTGCAACTCTTAGATGGTTAGCTCTAACAACGGTGCTTTCTACAAATGCTCGGCACTTCAACTTGCAAAGTCCAAAAACGAGAGTAGACAAAATGTATAGGTAAGCTCATACTTGGTAGCAATCCATTCCATCTCCTTCTTCCTTGAGCTTGAGCCAACATGAGAGACTTTACAAAATTTGAGTCCCAAAAGGTTTGCAATAGAAACATGTAGAGAAGCATAGTGGGTGAAACTACAAACAACATTGGGCCATTTCTTGTAAGCAATTGCCAAGCATAGGAGGAGGGCCAATGTAGATTCATCATCGATAAATGCACCTACATACTCATTGTCTAGTAGTGTGCCCACTAAGGGTAGTATACAATGAAGTCCTTGCTCTCGGTTTTTGCAACATTGGTAAGCTAAATTTGCATACAAACTCCTCTACCATCCTCCACATCAATGATTACATAAATGTGAACACAAATTGGATTCATTGCCTCAAATTTAATCTGGATGTAGCATTGATCATCAAAGTCCTAGAATTGGAACGGCCAATCTATGCAAACCCCCTTCTCCAAATACAATCACAAATCCTTAGAAGTGTCATTAGTTTGGCAAAAAAATGAGCTGAGGAACTCTGTCCACACACTCTCATTGGTAACCATATTCAACTTAATCTTGAAATTTAGAGCCATGTTGCAAGCCTAAAGTACAAAAAGCAAATGTCTCAAACCACCAAGTGAAGTGGTGAACGCAATCAAAACCCTAATTTGTCAATCTTTAGCAAAATAAGTACAACATGAAACCACCAAGTGAATGCTACCAAAACCAAAAATTGTCAATCTTCATCACAATCAAGAACAAAATGAGCAGTAACTAGACCTAGACAAATGACCTTATTTCAACTACTACAACAAAACCTACATTTTGTAACTGCAAAAATATGACTAGGGATGACTGGCAACTGCTTACACTCATATTCTTGGAAGCCAACATCTTGGAAAAAAATATGACTACAAATATGACTAATAGTCATATTTTGGCCTTATACTTCACGGGTGTATAATATACATCTATTGGAAATAGCTAAGTACTTCATAGGGAACAATAGGAATATATTTGAGGAACATCTAGTCATATTTGTAGTCATATTTTTGTATTAGCCATATTTTGTAGTCATATCTTTTGGGTAGTGACATTTTTTTTGGTTTGAAGTAGCCCAAGGAAAATTTGGGCAGTATACACGTTTGAAGAGCACCTAGTCATATTTTTGCTTGAGTCATATTTTGTAGTCATATTTTTTAGGGAGTAATTTTTTATAGTCACATTTTCTTCATAGTAACTTTTTTTTTTCATTTTTGGGTAGCCTAAGGAAAATTTGGTTGAAGAACAAGTTTGAAGAGCATCTAGTCATATTTTTTATAGTCATTTTTTCTCTTTTTTGGGCAACCTATGAAAAATTTGAAAAAGGAACATGTTTAGGAAGAATGTAATCATATTTTTGCTTTAGTCATATTTTTTGAAGGAGTCACATTTTGTAGTCACATTTTTTTACAGTCATTTTTTTTTACTTTTTAGATAGTTCAAGGATAAGGGGGCCAATCTAAGATGGCCCTCTAGTATTTTGGTTGTAGCTCTCATTCCTTAGGATGTAGGTGTAACTTTATTTCATGCCTATTAAAAAATTGTTGTTGTTGTATGTTATTCCTATCATAGAACTTGTATTCAAAAATTTGGCGTAGCATCCGTATACATTTTAATTAACAGAATTTAATTTTTCATAAAGTTTACAAAGGAAGTAAGAAAAAGTGAAACAATGAACAACACGAGACAATAGATAGATACATTCTGGGCCCATCTTATTGGAAAGGATAAAAAAAGGGTCTCAAAATGCATGTTAAATGTGTTTTGATTCTTTATGGTGGTTTTTTTTAAGTTGGAATATATATTTGGTGAAAAAGATAATCCTACAAAGTATTGGTTCAAATGTAGAGATTGTTGATTTTTTCAATCACAGAGAAGGAATATTGTTTAACAAATACATTAGGTCATGAAGACATGATTACATGTCTAATTTGTACACTAATAGATTAGTTGCACTTGTAGATTGACTAATTATGTTTATTGACTGTCATGGTTGATACAAATTACGAGCTAATTAGATTGGTTGATACAAAGTGAAATCTAATGCATTTAAACTAGCAAAGTAGACCAAAGATTGTAGGGTTTAGAAAAAACACTTGAAGTTTGAAAAAAATCTAATTTAAGGAGAGAAAAAAGAGTGAGAAAAATCCATACTTGAGTACCCATAGAGCAAGAGCAAGTGAAGAATACCATCCGTATTCAAAGTCTAAGTGTTTGAATTAGAAGTATAGGTTCTCAAATGCTACTCAAGGCTTTAGGCATAGTTAGGAGACTAAGTTGACTCCAATATAGAGTTTTGATCTTGTAATAAATAACAATTGTTGATTATAATATACATAATTGACCAAATTAAAATTTAAAGCCTTTAATATATATTTATTTAGCATTTATGAGGATTATGTCATTACAATTGTTTGATTTCTAGAATTAATAAAAATCAATTAGTAGTAATAGAAATCAAAGATTGCAATTCTAAAATAATTTTAAATTGTTTTAAAAAATTTTAAAATATAGAAAAAAATTTGGAAAAAGTCAAGAAAAAGAAGTAGAAAGAAATAGGTTGAAAGAAAAAAAAATTGATGACAGATAGAATTTATATACCTTATTGTAAAATTTGTTATTTAAATTGTATTCAAAGAAACAAAAAAAATGAATCAAGGCAGGCTTTATGATACAATTATAATATGCATGTTAGAAAATGGAGATGAGGTGGAGATGGATTCCGAGGCATGTTCTTGAATTTGACAATTTGTTATTTTTTTGGCAAAAACCATTAGAAATTACATTAAAAATTAGAAGTTTAACCTAAACTTAAGAATTTATCAAAAACCAATTTTGAATTCAAAATCATTTAGATAATCCTTAAAAGTTTTCAAGAACATATCACACTTTTTTAAATGGATAAATATTAAGTAAAATAGATCATAATGAAATTAGATATTCAAGAGCATTAATTTTGGATAAAAAAATATCAAAATTCATCTAATTCAAATTAGAAAAGAACTTTAAATTTTGATGACATTTACAATCCAATCTTGAAAGTAAAAGTTAATTTAGACTTATAGGCTAGAAGAAAATATTAGATAAAATCTTGAAAAATGAATAAAAGATAGATCTTCATCCAACCATCCATCCATAATTTTTGCTAAAAATATGCCATTATAAAGACTTTATTATTTTTGAATAGGCATGCATCACTTCCTAACTTAAGCTATGAAAAATTTTGAATTTTTCAACTTGGATTTGGAAGTCTAGAGCTTTGGCTTACATTGGCCAATACCATCCAAAACCACCTCAAACTTCTAATTTTTATAATTTGTCAATTTTAATTAAGATGTAAGCCACTTATAGTTTATCATTAGAAAAAAATGATTCATTGTTTAGAATGCCAATTGAATAATATTTAAATACCAAACTTAAAACTTAAAAATTCAACATTAAAAAACATGGTTGTGCATGTTTTATCTCAAGAATACAATTAAATCACTCACATGTCATGTACAAAAGTTTGTTTATTTTTTAGAAAGGATTTCAATAATGTCATAGAAGCTACATTTTTAGAGGGTTTTTGTAAGCCCTATACAAGTAGCTTCACTTTACAAGGTCACATTCATTAGAAGATTTTTGGGGACTCTAGATGCTTGCGAGTTATTACAGCCTGCAAACACAAGAAACAGGTTCGGCACAGCGGTCTGACATGGCCAAGACCCTGCCACATCATTGATCCATTTAATTTTTTTTTTTTTTTTTTTTTTGCATTTGGAGATTAAATTTTTATTTATTTATTTATTTTATGAAAAAAATTTTGACAGCACACCATTCCCCTCGCTGTGGGGAACAAGCCTGAAATAGGCTTTTGGACCCCCTAAGACTCTTTTAATGTTTATGACAAAGTATCCAAAATGATTGAGCCTCTTTGAATTCATTCTTCAAAGCAAGTTAGCTACATGCTTGAAAAATTTCAAATCATTTGGAATTGTACAACATATAGAAAAAGTATGATAAATAGAAAGAAATGGAAAATGATTCAAAATACCAAATTGTTAAGACTTTTATTATGGAATTCAAAAATTCCAATTCCAACAGTTGTAATGTTGTAATAAACAACCTTCATCCTATGATTTTTTTTTAAATATTGAAAATTGAGTTAAAGAAAGGACTTCAAAGTTTATTTTAGAGTAGAGAATAAATAATTGTTTGCAAACTAAAACTCTTCATAACTTTCATTTCATTAATCTAAATGAAATGATTCAAAGCTTTCCACATATATATATATATATATCTGTGTGTATGTATGTATGTATTTCAATTTCAAATTTTAATTTCTTAAAAAAGTGATTTTAAAGATACCCAACATGGCATCAAAATTACATATTATGCAAAAAAAATTTAACCATAGAGTCAAAAGTTATGAAAATTGTTGGGCCCAAAAGCTACTCTTTGACCACATGTTTTGTAAAAATTTTAAAGAAAAAAAAAATTCCATTTGTAGTGAATTGCCCAAAATATCTATAATGCCCAAAAATGGTGCTTGGGCCTTTAGGATTAAAAGATGGTTGTTTTGATGTTCTTACAAGGATATACTTAGACTATAAAAGTATGATTTCTTATTTTACTTTAAAAATGCTCTTATATAGTACCTCTATTAAATACTTTCACTCCCACATACTTTTGCACACTTTTTCTAATAATTGTAGGTGCTTAAGGCCTTGCAATTTTCCTTCAAGCATTTTGTGGAGTTGTAGTGCAATATGTATTCACTTTGGATCAAATTTGATTATTAAAATAGCTTAGTTGCTTAATATAGTCATATTTGTTCAATTGTATGACTATGTCAAGTCACATTACTAGGATAAGTTATGTGCATGATTAAGGCAAGTCATATGAATAGGATTTTCAAACCCTAGCCACCTTTATTAGTTCTCCTCTTCAAAAGGCAACATTGGGCTATTTTTTTTTTTTCTTTGGTTCTTGTTGTCTTTTAGGTTGTGTTTCCTCTTAGTTCTTGTTTCTTGTTTCCTCTTAGTTCTTGTTTCTTGCTACCTTTTAGCTCTTTTTTCTTGTTGCTTCATGTTGTCTCCTAGGTTGTAGTGCGTCTTAGTTTTTGTTTCTTGCTACCTTTTAGCTATTTCTTCTTGTTGCTTCTTAGTTTCTTCTTGTTGCTTCTTAGTTCATGCTTCTTGTTGCCTCTTAGTTTATGCTTCTTATTCTCTTTTAGTTCATGCTTCTTGTTGCCTTTTAGTGCATGCTTCTTGTTGCCTTTTAGTTTATGTTTCTTCTTACTTATAAGTTCATGCTTATTATTTCTTCTTGTTGCATCTTATTTCTTGCTTTTTCTTATTATTTGTTGCATTTTGTTGCATCTTAACTTGTACTTCTTATTGCTTTTTGTTACATTTGAACTTTTGTTTCTTCTTGCATCTTACCTCTTAGCACTTGCTATCTTTTGCTTCTTATTCCTTCTACTACTATTATTATTCTTTCTTCTAGTTTAATTGTAATTTCTAAAGATATAGTGGTCATGACTTTTTTATAAACTTAAATGTATACTTTATATTTTGTATTGCCTTCATTAAATCTTTGAAAGTTGATCTATATTGTTCATTCATTGAAAATTAACCTCCTTGATTGTATTTGTAGGCACTAGAAGCTGGAATGAAGTTATTGAAGGCTACTTGCAACACTAAAGAAGCAACATCTTCACATCTTTGTAAGGAATATAGGTCATATAAGTGTGTAGAAATAAACATTTATAGAATGTCATTGTGATATATTTTGTGTTAGTGATTAATAAATGTCATTGAAAAGAGTTGCATTCTTTCTTGTATTTTCTTTCTACAATGTGATTATCTCTTCTGCATTTCAAAAATCAATCATATCTACTTGTTTTTAATTTGATCAAGTCTTTTGTTTAGTTTCTAAACCATGTTGGTGTATGACTGCAATACATCATATCCATTTTGAATGTATGGAAAATGTGACAATAGTTCATGACAAAAACTACTATAAATCTTAGTCACTCCAATTACAAATCACACATAAATCTTTAAAATGATATTTTTATCAATCTGAAATATCATTTGTTTGAGTCATATTTTATAATATATCTTGGTCAAAGTAGGATTGGCTGCAATCAAAAAATGCTCATAATCATACTAAAAATGTGACTCTATATTTTTAAAATATGACTACATTCAATCATAAAATTACTAATAGCACTCCATAGAAATTGCCACATTAGTTAAAAATATGACTCACAATGGTTATATTTTACATCAACAAAAAATATGATTCATTAGAATCATTTATCACATGAATAGAAATGTGACTCACAAGAGTCATATTCCACATCAATTAAAAAAATATGACTATTCAAAGTCATATGCCATGTCAATCAAAATATGACTCACTATAGTCATATTCCATGTCAATGTAAAATATGACTACATCGAGTCATATGCCACATCAACCAAAATATGACTCACTATAATCATATTCCACTCGGTGCAAAATATGACTATATAGAGTCGTATGTCACATAAATTTTTTTTTCTTTGCTCGAGTAGCTCTAGAGAAAGTCAAACCTTCAAAAGTAGTCAACAGATATGCCACATTGGCAAAATATGGCATATTATACTCTCAATCTAGATGACTACAAATATGATTTATTAAAAATATGACTAGTTGGTAATGACTAGACCTAGTCATATCGCACGTCACCTATAGTAATTTTTGTGGGAGTTGTGTTTTGAGATTTTATGACTCATTGTAGTCATATTTCGCAATCACAAAACATCCATTTTGTTGTAGTGAAACCTAGCAATAGTCTTTGACCAATGATTTTCGTAGACTTTAGTTGCCTTCTATCTATCAACCATAGAAATGCCAACCCAAACAACCCATCTAATGTTCAAAATTAATCATCATCCTACACCTGCCAACTCTCAAGGTAGCACTAATTAAAGAGATTAAAGACTTCTTTTCCACATAAAGGGGGTATCCTAAGTCAATTTTTCTTCCTAATGCATCCTATTATTCTACACCCTATGGTACTTAGAAGACACCCAATGACATTTTATATACACTATATTATATAAAATCAATTTATAAATTTTCATCCCAATGTTTTTTTGGCACCCTACATTTGTTTGTACCTATGTAGCTACTTCAAACTCTTATTGCATCCTCCCAAGCATAAACACCAATTGGCAACTAAATTCTACCAAAAAAAACTAAATTAGGACTAAGATAGTTCACCCTCCACTAAATCAGTATCCAATACAAACACTAATTGTCAAATAAATGAATATTAAAGTAAATTACATGATAGTATAAATAACACTAATAAAAGTTCATTAGTAGTATAGTAATACTACAAAATTTCATTTTTGTGGAAGTTGGTACAATATGATAATTATTCAACTTACAAAATTTTAAATGGTGTAACTGATAAATTAGTGTCACAAACAAATCAACAAATCAATGTATTCTAATACAATTTGAATTTTAACTACACTAGCTAGTTTGTCTAATTAAGTGCATCTGGCTTTAATGTACCAAAGCTAACTATTCCAAAAATATTTTAATAAATTTTTGCTAAAATATTGTTGATTTAGACCAAATTCTTGAAAACTTAAATTTTGTAACAACATTTATTTTGTATGCTTACTAATAGCACAAATCAATTAGGGTTGACACGACGTCCGAACGCGGACGCTGTGTCCGCAGCATCCACTGACATTCGCGGTCCCGGCGGATGCAGCCTCCGCCTGTCCCCCGTTCGCCTATTCGCCCGTCCATTCGTCCGCCCGATTACGGCCATCCGATCGACGTGCGGACTGATCTGGTTCGCACGATCTGGGCGTCCGCCTCGGGCTGTCCGCCCCGCCCGTCCGCTTTCCGACGGCGGTCGGGACGCTACGTCCAGACGTCCGGAAAACGGACGCTATTTTGGGGCGGACGTTGAGATTCGTCAACCTTGAAATCAATATAGAATCATGGCACTGTTTAGTTGCATTAAAAATTATGTAGATTACGGATGAAATATGCACATTCATTAATTGAGGTAGGACAATCCATTGCTATTCTTTTGGTCATTGTACATATTTAACCCCTAAGAGCTTGAGGGTGTTTTGGAAGAGGAAAAGTCCCAAATTGCCAATTTTTGATGTATTGTCCTAAATAAAAAATCAATTACACAACAACATATTTAACAAGTAAAGAAAAGTGTGGAAAAAATCCAATCCATTCAACTTTATTGATTGAAAGATTATAATGTTTAAAGTAAAAAAAAAAATTATTTCTACAAAACAAAGTTAATAGACTTTGAGCCTTCTTGGAGTAGAATTTTGTTGTATACAAAATGAAAATTTTGAGCATTCATAAACATATGATGTTAGGCTCACTTCCAAAAAAAATTTAGAGAAAAAACATGGAGTTTACCTTACTCTTAATCACCTTGCAATGCAAAGAAATTATTTAAGTGACTACTTGCAATATACTAGTCATTTTTTGGTGATTTTTTAAATAACAAGGAAATTTTTTATTTGAAATCCAAACAATGAAAAGTTTGAGAAAACATTTGGAATAAGAAAGAAAAATTTCAAAAACTTGGACTTCTCATATTGCAAGATAATAGGGCTTGAAGTTAGAAGAAAGTTTTTTTTTTTTAAAACGACCCCAATGTAGCTAACAAAGTTCGTGATTTGAGAACTAAATTTTTTTATAATTGTATGCCATATTTTATTAGTTAAATAGATATTAAACTCCAAAAGTTCATGAATTTTTTACAAACGATACCCCCAAAATGCCTAAATTACTCAGACTACCAAAAACTATTCAAAGCAACATAACTTTTGATTTAGGTATATGATTTGAAAAAAGTATATATTCCCACTAAAAGGCAACAATATTGGTATGTGAGCATGAAAATGTGAACATGTGAGTTTTGAGTATATATATACCACAACCACTAAAGGCACTTATGATATAAACACTTATAATATCGGTATCTATATTATAGTTATACAATAATCATAGAAGGTTTTTAAAAAATAGACACCTATAACATAAGTGTATAGTCTTCTAGGCTTATGTGCTCACACTTCTAGGCTCACATAATAGCAACCCTCCACTAAAAGAGTACATATTCACACCTTGTCTCAAATTTCATGAACATCCAACCAAAATTGATTTTATAGGAACCTTCTAGAATTCTCAATTGTTTGTTCAATAGACAATTGGCCTTTAGGACTTAGACTTATTAGATCCACAAACATTTTTTAATAGCAAATCAAAAAATATTCATGTGTATTTTAGTCAACTTGTTTTTGAAAAAAGAAAAATGTAATCATTACTATTGTATGGTCAATGCATAAGCATATAGTTTTCCATCTTAACCTCCAAAGTTCCTTGACTATGTTTTCACCAAAAATGCTCCAAAACTACCATTTTTAGGACAAGTATTAAAAAAAAAATTTTAACATTTTTGATCACATTCAACCATAGGATCTTGTAGCATACTAATTTTAGAAGATGTAGAAAAATTTTCAAAAATTTTGACCATGTGGATTGCAAGATAATGAAGTTTGAATTGACAGAAGGCCTTTTCTAGGCCCTACAAAAAATCGGGCAGTTGCACTTCACAAGGTCATATTTGTATGAAAAAATGTCCAAAATGGTTGCAACTCTTTGGATTCATTCTTCAAGGCAAGTTGGCTACATGCTTGAAAAATTTTAGATCATTTGGAATTGTTCAATATAGGGGGAAAAAAAATAAGTAGAAAGAAGTAGAGAATGAATCAAAATACTAAATTGTTAATAATTTCGATATGTAATTAAAAAATTCCAATTCCAATGGTTTTAATGTTGTAATAACAAATATTAACCTAATCTTTTTATTTTTGTTCAAAAATATTGAAAATTGAGTTCAATAAAGAACTTCAAAGTTTATTTTGGAGTAGAGAATCCATGACCGCCTGCAAACTAAAACACCTCATAACTTTTGACTCATTGATTAATCCATTAAGGACTAGGTCGATGACTGCAAATGAATATCCGACTGAAAAGGACACGTTTTCATCAATAGCCAAAGTGACTACTAATGAAAACCTTTCGTTTTCAGCCACAGTCATCTACCGATCATCGACCTAGTCCTTAATGGGTTAAAATGGAATGATTCAAAGCTTTTTATGCATATTTTAATCTAGAAAATAATTTCAAATTTTTGTTTTTGAAAAAAGTGCTTTTTTCAAATCTGCCCGGACTACCCGAGTTGAGAAATAACCTACATATTAGGCCATAACTTTTGACTCGTATTTCCAAATGTCTTGAAATTTTGTGCACATGAAAGATATTCCTTGTCCACACCTTTAATTAAAATTTGGGTAAAAAATATGGAAATCTCCGCTCACATTTTATGTGCCCAAAAAAGTTATGTTGCCAAAATACACACCTTGGTCCTTTAGGGGTTAAATCATTGGTAAGGTTGTTGTTATGCTTTGATGCTAACATGCTTTTCTTAATTCTCAAATTTGTTTCCTAGAAAATCTATAAATACCTCTTTGAATTGTAAAAAACAAAAACATCCTTTAATCCCTAAATGACCAATGTCATTTTTTTTTGGGTCAAAAACCACTCAAAACTCCTAAAACAAAAAACATTTTTACAGAAATACACTTTTTAAGAATCTAAATGTAGGATCTTGTACTTTACTTGTCTAAGATTATATGGTAACAATTTCATGAAGTTTGACTATACAAATTGGAAGATATTAGCCAATTCAAAGTTGGAAATTTTTTTTTTTTGGCAATTCTAGATGGTTTGACCACCATTTGTAGAAATAATTTGCACTTTAGACTTTGATTTAAAATTTTCTTGTATTGAAAAATTGAGAAGAAAGTCTAGGAAAAAATTTCAAAAATATACACTTGATTATTGTTTACAAAAATAGTTATTAAGTAGAAGTAGATCCAAGATTGAAAAAATAAATAAATCATTAATATCTCTTAGATGGAATTGAAATACAATATTTCCAAGGGCAAGGTTGTTTTAGAAAATCAACTTTACCTTGTCAAACAATTTTCTTGAAAAATTGCAAAAATTGCATTAAAAAATGAATCCTATAAGTTGTTTTTTCAAAAAGATGCTTAGATTGCTTAAAAAACAAAATTGTTTAGTCATAACTTTTCCATCAAGCTAATCCAAATGGAGAGAATCAAAGCTTCACATGTAGACAAAAATGAAATCTATAAGAAAGAAAAACTTTAAATTTTAATTTCAAATTCTTGTGGATTTCTTTTTATGCCAAGCAATATGAAAATTATGTGCATGATGACAAAACTTTTCCTTTCATGCATTGATTGAAATAAAAATTATATTCTCACAAAGCTAATAAGTTTTTCTATCTTATGAAATTTTTCCAAGAAGCTTCACCAAAAATTGTAGTCATTGGAACATGACCAAACTCATAATATATTGTCCTCCAAAGGGACTCTTGGTCTTGTAGGGATTAAGTTCATTGTTCAATTCTATATTGTGTTTTTCCTTTTATTACTTAAAAGAAAGTGTATACAATGTAGTGAAAAGAAGCATACCACCCTAGTTTGCAATAGTTCCCCCCCTCTCTCAAAATTTTTTATAAGTCTTTGATTTTTTATTTTAAAATGCTTACCTTTGAAATTGCTGTTGATTTCTTAAAAAATCACAAACCGTTGATCTTGTGAGATTTAATCTGAGTCGTCCAAATATAAAATAGTAAATATGTATATAATATCACATACGAATATGTATCAAATACCGAATATGGATATAGTACGATATACGAATATATATAGAATAGTAGATACAAATATACAATAGGGATACAATATTGGATATAAATATAGAATGAACTGATCGATATTGATTGTCAAACAAGTTGAGTTTTGAAAATTACAAGATAGGGAGGGGTGGTTGGAAATCAAATTTTCAAAATTTCAAAATCTTAGTGTATTATGACCCAAAAAATATCACAATGCACTGAAAAGTGCCAATAATTGCCATTCCACCATACAAGATTGATTGAATTTCTTTATGAAGATAAGAGAAGGTCACTAGATTTCTAAAAAGGTGCCTCACTAAGAGTTATGCCTCACTAAATGCAAAATGCTCAAGATTATGCACCAAAAGAAACCATACAAAAACTTGAAATTGTTATTTTCACTTTGATTCTAGAATAATAATCATGTCTACATAGAAAGATTTAACCCATTCCATTCGGATTAGTGAAGAGTCTTGCTTTAGAGGATTTTGGGGGGGCTAGGAGAGTTGTTTCAAGACTATTTCCATTGTTGTTCCCCTAGTAGCCAAGGAACGGCCACTATCATATTTTTCTTTGAATTTTTTTCCTTTAAAAATCTTAAAATGAAAAAAAAAGTTGAATTTTTTTTTAAATAAATTTTTTTTATTACCGTGGCAATCATTGTGCCATGTTAGGCAATAGGTTCAACAAGTTCCCAAAGTTTGAAAACTTCAAGGAACTTGTAGCCCTCCAAAGCAATTAAATATCTTCTAATGTTTTGCAATCAATCAAGGCATCTTCCTCAGAAAAGAACATATAGTGTTCATTTAATATGAACTCTATTTTCACAACTTTTTCAAAAAAACAAATCAATAGGGTGTAGATTAATTCCTACCACAATCTCACCATTTGGATTGACATGTTTCACTTCTACTTGAAACTACTAATGCTTTCTATGTTGACATACTTTTGTTAAACTATTTTATTATTTTATTTATTTATTAATTATTATTTTTCCTAGAATCTCAACTCAATTATTTTCCATAAAGATTTAAACCTATGAACTTTGTAGTGAAAAAATTCAAATCGAGAAGGATTCAAAGTCTGAAACCTTACTTTGTTGAGGTTCACAAAAGATGTCACTTTGAGCAACAATAATATCTTATACTCAATGAGGTCAAAGTTTCTAAAAAATTTCTACGCATTCTCATCAAGTCTTTACACAAGGTCCAATGGTGGGTATGAATCCTGACTCTTTGTAGTACACATAGTGGCTTTAGAGCATTTTTTTGATAACTACTCCTAAAACTACCTTCTCCTGTCTAAAATTAACTTGTACAAATTCTTGCCTACAATGAACTCCCTCTCTTCATGACAAGGTTGACAGGACAGTTGGACGTCCGGGACGTCCAGACGCAAACACTGTGTCCGCAACGTCCGTTGACATTTGCAGACGCCGTCCGCCCCATCCGCTTGTCCCCCCGTCCGCCTCGATACCCATCCGCCCGGTTACAGCAGTCCGATCGACACGCGGACTGATTTGGTCCGCATGATTTAGGCGTTCGCCTCGGGCCGTCCGCCCCACCCGTTCGCCCCGCCCCGCCCGTCTGCCTTCTGACGGCAGGAGGGATGCTGCATCCGTTGGCGTCCGTGAGGACGGACATCCGGACGTCCGGACGTCCGGGTTACGAACGCCTTTTTCGGGCGGACGTAGAGATTCGTCAACCCTGCTTCATGAGATTCTAAAGTTGGTTTTGGAAACATCTATTTTTAGTACTTTGAAAAATCATAGTTTATTTATATAATGTCCCAAAAATTCATTCTAAGAAAATCTAGAATCTCCTTTTGACTACCAATAAGACCCCACAAAAAATTAATATGATAATAGGAACCATCAGGGTTGACGAATTTGAACGTCCGCCCCAAAATAGCGTTCGTTTTCCGGACGTCCGGACGCTAGTGGACGTAGCGTCCCGACCGCCGTCGGAAAGCGGACGGGCGGGGCGGACGGACAGGGCGGACGCCCAGATCGTGCGGACCAGATCAATCCGCGCGTCGATCGGACGGCCGCAATCGGGCGGACGGGGGACTGGCGGACGCTGCGTCCGCCAGGACGCGAATGTCAGCGGACGCTGCGGACACAGCGTCCGTGTCCGAACGTCCTGACAACCCTGGGAACCATGTTAGATTGCTTACTTTGGTCATTTTTGGTATAGTTTCCTTAGTCCTAAATGTTTTATGATGGCCTAGATTATTGGATTACAGATTGAAAGGATCCTTTGTAATTAAAGGGACTCAAGTTAGAAACTTAGTTTTGACCAAAGACTTGTACGCACAACATTGCCATTAGAAGATTTGGGAGGGAAGGGGGGAGGGCTAGAAGGGCTGTTTTAAAGTCATTTCTATTGCTACTCCTCCAGCAACTAAAAAATGGTTGCTCTCAAAAAAAAATTGTAATTAAAAAAAATGAAATAAAGTTGGAAAAAAATTAATTTTAATTTTTTTAATGACGTGGTAGTTGCTATGCCACGTTAGGCAGCTGGTGCAGTGAGTTCCTAAAGTCTGAAAAGCTCAAGGAACTTGCAATCCTTCAAAACAATTGAATATCTTCTAATGCATAACTAGGCAATGATTCTCCTTATTTGGGAAGATACTATACTTTGCTGGAAATCCATGAAGGACTTATCACTTAATCCTTGAAGGACACAGCCCCCATGACAAAAGTAGTCACCACAAATGCTTTGATTATTGAACCAATAGGTGCATTTTTTGTTTCTACAATTACCATTGAAGTCATCTATTGCTAGACACTCTGGCTCCTCCTTAGATTCCTTCAAAGGTTAATTCAAGGATTGAGGTTGGCATGGCTGAGGAGCCATTGCCATCAGACAATTGTTCACTGTAGGGGTCCTCCTTTTTAAGGGATGCAAAAGGATGTCCTGCCTCATTGGTAAACTGTTAAGGCGTGCTTCACGTTGCTGCAACTCGTGGCCAAGGATGTTATCGAAAACATTTTTTTATGTTTTTTGTACACAAACGAACAAGCGTTCCGGTTATCGAAAATGTTCACCACACAATACTATTCTTTTTGTGGCAAAAAAATATTAAAAAAATATGTATCACACATCACGTGCATCTCAGTTGTGATGTAAGTTAAGATCCTTTATATCTTGAGAGATAAGCTTAAACTTTCCTTTAGTCGCAACTGCAATTTTCTCAACTTTTACTCTGACCTCTCGACATCGAGAACGCGGGACCAGCTGACCACTTCCGGGACCACTTCCGGTGTCTGTATTTCTCAAAACTCGGGCTGCGCGCGCGGGTATATATATCGATCATTGCATACAGCCACAGTGATCTGCACTGTAGAATTGCCGCATCGATTTTGCACTAGGAAGTGGGGTACGTTATTAGGGAAAATTTGTGGCAGAGATTTCTTTGAAGCGGAGATATACAATCGATCTTCCTAGTTAGCTGGATGTGTGCACTGCAGTACGTCGGTGGTGACGAGAACCGGAAGATCGTCTGAAACTGGTGATACGATCTAGCTGGTGAACTGCTCAACTTGTATCGAGGTACGGTACGTACAGTGCATTACTCTTTCATCTTCTAGCCAGCTAGCTGCTATCAGTTCTGCCGCAGAAGCGCTTACGATCGATCACTGTGTTTGACGGTGAGCTCGTGATTCCAAGTTGCTCTGCTTTCCGTCGTCGACAGGAGAAATCCGAATGTCCGTCAATGGAGTTTTTTGGAGGATTCCATAGTCAACGTCTAGGGATGATAGAAGAAGAAACACTAGGATACACGAAAATTAAAATGGAGTTTGGACATGGAAGGACGTTTGTTCAATTTCCTTACTGGATTTCTCCTGTGCGTCTCGATCTTGTTCTGATCGTTCAAATGTCGTCTTCCACAGCACCAAAATCACGACGATCGAAGTTAGCAAAGTTGTAGAAACTCGCTAGGACGCAATGCACAGATTAGTGGTCTCAGTTGGGTAGCTAGCTCAAACTGCGCCAAGTGCACTGAAACCCTAAAACCGACACGAGGTTTACTCTCTTCAAATCCTTCACGTCTGGAGCCCTAGAGAATCGAAGAGATCGATTACTCGTCTGCCCGACGGTCCAGTCGACCATAACTCACAAGTGTGTGTCACATTGCAGCACATTGCAGCTCGATCAAGCTCCAAACCCCAGGTGGGTCGCCGAGTCCAAGCTCAAATTCAATCAATAACAACCATTCTAGCTAGCTAGCAAGGCTAGTTAGTTTTGTGCGAGAATTCTCTTTCATAACCTCGTAATACGAATTCGTACCAGCATGTCTACAGACAGCACCGCAGAGTTGAATCCAGGCACGAATTCGGACCCCAATTGCAAACCCTGCAGTCCGGAGGTGCTCCCCGCCATCGACGAAACTCGATGCAGCAATGTGACGGTGCAGGATTTGGACAAGAAGGACGAGGAGCAAGTGAAGAGATTACAGAGTGCTAGTAATCCTGGTTTGTGTCGAAAGAAGGGCATGAAGGACAGGGTTCGGGGGTTGAGAGAGAAGTACGTTTCGTGCTTGCAAGCCATCGACGGCGCGGGCGACGTGCGCAGTTGCGCGGGAGGGCCGGCTGTGGCCATTCCTGCTTCGGAGCCTTTCGACTGCGCAGCTTCTCGCTCTCCAGCTGCAATTGCCAAATGAGGTAACTCTAGCTCTTGTCTTTTTCTTCAAGAAATTCAATCGCCTTCTTGTGATTTCAAGGTCCTCAAGGTCCTTCACGCAGACAGCGCAGTTGGAAATTGGGGAAGACTACAGAAAACTCAACTTTTGTGTGCATGTGAAGACACTTTTGTGTATATAAACAACATTTGCAACACCTCGATGTATTCATAAACATTGAATATTCCTTAGTTTGCCAGTAATGGATTTTAAAGTGCAGAGTGCTTGCAAATTTTGGATGGATGGAAATTTGTAAGTATGAATACAGTATGAAACCATTCACTGAATGAAATTGTGATAGCAGGTTGCAAACCAACGATCCTTTTTTTGGAAGTCACAAGCCAATTTTAGAGGGACAGAGTCTGAGAAGTCTCAACCTGTCAAAGAGGGCAAAATTATGCCTAAGAAACCTTTGTTGATTGTGATGTAGTGGTTTTAGATGTTATATAGACGATAGTTTGAGGAGTGGTTGAAATGGCATTCAAATGTTGCATAGGCTTTTATTTAGGGTATCATTTCATCAATTGGAAAGGGGCTTATTGTATTATAAGGAGATTGTCTATGGTTCTGGGATTGTCATTCTTGGATTCCAACGTTGTGATTAGTGAGAATTTGTGCCAATGAATTTCCTTGTTTGTTACTAGTTTATTATTTTTAGAGTTTTTAGTGCAAATCCATTTAGAAAGATTTTGATATTTTTGAAAGGAAATAACAAGAATCTCCCTGTGTATGTAGGCACACACAAGTTTAATTTTCAATAAGTGGTTGTTGAGTTTAAAACTTCATTGGATGAGATAACAAGCCCTAAAGCCTTTGAGACCATACTCCACTAATTGATTCATTGTACTTAGTTCCAAAAGAGTCACCCAAAATCAACTATTGTTGATTAAATTTTTTGAAGAAAAATATGAAGGGGAGAACTATAGTTATCTTGAAATTTATTATTATTTATTTATTACAAATTCTTTCATTTTCCTATTAGTGTCTATAGATATATTCTAAAAATGTTTTTCATAAGCAAGACTTCAATATAATGAGGGCTCAACAACATCTTGAAAGTGAATAGACTTATTTAGAGTTGCATTCCAAAATGATTGTTTTTGGATGAACTTTTAGGATTTTGAATTGGTATAGGAATGTTGTACTCTACCATAGTTGCATGTTGTAAAAATTGTAAAAATTAAAAAATTAGAATACCCAAAATTGCCATAACATTCTTGGAAAGCAAGGATAGGGGATTCCTCAATAGTGACATTGTAACAAGAATAATTTGTGTTGCAATGGTCCACATACAACATATTCTATAATAAAAGGAGCTTGAATTCATGTGAAGTGAAAGGTTCCTTACCTTTAAGCTCAAGAATTTTATGGCCACTTTCAAACAATTTACTCTCATTATTAGACTAGGTGGACTATTAATATGTTCTTATTGGCAAAAAAAAGAAATCATAGCTTCATTTACACTACATTGAGGAGAAGTGGAACTAAATGGCTTATACCTATTTTGTGTTTTTTGATTAGATATGTTTTAGCCCTTTGATTTTGTGAAATTTTTTTGATACACCAAAGAATGAATTAATTAGATATTTAATTCAAAAATTAGATTGCTTCAAATTTTTAATATTACCAAAACAATACTTAAATAGATGTTTATATGATTCATATCTTCTTAATTCCTAAGCTCTAATAAGCCTACCTGAATCTTTATATGGGTTAGGTTTGATTGCAATTTTAATCAAATCCATTTTCTATACTTGGTTTATATTTAGAAAATGAAACATGAGAAACTTATGATTCTAATCCATCAAAAAATTTTGAAAAAAATCCAAGAGAACAATTAGATGAATGGATATTTTCTACTTTTGAATTATAAATCTACAAATTGGTAGTATTTTTAATCCTATTATCCATTAGAAATCCCATACTCTTCATAGGTATATTATAATGACTGTAGTTTTATTTATTCATTATTCTTAATAAATCACAATAATTTGATTTTTGCACCAAAAATTCTAAAAAATCTATCACCTAGCATACAAAAAGAATGAAAAATTTAATCAATGATTTATACATGGCTAAATTTCACTTGATAATAGTAACTTGACTTCAAGCCATTTAAGATATAAAAATAAAATAATTAGTTGAAAATTTTTCACACTACTCCGCATGGCTACTTCAGCCTCAAAATAAAAAATTATTATTATCATTATTATTTATAATATTTATCAATTTAATTTCACTTTTTGTTATTTGAATAGTTACAATGACACAAAACTAAGAGTTCTTTTATGTAGATATAACCTCATATAGGATTGAAACCTGAATACTATTCAAACTGCTATATTCAAACCACTAAAAAAAAGCTCAAATATGATGTTTAACAGTCCTGACGCTCCTATCGTATCACCTATGAAAATGTGACCACAAGATTCTTATTTGACCTAAGCAAGTATGCACTCCCCTAGAATGTTGCTTATAAAAGCACAAAGTTACTCTTGCAAAGACATCCACATTACAGAGCTGAACTTGTGATTAACCAATACTAATCAAATTACAAGACAAACGTAGATGTCAGTTTGTCATAGAATCCAGTTGTAGTCGTTCCCCACTGACATGATCAATTCCCACCTACTAGGCTCAGAAAAAAAATTATCAAGTAATAGCACATACGAGGCAATTGCGGTTATAGCCAGAACCAATGGATGTACAAAGATACATACGGAGTGACATGAAGACCCCCCCTAGCAAGAATAATCCTCTAAGGAGATGAAATAGAAAGAGATGTATAGACACGGAACAGCACGTCAGAAGGCCAGGTGCAGTTCCAACTCGAGCGGTAAAACTCCTTAAATATTTTCCTGCTTAAAAAACTAACCCCTCTACTCCCAACTTCGCCTAAGATTAGACATATGGTCTGGCCCATGACTCACTAGACCATGTTTTGATCGAAGAGGCAAGACAGTCTCCTCTCCATACACATGTGCTGCTTCTGTTGGTGAACTTAGAATGCAGGTCGCGAAGGGAAAAAATATTATCTTCCCTGAATACTGTCGCCGGCATAGATGGAAACCATAGAATCACTCGCTCCCGCAGCCAGATATACGTTGTAGGAATGGAAGCACAAGGACGTAACAGGGCCAATTCTTCGGCCTAGAAAGCTGTGGTGGAATTTAACCATACTTAGTTGCTCCCCGCTCGTACTGAACGTTTTGATTACCGGTAACTGCTTGGCAGACCCTGTAGCAATCACAGGTGCATACCGGTGAACGACCATAGAGGTCAAGTTGCCCTTGTGTGCCTCCACCTCATGATAGGGTGCTGAGCTCTTTCTGATGTCTAGCATCTTCAAATCTCCGGCCTGTGATGCTGAGATCATCTGCATAGCCCAAATGATTTCCATTAATAGAAAGACACTGCGAAATTATAGAGAATATGGGAAAATATAATTTACTTTGTCAAATTAGACTCGAACATTTGACAAATGTTTTGGGCCGAAGAATCTCATTTTGATCTGGTCCCTGGCATCCCAATGAACGTAACAGAATGCATCACACGTTGTTTGTCACACAGACTCAGTTCAGCGTTACAATTAGGAGTCACAATATTAAAATAAGGAGAATCAGAACTCGTAAAGCATCATTTGAAGGCTCAGTAGAAGATCACCTTGGTATGATCCGCTCCAGGTTGAAAGTCAAGGCCCACAACTTTTGTTGTGTGTGGCCTCATCGCACAAACAAGCCTGCATACACAATTGACAAGGAATTGGTACTACAAAATAGGCCATGAATGACAAATCACACCAATTGCACCATTTACTGTGTCCAAACAAGTTCGTGCATTTTAAAGTTACTACCGTATGAGAGAAAAGCTTCATTGCCCAGTCATTTGAAGTGGGCTATCATGGCATTTGCTATCCGCAGTAAATATTGTCCTCAGTATAATCAAAAGAACATAGGTGACAAAAAAGACCTTGTAGAGAACGAGATCTTCCTTAAAGATAAATATTGAAGCACTTACGATTCTCGAGAGCGTATATCATACACCCTAACAGAGCCATCTCCACAGCCAGTAATCACACGAGAATTATGAGTCTGACAAGCAGCCTGCAATGCAATCCGGAATAAAAAATTAGTCTGCCGAAATAAACTAAAAAACAACTCTCGCAAAATACATTTGCAATTGCAGGTGGTATTAATCATCGAGATCCTCAAAAGGACCAAGTTAAAACAGATACTTATATCATGGAAATTTGTTTAATTTGAAAACACAGATGAATCCATTTTCTACAATCTGCTCGATCAAACCTACCATAGCAGACACAGCGCTATCTGAATGAGTAGAGATGCTGGAGGCTAGCTGCTCCCGATCAAGATCCCACACCATGATACTGGAGATCTGTCCTGTTGCATACTGCAACCCGAGAAATAACATGGTTATGATTTTAAAATAATACAAGTCCGAAGTACTTTGAAATGACCGACACAATTTGAAAGAGATTTACTTCAGATGTTACATGCTGAACAAATGTGAGCATAAACGACCCACCTGAAAGCATAACCCACCTCTAGACAAGTGCCTGGAATTCTATGAAAGTGCATGCAAATAATTCAGTTATACAGGCAGATACCTAGCCACTCTAAGGTGATGGAAGAGTTTATGTAATGTATTACCAAGCTCCCCGTCATCTGTTGCCAATCTACAACAGCACTGATACCTCGTGCACCAGGCCCGTGACCCTGCACAGCCTGCCATGATGTTGCCAGACGGTGTTTGCCTCTCTGAGTGTAGTCTTTCCAAACCCTGACACTTCCATCACCTGTAAAGAAGAGAAGGAAAAAGCACATAATTGACCAACAGCCATAAAATAGGGATAGAATTGATAGACATCGCACATCAATATCCAGACAACCTAGACAGTTGAAAACAGGCCAACTACAACAAACACTAAACAGTTGAATATCAGGGCCCAAATTCAAGAAATACGGGCACTCATAAAAATCTATTTACAGATGCAAAGAGACGTTGCTAGATCAATTGATACGTCAAAACCGTAAAAAGCATCGACTGATCACATCATAAGCAGCAAACTAACTCATATAATGTTGAGAGATCACACGCAACAGTATCAGTACACATAGCAAGCAGACAAACAACTTACTTGAAGCAACAAGCAGCAAGCTATCATCCAACTCGTTCAGCAAGCAAAGCTTGGAAATCGACTTGTCTGCATTATTATGATTCTCGAAGGTGTTTACCACATCATCTGCGTCATAATCCCATATCCTGCAAAAGAAATTCCAAAATAGCAACTTGAGAGGAGCAGCTATCAACGAGACAAGAGTTTCTGATTGTAATGTTGTAGTCCCAGTTAATGCGCAGTAACAAAACTATTGAACAATACTTCATACATTGAACTAAAACCATTCCAGATTAGTATCCGCTTTTAGATTAGGTCTTAGGTACTATAGATTATAAAAACCCTGCAGAGTAAGAATATTACCTAATAGTCTCATTGTCGTCTGCAATACAGACTAGAGGTTTGAATGGGTGCATAAGCACTGCTTTGGTTCCAAATTCAGATTCAGTATCCTGACTGCCAATCTGATCGGTAACTTTGCTTACACCTGCACCCAATGCGACAAACACCAATAAGCCGGGGAACGTCATACCTTCACTGGACTTAGCCCTCCAACGATAAAACTGGGGCCCAAAGCACGTCAAACTAGAATCAAGGGAGGTTGAAGGTACGATTATGAAGGAAAAATGAGAACCTACTCTGCTCAGCTGCAAAATCTTTCTGATACACTAGACAATAAATGCAGACTCCTGCTCTCTGAGTTCAAGTACTCCTCGTCACGTGCTGCCCCCAAGACAACACTGAGAGTATTTACACTCCAACAAAGAAAAAAACTGTAATGTGACATAGACACTTACTTGAATGTTGACATCTATCAATGCCAATGAGCGCCTCTTTCTCTCTCATTTCCCGACGAGCCAATATCTCTTCTTCATCATCATGTGATGGCTCCAACAATGGCCGGGAAAAATGTCCACAACTCCACTTATAAATAGTTGATTCTGGCAACTGAGGCCCACTTGAACCAGACTCCAAAGTGATTGCTGAGAGTCCAGAAGTAATCATCCCAGCTGCATCAGCTAGACCAGATGTCAGTGCATTAAGACCTGGAGTCGAGGCATGGGCAATAATATCACCAGCAATTCGCACAGTAGGTCTAGAAGCATCCCAAGTTCCGCTCAATGCCGCGGAGATATCCATAGATGCCACACGTCTAAGGCTGCTGGTGGAACCTGCAAGAAATGCTGGTCGCGTGGGAGGGCTAGGAGGTGGTGTTAAGATTCGCCAAGTGCTTGGAAGGTTTCCTGCCCAAAATGAAGACTTGGGTGTTAAAAGCTTATTATAAACCATATGTTTTCCAAAATGAGTTCATTAAAGAATAATTACAACAGACATTGAATACCCATTTTAGTACCTTCCAATACTTTAAGTCAGGTAAAAGTTCCATTCTGCATTAGAACCAAACATTCCTAACAAGTAATAAGATGTATTAGTTACTAACCTGAAGAAGATGACACCCAAGAAGTCGACCGATGCATTACACCAGGCATAGGAGTAGGAGGAAGTGCTGCCACAGGTGGGTTTCGTGGGTAACTGAGGACGCCCCCATTAGATCTTGAGGCTGCCACAACTTGAGCTGACTCAAATCCACCTATCTTCAAAACGTTAAGGCCCAGACTAGCCACGCGAGGGAAAGGATCTCTAGCTAGTGCATAAGCAGCCATAATGCACTGCACATAGACGCTGCCTTCCTCTGATCGCCGCCACAGCCGAGTTCCTCCATTACTGGAGGCAGCACCGTTGGAATCTCCAAGCACCGGATTATCAGACAAAGGGGAGTGCCCTGCAGAACCTGAAGTCCAGTAATCAACGAGGAGAATGTATTATGAGAACAGCAAAAAGACTTAACCCTGTAAGGCCGCCACGGACACTGTCCGATGGATGACAGAGAATTCCTCTATATAGGACAGAAGTGCAACTATTCATCCTCCAAGTTTTGTTGTGAAAAGGGAACTTCTTCTATAGTAGTTTGACTTCCAATGAATACTTTTCCATTTTTTTAAGCGATTGATTCCCACGGTATTAGAAAATGATGATTTCAGTGGAGACCGGCCCGTCCTTACAGGGTTAAGAAAAGAAGGATCTCATAGCACAATCACAAAGAAAATTGCAAACCTACGTGATTGAATTGTGCTTAGCAATGGTCCACATATTCATGTCACTCCAATCCTTTGTGATGGCATTTTACTTTCAAGATCAAATCTTACAAACCACCATACTCTCATGGCATTTCACCGCACTCAATCCCTCCTATCGAAGACCCAGGCACCAACATTATAATGATCCAGGTTACCAATTAATTTGTACCTGGGGAGCCTGCCAAAGACCCGTTGCTACGGACAATGCGCATTGCTGGACGGTAGGGTGTCCCTCCTCCATCCAAATTCAGAAGGCCCTGATCTGAATCTGGATGTGAACCAGCATATACGAGTTGCGTTGGGTAAAGGTACCCTGGGTTCCTGTAACCTGTTCCATAGGCGGGCAAAACTGCTGTATGCGATGGAGGTCTTAAGTAAGCTGCAGCAGACTGTCGGAACATCCTGTTGTGACTGGATGCTAAGCGAGTCATTGCTGTAACAAAAACATTAGCCAAAGCTAGTAATATTAGAAAACAGAAACAGCCGGATCAAATGAACAAATAGATAGAGAGAAACTAACCAACACAGCAATGCCAAATTAACACAAAAGGTACTCAGGACCTTGTGATTCTATTTTCATGATTTAATGAGCAAGAACTCATTTTCCTACAAAATTCATAGCCAAAAATAGAAGGTTGTGCTACTGGCTAATTAGAAAATGCTTCAAATGAGATGAACGTAATGAATGACCCAGTATTCAAATGTTAGAAAGTGCCACGCTAAACATTTAGAGATGCAATCTAAAGAAAGTTCGTTTCAGCTATTACCTCTTCCTCATACGAACGTAAAATCACAAAAAACATGATATACAGGTAGCAACACATGCCAAAATGTCTTTCACCGCAGGAGAAATACTGACAGCAACGACAGCGCGTGTTCTCACCTATAGCAAGCTCAGCTCGAACAAGAGGGCTTCCATCACACAAAACTTTCAATAAAAGGCATGCTATCTTTTGCTCTGCAGCTAGGGTCTCTTCGTCCACCTCATCATCAGCACCTACCGAAGAAAGTCCGTCTACTCCAACTTTCACAAGTGTTCCCAATGCATACGTAGCAGCAGCTCGAACCTGGAAGAGACGATACACCATATACTCAAAAATCAAAAACAGTCCAGAACAGTGAAAACCCAAATATATGGACTCGTAGTAGAGGATACAAAATGGACATCAGAACAAATATCTCACGTGAAAACCCCCTTAAATAAAACAATTTGAATTGCCAGATAATCCTGTGAAATGAGCAATAAAATGACATAACAGGACTAAATACACACACAAAAAAAAGAATACAAGGAAAAGCAAAACCACCATGTGCGCTCACCTCAGGCTGCGGCTCAGAAAGAACTTTTCCGAGGATTGCTGGTGCACCCAAATCCAACGCTCTGGCTATTCCCTCTGGAACTCCATCCCAAAGCTTTCCCAAGCAAAGACAAAGCCACTGAAGAAGCAACGGTTCAGCCGGTGGAGCACTTGGAGCTGCTTGCATGTTTGAGGCTGCTTGTATGTGTGAGAGACAAATGTTAATTAGTCCAGCATCTATACAGGCTTGCTGCCCGTGTTGGTGGCCATCAACTATAACTGCTAGAACAAATGCAGCCATAGCACGCTGTTCTGCATGGATGTCGGGACTCTCCAGAAAATGGATAAAGTACGAATGACCACCGTCTTTGACAAGATCAATTTGGCACGACTGCAACAAGGTCCACCAAAATTGAAAAGTACCAAGAGTCAGAAATTTTCTACCAAGTTTATCAAGAGGAAACCCCATGTATGAAACCAAAATATCTACCACAGTTCATTTGCACCTGAGATTTCAGATTGATGAATTAGACATTATTTTTAATTTGTTTCGGTCCAGCACCATTGAGGCTTTAGAAAACTGTTCACATTCACTGAAAATCAACTTTTCGCATAATTCAAGACTTCCACACGTTGCTTGGCAGGCGGACATAGGAAACAATCATATAAATTCGAACATGCACGAAAAGCAGTCAGATTCTGAAGCTGCAAGACTTCAACTGAAGACAAGTCATTAATCAGAGTAACCCATAAACACTTCATATGCATGTTAAGACTTCCAAACGAAACCACCTTCAAGCAACACATCATTGAAATCTAAAGAAAAGCACACCTTGTCAAGAGCTAAAATCTTTGTCCAAATGAATACAAGAATCTGCCGTAAATCAGTTGCCGTTGTTTGCAGCAGCTTGAGAACATATGGAAATATTCCAACAGATAACGCCTGGTCAAACAAGAACCCAAAACCACATTAACACGACTTTGACTGATCGTGGCCAAAAGAACACCAAGAAGGGTCAATGTATATCCAAAAGTAATACGATTGATTCACGCTAAAATGGGTAAAAGAGATGAAGTCTCCAACCTAGATTGAACTCCTCTACAAAAGTACTCACGCTAATTAAGCAGAAAAGATGCACAGTACGTTTTCAACAAGAAAAAAGGACCAAATCGTTACCAAATCCACAGCCCACGCTCCCATGTCCAAAAATCTGCCCAAGAGCACCAAGGCTCGGAATCTATGGGACTGGCTCAGCAACACCTGGAAAGCCACATCCAATAGCATCACTCATCACAAGGGATATAATAGACCCCAACTCTGACATAGCACTAGGAGACCAGCATACCAATTTGGACAATTATGGTCTATTTGAATCTCATTACGTAGCGTTCAAAAGATAAATAAAGACCATAGAAGTGCTATAATATCTAAAATAAATTTATAAAGGTAACTTTCTCAGTCAGTTTTACACCCATGAAACACAGACAAATGTTAGCCAATGCAACATCAAACAGAAAACGGTCTCAGAAGTCGAATATAGCATCTTTCCGTGAAAGTTCATCCAAGAACACCAAAATCCGAGCATTAATAAGATTTGCGGATACGATACAATACCTGCAGGACGATAGGAAGCTGCTCAGGTGGCTTCTTTCTTTCAGAACCGTGCTCTAACCACACCTCAAAAGCTGTCAACTGCTCCGTAAAAAACGGACTTGGCTGCAACACAGGCAAAAGAATAGCAGGGTTAACCTTAATCTTGAAAGATATCTGCTGCATAAAAAGAACAAATAAAAACATATACCACATTCCATAAGAACAAGGAAACAAATTTGTGTGTAAGATCACATGGTTACTATAACTTCTGATTCTTGAGGTGTGTGCGTACCATAACAGAACGAACACACACCTAAAGTCCGCAAGAAAGACTTCATTTCGTACATAGGGGCATAACTCTGTAACACAAAGAGCTGCATACCTGAAAGTCAGCACTTGGGTCACTCAACAGTGTTGGCAACTGTGAAAGGCAGATTTCAGCTGCCATATCCCATGCATGCCTGCACAAAAATTGCAGAAGATTAATTTCATCTAGAATGGTTCAAGCAATGATTTGAAGCTCCTTGCCGTACTAAAATCAAGTTATTTCCTAGCAATTTCAAAGACCTCCAATTTATTAGAACACGTTCATCATTCACTAATAGCTTGAAAAAGATGCTCACAGGTAGTCAAACAAAGACAATGTTTTCGAGTTCAACGATCCCCGATTACCATTCACAGCATAAACATCTACAAAGCATTGTGCAAAAGAAACAAACTACATACCACATAGGATGCTGATGTGTGGGAGGCAGTCGAGGATATGACTGTGGAGAGCAGTTGGCAGACCTCATAATGCGTTCAGCCAGTAAAAAATTTCGAAACAAGCTAGCAACAAGAAGATCTTGCCGAAACAACCGCTGAAACAGTTCTGAATCGTTGAATTGCAAATAACAAAGGTTTCCGTTAGTGAAAAGTGCAAGCTAGTAAAGTCTCGACCACTCACGTCACATCCCCAAAAAATTGTACACCGGAAGACACTGTACCTAGACCTTGTAGGATGCGGTCTATCCAATAAAGAGCGTCATGAACTTTAAGCAATTCTAAAAAACACATTTACTAACTGCTCACCTCGCGGAAGCACATTCCACGCAATTGTGTCCGTTATAGCTGTAAATATCCAATTCAGCTCCCCCAAAGGTGTTTTCCGATCGTTTTGACGTCCGGGGATCTGGTCTATCAGATCGGGATCCAAAGGAAGTAAAGACCGCGGACAGAACCTGAGACAAGAGAAACACGTCACTTGCGACCCAAATGCAGATCCAGCAGTGAACAGAATCATTAATTAATGGGAAGCTTTCAAGTGAACAGGGGTGAATAATTGAAGAAGAGGGAGCCAAATCCCGATTAAGAATCCATCTCACAGAAAGTAACGACGTTCACTAGGAAAAAATTCATTGCTTAGAATCAAAGTATTTGTATCCATAATTCCAGGTCTAGAAATTACCATCTTAAAGCGATTTTGATCGGGGTTGTAAGACAGGAAGTAAAGACATCAGCTGGCAGCTCCGTATCCTGAGGAAGAGATTCATTTGCTCCACAAGCCGCTAACAAGATGCAGTCCTTCATTGCGGCAGTCAAATCTCTCGAGGACGTGCCCCCAAGACCCCACTCAGGCCGCTGTTTCAAACCGAAATTTATGCACGAAATCAGTCTCTAATATTTCGCAAGAATTCTGCAAGAAGTCACCATGAAGCTCTTGCAAGGCTAACAGAATTCTTCAGACTGAAATAAAAATAACTCCCAGGAAGAACTACTAACAAAATATAGTGACTTCAGAGATCACCCTAAATTGGGAAGCACAAAACCGATGTTGCCATTTACATAACCACATCTCCGACGGGATTTGTGACCATTCTTGGCATCAGATATCACATAAGCTATTTAGATTATATCTGAAAAATCTAGGAGTACTGAACGTTACAAAACCAGAACAGCATACCTCACAGAACGCATTCACAATCATGCCAGCTGCTGAGCAATCGAACACATAAATGCATGGATTTCCAAGCCAGGACTCCAGTTCATAAACCGAGAGTGGTATGTACTGAGTGAAATTCTGCAAGAAATAAAACAACCACTTTAGACAGAGCAAATAACACATATTAATTTATCCTCCAAATACGAAATAGTCAACAAAGCTTTGAGACTTTAAAATCAAAGAAATGCACATAACCAGACGTTATAATCTAACTAAATAAAAAAGAAGTGAGACGGTAAGCTGTATCTCGACCTTGTTGAAAAGCCATATTTCCCCATTGATTGTTGGTCTCGGAACACCATGGCCGTTATAGTGAAACAACACTCTTTCGCTCTTGGCATTTTTCCGGCAACTTAGGCATAACTTTTTGACCTCTTCAACAGTAGGATCTAAGCAGACCTTGTAGCGGGCCTGCAACCGGAGTCAGATACAAATGACTAGTAATTAAATTACATGATTGATCAGCACTTATCACTTTCTAGAAACGGCAAGCAAAATACCTAGCATAATAGATATTTCGCTCTGGACGAAACCTTCGCATTGAGGGGCAAAAACTTTCAAAAAATGGAAGATACAACGCTTCACTTCCAGTAGCTCAGTCGATTGTCAAAAATAGGAGTTTTTTCTTTACACATATAAACTCAAATTGCCCAATTCAGAACAAGGAATCAGATTACACTACTTACTCTGGGCTGCCACCGCTCATACTGGGCTTGCAGGTTCTTCCCAATTGCTTCTAACGCTTTTGCAGATGCAGCTGAGAATGGGTCTGCAAATCAGAAAGTATATTAAGTGGTGATCTAAAATCGAAGGGGCAGAAATCACAAAACCTCGTGATAAATGCTTTCATGTATCTTCAGCTAACGAATCGTGAGCTGTCGTTGAATTCAAAACACCGCACTGGTTCATGTACCAAATTCACAAATTAACAACCATCAACGAAATGAAAACAAGAACCCTAGAATTCGGGTAAAAACATCATGAATGCTTAACGATGATTTCGAAGATGACCAGGCATTTGCGCAAAAGACAAGAGTCAAAAAGGTAAATCATCAACATACAGCACATTCATTACCTATCCAACATTCCAGTCGGGCGCATGGCGAGATTTTGATAACATCTGGCGGGTCCACTCCAATATTCAAGCACAGACACAACGCCACCCACCCTGTTTTCATCTATCATGAACCACACAGTGAAACGTCAAAACCGAGTAAAACTTCGTGCATGGTGAGAGCTACTTCAAGCAATTTCAGAAAAGAATCCTACTTTAGAGCGTGAAAATATTGAACCAGGGATCTGCGAGTGAAAAGCAATTAAACAGCTATCCCACTGTCATCGACCAAAAAAATCAGTGACGGTAGCGATTGCTCCACAACCAAAAAGAAACAGTGATGGTCGTAATTGCCCCACAACAACAGAGATTTTCTGCAGCTCAATGACAAATAATACAATCTTCCACATCCTAATCCAATTAAGGCACGATACGGTAACTCGCTACTCTCTGTGTCCCGACAATTTCGTCACGATGAAGAATTAGGTTCATGTACTGGTGCACTTACCCAAGCTAGCTGCAACAATAGAAGCTTCAAGTAAGCAATCAATACATGCAATACAATTTGATCATAATTGAATAATTGCAGATTCTTACTCTGTCCTTCATCCTCCACCTTGAAACAGCGCCAGGTTCAACCGCCGGAACAGCGGCTTCATCAGCATCATGACGCAAGTCACAAAGGTAAGAAGTATTAGAAAGGAAAGACTCTCCAGGATCGTTGGCACAGCGCCTCTCGCCGTCTTGTGCAAGGTGTTGTGCATCCTCGACCTGGTTCCTTCTTGATAAATCATCAACCATATGTAGTGGGAGGGTTGAAGCAACATGCGGACCTATATGTCCTCCCCCCATGCTATCCATGGACCGTTGCCTACAAAGTATTACCTCTCCCAACGCCATTTTCTGTTGCTAAAGCCACCATTACACGCCTATTCCACATCTACGTCGGGACATTCAGATCATCAAGATTAGCAATGCTATAACTTTTCTTTAAAGAACAGTAAAACAGATGTAGCCTCCCAGCTGCTCTAGAACAGTCATACACTCAGACCAGGTAGTGCCTACAGTACTTCCATTCAGTTGTCCCACTGAGAAGGCGTGAAATCAGGGGGCCGCCATTGCACGAAAGAACAGGCGACACACGGCGCCCGTAACTCTCGAGGTTCAAACATTTCCGCGCTCCAGCATTAAAATAAATGCTGTCTCTCGAAATCCTCTCTTCTTTGGTTTGAGCTCAGCGTAAGAAAGGGATTGCTTAACTTTCGGCAGGAAGTACCCGAATTGACAGCTATCTCGAAGACAATTGATAAAAAAAACAGGAGAAAAAAATGGTAGAAACGATTGAGCTACAACACTACCAGTGGAAAACCATACGACATTCGATTGAGAGCAGGCCAAATACAATCAAATGAAGAATTCACACAACCAAGGGCAGTCTGACTAAATTTCTAAGCCAAAAGATAATGGCCAATTCGCGAGATGCCGAAACCACTACTCTCGATCTTCTCCACTAAACAAACATGCCACAAGTCGGAAATGCAGGCTCCCTCACAGAAACCGCAGATGATACCAGTCACGCCACTGCGAAACAAAGCCACATGCCAGCGGCGACGAATTCTCCGCAGTTTACACAGACCGCTTATCCAAATTCTAGGGCAGACGCATGAGAAAGCCACTTAAGCGCGCCACCATTCTCCACCACTCCCCAAGCAACCTCTCCAAAACCTCGAAAACCTAACGCCGCGCACCACAACCTCCCCGAACCAGAAAATTAACCTCCACTGACACTCCCCGACAACACGCCAGCGCGCAGCTGAGCTTTTGCGGCGGTAAAAACGAGCACAAACTCCTCCCAAGAAAGCTTCACAAACGAGCACTACGAGTTCAAAAGACGCAATAAGCGCAGCCGTAGAAAACGGAACGAACTTCCAACGGGACTAGACAGAGAGCCAGAAGCAAAGCCGCGAGTAAGGGTTTGGAGGCGCTACACTGGAGTACGTTAAGAGCACCATAGCCAAAAAGCGGGCAACTAGCAGGGAAGGCTGTTGTTGCGGGGGGGAGCCAGGGCTGGCGCGCGAGAGAGAGATGACGGCGTTCGACGGACGGCGCAGTTGGGAAGTTGACGAACGGCGTAGGGACGGCGCAGTTGCGGTAGTAGCACGGCGACCCGGCCCGACCCGGCCCAGCCGCGCGGTGGTCGCTTGGGGCGCGACAGGGCACCGACACCCGCCGGGGCGACTGCCTGGCGGCCTGGCCTGGCCTGGCCGGGGGCTGACGGCGGCGAACTGCTCCTGCGGGTGAATCGGCGCCCGTCTGCGGCAGTTCCCGGCGTCCCGCGACTGGGGAATGTATATTTTGCATGGCCGCGTCGGGAAGTTTTGGCTCTCCTTGCATGCTATCATCAAAATGAGCTAATTTGGGTCCGTACACTCTGTCTGCCTGCCAAAGGCCAAATCCCCTCACAAGGGGCATCAGGAACGTCACGGCATGTGAATATGGTGCATTGAAACACCATCAAAGATGACTTGGTGCAAGCCTCCTAACCAACTCAGTATCAAAAATGGCACTCAAATGACCTCTACTATTGCAAAGGCACCAAAATAATCTTGCCCAACTTCTTAGACATAAGCCTTGCTCTTGTGGCTTCTTCTGCACTAAGCTAGTGTTGAATTGGTATTCAAGCTATATCAAAGGTATGAGAATGCCTCAGCTTCATACAATGGTTGTTTCACGTGCATTGACAAAATCAGGTAGGAAGTTCATAAAGTGACGGAGCTCTAAAAGTGTTTTCTAACACAGAAGTACATATATTGCTTTTTTCAACGTACCCAATGCATTTGTCAACTTTAGGGTTGGACACCTTTAGAGCTTTATGTGATTTCAACATCAAAATTCATATTTACTCCCACAAAGGTTTGAAAATATGAAATGATGTTGGTTAGATGCCAACTCCGGCATTTATTTTTGGAGGAAAATATATTGAAAAATATTTCAAGATATCAAACTTTATAAAATTGTGAATAATTTGGTAAGTGGTCACTTTATGGACTTCCTAATTTATTTAATAGTGATTCCAATTCAAAAGTGTTCTATATCCCTAACTTTCCACCCAACATAATTGTGATCCTAAGTTGGGCATGAATATACAGTAAGTGCACAAATAATTGACACCAATAGCAACTAAGATTCTTTACTATTACTAAATTAAATTGGTTTTATTAGATTTCATTGGCATTGAAAGAGAATTCCAATGCACTTGCTTAGTTTTATGTGTAATTTTATGTATCTTGAAGGTACTAGAATTCTTGATAAAAATGATAGGATACTTCATTTTTCTTATAACTATTTGAGATCCTTTAATTGAAGTAAGACTACATTAGTTTGTGTAAAGTACAAAAATATCTTATAATTTCAAAGATTTAATAATTTACTTCATAGCTCAAACAAAAAATGCATGGAACATTACAAAATGAAGTGTTTTATTCACTTTGAAGACTACTGTAAGTAAAGTGCAAGATTGGTAGTTCTCTGGCAAATTTTTAGTGTTATTTTGAAATTAAATTTTTGCACCTACTAAAAATAGAATTGATTGCATTGTTCTGTATTTTATTATTATTAATATTTTTATTTTTATTTTTATTTTATTTTAAAATTAGTGGAACAAAATCCTATTTCCTTAATGAAATTATTAATGCTAATAGTATTTCAACTCATATTAATTTAAAAATATCACAAATAATTTGACTTTTATTAGGAATTTAGCCCATTATATTGTGGAGCTTTCACCTTATGTATCATGAATAGCCTCAAGATCAAAGTTGACGAACATCAAGGCAATGGACAAGTGATTGACAAATTACAAACATTCATAACATAAGTAGTAATAATTGAAGTTTAGGATTGATATGTATAGATTTTTTACAAACAATCACATAATAATACTTATATTATGAACATGTTTAAATTATATGCAACATAAGTATTCTAAACATTGTATGTATCTAATGGCCTTTATGCTAAATGTCAAAATTTTGTCAAGTATTATAGATTAATAGTTTATACCATTATTGAAGCATAATTAATAACCTAGAAGTGAATTTAGAATATATCATTTATAAAAATATATACAAATAGTACCCCTTGTAAAATTACCTTTGCAACAATACATATCATATCATACCAAATACATTTTTGTGTGTGATATTGAAATGAATGATTTCTATTAAATATTTCATACATAGTGGTTGTTAATGGGGTGACAACATTAGTACTACAATAATATGCATAGATATAATTAAATATTATAATTCATGTTTATTGCTAATAGCATGCCTATTTCCTAAAGGAAGTGTCACATTTGAATTGTGTCAATGTATAAATAGTTACTTTCAAATGACATGATAAACATTCTATAATGAGATAGGGAACCATAATGATAGGACTTGGGACACGAACAATGGCACGTCTCAAAATTTTTGAAGGCATGAAAATAGCATCTAATGACTATATGAATATTCATAGAATAAATCAAAAGCAACAATGGAGACTTGGAGCATAAATGGCATTTACCAAGTGAAGCTATAAATAATAGTCTTGAGTGACAAGCAAGAAGTATCATAATAGGAACCTAGGGCATAAACAATGATATCAAGTCTACCTTTCAAGGCATGATTAGAAGCATCTATTGACTTGATGATCTTCCGGTCATTTGGTCAAAAGACTAAGAACAAGGATAGAGTCTTAGGGCATAAATAGTAGCATCTCGCATTTCAAAGTATGAATAGTGGCATTTAATGGCAAGTGAAAACCATATTAGGGATCTTGGGCATGAATATTTGCATTTACAAAACTTTTTAGGTACAAATAATGTAATTAATGCATCTAGTAAAATATTAGCATCTAGTTCTCTCACATCAAAGCATGAATATTAACATCCAATGACAAGAGACATATTAGATGACAGTCAAGATGAAGACCATGAAGGCATAACTAAAAAGTGGCATTAATCCATCTATTGTCAAAAGGCATCAAAATAATTTGGTCCAACTTTTTTAATGCTACACCTTTTTCAAGACAAAAATATCACTCTGTGAATTCTAATGAATCGAATTGGGGCATGAACTATGGCAAATGTCCACATATTTTTTACGACTTGAACAATAGTTGCATCACATTACAATATGAACACCTTGTGCAACATCCAATGACTTGATAAACAATCACAATAGGAACTTGGGGCATGAATAGTAGCAATTGCCTACCTTCATAACACAACATGCATCCAATGACTTGATGAAAAGCTATATTAAGGACTTGGAGTATGAAGATTGGCCTTTGTATGCCTTTGAAGGCATGAATAGTCGCATTGATTGTAGAGCATTTGTGGCATGCATGCTTGCCTTTTGATATATGGCGTAATATAGGTTTTCTAGTTGTTAGAGAATAGCCATGATGGAGACTTCTAGAGGTACAAATATTGTACCTGGATACAAGGGTTGGCAAAATCATTTAAATTAAATAAACTACAATTGCACTTTTTGGGAGATTATTTTAAGAAGAAGTGGGAAAACAAATAGATAAATGATGTAGATTTGCACATGGATCATAAGAAAATATCATCATAATAAATTCTCCATAGTCTCCAAAATGCTCCTATATTGAAGACATCAAATTCTTGAATTTTTAAAAAGTCATTAATTATTAATGCAACCATTGGACTACTATTGTAACTTTACTTAAGTATTTAGCAATCCTTGTTGACCCTAATAATTGAGTAGAGTAGTAGTATTGGCTTGCCTTATATAATAACATTTAGAGATATTGAGGCATGGATTCTTGGGTTCATGGTACAATAGGAAACAATCATGATGGGGACTTGGGGTTCAAAAAAAAATTTACTTAGTGAATAGTCACAATGAAGAATTCAAACTCAAATAGAAACATCCATCAATCAAAAATAATACAATAACATTTACGATCATTGAGTCATAGAACCTACGTACAATCCTTGACTCTTTTCAAAAGCAAAGTCTACAGAGATGTAGAACCTTTCATATTGACATTGAACCCTTAAAAGTCTTTAGATTATTTGATTTATTGACATCAAATAGAAGGATCCAAAAGAAACTTCTATCCATTGAATAGTCACAATAGGAACTTGGAACTCAAATAAAAACATCCACCATCCAAAAATAATACAATAACATTTGGAACCATTAAATCATGGAGTTTGTATACAATCCTCAACTCTTTTTCAAAGAAGAGTCCACAAAATTATAGGACCTTCCTATTCATATTGACAATGACCAATTAAAATTATTAAAATTATTTAATTGTTTGGCATCAAATAAAATAATTCAAAAAAAACATCCATCTAATAAACAATCATGCTGGAGACTTAGGGCTCAAATAGAAGCGGCATCCATCCATAAGAAATAGTAAATTGTGGTTCTTTTACTAGTGAATTTGCGTGTGGTTCATGCCAATGCAAAGTCTCTAATAATATTCTTTCCAACCAACAACTTGAATAACATTAATATAAAACCAATTTCTTATCTACACATACCTTGTGTGGTGAAACCTTGAGTGTTTATAAAACCCATGTTGATATATGGGTTTATGGCATAATAATAAACAATCACAATGAGAACTTGGACATCATAAAGGAGCATCTACTAAGAAAACAAATCATGATGGAGATTTGGAACTCTTGAAATAGAAGCATTCTTTGACCAAAATTTTTGTAATAGCATCTAGGATCATTGAGTCACAAAGTTTGCATACGACCCTCAGTTCCTTTCAAAAATAGAGTTCACAAAATTCTAGGACCTTACTATTCATATTGACGATGATCACTTAAAATCTTTAGATTATTTTATTGTTTGGCATATATCGAATAGAAGAATTGAAAGGGTGCATCCATCCACCAAGGATGATATAGTTTGTGTGCAACCTTTAAATTTTTACACATGCAAAGTTCACAAAATTATAGGACCTTATTGTTCATATTGATGATGAACACCTAAAAGTAGTCCAATAATTTGATTGTTCAACATCAAATAAAATAATCAAAAGAAAGTTTCCAAATATTGAACAGTCATGATGGAGACTAGGAGCTCAAATAGAAGTATTTACCCATTAAAAATAAGTTATTTTGCTTTTTTTACTAATGAGTTTATATATAGTCTACACCAATGCAAAGTCCATGGAAATACTATTTTTGACCAAGAACTGAAATATCATTAATTAAAAACGATTTTTTTATCTACACATGTCTTATAGGGTAAGCATTGAGTGCTTACAAAATATATGTTGACACATGGTTTCATGTCACAATAGTGAATAGTTGTGACGTGGACTTGGCATTGAAAAGAAGCATCTACTTAAAATAGACCACGATGGGGACTTGAAACTCACTATAAAAGCATCTACTAACAAGAGCATCTACCAACCAAAGCATCCACCAACCCAAAATAATAGAATGGCGTTCAAGATCATTGAATCACAGAATTTGCATACAGTCCTTGACTTTTTTCAAAAGCTCAATCTATAAAATTATAGGATTATACTATTCTAATTGATTTCAATATGAATAGGGACTTGGAATTCAATTAGAAACATCCACCCACTAAGAATAGATAATTGTGCTTCTTTTATCACTATATTTAGGTGCAATCCACGCCTATGCAAAATCCTTGGCAATATTCTTTTCCACCAAGAATTGGAACAATATTAATAAAAAATGATTTTTTATCTACATATGTCTCGTGTGGTGAAACTTTCAATATTTAAAAAACACTTGTTGACATATGAATTCATGGCATGATAGGAAACAATCACAATGAGGACTTGGGGATCAAAAAGAAGCATTGACTTAGAAATTAGATCACGACAAGCACTTGAGACTCAAATAGAAGCATCAATCAACAAAAAAAATGATACAATAGTGGCCACGCTCACTTGAAAGCAAGTGGGGGATTGTGAAGAACAATGTCCATAAGTTCATTGGGTATGCAAGTTGATATATAATGCAAGGGAATTAGGCATAACATTGGAGGATGTTCTAGGGCACCTTGCACTTTTATAAAGTCAAGCACTTGAAGCAGAAGGATTTGGTTTTTTGCATTGTACAAAGACCCTTAAGACTAGCATGCATCAAGAAGCACACTACTTAGTCACAATCCATGAAGCCAAAAAATACCCCCATCCCAAGAATGCAAGAAATGCCTTGTCCATTTTTCATTTAAACATTTGTTGGCTTGGGCAATCGCTTGTTGTAGCTCAATACACCAACACTCCATCCTTCCACACTCAAAGACATACAATAGAACAACCCATCATGGTTAGAATTAGGAATTAGCCCTCATACCATTGCTAAAATTTTTAATTTTTTGTCACATAAAGACAACTGTGAGAAATAGCAAGAATAGTGGAAGTTATATTTTTTTGATGAAGTATGAATTTGTTATAAATTTTTAAGGTGTGTTGCCCATCATGGCCCAAAAAAGTCTTTAGACTACCTCCCAACCAACAAAAAGTGTATTCATAATGGTCATCTTGTTCATCTAATAAAAGCAATCACATTATTTTTTAGCAAGGCTACAACATGAAGGCCTAGAAAGTCACATCTTGCAATGAATTTACACTCAAAAGGTAGAAGTTCCTATTGTTATCATTGATTACTCCATTGTTGCCATCAAAGACATTGATTGTGACTAAGTCTCATTTATTGAAAAAAATTGTGATGGGTCAACCCTAGGTTTCTAAAATGGGTCTTTTGCACTTAACCTTGGAAGGGTAGATCTATGACCACTAATTTCAAGAGTTATTGTCTATCACTTTGTTTGTTGCCATTTTGCACCTAGATATAAAAGAAAAATTGATATTTATTTTTTCAGAGACATAATCGTAGGCCTCATATAAGTTGTGAAAATTTCAAGTTTTTTGGGGGAAATTTGAAATTATTGTGAAATTTTTAACAAAATAATGAAAAAAATTCATATCAAATACAAGCCTCGAAAAATCTAAAAATTGTGTCATAGATGTATATTATAGCTTCCAAGCAGCTCAATAATCATGATGTAAGATAAAATTATTGTGTCACTCTAAAATTAGGAAATCAACAAACCATTGTTATAGGGTTAGAATTTATATTGCTATAAAATATTGAAATTTATGAATTTTTCAAAATTTCCAATTGTAATCAAAACAAAAATTGATAATCTTTGGTTCATTAGTTGAACTCAAATTTTTAAAATATTATTCTTATGTCTGAAATTCACATCAAGAAATAGCAAGAATTGGGAGCAAGAAATGGCCATAGTGTACTACAAAGGTGATCTATGGATTAAGTATCTTCTTCTTTAGAAAAGTCAATAATATCATAATCAGATAAATTGCAATAATATTCATTGAAAATGAAATCAAGCAACTTCAAAACAAATTGGATGAAAAAACATTTGCATCCATCCTAAAGTCTTAGGTGAAGTCATCCATGTAGACACTTTAATAGTTAGTGTTTACAAAATGTTACAAGGTTGATCGGTTGTTCTACTTTAGAACAACTAAAAAATAATAATAATAATAGTGGAGTTGGACTAAAGTAAAACTACATTACCAACAAGGTAGGCCGAGACGCGTGGAAGCAAAAAGTAGTTATTAGAGTTAGTGAATATGGATTTTATGGGGTGACTCAACTTTTTGCCCTTCTTTTTAAATGTCATTCCATGGTTCTCCATAATCATACAATTGTTACCTAAGTGAAGTCATTTAATTTAGTAAACAACTAAGTTTGCAAAAGCATTCAGTTAAAAGAACAATAAATAAAAATACAATTTAGTTCAAATACTAAATTGAAGGCAAGTCATCGATTGAAGTCAATTTGCATACTATTGTATTTGGATAGCAGGGTGGATCTAAATTAATTTTTTTTTAAATTGATGAATTTTTTTGTTAATTCTTAGATAAGACATCCAAATTTACAAATGAATGTGAAGATGCTTTCAATTGTTGATAATCCAAAGAATTCAATAGCAATTCCATAAGTCAAATACCAATCTATCATTTGACCTCGACCATCAAGAAATTTTTTGATGGCTAAATGAAAGAGTTACTTCATTGATATATACTCATAATAAAGAATGGAGAGGTCGTTATTATAATGAAATTCACTGTTCATTATAAATTTTCTAAGGGTAAGGGACAATTTGAAGAAAGGAGCTAGACTCTCCATTGTCAAAAACATAAGAATTGTATTCAAAATAGAACTTTAGACATTGTTTGGACATAGTAGAGAATCTTTTTCCAAAGATCTTTGGGCTAGAAAAAGTTGGAAAATCCATCTTACTTTCATCGAAAAAACTCATTTTGTGATTGTGAGCATCTTTCAAAAAATTATGGACAAAATTCAGAGAGGATATTTGAAAATGTCATAGAAAGTATTCATTCCAATAGCTCTTTGAACTTTGTCCATAACATTTGATTAGAGGTTTAAAATATCAAAAAGAAATTTGGAGATGAAAGTTAGCTTGATTCTACACATTAAACTAGTTTAAAAAAATTGAAATGTCTTTTTACTATGCCTAAATGAGGTTTGAAATTATACTTTTGAACACAATTCCTATTTTTGACTTAACTATGAGCAATTAAGCTTGTACTAATCCTAATTAACATATCCCACATGGGTTTATTGTTTAACTTCCTACCACCCCACTTGTGAAAAGAGCTTGTCTTTTCAACTCTATGCACTCACTCTAAAAGTGACTTTTGAAGCTAAACAAGACAATCAATGAATATTTTTTATTTTTTTTGTGAATGTAATGCCAAATTTTGAAGGTGAGTACTGACTCTACCTTTAGGCTATTCAACTAAGAACTAGTATGAGCTTATCTAGGACACTCAAAATCCGCTTGTTATTGATTTAAAAAACGATGGAAAATTATAATTTATTTTTCCATAAGCCGTTCATTTTCTATTTTCCTAATTTTTTTCATTCAAATATACAACCATAAAATACTGAAATGAAATCAATAATTTATTGATTTCATTCAACTCATTTTACACTAATTGCTAGATCTCTCCTAGTCATCAACTAGAGCTCACTAATTAGCTGGCAACATCAACCACAATTTTAGTGATTTCACTCAACTAATTTAACACTATTATAGAAACACCTATACACAATTAGGGACTCATATCCAACTTGTGGCAAGTGTTTATTTCCAACCAAAGTTTGGTATGTATGTTTTTTTTCCTTTTCAAGGTTGGGATTAATAAATTGATGACACATGTTCCAAAGCTATGAGCAAGAAAGTAAGAAATAGTGAGTGGCAAATGTAGTTCTTGACATGATCAAAATTGGAAGACTCTATACATTGACTATGGATCAAGAAGAGGGTTGCTATTATGTGAGCCTAGGAGTGTAAGCACATGAGCCTAGAAGACTATACACCTAAATTATAGGTGTTTATATTATAGAAACCTTCCATGATTACAGTGTAACTATATTGTAGGTACCTATATTATAGATGTTTATATTATTAGCACCTTTAATAGTGGTTTCTAGTGTATATATGCTCAAAGCTCACATACTAGCACCGTTGGGATCAAAAGTACTTTTTGGCTCCCAAAATTCACATCAATTTTAGTTTCACAAATAAAATTCTGAAATAAAAATTGCAATCCCCATATTTCCTATCTTCCTAGAGAGGAAAAAAAAATGTGCATTCCTTCATAATACTTACCGTTTGTAGGAAAATTTCTTAAAATGATCGGATATGGGAGGGTTCTACCTTGGTTGCCGTGAATCTCCCCCAATGGTCATTGACTTGTGAGTAGTGATCCCAAAACTAGTTTATAGAATGTAGTGCAATTTGCTACCTTCAAGACAAACAATCATCAACTTTGGCTATCTTGAGAGTGAGTGGCATTCCAAAAAAATTAGAAAAGAAAGGATCTTGCAAGTTGCAAAAGGATGATTGGTGGGGTACTAAAACCCAAAACTAACTACGGAGATGCTACTTCCAATGTGGAGGAAGTAAGAAATTGGCTATCAAATTCTACTCGTTGCTGAAATCTTGGCTAAAATCTCATTTTTTTTCGAGGATTTTTTCCTACAAAGATTCAATGTAGGAGGCGCAAACTCCAACAAGGCACCAAAAGCAATCATCACTCACAGGTACATTTTGCTTTCTTCATGGTACCAACTATGCACATTTTAGGAGGTGGTTGCATTCGATGACCACAAATGACCACTTCTTCTTCTTCTTTTTCCAACTTTAGAAATTCGTAACTAATTCCACAAAGGTTCAAAAAATATGAAACGGCTTTTATTAGATGTCAATTCCACTTGTCTTTCAAGAAAATTTTACTCAAAATTTTCTCAAGATGTCTAGCCTCCCCCAAATTCAGTTCCAACCCTTCAATGGTTCATTTTTACAGACCTCTTCCCCTCAGTGCCTGAAATTTTTTTAGTAGCAATGGAGCAAAATTTAGCCAGTTCTGTGAACGCTGCGTCGCGAGGGCTCCCTCCCTCCCTCCCTCCATCCATCCGTCCATCCGTCCATCCGTCCATCCGTCCATCCGTCCGTCCGCAGGCAGCAAAGACCGCAATAAAAATTGGTTGCCGCAAACGGAGCGGAAGCTGATAGCGTGGTACTGTCCTTCCTTCCCCCGTCCTGGGTTTCTGATTTGCAGCAGCCCCCCGTCCGCCATTGATGATGCGCTTATCTTTGCAACACAGCTCATATCCTGCTGGCGAGCTCCTGCCGTCCCCCCTCTCTGTCCAGCTCTGTTGCATTTTTGATAAGATATGATAAGTTCATGGAGAGCGAGGAGAGGAGAGGAGAGCTGAAAGGCAGGGTGGCAATCTTTGTGGGAATGATGGTACATCACATAAGAGAAGACCTTACTTGCTTTCCTTATGTACTTAGTTTACTTACACACTTATCACCACTGTCACTGGAGGATCATAGGCCAATTCAGATCTCGTAAGCTTACCCTTACCCTTACCCTAACCCTGCGCACAGGTCAGGGTCCAGCAGTACTGAGTTCACGTACCGATTGACTGCGCATTGCCAACCGTGATAATACGGAACGTAACCCAGAGTTCAAGGTTTCATTCGTGTAAAAAGAACCCGAAACCCAAACTAAAAAAAAAAAACCAAAAAAAATAGGAACAAAAAAAACCTTAGGCCAATTCAGATCTTGTAAGCTTACCCTAACCCTGCACAGGTGAGGGTTGGAACTCGAGGTCAGCAGTACTAAGTTTACGTACCATTAGGCTGCTCATTGCCAACCGTGATAATACAGAATGTAATGCAGGGTTCGTGGTTTCATTCATGTCAAAAAAAGAAAAAACAAAAAAGAAAAACAAAAAAAACAGAAACAAAAAAAAAAACCCATAGGTCAATTCAGATCTTGTAAGTTTACCCTACCCTACCCCTGCACAGGTCAGGTTTGGAACTCAGGGTCGGCAATACTAAGTTAACGTACCCATGGACTGCGCATTGCCAACCATGATAATACAGAATGTAACCCAGAGTTCACGGTTTCATTTGTGTAAAAACCTAGAACAAAAACAAAACCTAAAACTGAAAAAAATTAGAAACAGAAAAAGACCCAGAGTTTACGTACTTTGAGGGACCCATTCGGCCTTCGTGATGAATTTCCATTTATCATTTGTTTCTAAATGAAAAATGAAAAATTTGAAAAAAAAAAAAAACTTTTTTTATTAAAGGGGAGGGGGTAACTACTTTAAATCAAACAGAATCTGGATCCCAGCTACTGACTCTGACTGGTGTTACCATATAAACTGTGTTCTGTCTGGTTAACCCCACTCGTAAGTTAAAGGTACAGTCAGGGTGTGCTCCAGAATTGTGGAGGATTTGAGAAAAATCACTGTAAAGTACTAACTTATTTGGAAAGAATATTTTGGAACTGATATAGAAAGAGAAAAAAGTTGTAGAACTTTTTTAGGGACAGAAATGAAACGGAATTTCATTGCAAAAGTAAAAAATACATACTAAGCTAGCCACTAGCTGCGAGCAGTGTGGTGGCGGGAAACAGAACAACCACCATAAGAAATCCATGTTTTTTATGACGAGTTTCTTTAAGTATTCACTTGTTTTCTTATTAACAATAATGTCAAACATAACAACAAGATGATACATTTGATGTTGTTGTTAACGTGGAAACAAGTGAATGATTAGAAAAATCAGTCATAAAAAATATGAATTTTTTAATAGTTAGCTTTCTTTGCTCCCAAAGTAGATACCCACAACCTCCACCTAATTGAATCCATAGGCACTAAAGCAAAGCATGTGAGGGGTCAAGAGGCCCTTCACAACCAATTGTAAGACATTAGTAGATCACCCTAATGCGTCACACTAAATTATAGAGGTTGAAATAGGAACATGCCGAAAGGCCTAGCTATGACCCAATTGGGATGCCCCACCTCTATGTGAAGGAAAACTTTGAAGTGGCAAAGCTATAGATTTTGAGTTTTAGACTCCATCTATTTGGTTAAATTCAACAATGCTATCACCAATAAGGGAAATTTCAAAATTCTTCCTAATAAAATTTGATTACATACAAAAAAAAACATTATCATTTTTTTGAGTAAAAAATTGTTGGAAATGGATTTGAAATGAGGTTCTTGAGACACAATGATTTTTTGCAAAACAGATTGTGATAAGGACTTGAAACTCACTAAAAAAGCATCCACCAACACAATATAATAGAATGGCATCCAAAACAAATGTTTTTTTTTTTAATTATTTCATATGTTGGGTTTAGATCCCTATTCATGTTGAAATCAATCAAAATAATAAACCCCTATAATTTTGTAGATTGTGCTTTTGAAAGGAGTCAAAGATTGTATGTAAATTCTGTGATTCAATGATCTTGGACGCCACTCTATTATTCTGGGTTGGTAGATGCTTTGGCCGGTGGATGCTCTCATTAGTAGATGCTTTTATAGTGAGTTTCAAGTCCCCGTCGCAGTCTATTTTAAGTAGATGCTTCTTTTCAATGCCAAGTCCTTGTCGCAACTATTCACTATTGTGCCATGCAACCATGTGTCAACATGAATTTTGTAAACACTCAATGACTCACCCCACAAGACATGTGCAGCTAAAAGATCTCTTTTTAATTAATGATATTTCAATTCTTGATTAGAAACAGTATTTGCATGGTGTAGACCATATGCAAACTCATTAGTAAAAAAAAAACAATAACTTATTTTTAATGGGTCGATGCTTCTATTTGAGCACCAAGTCCCTAATCATCATGACTGTTCAATATTTGGATGCTTTCTTTTGGTTCTTTTATTTTATGTTGAACAATCAAATTATTTGACTACTTTTAGGTGTTCATTATCAATATGAATAGCAAGGTCCTATAATTTTGTGAACTTTGCCTATATAAAGATTTAAAGGTTGCATACAAAAATTCTAAACCCAATGAATTGAGATACTATTGTCTCACCCTTAGTGGGGTTTTTTTTAGGGGGGAGGGGATTTATCCACTGTAATCTAGACTCTTTCACACAACTTGTAGAAACAAACTCAAAACACATGCAAAGAATATCCTTGAACACTAAAAAAATCTTTGAAACTTCCTTAACTCTTGGATATAATATCCAAATGTCGATGTCTTTGAAGTGTTAGAACCTCCTTCCACTTTCCAACAAGAAATTTGATGAAACACTTCCTAACACGGAAATCAATGAAAATATGACCCCTCAAGTAATAATAACTAGACATAGTAGCAAAAAGTTGCAAGGTCTTCTTTCAAGGAAGTGTGGTACCTACAACTAGGGAGGATTGCCCCTTCTATTGCTCCACGTTTCACCTTTGTAGAAAAGCCTAAATTTTTTATATCTTTCACACATGATAAAATTTGCAAATTCCGATTTCATATTTGCAATCAAAGACCCTGAATGAATTCAAGTGGCACAAAATAAGGGGCAATTTTTGACATTTACCCTCCAGCAGGGTAATAGAGGGGTCAATCGTCCCTGTCCAGGTACCCACCATCAGAGCATTTTCTTATAGCCCTTGACCTTTTTCGACTCCTGGATGTCAAATCTATCCAACGAAGAGGAGATGGCCGCTTGTATCCCCAATGGTGCAACTCCATAAAACATGCGTTCAACCAATCACAAGTCACACAACTCCCCCAAAATATGCTCCCAATCAATCACAAGTCACACAATTTGCATTTATTATGACAACTTCCTAATCCCAAGACAATGGAAAGTGGATGGGACCGGCTCGTGTCCCTGTAGAATTGGCTTTTAAAGTAGGGCGGGTCAAGGGCGGGTCTCTCAAACACTAGAATTAATTGCTCTTCATCCAAAATTCTAGAGGGGAGGGGTAATCCACAGGACTGTAGGATATGCTCTCACTTAGACTCTTTTCCCACATGACTTGTGGAAACAGACTTGAAACAGATGCTCCTTGAATATCCATGAACAAAGTCCATCTTTAAGTTAGTGTTGGTCTTCCTGTTGAATATGTCTGCCAGTGTTGAAAACTGCAGTGTGAAAGTAAGGACATGGAACATGTGCCTGCTGGGGACATGATGCATTCTTAAGTTAACTTATCTCCTCCACCAAAGGAAATTTAAGTTAAGTTATATGGTAACGCAAATTGATGTGATGTGATGTTGGTCAGTTTGAAACTGACACTGGAGTGTCCATGAAGGAATTTTCAGGTTTTTTTCTCACCACTTTCCATGTGACAGAAATTCAACAACTAGAACATCAATGCCCACCTCAATTGCACCTGCAACAGAGATTCCACACATTCAAGTAGGACCATGTCTCAGTCCCGTGCCCTTGCCCTTCACCAAATGGCTCACTAAGGTAGTGTGCTCATAAATCGTCACTTTAAGGACTGGTCGGCTTTGAAGATGGTTTTTAGATGCCTGAAATCATGTGTCCCTTATTGTGGAATCTAATACAAGTGATTTCATATCTTTTGGAGCATTTCTGAATTATTTATGGATTTTCAAAGAATTATGCAAAACGCACCTATTTGTGATCCTAGGTCTTATAAAACCTATACATACGCAATCTAAAAAAAGATATGGCTAGACCAAAAGCAAATAGTGAGGCATTCAAATAATAATACACAAGGTTCCTAAATGTGACTCTTACTAAACTTAAATGAGCCCTACATTCTTTTAACATGTATAAGAAGGCAATTGGACAATCAATTCCCATTTAAAAAAATTAAGTGAACACGCCTTGGCTTTGAAATGGACCCTCCCCAACTCTTATTCCATCCATTAAAGAAGTATGAACAAATCTCGTCAATGCTTTGACATTATAAGCATTTCAACTCACACCCAATGACTATTGCTTTTGAAGCCACCTATGGGATAGTTTGAAGAAGAGGGCCTAAATTAGAGACATCTACTATAAGAACATTACCACGTACCCATTCACAACCAAGCTCCCGACCCAAGGTTAGGGTGTGACCGGACAAGAAAAGTGAGCCATCCATTCACGAGCAGGGACCAAAAAGAGACTAGTCCCTCCAAAATTCTCTCTTCAAACGCTAAAGGAACATCTCCACCACCCACTCCACCACCCACCCCACCATCCTTTGACTTTGGCTTGATCTTGTCTAATTTGTTAGTTTGCAGGTCATTTCTTGTAATTTTTTAATCAACACACATGTTGATTGGCTCTTTATTATGACAAATCATTAATTCTTGTAATTGTCTTTCTTTGGCATGTCCTTGAGGGCGGGGATGTGTGGCGGACGGAGGTGGCTTGGGAGCTACAAGGTCTGACCATCCCATTTTCCTCAACCTTATTTTGGGGGAATGGGTGGCAATGTTCTAAGTTACAATTGCCAACTTGCAAAATTATGTGCTCTAAGTCACCAAGAGCACCAATACCATTAAGGTAACTAAAGTAGAACCAACCTATTACCATCCTAATTTGCAATCTCAATATTTTAGGGTCAACCCTAAAGAGATGCATACATTTTTCAAATGTGTGCGCTTGTTTCACAAATCAAACTCAGATGGAATTATATTTTCCAATTAAAATTATAATTTTTGTGAATTTTTGAAGTTGTATTCCCTAAATTACAAAATTGTCTACAAAGTGGAATCATTAATGTCATATTAACAACCTATAACCACCTTCGAGCGTATTCTTAAGCACTTAAATATCCCCCAATCAAAGACTAATGCGTTATTCAAGTTGAAATTAATGCATTGAGTTTGTCAAAAAAAGTAAATAGATTTGGATGTGTTTTGTGGTTGTAATGGGGCAAAAAGTCAAATGGTAGTAATAGGAAGATGATGGCTATGGGTTGGTCAACTTTACACCTAATTTTCATGCTTTCTAAAACTGTATAGTCTAAATTCTTGTTTAAAATGCACTTCCACTATTCATGAGAGTTTAGAGTTAGTCATCTAAAACCATATTTTCAATACTTTGAAAATATATAGTTTATTCATATGGTGTCTAAGAATTACATTCTTAAAGAATCTAAAGTCCTCTTTTGACTACCAACAAGATCTCACAAAAAATTCAATATAATAATAGGATCCATATTGAATTGCTTATTTGTGCAATTTTAGGTGTAGTTACCTTACTCACTAAACTTGGCATGTTTAAATTTTCCATCTAATTTTGAAAAGCCCTCAATTTCCTTATTCACCAAATACAATCTATATATAATCAAATAACAACTCATCAAGCAAAATAAAAGATAAAGCAACTAGACTTCAAATGAATAGTGATTTCAAGGGCTATTTTTTGACACGCTAGGATTGAGTTTCAAGAAAATATTGTGAACGGTTTATAACACATTTAAAGAGCGTCAAACCCTTAGCGCATAAAGGTGACAAGGCAATAATAGGGGTCAATTTGTAGGGCATACAAAAAATATTACAATAACATTTGGGACCATTGAATCACAGAGTTTGCATACAATCCTCAACTTTGTTCTAAAGAAGAGTCCATAAAATTAAAGTACCTTCCTATTCATATTGACAATGACCAATTAAAATTATTAATATTATTTGATTGTTTGACATCACATAAAATAATCCAAAAAAACATTCATCTAATAAATAATCGTGTCAAACAATTGGAGCTAAAATAGAAGCGGCATCTACCTAGAAGGAATAGTAAATTGTGGTTCTTTTACTAGTGAGTTTGTGTGTGGTTTGTGCCAATGGAAAGTCTCTAGCAATATTCTTTCCACCAACAACTTGAATAATATTAATATAAAACCTATTTCTTATCTACACATGTCTTGTGTGGTGAAACCTTGAGTGTTTATAAAACCCGTGTTGATACATGGGTTTATGGCATAATAATAAACAACCACAATGAAAACTTGGGGATCATAAAGGAGCATCTACTTAGAAAACAAATCATGATGGGGACTTGGAACTCTTTGAAATAAAAGCATTCATTGACCAAAAATTATAATATAGCATCCGAGATCATTGAGTTACAGAGTTTGCAAATGCTCCTCAATTCCTTTGAAACATAGAGTCCACAAAATTATAGGACCTTACTATTCATATTGATGATGATTACTTAGAATCTTTAGATTATTTTATTGTTTGGCATCTAATAGAAGAATTGAAAGGATGCATCCATCAAGTAGTGTGGTAGTTAGAGTATAAGTTGTGTTAGGTATCTTTCTCCTCCCCCTCTCCAAAAAAAATCAAAAAATCATGCCACTTTAGTTTGCTACTCTACATATTACTAGAGGTTAATTATTAGTAGAGGTTTTGTGTCAAATTTTCATTTATTTTCTTGTTGGTAAGTGGAAGGAAGTTCTAATGCATCCTTTGCATGTGATGCGAGTCTGCTTCCACAAGTCATGTGGTAGAGTCTAGGTTACTGTGGGTAAATCCCCTCTCCCCTTAAAAAACCCTACCGCTTTTTGCTATTGTATATGGTCATTGTTACTAGAGGGGATCAAATTTTTAGCAGTGACATTCTTATTAAGAAGAAGAAGGAGGTTTTGACGCATGAAAGAACGCAACATTTTGATACCATATTCAAGAGTTAGGAAGTTTCAAAGTTTTTTTGGTATTCAAAGATATCCTTTGCATATTTTCTAAGTTTGTTTCCACAAGTAGTGTGGTAGTTAGAGTGTTAGTTGTGGTGGATACCTCCCTTCCTCCCCCCCCAAAAAAAATAAAAAATAAAAAAATCCCACCATTTCAATTTGCTACTTTGCGTATTATTAGAAGTTTTTTTTGGTTTTTTTGGTCAAAATTTCATTTATTTTCTTGTTAGCAAGTAGAAGGAAATTCTAATGCATCAAAGAATGCAACATCAAGATGACATATGCAAAAGTTAGAAAGGATAAAAGTTTTTTTGTGTTCAAGGATATCCTTTGCATCTATTCTAAGTCTGTTTCCATAAGTTGTGTGGTAGAATCTAAGTTATGGTGGGTAAACCCTATTCTCCCCTGCGAAACAAATCACACTATTTTTTGTTGTTGTGTTTGTTTACTATTACTAAGTTAGAGGGTAGTGAAATTTTCATTGATTTTCTTATTGGAAAGTGAAAGGAGGTTTTGCCTCATCAAAGAACACAACATTTGGGTAATGTATCCAAAAGTTAAGAAGTTTCAAAAATTTTAGGAGTTCAAGGATATTCTTTGCATCTATTTCCACAAGTCATGTGGTAGTTAGAGCCTAAGTTATGGTGGGTACCTCCCTCCCTTGAAAAAAACCCTACTACTGTGGTGCTACTATGGTGCCTCATTATTGTTACTAGAAAGGATCAAATTTTTGTTGATTTTCTTATTGAAAAGACAAAAAAGGTTCTAATGCATCAATGGACACGACATTTGGATGCTATATATAAAAGTTAGAAAGGGTCAAAGATTATTTTTGTCTTCAAGGATATCCTTTGCATTTGTTCCAAGTATATTTCCATAAGTTGTATGGTAGAGTTTAAGTTATGGTAGGTGCCCCCCTTCCCTAAAGAACTCATATGATTGGTTACTATTACTAGAAGGGTTACTATTACTAGAAGGGGTCAAATTTTCATTGATTTTCTTATTGGGAAGTGGAAGAAGGTTCTAATGCATCAAAGAATGTGACATTTTGATATTGTATGCTAAAATTATGCAAAACTTAGGGAGTTTCTAAGTATTTTTGGTGTTCAAGGATATCCTTTGCATCTATTCCAAGTTTGCTTCCACAAATTGTGTGGTAGAGTCTAAGTTACTGTGGGTAAATACCCTCTCCCCAAAAAACTTGACACTTTTTGCTATTGTGCATGGTTACTGTTAGTAGAGAATGAGGGTCAAATTTTCATTGATTTTCTTATTGGAAAGTGAAAGGACATTTTAACGGATCAAAAAGATGCGACATTTGGATACCTTGGATATCGTATCCAAGAGTTAGGAAGTTTCAAGGTCTTTTTTGGTATTCAAGGATATCCTTTGCATGTGTTCCAAGTTTGGTTTTATGAATCATAGGATGGAGTCTAAGTTATAGTAGGTACCTTTCACCTACCCACTACTTTTTGCTATTGTAGTGCCTAGTTACCATCATTAGACTAGTTAAATCTTCATTGATTTTCTTGCTAGCAAACGATAAGAATTTGCCAACTTATTTGCTACCAATCATATTATAGTTCTCTATTTTATCACAAGGCACTCTTTTTGTCAATCCATACCACAACTTCCATATAAAAAAATAGGCGCACATTAGTGTTGATCTACTATCAAAAAGGCATCAAAATAATTTGGTCCAACTTTTCTAATGCTACAACCTTTTCAAGACACAAATATCACTTTGTGAATATTTAATGAATCAAATTGGGCATAAACTATAGCAAATGTTTACATATTTTTTACAACATGAACAATAGTTGCATCACATTACAACATGAACATGTTACAATAAACACCTTGTGCAACATCCAATGACTTAATAAACAATCACAATGGGAACTTGGGGCATGAATAGTAGCAATTGCCTACTTTCATAATACAACATGCATCCAATGACTTGATGAAAAGCCATATTAAGGACTTGGAGTATGAAGATTGACCTTTGTATGCCTTTGAAGGCATGAATAGTCACATTGAATGATTACAAAGCATTTGTAGCATGCATGCTTGCCCTTTGATATATGGCGTAATATAGATTTTATAGTAATGAGAGAATAACATGATAGAAACTTCCAGAGGTACAAATATTGTACCTGAATACAAGGGTTAGCAAAATCATTTAAATTAAATAAACTACAATTGCACTTTTTTGAGATTATATCAAGGATAAGTGAGAAAATAAATAAATGAATGATGTAGATTTGCACATGGATCATAAGAAAATATCATCATAATAAATTCTCCATAGTCTCCAAAATGCTCCTATATTAAAGACATCAAATTCTTGAATTTTTTTAAAAGTCATTAATTATTAATACAACCATTGGACTACTATTGTGACTGTAATTAAGTACTTGGCATCCTTGTTGACCCTAATAGTTGAGTAGAGTAGTAGCATTGGCTTGCCTTATGTAATAACATTTAGAGACATCAAAGCATGGATTCTTGGGTTCATGGTACAATAAAAAATGGGGACTTGGGGCTCAAAAAAACATTTTACTTAGTGAATAGACACAATGAGGAATTCAAACTCAAATAGAAGTATCCATCAATCAAAAATAATACAATAACTTTCACTATCATTGAATCATAAAACCTATGAATAATCTTTGATTCTTTTCGAAAGCAAAGTTCACAAAATTACAGGACCTTGCTCTTTATATTGACAATGACCCTTTAAAAGTCTTTAGATTATTTGATTATTTGACATCAAATAGAAGAATCCAAAAGAAACTTCCATCCATTGAATAGTCACAGTAGGAACTTGAAACTCAAATAAAAACATTCAAAAAGTAAAGTTATTAATATTATTTGATTGTGTGGCATCAAATAAAATAATCCAAAAACAAATTCATCTAATAAACAATTGTGTTGGAGACTTGGAGCTCAAATAGAAGCGGCATACACCCATGAGGAATAGTAAATTGTGGTTCTTTTACTAGTGAGTTTGTGTGCGGTCTATGCCAATGCATAGTCTCTAGCATTACTCTTTCCAACCAACAACTTGAATAATATTAATATAAAAACAATTTCTTATCTATACATGTCTTGTAGGGTGAAACCTTGAGTATTTACAGAAGCCCATGCTGATATATGGGTTTATGGCACAATATAAACAATCATGATGAGAACTTGGGGATCAAAATTAAAAGAGCATCTACTTAGAAAACAAATCATGATAGGGATTTGGAACTCTTGAAATAAAAGCATCCATTGACCAAAATTTTTAGAATAGCATCTGAGATCATTGAGTTAGAGAGTTTGTATACGCTCCTCAACTCCTTTCAAAAGCAGAGTCCTTAAAATTGTAGGACTTTATTCTTCATATTGACGATGATCACTTCAAATCTTTAGATTATTATATTGTTTGGCATCTAATAGAAGAATCAAAAGGATGCATCCATCCACCAAGGGCGATACAATAGTATCTCAATTCATTGGGCTATAGAATTTGCGTATAACCTTTAAATCTTTACATAGGCAAAGTTCACAAACCATAGGACCTTGCTATTTATATTGATAATGAACATCTAGAAGTAGTCCAATAATTTGATTGTTCAACATCAAATAAAAGAATCAAAAGAAAGCTTCCAAATATTGAACAGTCATGATCGGGACTTCAAGCTCAATTAGAAGCATCCACCCATTAAAAATCAAGTTATTGTGCTTTTTTTACTAATAAGTTTGCATATGGTCTATGCCAATGCAAAGTCCACAAAAATACTACTTTTGACCAAGAACTGAAATATCATTAATTAAAAACAAATTAATTGCACATGTCTTTTGGAGTGAGTCATTGAGTGTTTAGAAAATGCATGTTGACACATGGTTTCATAGCACGAGAGTGAATAGTTGTGATGAGGACATGGCATAAAAAAGAAGCAACCTTTCAAAAACCGATTGCGACAAGGATGCAAAACTTGACACTAGAAAAGCATCCACTGACCCAGAGCGTCCAACAGCCAAAGCATCTACCAACCTAGAATATCCAAGAGTCGAAGCATCCACCGATCTAGAGTGTCCAACAGCCAAAGCATCCACTAACCTAGAATATCCAAGAGTCAAAGCATCCACCGATCTAGAGTGTCCAACAGCCAAAGCATCCACCGACCTAGAATATTCAAGAGTCGAAGCATCCACCGACCCAGAGCGTCCAACAACCAAAGCATCTACCGGCCTAGAATATCCAAGAGTCGAAGCATCCACCGATCTAGAGTGTCCAACAGCCAAAGCATCCACTGACCTAGAATATCCAAGAGTCGAAGCATCCACCGATCTAGAGTGTCCAACAGCCAAAGCATCCACTAACCTAGAATATCCAAAAGTCGAAGCATCCACCGACCCAAAGCGTCCAACAACCAAAGCATCCACCGACCTAGAATATCCAAGAGTCGAAGCATCCACCGACCCAGAGCGTCCAACACCCAAAACATCTACCAACCCAAAATAATAGAATGGTGTCTAAGATCATTGAATCACAAAATTTGCATATAGTCCTTGACTCCTTTCAAAAGCACAATCTACAAAATTATAGGGTTTTATTATTTTTGATTGATTTCAATATGAAGAGGGACTTGGATCTTAAATAAAAGCATTCACCCACTAGGAATACGTAATTGTACTTCTTTTACCACTATGTTTAGGTGCAGTCTACACTTCACCTAAACATATCTACACCTATACAAAATCCTTGGCAACATTCTTTCCTAACAAGAATTAGAATAATACTAATAAAAAAAATGATTCTTTTATCTACACATGTCTTGTGTGGTGAAACTTTCAATATTTAGAAAACACATGTTGACACATACAAAAATTATAAAGGGTCAAAGTTCTTTTGTATTGAAGGATATCCTTTGCATCTGTTCCAAGTCTATTTCCACAAGTTGTGTGGTAGAATCTAAGTTATAGTGGGTAAATCCCTTCCCCCCCCAAAAAAATTAAAAATATTAAAAAAAACCTTGAAGTGCTAAGCTTTTTGTTGTTGTGCTTATTTACTATTAGAAAGTTAGAAGGTAGTCAAATTTTCATTGGTTTTTTTGTTGAGAAGTGAAAGGAGGTTGTGATACATCAAATAATGTGACATTTGGATACCGTATCCAAGAGCTAGGAAGTTTCAAAGTTTTTGGGTATTCAAGGATATTCTTTGCATTTGTGTCTACAAGTCATGTTATAGCTAGAGTCTAAATTACGGTGGGTTACCCCCTCCCCCCACCAAACCTACCACTTTTTTCTAATGCGGTGCCTTGTTAGTGTTACTAGAGGGGGTCAAATTTTTGTTGATTTTCTTGTTGGAAAGACAAAGGAGGTTCTAACGCATCAAAAAACATGACATTTGGATGCCATATGCAAAAGTTAAAAATGGTCAAAGTTCTTTTGGTGTTCAAGAATATCCTTAGCATCTATTTCAAGTTTACTTCTATAAGTCATGTAGTAAAGTCTAAATTATGGTAGGTGCCTCCCCTCCCTAAAAACAACAACCATGTGACTCGTTACTATTATTAGGAGGGTACAAATTTTCTTCGATTTTCTTGTTGGGGAGTGGAAAGAGGTTCTAATGCATCAAAGAACTTGACATTTGGATACTGTACTCTAAAGTTATGCAAAAGTTAGAAAGTTTCTAAGTTTTTTTTGGTGTTTAAGGATATCCTTTGCATCTATTCCCAAGTCTATTTTCACAAGTCATGTGGTAGAGTCTAACTTACGATGAGTCTAACTCCCCAAAAAACTTGCTACTTTTTGCTATTGTGCATGATTAATGCTACTTGAGAAGGTCAAATTCTCATTGATTTTCTTATTGGGAAATATAAAGAGGTTTTGACACATCTAAAGGGCGCAAAATTTGGATACCATATCCAAGAGTTAGGAAGTTCAAATTCTTTTTGGTATTCAAGGATATCCTTTGCATGTGTTCCAATTTTGGTTCCATGAATTATATGGTAGAGTCTAAATTACAGTAGGTACCCTTCCTCCAATTGTCACTTTTTGCTATTGTAGCACTTAGTTATTATCATTAGATGGGTTAAGTTTTCATTGATTTTTGTATAGGCAAAGGAAAGGGATTTTCAACATACCAATGAACACAACATTTGGATACCATATGCAAAAGTTAGGAAGGGTCAAAGTTTTTCTGATGTTCAAGGATATACTTTGCATATATTCGAAGTCTGTTTCTACAAGTCATGTGATAGACTCTAAATTATGGTAGATATGTCTCCAATGACTACTTTTTGCTACTATAGTTACTATTATTAGATGGGTCAAATTTTCATTGATTTTCTTATTGGCAAGTGAAAAGTGGTTCCAAGACACCAAAGAATGCGACATTTGAATATTCTATGCAAAAGTTAGGAAGGATTAAAATTTTTAAGTAGATGTTTTATAATTATTTCTTCAATATATGTACATGCTGAACTTGGAAATTTAGAGTGATGATAGAGGTTTTAGGCATGGTGTGATTGGGTATGTATCTACTTTACATATAGTTCTAAATGTTTTGAGGTTATACTTAGAAATTATATACTTAAAATAACAATATGCACAACCATTGAAGTAGACCAATAGAAATGCTACATGCGGAACAAAAAAGGGAGGCAATGCGACGTGCATGTGTGAATGTATACACATCTATATTCATTAACAATTATAAATTAGTATAGAAACTATTCTATATGACAAGATTTATTTTCATTAGATTGTATTGGTAATGGAAAGAGGATTCTAACACAATTATCATACATTATTTAGACACTAAGGTAGAAGATCCTATTTATGCCAAGTGATTGTTTAATTGCATCACTTCCATTTTGTGATTGCAATATATCAATTGAGTATATTTGAAAGTTAAAAATGTTCACTATATAATATATAGTGGTGCAAATAATGTCGCTTTTTTAAAATTGTGACAAAAATGAGGTAATCCTACATCATATGAACAAGTTATTAATTTTTTTTGAAGTGCCAATAATAGATGTACCATAAATGACATTAGTTTCTAATGTTTAGACTTTGTACATTGCCCAAATTAATACCATCATCTTAGGCAAGGATTTAGATGTGACCTTTTTTTATATCAATAATGATGTGGATGTTTTTACCTTCAGGTATAAGTAGAAAATTTTGTATTTATATGATTTTTGTATAATTTATTTGGCTAAAATTGTACATTAGGACTACAATTAACTAAAGTTGATTTTGGACCCGAAGGCAATAGGGGCCCTTCTTCCCAAAAGGAAGTTCTTAATAAAAGATAGCTCTTACTATATATGTGAAGGATATTAGAACTACTCTTCATTCACATGGTTTTTAAATCTATATTTTTTTTCTTCATATTGCACCATGATTTCTTTGATTGGGATACCAATTTTGAGTGGCTTTTGATCAATAGTTGCATTCTTTTGGTAGCTACAATACAATTTTTGGCAATTTGCAAAATAAAATTACCAAGATCTGATAAATAATTGCATTTCCTTCTAGTAAATTTTTGTTATATCTAGACCCCTTTTTTTCTCCCTTCTTTATGTCAAATTCAACATTATTAACCTCAAAATGAATGCTGACACCATAAGTGTAGGGTAGAGGCAATACTTCTGTCTGATGAAAATTTATCTATTTTCCAAAATATAAGGTCCAACAAATGCAAAAAATATAATTTTTTTAATAATATATATATTTATTTATTTTAAAATTTATTTATTTATTTATTTTAAAATATTTTTCTTAAAATTTTACAATCTATTTTTAGAATTATTTTCTACCAACCCTATCCTACAACTACAATCCTTCAAATGGTCAAAAAAATTGGATCAAGAATATGTTGCAAACCAACACCTTAAAGATAGATTGTTTGTTTTGTTTGTTACATTGAAATCTCTTGTACCATGCTTCCCCTCGTCACTTTCTTAGTACCATCAAAAAGCTCTCAACAAGAAGGGGTGCACGAGCTTATTGTTCCGAGGCATCTCAACCTACAACATGAAAGTTATTGAAATTTCCAAGTTTTATGAGTTACATTTTTTTTTAAATGACTCTTCTTCTTTTTTATGACCATGGCAATGGCATGGGGCACACTACAATAGTGACAATGAAAACAAGCAACTTATAGAAGTGATCCCATAATGGATTGAGGGTAATTAGTCAAATGTTCATTTTTTGAATTTCTTTTTTGAATTTACTCTTTTAGAAGGGCATGAAAAACTTAAGTAGAAACCAAGCAAAATTTAGCCAATTTGGGGATTGTTGTACTTGCAATTGATGGCAGACGGAACACCGTGATGGAGTCATGAACATGAAGTGCCTCAAACCATTTAACTTGTCAAGTGATGGGGTGTCAGGCAGGACTTTTTTTTTTACCACCATCTCCATTGCTGCCCTCGTTCCACAGGGCAGTTTTTGGAGGGATGAAACTAGAGAGGTCAAACTTTTGACAATTTGGCAAAATTTCGCCAAAAATAAAAGCCCTGATGTCACGGTTCCGGGTGTTGAGACCAGGACTGGATCACCTGACCCGGGGTGCTCAAGGTATGAATGCAGTCAATGGTCTCTACCTGGTGGCGGTATTGACATCAATACGGGTGTGAATTTACTGTTGCAATTCAGGAGACAGTGGCCATGTTGATGCCTTGATGGGTATCAAGGGAACTGCAGGGGGAACAGCAGCGGGAACCTGGTTTTAAGTTAGTTAGTTTGCATGGTGACAGTACCTTACATCAGAAACGCGGTCGTTCAACATTCCCTTACAACACATTAGACCAAATTGGTATAGGACGGAATTTAGTATCAGGACCATGGAATAAATTTGGGTATGAATCCATGGGAAAACTATATGGAAGTTTGTCGCTGGAGGGCATGAAGGAGAGAACCTGTACAAGGCAGTACAAACTGCCTATTCCAGCATTCCGGGTATTTTGGGTTTACACATGTAACCGTGGGATCTTGTAGTAAGCTAGTTTGAAAAGATGTGGAAAAGATTTCAGAAATTTCCACCGTGTAGATTGCAAGATATTAGTGTTTGAATTGACAAAGAAAAAAATTTTGACCTTGTAAAAATCTGGGCAGTTGCACTTTACAAAGTTATATTTGTAAGAAAAAAAATGGTCTAAATTGGCAGTGCTTCTTTAGATTCATTCTCCAAGGCAAGTTCACTTGGCTATATGTTTGAAAAAAAATTAGGATCATTTGGAATTGTCCAACATTTAGGGGAAAAAAATAATAAGGAGGAATATGTAGAGAATGATTTGAAATACTAAGATGTCAAGAATTTATTTATGGAATTGAAAAATGGCAATCTGAGTGGTTGTAATGTTATAATAAACAATCAACATTCTTTGATTTTATTTTTTTCAAAAAATATTGAAAATGGAATTAAATAAAGGACTTCAAAGTTTATTTTAGAATAGAGAATCTATTAGTTCCCGCAAACGAAAACTCCTCATAACTTTCATCTCATTAATAAAAATGGAATAATTCAAAGCTTTCCACATATATAAATCTTGTAACCCAATTTCAAATTTTTATTTCTTTAAATAGTGATTTATAAAAAAATTATTTGAGTTGCTCAACCTCCTTGTCAAATAATGAAAATTATATATTATACAATAATTTTTTATCCATATAGTAAAAAACTATGAAATTTGTTGGGTCTTCAAGCTACTCCTTGAGTACATGTTATGTGAAAATTTAAAAGAAAAATAAATAAAAATTCTACTTATAGTGAATTGTCTAAAATTGTTATGTTGTTGAAAACACAATTTGGTACTTTAGGGGATAAATTTTTGAATGGAATTAGATCAATGTTGATTTCAGAATAATCTACATTATTAAAAACTTATACACACTTGTAAGCAGTCCACTTTGATTGGTTCACTTATTCCAATCATAGTCTCTTAAGTTTGAAGCACTTTTAGTAATGCTTTGGATATGACATTTTTTGTAAGTTGTATGTTGTTTGGCTATACAATAGTCAACCCTAGTTAATTGTTACCTCTTTAAACATTTAAAACCCCTAATTTTTATTATTTGTCAATCTAAAACCTCTAATTTTTATTTATTTGTCAATCTAAAAATATGTATACTTGTGAACAATGTATATGAAATATAAAAGTATAGCTTTTTTACTTTGTAAATTCTACTTTGATAAATGTTATTTGTATCGTTTGTATTAATATGATATTTCTACTAATTTGTTATACTCATAAATAATAATGTATATGTGCAATTACATAAGACTAAATGGACAAAAATTAGGGCTTAGAATCCTTAGTAGTAAAGAATATTACCATTGACTTTTGCATGAGCGTGGACTACACACAAATTCTTTGGTAAAAGAGGCACAATGACCTATTTGTAGTGGATGGTTGTTTCTATTTGTCTTCTAAGTCCCCATCGTGACTATTCACTAGATGGATGCTTCTTTTTAATCTTTCTATTTGATGCCAAACATCAAATAATTTAATTATTTTTTAGTGCTTATTGTGTATATGAATATCAAGGTCTCCTTTACCTTTTTGGACTTTGCCTTGGCCAAAAGTTGAGCATTGTACATAAACTCTATGATCAAACAAACTTGGACACTATTGTATTATTTTTGATAGGAGAATGATTCTATTTGAGTTTCAAATCTCTATTAAGAATATTCACTAGATGGATGCTTCCTATTGATTCTTTTATTTGATGCCAAACAATCAAATAATCTAAATAATTCTAGGTTCCCATTGTTAATATGCAAAAAAGATCCTATAATTTTGTAGACTGTGCTTTAGGAGGGAATTAGGATCCACACTCAAACTCTATGAACCAATGAATCAAAACACTATTGTATTGTTCTCGGTGGATTGATGCTTCTATTTGAGTTCTAAGTCCCCATCATAATTGTTCACCAAGTAGATGCTTCTATTTGAACCCCAAATGCCCATCATGACTATTTACTATCATGCATTGAATTCATATATTAGCATGCATTTTGCATAGTGCCAAAATTTTAAGCTAAAAAGATTCAAAGCTTTAAAATCTAGGAAGGTGAGGTGCAAAAAATCTAGTTATCTTCATTTCAAATGCAAATATTTTGCAATTCATATGATCAAAGTTTTTAAAATTTCTTCCACACATTCATCTACAAATCTTAAGCAAGATTCAACAATTATATATCCAAAGAAAAACCCAATTCCTAAAGTTTTCTGCCCTTTGCAATAGAAATGGTAGTTTTGAATAGAATTTGATGAAAAAAAGGCATTGGTACTGTAGGGATTAAAAGATAACTAGATATAGGGCTCAATTATGTATAAATATAATGCTTTATTCAATATTTGGAAAGATCGATTTCTTATTCTCGAAAGAAAAAAAATAAACAATTGCAAAGAAACAACAATATGGGAAATTTCGTTAAAATGGTGGTATTCCACACGCCATTTTCCCATTATTTCTAGGACCAGTATAGATTTCAGACTGCACGGTCTAAATGTGAAAGTGCCAAGTTTGTGGAATACCGCCATTTCAACAAAATTTCGTTTCAATATAGCAAGCCCAGACAAGTGGATGCAAGTTCTTAATATTCTTATTTTTTTAATTGAAATTTTTTTCTAATTGATTTTTCTAAAGAGCTTTGATCGAAGAATATAGGTAGAAACATTGATGATTTATTTGGTGATTTACATTCAAATTTATTTTATTTTAAAAATAACTTGGCGAGATTTTAAATGGAAATTAGTGAAAGAAATATTTGAGTACTTGGTAGAAAAGAACATTGCTATGGAATTTGCATTGGCATAGACTGCACACAAACTATATGTATAAAAAAGCACAACGATCCATTTCTAATAGGTGGACACTTCTATTTGAGCTCTAACTGCCATCATGATTGTTCACTAGAAAGATGTTTTTTTTAATTCTTTTATTTGATGCCAAACAATCAAATAATCTGAATGTTTTTGGGTGTTGATTGTCAATATAAATACTAAAGTTTCTATAATTTTGTGGACTTTGCCTTCATGAAGAATCAAGGGCTACATGCAAATTCTATGATCCAATAAACAAGGATGCTATTGTATTATTCTTAATGGGTGGATATTTCTATTTGAGTTCCAACTCCCTATTGTGATTGTTCACTAAGTGGATGCTTCTATATAATTCTTTAATGTAATACCAAACAATCAAATAATCTAAATATTCTTAGGTGCTCATTGTAAATATGAACCACAAGGTCCTATAGTTATATGGACTTTGCTTTGACAAAGAGTTGAAGACTACAAGTAAACTCTATGATGCAATGAACCAAAACGTTATTGTATTATTCTTGGTTCATTGTCAATATGAATGAGAAGGTCTTATCATTTTGTAGACTTTGCCTTGGTGAGGTGTTGAAGACTATATGTGATTGTACTGTGACTCTATGAACTAGGACACTATTGTATTATTTCTAATTCATTGTCAATATGAATGAGAAGGTCCAATATTTTTGTAGACTTTGCCTTAGTTAGGTATCAAGGACTGTATGTGATTCTATGATTCAATGAGCGAGGACACTATTGTATTATTCCTGGTTCATTGTCAATATGAATGAGAAAGTTCAATAATTTTGTAGAATTTGCCTTGGTGAGGTGTCGAGGACTATATGTGATTATGCCTCAATGAAACCGGACACTATTATATTATTATTTTTAATTGGATGCTTATTGCAATTGTTCACTAAGTGAAGGCATCTATTTGAGTCCTAACTTGTCTCCATTGTGACTGTTCACTATTGTGTCACTAACCCATGTTTCAAAATGGCTTTTGAAACACCTAAGGTTTTGCCATACTAGACAATATAGATAATTTTTTCTAATTCATATTGTCATTCACATTAGTTTACTTTTGCATGTTACTTTTGGACATTTTTGGTTCATGCTTACAAGCTAAAATTATTTAACATTAGGAGATCCTTTGGTAGGATACGAAACTGTCTTTAGAATGGGTAGTTCAATGTGTTGTGTTGTCAAACCTTCAAAGCACAATGTCCTTTATTGGATAATACAATCACTAATAGAAATTTTAATTTTTTTTCATAGATTTGGTCTTGTTGATATTCACCTTTTTGGTTGCTTTGAACATCAATCTATTAAGTCATTTGGCACCTAAGGTAGGAGGTCCATAAAGTGCCTATTTAAGAGCTAAAAATTATTTAAGGGAGGTTAAACTTCTTGAAATATATTTCAATAAATTTGCTTGAAAGACAAATGAAATTGGCATCTCACCCAAGTCATTTTATATTTTTTAGAAGCTTTATGAAATTATTTATGAATTTTGGAAGTTGAAATGCAATCATCATGAAAAGTTTTCATTTATTGCAATGTATTCTATTTGTACATTGTTGGTGCAATGAAAAAGAAAAAATAATATACCTTTGCATTAGAAGACACTTTTAGAGCTGAGTGCTTTATAGATCTCCTACCTCACTAGTAGTAACATACAGATAGAGCTAAACAATGGAAGGTTAAAAGATAGTGATCAATGACTTTCAAGATTAATGTAGGAATGAAGAATGTACTTATTGGTTATAAAATTGAATTATTTTTATTCCATTACCTTGGTGTTAAGTTTTGTCTTTTCAAAGTTACCATCATCAATTATAACAATGATTTCTCGTAGAATACTTGAGGTAAAGAATCCACCTCATTCAAGACTTTTATATTACTCTGGAAAGGAAGATTCAAAATGAGAAGTAAATGATGTTGTTTAGTTTTTTCTATTAGATAAATTTAGCCAATTGCTTTAAATCTTAATTCCAAAATGATATTGCCCTATCACCAAGATAGTCATTCCCAAATAATCAGATGCAAGATGAGTAGGTTCATTCTACATTTTTATAGTTTTTTGAAGATTATTCATTACACATTTTTAGTCTATAATGTCCTTTCTAGGGTTTAATCTCTAGCATTGTGTCCCTCTAAATATCCCTAGTCAATAGCTTGACAAAAAATAAGAAACACTAAACAATACAATTCTTAGGTATATAATAAAATCAACAAGTAATTTAGAAACACCTAAAAACAATTAAATTTTTTTATTTGGTTTACTATTTGAAAGGTTCAATGACCAAAACATTTTGATGTGATTAATAGAAAACTCAAGTGAAACTATATAGGATAGAAGTGCATCTATTCATCCTCAAAATTTGTTTTGGAAAGGGAGGATCTTCTAAACTAGTTTGGCTAGTGATTCACATGGTAATAGAAAAGGATAATTTTGAAGGTCACCCTTTGACGTTTAAAGGTTAAAGGCAATTTTTGAGGCATCTAAGAACGGAACTTTTGTTCTTTAAGTGATACTATCTTGTATTTGCAATGCCATCAAAATATTGAAACACTTTTATACTCAATTCCAAGATCAATCAACAAGGATATTACATGCCATGATTCTTTCAGTGTTGTAGTCTTAAAGTTATTTTTTGTGTTGTGTAAGAATTGGAAATGAAATTTCAAGTTTCCAAAGTTGAAATTGCCTTTATTGCCTACTTTGTTGAATTTAGTTATACTTTCATTTCTATGTGAATAGAGAGAAACCATTTTGTTGCAATAGTTTTGCCTTATTAGAAGCAAAAGCAACCCTAAAGCTTAAGTTCAATATTAAGAGTATTTTTTAGAAATTGGAAACTTGTCTCTCCTACTTTTCATAAGTTTTTCTTGAAATTTTTTGTTAGAATTTGTTTTCAATTATGGTCTTTTGGTTTTGGAGGATCTTGTACCAAATTTTCTTTTGTCGCATGTAATTTGTTTGGCCTATTTATTGATTACAAATGTTTGTTCAAAGGATGACAAGGCTACTCAATTACAACTACACAATTACCAACTTACTTTTCAAGGGCAAACAAGACTTATCACCAAGGTGCTTTGCCAAAAATGATTGCATTCTTGGACCAAGTAAATTATTTATTTTTACAATAATCTTGGTTGTCATCCATTGAATACTTTTTAACATTAGCATCCTGCCAAGATTAACCCTCATTGAGGATTGAAGCCTATAAGTATGTATTTCAACTTGGAAATTATTCAATGGAATTAAATTTTTGAAGTTTTGTATTTCAAGGGCGAAATATCATTTTTTCTATAAATTTTCAAATTTTCAAAAAGTTAATTAATCTTGTAAGATTGCTAAAGTCAAAAAGTGGATTAAGAATGGTTAATTATCCTTGTTTAAGTTTGAAAAACATATGATTTTCATTCAATTTTTGTTTACAACTTTGTTCATGGTCATTAACTTAAATCCAAGTAATACTAGTTATTTCCTAATTATTTCCTAATTTCATATGTGGTATTATATCAAAAATATAAAATACATGTCTAGCTTATTTTAGAGCTGTTGACTTTTTGTTCTTAAAAATGGATGTTGGTATCCAAATGATAAATTTGTTCTAAGAAAAAAAATGAAAAAACAAAGCTTCTCAATTATGCATTTGAATGTAATTGAAAACTTTGATATTTCCTTCCCAAAATAGAAGCAATTTCAAATGCTTGCAAAAAAATTTAAAATTTAAATTGAAGACCAATGATTTTATCTTTGAAGTAAATAAACAAATAAAATTCATTCATAAATAGTGGCATGAATATAGCATACAAAGTGTGGGATTTTAATACATGATCATAGGCCTTGAGTTCACCTTTAAATTGACAACCTATTGTTGTTATTATCCACTATGCACCTATTCTTTCATCGGTAGAATTTTTGCTTTCTTTATTTCCACAAATATATTGATGCTTTGGTCTCCTTTGCATTAGAGATAATCATAAAGTATGCACAATGAGCTGGAATTTGAGAAAAATACATGACAAAATTCATTGGAGCACCAAAATTGGGTCTAATGGGGTTTGATGTTGTGTTTGTTTGTACTATCTTTAGTTGAACCTTCCCTTGACATCATTGTTATAATTGGAGATGAATTTTACAAGTAACTCTATTCTATGTGTCCTATATGTCCTTAGTCCTCATATGATTAACTCTTACTTCCTAAACAATTCCATTTTCTCCTTGGAGAACAAAGGAAAGTTTGGGTACATTCCTATAATCATAAATTTTGATGCAATTCTTTGAAAAAAAAATTGAGATAAAGAAAACACATTAGCTTTTGGAGAATATGATTTTTTTAATTTCAATTGGTTCCTAGGACTAAAATTATGCCATCTAGAGCACAATTTTGAACTTGTCAAACATTAAAAAAATCTACAAAAACATTAAGGAAATTTAAAGAAAAAATTGTTTCTTATAGATTATATTTTTGTCTATATGGAAAGCTTTAATTCATTTTAATTGGATTAATAATGTGAAAGTTATGGAGCTTTTTAAATTGTGGACAATTATAGCATCTTTTTGAAGAAAAGTGTATTAGAGTTGTTTTTGAACCTAATTTCTAAAATTTCCAAGAAGAAAAAGTCCGACATAGTTTTGTGTGCATGCTCAAACAATCTCAACATTGGAATTAGTGAGGATCAATTCCATCTTAGAACTAATAATAATTTAATTTTTCCTTCAATCAAGATTTGATTCTACTTAACAATTTCTAAAAGAATTAAAATAATAGATATTTTTTTGAATATTTGCCCTTACACTTCCAATTCAATTCTTCAACATGAAAAACTTTACATTCAAGATTTGTAGTGGAAAAACTTTAAGCTAAGGAGATTCCAAGTCTTATAATTTAGTCATATAAGGTGTTAAATTTTTTTTTTTTTTTTTCATTTTAATACAAATATCTTGTAATTTATGAGGTCAAAGTTTATATGGTGGCATTTTTTTAGCATAATAAGGTTTAGATTTCTAAATTCCATTCAAATGAAAGATGCTAATTATCAAACTATTTATCAAACAGTGTATGCTTTGCCAAATTTTTGTATATGATTTATATTCTAGGAATCAAATACTACACCACACATATAGGTCATCACATACTTTTAATGATGAATTCTTTCTAGTATTCACTTTTCTTGCAAGTGCTAAATTTGATATGGTGACTACTTTTAATTGCACTTATTGTACAATGAGGTGAGAATCAACTTCAAAATAAAAGAATTTGATCAAACACATGTCATGTATAAAAGAACCACTAGATAGATTTGGAGTTTTTAAAATTTTCTTATTGAGACAATCATTTGACACTTGCTCGCCATTTCCAAATCCAAGGTGCCTTTGAGTACTCCTCATTGTAGGGTATGATAAAGTGAAACATTTCTTAGTGGGATAAAAGAATTTGATCAAGTATACATCTTATATGAAAGAACTACTACATAGATTTGGAATACTTTTATATAAGTTTTAGAAATAGAACTAATGATTTGACACTTTTCCACCATTTGTAAGCACAAGATTTATTTGAGTTCAATTATACTTATTGCAAGGTACAATGAGGCAAGACATTCTAGTATTGAATAAAAGAGTTTAATGAAGCACATGTCAAGCAAGAAAGAACTAGTAGATTCAATCATCATGTTTGCACTTGGTCAAATAAAATTGTACTTGCTAATCATACATGCAAATTTGCTAATATGGGAGGGCACTTGGTCAATACCCCATTTAATATGCCACCCAATGGGAATGCATGGGTTGCCAATAATGAACAAAATTAAAATACAACAACAACAACAACAATAATATTTTTTTATGGTGAATCTGTTGCTACCTTCAGGGTAAGAGCACTTGGCTAAGTGCAAAAATGACAAATTGAAGATATGGTTGTAAACTTTGGTAAAATTTTTATTTTGACATTAGAACCAACAATAGAGACTTATCCACAATTTTTGAGGGAATCATTTCATCTGAGTTCAAATGTATTTGCTTTGGGATACAGTAGTATGGTAACACATTGCATTGTAGAATAAAAAGATTTAATCAAACACATGTCATCTATGAAAGAACCACTGCATAGATTTAGGAGCTTTTTTATATTCATCTTTTAACCAACAATTTGACACTTGTCTGCTATTTGTACCTGCAAGGTCTATTTGAGTTCAAATGTACAGTACTTGCTTTGGAATACAATGAGGTGACACATTGCATTGTGGAATAAAGAAATTTGATCAAGTACATGTTATGTATGAGAGAACGACTACATAGATTTAGGGTACTTTTATATCCCTTTCTAATCAACAATTTGACACTGTCCATTGTTTATGAATACAAAGTTTATCTAAGTTCAATTGCTTATATTCTAGGGTACAATAAGGTGAACGGAAAATTTATCTACGTTCAATTGTTTGCACTCTAGAATACTGTGAGGTGACACAATACATTGTGGAATAAAAGAATTTGATTAAGTACATGTTAGGTATGAAAAAACCAATGCATAGATTTAGGAGCTTTTTTATATTCTTCTTTTAACCAACAATTTGACACTTGTATGCTATTTGTGTGTGCAAGGTCTATTTGAGTTCAAATGTACTTGCTCTAGGATACAATGAGGTGATACATTACACTGTAGAAATAAAGAAATTTGATTAACCCCTAAAGGCCCAAGACTATATTTCCACCAAAACCACTCCAAAACTGTGATGTCTAGTGCAAGTACCAAATTTTAGAAAAAAAACCATTTTTGGACACATGTAACCATAGGATCTTGTAGTTAATTGGTTCAAGAAGATGTGGAAAAAATTTCAGAAAATTCCACCGTGTAGATTGCAAGATATTAGCATTTAAATTGATAAAAAATCCTTTTTGGGCCCTGTGAAAATACGGGCAGCTGCACTTCACAAGGTCACATTTGTATGAAAAAATCTTCAAAATGATTGTGCCTCTTAAGATTGATTCTTCAAACCAAGTTGCCTACATGCTTGAAAAATTTCACATTATTTAGGATTGTAAAACATATAGAAAAAGTATAGTAAGTAGAAAAAAGCAAAGAATGATTTAAAATACTAAATTGTCAAGAATTTTACTATGGAATTGAAAAATGCCAATTCCAACATTTGTAATGTTGTAATAAACAATCTTCATCATATGAAAATTTTTTTTCAAAAAATATTGAAAATTGAGTTAAATAAAGGACTTCAAAGTTTATTTTAAATTAGAGAATCTATAATTGCCCACAAACTAAAACTCCTCATAACTTTCACCTCATTAATCCAAATGCAATGATTCAAAGCTTTCAATCTAGAAAACCTAGATAAATCTAGAAAACCAATTTCAAATTTTTATTTTTCAAAAAAGGAATTTTTAAGAATTTTTTTGAGCTGCCCGTGATGGCATCAAAACTATATATTATGTAATAACTTTTCAACCATGTACTTAAAAGTTATGAAAATTATTGGGCCTTAAAGATACTCCTTGTCCACATATTTTGTGAAAATTTCATAGAAAAAAAATGAAAATTTCATTCATAGTGAGTTGCCAAAAATATCAATAATGCCAAAAAATGATGCTTGGGCCTTTAGGGGTTAAATACATATTATATATGAGAGAACCACTACATAGATTTAGGATACTTTTATATCCCTCTCAAATCAACAATTTGACATTTGTCCACTATTTATAAATACAAAGTTTATCTAAGTTCAAATGCTTGTACTTTAAGGTACAATGAGGTGAATGGAAAGTTTGTGCAGGTTCAAATGTTTGCATTATAGGTTACAATGAGGTAACATAATGTATTGTGGAATAATCAAAGAATATGATCAAGCACATGTTCGGTATGAAAGAACCATTGCATAGATTTAGGAAACATTTATATTCCTCTTTTAACCAATAAATTGACACTTGTCCATTATTTGAACATGCAAAGTCTACCTAAGTTCAAATGTACATACTTTGGAATCAATGAGGTGACACATTGTAGTGAGGAATGAAAAAATTTGATAAAAAACACATCAAGTATAAAAGAACCACTCTATAGATTAAAGAAACTTTTTATATTCTTCTTTAACCAACAATTCAACACTTGTTTACTATTTGTAAATGTAAGGTATAATTGAATTCAAAGGTCCTCACAACAAAGTACAATGAGGTGAGACATTATCTTATAGAGTAGAGGAATTTGATCAACTACATGTCAAGTACAAAAGAACCACGAAATGGTTGTGGGATACATTAAGTTTCTATGGAATCAAAGATTGAAACACTTGTTTGCCATTTATAAATGCAAGGTTCATTAAAAGTCAAATGTATACTCTACAAGTAGTCAAAGTAGTCACAGTATTCAATATATTCAAAATATTAATCCAACATTTGCAAAGATGCAACAAATAAATAGATATGACTAATTATCACATGCTTCTAGAAGCAACCATTACAAATTCCTGTCTAAAAAACAGCCTTCATTCACAAGAGGTTATATAGTCCATTTTCAGTTTACTTTGAAAATTCTTAATTTTTTCATATGAAGTCCCAAAAATGCATACCTGGGGAATCTAGAATCTCCATTCCCATTTCAATAATAGTGACCATTTTCAAAGTGCATTCAGAAAACTTTGTCAGATGCCACTTTCTTACGATAAATTCCAAGCCTAATGCACATCGCAAATCCAAAAGGATTTTGATTCGTTTTTCAAGGATTTTGAAGCATCTCTTAAAGAATGTCACTTTCTTTGGGATGAGTTTAAAGATACAGCAATATCTCAAAAAGCATCCACTGGCATGTTATTTCTTGGCGATGAGCCTAGCGAGATTTTCGACGGTCGAATGTTCTATAAGCTACAAAATTACACAAATCAAATGTTACAATTTCAATTTCTGAAGGTTTAGGGATTCTTAAAATTATTACAGCATTTCTCTTGAACATATATTAACACATGTGTACCCGCCTTCTTACGTTACAAACGAGATCTATGCAAATATGAAGACATGGGAAATATGTAAGTGTACTATTCCCAGGGTACTTGTCCAAAAATTAATGAAAGGAATCATCCTACCGCACACCAGATCAAAGCTTTTCTTCGTACAACTGAGTTTTCCTTTCCTTCGTACAAACGATTTTTCCCGGTATGTTGCATGACACTCAAAAAACCCGGTCAGAGAATTGGACAACCAGCCAGATTCACACGATCCTTACACTGGTCAATGGTTTCCAACTCCTATGAAGAACAAGAAACTCACGTAAAAAAGAGATTCGGAAAGGCAAAACAACTCTTTCAGATTCTTCTTAGCAAAATCTGCACCCAACAGATGCGAACTCTATGCTACCTATCCTGCTATGACAACCTGGCAGACAACCTGGCACAATTCTGATAGACCGCTTTGGAGACACATCACTTCTTGAGAACCAAAAATAGTCTGTTCTCGTTGACTAATCAAATTGTCAAGTTGTGGTATCGTGTAAGCACAAAAGATTAAGGAAGGTTTTGGTATACATATGGAGGGCCTTACCTCACTTTTGCTGCACTTTTCCAGAAAGTTGAAGAGTTGTCTCCCACTATGATACACATGAATTGATTACAAGTTCATTTCTACGCTGCCATGATCAGGAAAAAATTACCCAGATACACTAGGTGCCTGGCTGTTCAGTAGTCGGTAAAGAGGAGCAAGAGATTCCATGTACGACAAGCATCCAGCATTCTGAAAAGCCAATAACAGACTATTGTCAGACTCGGTCGTCAAACTCGAAAGCAGATAACAAATGTGTCGGAATTACAGGAGTACATAAGTTTCCAGGACAACTTTCTAAAGAGGAACAGCGTTAGTGCACGCATAAAAAAAGTGATAGATTACTTACAAGCAGCATCTCCTTCTAGGGGTATAACAACTTCACAGACTCCAGCATCGCGACCATTGGATACGCCCTCCTGATTCACTTGTCCACAGGCAAGTATCTCTTGGTCAAATAGTCGGGTAAGTTGCTCTTGAATTGATGTCCTTAAACTTGATGCTTCAGTCGCAAGAAACCAGTCACGACCAAACTGCAAACCAAGACAAGATTCTCATTTTCATCAAACAAGAATAGATACTCTCATCAACATATACTCTCATATTCTTCAAACAATAAAGAGACAAAACCTACATAGAAACGGACCTCAACAATCAAACACTCTACAAATTATATTGATAATGCTAAAAAGATAAATGAGCAAAAACAGCTAGTGATTACAAACTGAAAAGACTCCATTATTGACAAAAAAGGATCAATGCTTCACGAGAAGATAAAAAAAATATCTTTACAAATGCAGCAGGACACTTCTGACACTTAATAGTCATAAACTTGAGAGCTTACCACGCCTAGATCTTTCCAGTTTCCGTCTAGATCACTATATTTCATTCCGTCAGGGGCTTGTTCTACAAACTTTCGGATGTAGTGTAGTAGAAAGAGGCCACAATCTGATTCATTCTCTTGCAATGGAACCTGATAAGCAAAAATAGCAGTTAAATTAACTTGATCATGCACTTCCATATAGACAGCAAATTTAGTTCGTACAATAGCCTCCTAACTAGCAATTTCGAGTAACGACAGAACAAACTCACTACATACAGATCGCATTGAAAAACAAGCTACAAGCAATCCATAAGCAGACGCAGAACATAATTGTCCTCATATGTGGGCATCAATAAATTGAAATTTCAACAGCGTGAGATTTCAAACTGTGAGATTTCAACAAGCTGACCATACAATTAAAGAAACCGACGGATATAGGGTTGAGTTGCAAACAAACACAATTATCCAATCAAAGTCAAACCGGACCAGACCAATATCATCAACGAGGTTTGATAAAAGATAGACTCTCAAATTTATGGCTGAAATGGTATCGAAGAATTAATTTCATGACTGATGTACGACTCGTACCGGGACCTTTTTACAAGGAATGTTATCAGCTTTCAACATCGGGATTGTGAAGATGCATTGATCACCCTCGACTTCGCTAGCATTGACACTGTGCTTCCACTCTGCCACTAGGTAACTGCAAGACATCAAAAAAATCCAACAGTGAATGAAAATAAAAATTCAAGGTGTTCTAAAAGAGTTCTGTAAACTCCAGAAGGTGAAAGTACCAATCTCAAATAAAAAATCTGTGGGCCGAGGTTACAATCAATCATACACTAGCAGATAAAAACAGGATTCAAAGTATTTTGGTGCACATTCACACAATCAAAGTGATGCAACCATCGATCTGATTGCAAGAAAGTTCTTCAAAAGTCAAGATGAGTACTATCATTAACGATACATGCCCATTTTACAAGTTCAAGGATATACAGTACTTCAGGTGCCTCACCTTCTTAGCAGTCGAAAAACACGTTGACTATCGTGTCCATGTGTCATGGAATCAAGATGAATGATGCACCGCTCACTTTTGCCTCTCTTGTCGTCGTCCTCAGAAAAGCTGATAATTGCCAGACTCCAATGCAACCTGCAATCGGCATGCTTAAGCCTCGGATGGTGACTAGAAATTGAAAGTGCTTCATCAAAGAGGATGAACAATGACACATCCCATCACAATCTGAGGGCCTGGATATTCGCCATTGCTTACTTGTCATGAATAGGTACGAAAAGGTACTTCTTTTCAAATATGTTCGTCCCTTTCGTCCACTTCCGTAATTTTGAAAAGTCAGCTCCGCCTTTCTTTTTCTGATAAATTTGAAGACTTGTCAGAACCTGAAACAACAGCATACTTATCCTTCCCTCTTTATGACTGCCTCACCCACATACGACTGTCAGATCGTTGGATATAACTGACACGAAGCTAAATACTGAACATTTGAAAGGTACCCAGCGCTTTCAAGTTTTTGCTAAGGGTATCCAGGTCCAGTTGAATCTTCTGCATACCTGTGCACTAACCACTTCACTTAGTTTCTTGTAAAAGAAGCTGTTAAAGAAGTGAAAGCGTCGCCTTCCATCTGAACCAAGAAATTCGTCCCTTTGAATGTACCTGAACAAACAATAAAACCTGTTAAAGATTAACCTTTGAACTCATACTCAGGTGTTTAACTGATTATGGCCATCATGATTAGACCAAGGATCCTTGAAACTTGATATTTTGCTCATGCAAAGGTTTCTATTCTTATAAATTAGTGTTGCTCACGCAAGGAATTACAGGAACTTGATGTTGCTCACACGTGCGAGTACCAAGTCTCCCACTGTCCCATTATATTGTAATCGAATCAAAACTGAGACACAGAAATATGAAACGATTGCCACTCCGGAGGGATAAGCTCACGAATGACTTTACTTGATGTAAAAATCAATGATAGTATCATTGAGAAACTCCATAGGATCAAGCCTTTGCAGATCTGCTGGCAATATCTCCACTGCGTCCGGATCGGTCCTGTATTGCTTAAGCATATACGATGTTAGGAAGGACATATTAAAAGCTGATGAGCTACATAACTAGCGACAACAACTTCATCAGCAATTCGTCTACAGCCTGCAAATCCCAAACCATCTAGAAATCTGATCTCCGTTCAGGTACCTTGTAGGATATGCAATTCTGTATCCCTCCAGTCTGCAAACAGGCAAAAGCAGACCAACAGACAGTTACGATCGACTACTCCACATGGCTCTTAATATGTCCTGCCGTAATCATTAGAAAATATTCATGATGTCTCGTTTCTCATCTCATCTGTCAATAGCAAAATGAGACGTTGTACCTTAAAAACATAGCAACAAACTGAGCATTTTACTGACCGCAACAAAAATCGCTGCCACCATTGGGCTTCAAACACATGAATTTCCCTACAAAGCAAACTAGAAGCGTTCTACATTGATGTCAGAATTCAGAGCTCCGAAGCAACATTTTCTGTTCTTTGAAATAGGGAAAATTAATTACAAAATCAATAAAAAATATCCATACCACATAAAAGTTCCAATCGTTTAAATTAGCAAGTATTAATCAAATTTTGGAACACACAATTTTAGAAAATTTGTTTTAATGATTGAAACTCTGAACATTAAAAAAAAGAAAATATTAAACAACGCATTTCAAATATTACCTTCTTTTGTAAGTGCTCCGGAGACCCAGGCGGCGAGGCATGTCGTTACTTGAACTTTTCAGGGCAGATCCACTGACTACTTGAGCCTTTTCATCATCGTCAGAGGAATCGATCTCCATAGCTGTATCCTGGTTTAAAAAGAGATTAGAACTCTGTTTTCCGAGAAAAATCATTGAAAAAATCTGTCAAGCGAAACCCTCAGACAGCTATTGACCATTGGATGAAGACTACGTCGGTGAGTCCCGGACGTCCTTCACCATGCTGATTATCACCTTGCCAATATTTGGGTTGTTCTAAGTGCTTTCTCTCACCTACTCCAAAAATTAAACGAGTTTATGGTGACTTCATTTTTCTACGTCAAGAAGTACAGAAGTAAGTCAAGAATTTACAGACAGTAACCTAAGTCCGTTCGTAGTGAATGAAAGTTCTTGTAGAGATAGACCCCTGCTTAAATGCAAGTAGTTTCTATTAAATTATAAACCGGTCTCAGATCAGGTTTACGTCACAATTCTGGGTCACACAAATAAAAGCATGCAGCGGATCACTGTGGTGGAATATAGGCTTACCGGTGTTCCGCCAATAGTATCTGTCTGACGTCCTCGTTTCCGACTAATCTTCCCTGCCGCTTTCGCATCTGGAGTCTATGGTTTGCCCGGATAGGAAAACTTATTAATTATAAGTAGATGTATGACCAGGAGTATGACCAGGACCTAGATCGTGAATAAGGAGGAGCGCAATCAAAGAGAAAAACGAGCCCATACAACCTCTAAAACCTTGACAGCGAACACTAGCAGTTCACCCACCCATACAAAGAGCTTGTGTAGAGACATAAGCTGAAGGGAAGCCCTCAAAAAGAGGAGAGTGAAGAGCATATAGACAATCAAGCCCGACAGAGTGTATACGTAAGACGAAACTCACCTTAAGATCACTGTCCAAATGAAAAGAAGGATCAGGCATCTTTGCCTTTCTCCTACATTCACAGAAGCAGAGGCAATTAAAGCAGAAGTATATGGCAGAAAACAATGAAAGTCTCGCAAAAAATAACCATACACCATATCAAGAATTCTGCATGACTAGCAACAACATCCTGCACCACTTCAATTGACTAGATGGAATGATATGCCATTACAAAACCCTTAACACAACCATTATTTACAAATCATCAAATTCAATCAATACCTACATTACTGGAAAGATGATGCATAAAGCTTACCGACACACTGAACAATAAAGTCCATCTTTCCCAGGAACGGGATTCAGGTAGGAGGTCTTTTTACAAGAGACGCAACCCCCACCTTGGTCACATTGATTCGAGGTCAATAACTCTCGACTAGAGGGTCCTGCTTGCTCCCCAGATGATACACGAGTTGTCCTTTCCACAGATGAGGCTCCTCTATCTGGTGATGGAGATTGACTGATAATTTCAGGTAACACTATAGATTTTCCATTCTTGCATGATGCAGATTTGCAATCGTCAAGAAGTGATCCAGTCGGAGAGTGCAAAGAAGCTTTAGTCGATAAGCTCTCTTTCTGTACATCCAATCAAGTTTCTCAGACGAGGTAGTTGTTTTCTCATGTCATAAACATATGTCCATCTCATATCTCTAACCGGATACATGAAGGTGGAATAGGTAATTCCAATCATCAAGAATCTTATAAGGATCTGCAAGGACTTATAGATGTAAACATTTTTATATCAAACCATTATCGACTTATCTGTCTGTGACTAAAGCAGAGGAGTACAAAGTACAATCTGCGCCACTGAAACGAAAACGCAGTCAAATTGTAAATAACACTTTAACTACCTTGGCGGTAGAGCAAGTGCCAAACCCCCCGACTAACTCAGGGTGCGTCGTCGGCCTTGTTCCACATCTCGTTTGCACGTCCCCAAACGTGCCAGGAGCTGTGTGATACATAGAGATCAGCAAATGTTCTCAAGCTGTGTGAAGAAAGAAGAATGTATGTAAAGTACAAGAGGAGCATCAAGAATAGCTATCTTGAACAAAAGTCAAACTACACAATAAAGAAAACTCCCTAAACATTGGCCATCAAAGAAAAAAGAAAAGGAAGCCCATGCACGATACCTCTACCGAGAATCTCGAAGTCCAGTGACTTAGGAGTAGATGCCTGGCAAAAAAATTCGGAAGTAGTGAGATACAAATGGAATACAACAAACAAAACTGAACACCTTAGCAGAATGCACGATTTCAAAGTAAAACCAAATCACCGCAATCTTACTGCCGCACAGGTCAGGTCAAATTCTATAATACCTATTTTTATCACACACTCGCCAGGCTTGCATTTAGCCAACTCTCCAATTTCCAGACAAACCTAATTACAAAACGAAGGCAGAAATCTGGATTTTTCATTACTAAAAGCTTCATAATAACTAGGTGAACTTACACCCTCCTCTGACCGTCATTTTCATTCAGAGAGTCTGCCTCATGCACAGAAATTGAAAATACCAGAGGTCGAATAACATCAATTCCGGTTTAGTTCACCCTAACATGCGAGTGTACCATAATGCAATCACAAGAGCGAGTAAAATCAGAAAAGACGAAGAAACCGTCCGTAAAACTCACAAACACATCTCACATTTGGAAAACCAGAAAAAACTCCACGTACCGCCAGAGACCGCTTAAATCGCCTGGACTCCTTCTCGTTCTTCAAGTTTTGCAAATGTTTTGTAAATTTGGCCCCGTCATCTTTTAATTTCAAATTTTTACCCATCGAAACGTAGCCTTCGTACTTCTCAATATCATCCTCCAGCTGTGTATCGGAGAGGTTCTTAAATTTCTCCGCCTTAGAGTCTCTATCTTCAGGCTCGGGTCCATCTGAGTCATCCCCAGAATATTCAACATCCACAGGGGGGGAATGACCTATCATTTTGGAGAAATTAGCAATGAAGAGTCTGCTAGTACCAGGCAAAGGCGTAAACGCACCACACCAAGCAGTATCATCCAATGCAGCCGGACTAAATCTAGAGGCTCGAAAAAATATGAAACCTCCCTCGACCTAACATGGTCACTTGAAAAATACTTATTCTAGACTTAAAGAATTATGCTCAACGCCAACGATCGATGCTTCACACTTCAAAACGGGCAAGAAAACGTGCATAGATATACGACAAGCCTCGAATGGCTTGCAAATCTCTCCCTCTCCAAAAGAACATCGCCAAACAAGCAATCTGTCTTTCCCGCCTCCTAAGAAACAACTCGAGGCATCTTGGTTGGACCTCGTTCCCTACCACCAAAAAAAGAAACGCAAATGCTAATTGAAAAATGGCGCACAATGCAGCACCTTAAAAAGTGCATCAAGCTGCAAAACCGAAATTGCAAGTGAGAAATTTTCTTTGCAAAATCGGTGCAGCGCAAGAAGATTGGCGCTCGCAACAGAATTGCGAAACGCGTCTCGTTAGGTCTTCAACGTCGACACTGGTTTACTTTGGTGTGGCTCGGCGAGGGACAGGCCGTCGCATCGAGGGCAGGGCGACGCCGGTGCACCTTCCGGGTATCTCAGGGTTTCGTGAAGAAATGGGGCCGGGCCGGTTCCATCTTTGCCAAATGCTCTGATCCCGGGTATCTTAAATGGCGACGGCTAGGGTAGCATAATTCCTTATTAAGGGTAACGTGTTCCTTTTCAGTGGTCAGTTATTCAATTCAGGGAATTCATCTAAGGTAAACCAGCCTATGACAGGCTGAATGGCTAGTTTGCCTTGTTGATATTTTTGAAAAAATTTTAATTTATTTTCATGCAGAGACAAGCATGAGACGGAATTGCATAGAGCTATTGAAATTTTATTTTTTTGACAAAGTATAAATTTGTTATGAATTATTGACATGTGTTGTCCAATTGGTCCCAAATAATTTTTAGACTATCATAAATGACCAAAAATTATACCCATAATGGTCATTTTACCACTTAAAGAAATCTCAATATTTCCTAACATGACCACAATATTATTTGACATGATTATAACATATAAAGAAATAAAAAAGTTAGTTCTTGTAATGAATTTTCACTAGAAAGGTAGAAGTTCCTAAAGGAGTCACTAATAACTCCATCAACAAATGTAGTGAATGTAATTGCAATACCCTTTCAATGCCGAAACTCTTTTCATGCTGAAAACAATTCACTACCCTTTGAGATACAACATGAACACCACCATTGACCTAATAGGATTTCTCCTATAGAACAATGTAAATGTCCCTATAGAACAAATATCATATAAAACCATAGTAGTAGTACCTTTGACACTTCCATACAACACTCATTTCAATCCAACTAAAATACAAGATTAACTTATATCAATTTGACCATCAATATGTGGCAAATGATATTGTGCACAATTGCATACATAATCCTTCCAAACCCTGCTATTACAATCCTCCAAGAGTAATCCTCCTAACCCAAAATATTTTGTGCATTTGTAGAATAATACACTTGTTGTCATGTGTTCTAAGTAGACATACTTTTTTAGTAAAAAATGATGTATTTGAGACCAATAGCTTCCTCTGTAAATATTGGCATAATGCAAGGTGTCTCTATCTTGTACAATAGAGAGAATCTCTAAAACCATCAACATCACTCTTTGATACAAATCCTCTATCTTTACAAATACACGCTCATGTGTCCAGATAATCCATATTATTTATCACAATAGCAAGATCTTGCTAGATGGCCATTAATGAAATTGGATGCCACTCATACAATAATAATGAAGTGAATAAAAAAATCAAAGATGTTTGCTTGCTAAATTAGTAGCATATGGCTATCTATGGCAATTGTAAGATCCAATTTTCATGATGCCCCTTCTTCAAGCTATACTTCCAAGGCCCTTTCTAGAAGGTTTGCTCTATGCTTTGCCAAACCATCTGCTTCAAGATAATCCTTCATGTAAAGCAGTGATCAATCATTGCTTACTCATACAAAGTTTGAAACTCACCAAGAAACTTATTTTTGTTTGTTTGTCAACACATTAATTGGGCTTTCAAAGTGATTCAACACTCAATCCAAAAATGTATACATTTTTTCTTTGATGAGTTTGTTTGGCAAGGCCATGAACTCAATCTACTTTGAAAAGTATTCAATCATCACCAAGACATATTTGTTGTCATATACATCTTAAACTATCCTGCTTAAGTTGCTCCTCAAGAAAACGCTCTGCTTTAGTCCACATAAGTGTTGTAGAATTCCTTTACCACAATGTTGATCTTTTAAACAACTCCTTATAAACATGTAATCAAGTGAGGAATCACACCTTGGCATCTTGCCACATAGGTGTGAAGGGATGGGAGTTGTTATGCTCCCTAGTACATACCACTTTGGCAAAGGCCTCTACATCTCTATACTATAGTATTTAATGAAAATAGACATGCCATGATACTAACAGAAACTTGTATTTTTTTTTGGTCTTAGCCTCAAACATGCATGCCTAACAAAATAGTAAAATGTTAGTTAAAAATTTGCCTAAGAAATTAAGTAGATTCCTAGAGATGTTACCAAAGACATGGATAGAATACTATAAAAACAAGTTCAAGCCATCATTAACGTCAACATTTTATTTGACATGAACAAAAATATAGTGATGTTTTTTATTTGACATTCAATAAAATATAGTACTGCCATATTAGCTAGCCATCACATTTTGACTATGAGTAAGTTTGTGAAAGTTATTATGAATTGTGGTAAAACACACTACAAGAATATGAGCATTCTATGATTATGTATATGACTACGTTTTAAGTCATTGTGGACATGTTTACACTATTAAAAAAATCAAAGTTCAAATTGACAAAAAAATGTTGATTATTTTTGTTGATTTGAACATGTTGATTTGAACACTGCATAGCAAAAAAAGTGTTGATTTGGACATGAAAATGAACATTTTTTGTTGAGCATAGCAAAAAAGTGTTCATTTGTCAACAAAAAAAGTGTTCAATTTCACCAAATAAAATTTGTGAATTTCAATCTCAATAATCAAAACTGACCAATGGAAAAGTGACAAATGTTGCCCACCACATGGGCAAGCCACATGTACAAGTCACTTTTGGGGTTTGAACCCAAAATCTTAAAAGAAAAACCTCAAGGTCTTGAACCATTAAGCCACCCATTTGTTTATATGTTAATGGAAGTAATAGTTTTTTATTTATGTAGTTCTTCTTTTATTTTTTCATTTGCTTACTTAAAGTCAACAGACTTTAGGGGCTGTTTTTACATAGTAGACTCATTTTTTTTTAAACTTTAAATTGAGAAAAGTTTGAAAATGAAGGTAACTTTAAGTTCCAAAAATCCATTTATAATTTGGAGTCTTAAATCAAAAGTTATGAACAAAATTCAAAAAAGATGTTTAAAAGTGTCAAAATAAAATGGCCATTTCAACCCCTCTTTGAATTTTACCCATAACTATTGAATGGAGACTTCAAATTCTAAACTGATTTTTGAAGCTAAAAATTTACTTCATTAATCAACTTTTTTTAGTTGAAGGTTTTTTGAATAAAATTAATCTACTATATACAAGTGGACACCAAAGTCTGTTGACTTTTAAAAGCACCGATTTGTGAATGATTAAGCTATTAAATTTTTTTGATCTATATATTATTTCCTTGAAGCATAAATATGAAAATTTTAAAAAGTTTATAGTATACATTTTCAGCATATTTCTTCAACATGTAAAGGAAAGTTGCAAGTTCTAGAATTGACGTATATATTTTGGATAAATTGTTTGAATAATAAAACCTAACCATTTGGGACAAAATTTTAATTTTTTTGTTTTAAAGTTTCTAGAAGATATGTGCCTAAAAAGTAGCTTTAAAGCAAAAAAACTTTTATAACTTTTGATCATGTGATTGAAAAGTTACTGCATCATATGTAATTTCTTTAATCTTTGGGGAACTTGGAAATTTAAAAAAGAAATTCATATTAATATTTATCAAAATAAACATTTCAATTTGATTTATTAAATTTATTTTTATATGAAAAGTTTTGAAGTATTCTATTTTGATTAATGAGATGGAAATCATAAAGATTTTTAATTTATTGATAGTTATGGAGTTTATACTATAAAATAAATTTTGATATCTTTTTTGTAACTCAATTTCAAATATTGTTGAAGAAGAAATAATAACATCGGATCTACATTGTTTATTATAACATTACAAATTGATCATGATTGGAATTAACATTTCTATATTCTATAACTAAATTTTAAAGAACTTTGAACTTTAAATTATAACAGTCTCTTGAAGATGTTAATCCTCCAATTAAAAGTTATAAACAAAATGGAGATAGGTGTTAGAAATTATTTTTCTATAAATTCAGGAAACTTTGGAGGTTATTTTGGCACAATAGAAAAAAAAATTTGAAAACATTTGGAACTAAAAAAAGTTGGTAATTCAAATAAGTTTTCATCTCTATAATTGCGTGAAGGTTTGGAAATTTACTCAAAGTTTTGGACAAATTTCAAAGAGAGGTTGGGAAATCATTACTTTCGACATTTTTGATATATTTGAACATCCTCTTTAAATTTTGTTCATAAATTTTGATTGGAAGATCAAAACTTCAAATGGATTATTAAAGATGAAAGATTTCTTGAATTTCAAACTTTTCTTCGTTTAAAGGTCTTTCCAAAAATTTCTTCTACTATGTCAAAATGGACACCCAAAGTTTGCTGAATTTTTAAGAAAAAACTCCAACACTTTTTTGAATTTCATTTATAACTTTTAATTGAAGAATTAAAATCTCAAATAGATTGATGGAAATGAAATTTGATTCAATTCCACAACTTTTTTTAATTGAATTTTTTGGAAAAAGTTCATTTATTATGTACAAATGACCTTCAAAGTTTGTTAACTTTAATGGACACTAAATTGTGAATACTTAATTTCTTTTTTAAAAACTACATTGTACAATGAAGATCAGGGTTGACAGGATGGTCGGACGTCCGGACGTGGACGTTGTGTCCGCAGCGTCTGCCAGGACCGCCCCGTTCGCCTGTTTGCCCGTCCGATCGACACGCGGATTGATGTGGTCCGCATGATCTGGGCGTCCGCCCCGTCCGTCCGCCTTCCAACGGCAAGAGGGACGCTGCATCCGCTGGCGTCCGTGAGGACGGACGTCCGAGTTACGGACGCTATTTTGGGACAGACGTACTGATTTGTCAACCCTGATGAAGATTTCAAGAGATTCAAAAAGATTCAAAAAGGTTCAAAAAGGTTCAACAAAAATCTATTGATTTTGTTACTTCACTACCCAAATCATTAAAAAAATGTCATCATTAATAGAAAAATTGTTAAAACAGTCATTGCAGTATCCAAATCAACAAAAATATATTGATTTTCTGTTGATTTGGATGTCATTTTTTAGTAGTAATAACTACTGTAGAAAGTTGGGTGCAGTAGCATTAAGGATGAGTCTTTTATATAAATGACTACATTTTTATATCATTGTCCATCTTTGTATATGAAAACTTCATGCATGAAATTGTCTGACATGGTTGCTAACATGGTGATGATTGTAGGATGTAGCATGGGGGTTCCTTTAGTCATACTTTAGTCATATTGTAATTTTGGTGGTTGTTATAGTGGATCCCACTTTGTCAACATGGCAATATGTGATCGGAGGGGCGATTTTAGCATGGTTTAGGATTGTTTCTCAATAATAGCATAGTCAAGTCTAAGTTTAAATACAATAATTATTTTCTATGTAGTTCTAGTGTAGTGACACATGAGTTGCATGTGAGTCATATTGTTGTACTACTCTATGTAGTTATATTATCCTAAAAAGGCATTCATTTACCAAAGAGTTAGTTTTGAGACCAATTTGTTACATACAACTGCATGAAATGTGACTGCAATGGTAAATGACAACTACCATAATGTGAGAATCCTACCTTAATTAGTGAAGGATGGTCAAATTTTGAGAATGTGGGAGACCACCAAAAAATAATATGGTCAAAACTTCAATTGGCAACAACCCCAATCGTGAATTTCTATTGATAAGGGTCTTTTAGTTTTGACAATGACTTGTAGTTGGCAAGTACGATTAACATATGACTATTCAATGATAAAACAACGACTATTGAATAAGGGCACAGTCATTCCATGAGTCTCAAATAGTTGCTATGATTGTACTGTGACTCACAGATGGCAAATTTGACTAACATATGACTATTCAATGACAAAAGAGTGACTACTAAATGCCTGCACAATCGTTCCTTACTACTACAATGCAAACAACAAAGGACTTTGGAATGTCATTTCTCAGCAATTATGCAAATCTCTAAAGCAACACATCAATGCTCCTTGACCGCATTCCTTTCTTAGAAGTATATGCTTCTTCTCCTCGACCATTGTTGTCTTCAACCTCATCTCTCTCATCCCCACTTTCTTCTACAAACATGCACAAAAAAAAAATTACAATAGAAAATGAATACAAGGTGAGGGGATATGAATGAAGTAGAACCATATGGTTTACAAGTCCCTTCAACTTCCACTGATTTAGCACTATTATTCGTGTCTGATTTTTGAATGCATTCATGCTCTTCTTGTGACTAATCAACACATTGTTTTGAACAATCAATTTACACAAACTCTAAGAGACCTAAAGTAAAAGCTATGATATCTAAGACAAATGAACTCAATTTTTTGAACAATGAACTTACACAAACCCTAAGAAAACCAAACTTAGAAAGAATTGTGATACCTAAGAGAAATAACTAATGTTTTTTATGACGCATTTTTTGTGATGTTCACTTGTTTTTATGTTATGTTTGATGTTACAACTAACATCTTGATGTCATGTCTAATATTATTGATGACAGAAAAACAAGTTGACACAACAAAAAATGCATTATAAAATTAAAATACGAGTTTCATCTAGTGTGATTGTTTATGGACTCTTTAGATTTTGGACTTGATATTTGACTCAATTGAATGTTAATGGATTCTGTAGATATTGGGCTTGATATTTGACTCAATGGATTGTCAATGGATTCTTTAGATTTTGGACAAACCATCTTTATATTTCAATTAGTTGTAGATTCAACTTCTAATTCAAAAATTAGCCAAAAAAATTGTTAGTTAATTTAAGTTGAAGTTGTTATCTTAGTATGATAATCTATGGACTTCAAATTTCCAAGTCAAATTTTGAGTCTTAGAATCTCAATTTGGCCTTGTAGGTCCAAATTGAGTACTAGAATTTCCAAGTCAAGCTATTTTCTTCCATTCAACAAGTCTTTCTTACAAAATTAACTTCAAATTTGTATTAATATTTCCATTTTAATTAAATTACTTATAAGTTTGAATGTTTGTTTATGTGAGGTTTTTCTTTATAAATTTAAAAATTTTACTTTAAATCTTTAGAAAAATTTCAATGATTTAATCAATTAAGCCTAATTATCCCTTACTTAATGCTTAATTAGATCTAAGACTGATTTTTCAATGAGAACAATGGTTGGACCTTCTCCTAGTGTCTACCATATTTGTGATTGCCAATTGTCTTCCTCTAAGTGACCAACATTCAACAATCACTATCTCTTTCCTTTCAATCCTCAGTGCTTGTTTGTTTTATGTCATGGAGCTAGATCCAATGATGATAATTTTCTTGGCCATCACCACCTCCATGTAGTTTCACTTCCTATGCATCATCAAGACTTTGGCCTAATTCATTGCTCTCTATGTCATATCTATAAGTCCTAGTCTGTCCGTACCATAGCAATGTTGGGTCAAAATCGCATTGCCCTCATCCTCTTCTTTTTGCGCTTCCAGTTGCACACCCTCTTATGGCCACAATCCTTGATCACATACATGCCAAGTAGGTTCAAAAGAAGACTTGAATAACACTCATTAGATGGGATATGAGGGCAATAAAAGCCTGCGAGTTTCTAAGTTGCAAGCAATAAAAGAATTGTGCCACTGTAGTAGTACAACATGGCTAAGACCTTACCACATCATATAATTTATTTTACTTTTAAATGTATTTTTTTCATTTTAAGAATTGAAATAAAAATTGGATTTTTTTTTTATGGTCAATTGTTCCTTTACTACAGGGGAAATAACGGGAAGGAAATAAGCCTAAAACGGACTTCCGTTGCCCTTAAAACCCTTCTAATGTTCTACAATAGCTATATGATTTCAAATATGTAGCTTCTTTTACAAAACTGCAAATCATAACATCCATCCAAATGTACAACAACTCTTGGCTACTCTAGTTGCTTCTCCACTCAAATTGGTTGATCCAATAGGTTTGAAAACGTTAACCTCCAAGAGACATATGTTGAAGATAATGCCTTCTTCTTCATTTGTCTATTATTGTAGATAAAATCATTGATTATTGTTAGTTAGAACTCATCTAATATTGTATATAAATTCAACTTTCATTAGTGGAAACCATAGATATGTGTTTATTATTTTGTGTGTCAATTAGTTTTGTGATTCAACATGGTATCAGAGTATAGAAACTTAGAATGAAAGTAGACAAGTCATAGATGCAAAACAATTGAAAGAGAGAGAGCACCATAAAGTTTAGTCGAGCCTTGCTCCTAAGTTGTATATGCAAGTCAAAAATATAGAGAAAGAAAGATGACAAAGAGCTCAAATATCACAATTAGAGAAGGTGATAAGTTGAAGGACATGTCCAACTATTATATGTGAGCCCTAAAAATAGGGTTGACACGACATCCGGATGTCCGGACGTGGATGCTGTGTCCGCAGCGTCCGCTGACATTCGCGGTCCCGGTGGATGCAGCGTCCGCCTGTCCCCCGTCCGCCCCGTCCACCCGATTATGGCCGTCCGATCGACACGCGGACTAATGTGGTCTGCACGATCTGGGCGTCCGCCTCGGGCCGTCCGCCCCGTCCATCCGCCCCACCCATCCGCTTTCCAACGGCGGGAGGGACGTTGCGTCCGCCAACGTCCATGCGTCCGAACGTCCAGACGTCCGGGTTACAGATGCTTTTTTCGGGCGGACGTAGAGATTCGTCAACCTTGCCTAAAAATATTAGGCATCTTGAGATTAGAAGGTCAATGGGCATTAATGTCAAACAAACAAAGTCACATTGTGTTTCTAGTCTCCATTGATGAGAAACTTTGACAAAAGCTCAATTGAAAAAGAAAAAACTCCTAGCCTATAGATTGATCATATTGTTTGTCTCTAACAATCTAGTAAATATAATTACAAAATATTTTGATCTAGCACTAGTGTGGAAGGCATTGAAGGATCAATTCTAGTGTATGGACCAGTCACAAATCCTTACATTAATGAGCCAAGTGCAAATGCTCAAAATGAATGATGGAGACTCAATAGAAGAATATGTCAAGTGAGCAAAGGCATATCATTGTATTGACCATTGTTAACATGTTATAATTGCAAGAAGAATGGAAACTATGCACAAAATTGTCAATCACCACCAAATCCGCAAATAGTTTAAGAATCAATGATACCAAGAGGTATGGGATCTGCAAACTCCGTTAAATTTCTTAAATCTCAAATTGCTCAATAGTATTACGATACTTATAATTACTAGGGACAAGGGTCATGGTACCTTATATTGGGGCCTTTGGTCATATAACAACAAATCATGACAAGATATATCTACACTCTAACTCATCAAAAATAAAAATAAATGAGATTAGGACTAAGAAGGGGAATTCTACGTTGTTAAGGCCTTTGGAATAACAACTATGCATTTAGAATTGGGTGTAATAAAGCTAAATGACGTTCAATAGGTACCTAATATGATTAAGAATTTGGTATTTGTTGGTGTTCTAGGAGGCTCCGGCTATTGAGGCATTTTCTCAAAACAATGTTGTTAGATTATCAATGCCTCTAATCACGTTATTGCAACTGCACATCGTAACCTTTTTAACGATATTCTATTCTTTCAAAACCTATAGCTCATGCACTAGTTGCAAATCAATTGAATTCAATAGAATTATGACATTGTCATATAGTATATTTAAATCATACAAGTTTACAATACTTCTTTTAACTCCTAAAGGCCCAAGACTATGTTTTCACCAAAAACGCACCAAAACTATGATTTCTAGTGCAAGTACCAAATTTTAGAAAAAAAAAAATTTTGAGACACATATAACTGTAGTATCTTATAGTAAACTAGTTTGAGAAGATGTGGAAAAAATTTCAAAAATTTCCATTGTATATATTGCAAGATATTGGCATTTAAATTGACAAAAATCCTTTTTTGGGCCTTGTGAAAATATGGGCAATTGTACTTCACAAGGTTACATTTATATGAAAAATCTCCATAATGATTATACCTCTTAAGATTCATTCTTTAAAGCAAGTTGCCTACATCCTTGAAAAATTTCAAATCATTTGGAATTGCACAACATATATTGTACATATGCTACTTATTGTGCACATCTACTTATCATGCATGGGTGCCAATTTGTACAGTGCCACTTATTGTGCACTTTTGATCTAAGCCATCTGATTAGTTCAAATGTAATGCCAATTGTTCGATTATTCTCAAATACAATCATGATTACATGTATGAACCAAAATGTCATTGTTTATCAGCTTGCACTTACCATGAGGCTATGCACATGGCAAAGGCCTAACCCGCCACCCACCACCCGTTTGGACAGGTGGCACAGCGCCATCGGCTGGCCTAGATATACTGGGCGGGTGGTACTTGGCACTGTGGCCTAGCCATCTGTTCAGGCAAAAGCTATGCCCCGCCCCTCCCAACCCCTCTAGGTTACTTCAAGCTTTGCTAGGTTAGCTCCAGGGTTCGCTTCACGGTTGAAGCTCCAATTGCAAGGCTTCTAAAATTGGTTTTTTAGGGATTTAGGTTTAGCAAATTCTAAATCTTTAAAGAAGTTCATCATCCTCTTCCTCTCTCATAGTAATTTCAAGTTTGTTTTTGAATGTTCAAGGTTGAGGGTTTGTAGATTGCAAACATGGACAACCACTCCCTTTTGGTTTTCTTTGCATTAGTAGTTGTGTTGTTGACCTTTTTTGGTCGTACACATCGTTGTGTATAGCTTGTTGTTCCAATTCAAATTGAGGGAGGACATTCAATATGACGTTTGTTGCTAATTATTTTTGTCATGGTTTGGAGGCAGCATTTTCCACATTGCGTGTGGTGGATTGAGCCACACCAATACGTACACTACGACATTGTAGAAGATGATGTTTGGCACAAAACCTCACAAATGTTGGATATGAGGTATTGGCAAACATATTGCATGGATTTCCTAGCTTTTGAGGTTTTAGTTGATTTGTTGACTCCCTTTTTGCATCCCACTACACATACCTTTATAAGACCTCTTATTCCTATTAGAAAACAAGTGAAGCTCATTTTGTATCAATTAGCTCATGGTGTTAGTTGCACTAGAATGCACAACTTATATGGTTGTGGTCAAGGTTGACAAATCAGTACGTCCGCCCCAAAATAGCGTCCGTAATTCGGATGTCCGTCCTCATGGACGCAGCGTCCTTCCCGCCATTAGAAGGCGGATGGACGGGGCGGACGGGGTGGACAGGGCGGACGGGGTGGACAAGGCGGGACGGGGCGAGTGGGGCAGACGGCGTCCGCGAATGTCAGTGGATGCTGCAGACACAGCGTTCGCGTCCGGACGTCCTGGACGTCCGACCATCCTGTCAACCCTGGTTGTGGTGAATCTACTATTTATAAATACACTATGATTGTTTGTCAAGCTTTAGGGATTGGAGGGGAGGATGGTTTATTCTTTTAGTTCATCCATAATCCTCATTGTGATCGTCTACAAAACATTATAGAAAGTTTTAGAGACATTACTGGGTTAACTAACATTGCAAGTGCAATTGATGGCACACATATCCTTCTTACATTCCAACCAAGTAGATAATACACTCTTATGCTTTAGGATTTTTTCAATTGAAAAAAATTTCATAGCATAGTCCTACAAGGAGTGTGTGACTCGAATAGGCTTTTTTAGAATGTATATGTGGGCCAACCTGGAGGTGTTCATGATGCTGGACAATTTGCTGTTTTTTTTATTGCTACCCAATTAAGCAAAAGACAGATTTTGGCAATGCTAGTCATTTGCTTGAGTAGGATGGATATCAAGCCATATCTAATCGGTGACACATCTTACCCAAGTAGACCATATTTGCTTAGGAATTACAAAATGCGTAATCTAGCAATGGTGGATTATAATAGGTATGTTATTGTTCAATATTTTTCATTTTTTGGGTTTACAATGCTTTATTATTTTTATTATAAACTTATCCATTATTAAATATATTTATTATTTTGCCCAAGTTTGACTCTTTTATGAATAATGGTAGGGTAGTTATTGAGCAAGCATTTCTAGCTTTAAAGAATTGTTGGTGCATTCTTAAAGGGTTCAAAATGTCCGTTGACAAGGATGCTCTTGTTACTTTAGCTTGTTGTGTTCTACACAACTATTGTGTGTTAAGGAAGCAACGAGTGCCCATGCCTGTAGATGTCATCCCAAATTTGGTATAGAAAAGTTTTATTCAAAAAATAATAATGAATGAAATTATGATGTTCTTGGTAGTATCTTCATTTATTGCTTTAGAGAGGTGCTTTTAGTATTAAAGTCCTTGTAATTAACCTTTCAATCTCTATTTCAAGGAATATTAAAAAATTTCTTGAAAACCTTTCAATTATAAGAAAATTTTTAAAGAGTAATTATAAATAAGGACTCTAAAGAATTTGTAGATAATGCCTCACGGGAATCTTTATTATCCAAATAGTCAAATCCTACCTTCAACTTTGTTTCTGTTGTGAATGCTTAATTGAGATTCTTCAAATGTACATTATTATGTGTCTATAATTAAATTAAAAGTAGATTCATAATTATTTTAAGTAGTAAACATTCAAAATATAATAGTTATAGATGCAAGATTGTACATCTCATAACATGAAAGAACAAGGATTTCATTCTTATATAACAAATATCATTGATAATTTATGCTTATCTAATTTCATAAGTGGTAATCCAAATATATGCATTTCATCAACTTATGATGGAATATGTAATTCTACTTCTTGATCTCTAGCCTTGCCATAGACATATCAATATTCTTAAAATAAAAAATATATTATAAATTGATGAAATTTTGACAAAATTTGTCAAGTGTCATTATATAGTTGCATATGTAATTATTAAGACTATAATACTAGGTGACATATACAATTCAAATATGACAACATAGGAAAAAAAACTCAATCCATCAAGACATGGACCTATGTAGTCATTGTGGACATTGTCGAGTGCAAAATGATTTGAGGTCCTTGCAATCATAGTGTACAAGTCATTTTTATAAATGACTCCTATTGTATTATCACCATCCATTTCTACCTTGGATGAGAAAATGGATGAATTGCAACAAGTTCTAGGTCAAGTGACAAAGAAAGGAGGTTAAAAAAAAATGGCTACTAA